>JBBDGP010001766.1:0-600000 GCA_037952835.1 Lithobates septentrionalis | reverse complement strand
ACCCTTTTGATCTAATACAGCCATGAGTCTTTTTGGGAAAGATGCAACAAGTTTTTCACACCTGGATTTGGGGATCCTCTGCCATTCCTCCTTGCAGATCCTCTCCAGTTCTGTCAGGTTGGATGGTAAACGTTGGTGTACAGTCATTTTTAGGTCTCTCCAGAGATGCTCAATTGGGTTTAAGTCAGGGCTCTGGCTGGGCCATTCAAGAACAGTCACAGAGTTGTTGTGAAGCCACTCCTTCGTTATTTTAGCTGTTTGCTTAGGGTCATTGTCTTGTTGGAAGGTAAACCTTCGGCCCAGTCTGAGTTCCTGAGCACTCTGGAGAAGGTTTTCGTCCAGGATATCCCTGTGCTTGGCCGCATTCATCTTTCCCTCAATTGCAACCAGTCGCCCTGTCCCTGCAGCTGAAAAACACCCCCACAGCATGATGCTGCCACCACCATGCTTCACTGTTGGGACTGTATTGGAGAGGTGATGAGCAGTGCCTGTTTTTCTCGACACCTACCGCTTAGAATTAAGGCCAAAAAGTTCTATCTTAGTCTCATCAGACCAAAGAATCTAATTTCTCACCATCTTGGAGTCCTTCAGGTGTTTTTTTAGCAAACTTCATGCGGGCTTTCATGTGTCTTGCACTGAGGAGAGGCTTCCGTCGGGCCACTCTGCCATAAAGCCCCAACTGGTGGAGGACTGCAGTGATGGTTGACCTTTTACAACTTTCTCCCATCTCCCAACTGCATCTCTGGAGCTCAGCCACAGTGATCTTTAGGTTCTTCTTTACCTGTCTCACCAAGGCTCTTCTCCCCCCGATAGCTCAGTTTGGCCGGACGGCCAGCTCTAGGAAGAGTTCTGTTCATCCCAAACGTCTTCCATTTAAGGATTATGAAGGCCACTGTGCTCTTAGGAACCTTAAGTGCAGCAGAAATTTTTTGTAACCTTGGCCAGATCTGTGCCTTGCCACAATTCTGTCTCTGAGCTCTTCAGGCAGTTCCTTTGACCTCATGATGCTCATTTGCTCTGACATGCACTGTGAGCTGTAAGGTCTTATATAGGCAGGTGTGTGGCTTTCCTAATCAACTCCAATCAGTATAATCAAACTCAGCTGAACTCAAATAAAAGTGTAGAACCATCTCAAGGATGATCAGAAGAAATGGACAGCACCTGAGTTAAATATGAGTGTCACAGCAAAGGGTCTGAATACTGAGGACCATGTGATATTTCAGTTTTTCTTTTTCAATAAATCTGCAAAAATGTCAACAATTCTGTGTTTTTCTGTCAATATGGGGTGCTGTGTGTACATTAATGCGGAAAAAAAATGAACTTACATGATTTTAGCAAATGGCAATATAACAAAAGTGAAAAATGTTAGGGGGTCTGAATACTTTCTGTCCCCACTGTATATACTCTGGATTCAGTGTAGCCTATACATACAGTGCATTCCGTGGTGTATACTTTCTAATACACTTCAGGCGGTGTACACAGTATCTAATACAGTGTGTACAGTTTCTACTACACTTCTGGTCGTGTACACAGTATACAATACAGTGCAGCCATTGTACAGTTTCTGATACAGTGCAGGCAGTATACACAGTATCTAATACCATTTGTACAGTTTCTACTACACTTCTGGTGGTGTACACAGTATACAATACAGTGCAGCCATTGTACACTTTCTAATACAATTCAGGCGATGTACACAGTATCTAATACAGTGTAGTGTGGTGTTGTAAAACAAAAAATACATCATATCCAGAAGATCACCAAGCAGAGGCAGACGCTCACAGGTCACTAAAAGAGGGCAAGCAGCCTCTGTGTCTACAGTCAACGGTGGTGGTCGTGGACATGGTGCATCCTCTGCAGGTGGCCGTGGGGCACGCTTGTCCTTTTTTGCTGCTGCTGGCCATGTTATTGAGCCACAACATGCAGAAGAGTTGGTAGATTGGATAACAAAGCCGTCCTAATCCTCCTCATCCTCTGTCACCCAGGCTCAGAGTAGTTTGTCTCCCAACGCAGCTGCCAAAGCGGCCTATTCCACCGGCTCCTTGTCCACAGTCACTCCTTGTGTAGCCCCACCATCATGCACGGAGGAGTCCCCAGAATTATTCGACCACAGTGTCTGTAATATGCTGCTGGAGGATGCGCAGTGATTTGAAGGCTCCAACGTTAGTTCACAGATTCAGGAAGGGAGTAACATGAGCCTAGAGAGAGGGGGTACCACAGAAGGACAAGAAACTGGCAGTCATGTTCCCCCAGCTGCAGCATACTACCAAGTTGGCTCCAGTGACGGGGAGGGAGGGGATGATGTGGTCACTGACTGTACTTGGGTACCTGAGAGAAGAGAGGAGGGAAGTGAGGAGGACGAGGCACAACTCCAACAAGGCAGGATGTCCTCTAGGGGCAGCTTAAAAAGGCAGACACCCGATTGCATGACACCGCAGAGCTCCACAGGTGCAGGGCACTGCTGACTACCCACACTTTTAAAATTTCCTTGGTGTGGGCCTTTTTCAACACTTGTGCAGTAGATCGCACCGTTGCTGTTTGCAACCTATGTTTGAAGCGGATCAAGCGTGGCCAGAACAGCAGTCGCTTGGGCACCACATGCTTGACCAGACATATGATGACCTGCCATGTAGTCTGTTGGCAACAGCACTTGAAAGGCTAACATCAAAGAAAAAGGCGGACTTCTCCTTGCTCCTCATCTGGGATCTCCAACCCTACTATACCTCCAGTTCTCTCAAAAACCTGCACTGAGAGGAATGAAGGTATAGCAATAGGTGTCCCAAGTACTTGCAGCCAATCTGCTAGCATTCATCACCAATTGATTTTAGCAGGCAGATTTCCCTACCTCAGTTGCTGAACCGTAAAAAGAAATTAGGTCCCAGCCATCCACATGCTCAGCATCTAAATGCTAGCCTGACCAAATTGCTAGCACTGCAACTGCTGCCTTTTCAGCTGGTAGACTCTGCCCCCTTTCATAAATTTGTGGAATGTGCTGTACCTCAATGGCAGGTTCCAAAACGCCATTTCTTTTCACGGAAGGCCATTCCGGCTCTCTACCAGCATGTGGAAGGCAATGTTTTGGCCTCGTTAGACAGGGCTGTCAGCAGTAAGGTTCATATTACCGATGACTCATGGTCCAGCAGCCATGGGCAGGGACGTTACCTTTCCTTCACGGTGCACTGGGTAACTCTGCTGGCAGCTGGGAAGGATGCAGGATAGGGTTCAGTGTTGTTGAAGCTTCTTCCGTCACCACACCTCCAAAATGCTAATGGTGATTCTGCCACAGCTCTCTCCTCCACCCCCTCCTCTTCTTCTTTTCCTCAACGTCCTCTTCTGCAGATTTGTCCTCTGAACCAGCGGTGCTCTGAAAACGTTCAAGGGGCTACGCAAACAGTCAGGCTAAAAGATGCCATGCTGTGATTGAGTTAGTCTGCCTGGGGGACAGGAGCTACATTGGGGCAGAGATTCTGTCAGCTCTGCAGGGGCAGGCTCAGAGGTGGTTGACGCCATGCCAGCTTCAGCCAGGAATGGTTGTATGCGACAATGGCACCAACCTTCTCTCCGCCAGGGACACTTGACCCATGTTCCATGTTTGCCACATGTCCTACATTTGGTGGTGCAGCGGTTCTTGACCAGGTACCCAGGCTTACAAGATCTCCTGAGGCAGGCCAGAAAAGTCTGTGGTCATTTCTACCGGTCATACAATGCCAATGCTCAGCTGGCTGACATTCAAAAGGAATGCAACCTGCCCACCAACCGCCTCCTTTGTGACATGTCCACCAGGTGGAGCTCAACGTTGGCAATGCTGAAGCAGCTGCCCACACATGGACAGGGTCAGGGGAGCTTGGCTTGTCCCTCTAGTCTTCCTGCTGGAGCACATGCTTTGTTGAATCATGGACAGGGCACTTGAGGCAGAACAGCCAGAGAAAGAGGAGGACTTCCTTTCCTCTCAAGGCCCCCCTTTAACCAGATAGCATTCCTGTGGTCCTGCCAAACACACAGGAAGAAAAAGAGGAGGAGGATTGTGTCAGCTTGGATGTAGAGGATAACACTCAGCAGCAGTCTTCAAGGGATGGTTTTCAGTCCCCAGAAACCCAAGGAGTTGTACGTGGCTGGGAAGTGGAAGTTACAGATAATGTGATCCTTAGTGAACTAGAGGACTCATAATCGAATGCCTCTGCAAACTTAAGCTGCATGGCCTCCCTGATTCTGCAAAGCCTGCAAAAGGACCCCAGGATTCGTGGTATAAAGGTGAGGGATCATTACTGGCTGGCAACCCTTCTTGATCCACATTACAAGGGTAAGGTTGCAGAACTCATCCTGCCTTTGCAGAGGAAACAGAGGATGAAACATCTTCTGGAGGCCTTGAAGAAAGGTTTGTGCAACGCATTTCCAGACCCTGGGCGGTTACCATTTCCTGGTGCTGGACAACATGTTGCTGAGGCTTTGTTCAGTCAGAGGAAGAGCGGTGGAGAAGGTGGCCGGCTGACTGATGCCTTTAAACAATTTTTCAGTTCTCAGTGCTAAGGTCTGATTGGGTCAAGCATTATATGGTGCTGGAATATCCAACAGAGCATCCCATGGGTTACTGGGTCTTGAGGATGGACCACTGGCCAGAACTTGCTCAATATGCAATTGAGCTACTCGCCTGTCCTGCATCCAGCATGCTTTCTGAACACACAATCAGTGCTGCTGGAGGGTTTGTAATGGATCAAAGAGTGCTCCTGTCCACAGACTCCGTCGATAGGCTTACATTCATAAAAATGAATCAGTCTTGGATCAGCAGCTATAAAGCACCTGATGCTGATGTAACTGATTGAATTTCCCTTGAAGACTGCCTATTCTGACTCAATCTTGATGATGCTAGCTTCCAACAATATTTTTGATTTAGGGCACCACCACCCAAGGCCCAATTTTTCTGCCCCTGCATGTAATTACAATTTTTGATATAGTATTTCAACGCAGGGCCCATTCCTGCACCCAAAAAGAGTAACTGAGGGGTTACAGTGTTGTGGCACCACCACCACCCAAGGCCCATTTTTTCTGCTCCTCTCTAACAGGGGCATGTAATTACAATTTTTTATATAATATTTCAATGCAGGGCCCATTCCTGCACCCAACAAGAGTAACTGAGGGCTTACAGTGTTCTGGCGCCACCAAAACCAAAGGCCCAATTTTTCTGCCCCTGTTTAACAGGACCATGTAATTACAATTTTTGATATAATATTTCACAGCAGGGCCCGTTCCCGCGCCCAACAAGAGTAACTCTGAAGGCTTACAGTGTTGTGACACCACCACCACCACCCAAGGCCCAATTTTTCTGCCCCTGTTAAACAGGGCCATGTAATTACAATTTTTTATATAATATTTCACAGCAGGGCCCGTTCTTGCTCCCAACAAGAGTAATTGTGAGGGGTTACAGTGTTGTGGCATCACCACCACCACCACCCAAGGCCCATTTTTTCCCCTGTTTAACAGGGGCATGTAATTACAATTTTTAATGTAATATTTAACAGCAGGGCCTGTTCCTGCACCCAACAAGAGTATCTGTGAGGGATTACAGTGTTGTGGCACCACCACCACCCAGGGCCCAATTTTTCTGCCCCTGTTTAACAGGGCCATGTAATTACAATTTTTGATAAATTATTTTACAGCAGGGCCCATTCCTGCCCCCAACAAGAGTAACTGTGAGGGCTTACAGTGTTCTGGTACCACCAACAACTAAGGCCCAGTTTTTCTGCAGAGTATATAGGGCAGGCCGTATAGTATATAGTATACTGCTGTTCAGAGTATATAGTGCCTGGGGGCCTGGGGGAACACCACGCCATTTTTTTAAAATTTTGGGGTGGAGTTCCCCTTAATATCCATACCAGACCTGAAGGGCCTGGTATGGATTTTAGGGGGGGCATCCACGTCATTTTCTTTTTGGTATTTTTATCTATATTGCTGGGATCCGACAATACATTACAGCCGCGTGCAGTCTTAAATTACATTTTTTCCTTTAGAAATGTCATGTTGCTGTGGCACTGCTATAAACATGGGAAAGATGCGCTACTTTACAGGTATACTAAGGACACCCCCAGGCACGATATTTAAAGGAATATCTCATTTTTATTGTTGCACTTTAAGCATTATTAAAATCACTGCTCCCGAAAAATGTCAGTTTTTAAAACTTTTTTTTTGCATTGATACATGTCCCCCAGGTCAGGACCTGGGTCCCTGAACACTTTTTATGGGCGATAACTTGCATATAAGCCTTTAAAATTAGCACTTTTGATTTTTCACCCTCACGTCCCATAGACTTTAACGGTGTTTGTGTGTTCGCTGCGAACTGAACCAGGGGGTGTTTGGCTCATCCCTAATCCTGAGTAGTGCAGCTTCCCCTTCTGCCCTATCTTGCTGTGCTGTTGAAGTTCAATGTGACTTTGTTGGATTGTTTTTGGATTGTAGAGATAGCAAAGAAAGGCTGGACATCTTGTGCTGTGCTTGATATTCTTCTGCAAGAGGGGACTTGTTTTTTAATGTAACAAGGCTCTGTCCAGGTCTGTTGAAATAGACTGGAATGGATGTAAATAGACGATGTCCATTTTTACATTCTTTTTTTGCATTGGCTATTAAGAGCAAGCACCTGCTTGCATGCTAACAACTCTGACTCATCACTGATATCAGTTGGAGATTCCATGCTGACATCAAAGTGTAAACAAAAGAGCCAACATTAAAACATTTTCTGACCAAAAATGAACATGTGAATTTTATGGTTAATGACACTGGGTGACCCTGCCCCTTGTTTATTTCATCGTGATTGACCATGGATGTACATCAGGGGACATTTATTTATTTTTTAATGAAGGACTTGCCAAAAACTGTCTTTGTTTTTTAATTTGCACTTGACATTTCTTTGTTGAATGAGTAACTATGTACCCCATACTCATTCAAAATGGGGGAGGGATTGGGGGAGCTGGGAGCACCCTTGTGTAAAAATGGATATAAACTGATTTTACCTAAACTGAATTGAACTGAACTGAAAATGCATGTATACTGAACCTATTTTTCTTTTCAAAAGTGACTAAACAGATGACTCGAATGTGATGTGACTCTTTTGTAGCTATGGTCATGAGCTATGCATAATAACTGAAAGAACAAGGTCACAGATGCAGACAGTGAAAATTAGGGCTGTTTGAAGAATGTCAATGACCATTCTTGGTAAAATCCTAGATGATGGCCTAGGAGGTTTTGACAAATTAAGGTTAACCTATCACAAGCCCACACAATTCAAACTGAGCATATAATGAAAACTGGCATATGTAAAAGAAAACCAGATGTCAAAATGATGACTAGATCCCAAGTTAAAGACACATTTATAAGCTTACCCCTGCTTTTCTTACTTTTTAAGCTGCTATTCGACAATGCCTGTTATATAAAAGGACTAACAGAGAGGTTTGCAAGGTTGGAATAGGAATAGTCTATCATTCTTTTTTCTGTAAAAGTAATATTTGCAAATAAATTTCAGCTGCCTTTTATCTGTAGCTCTACTGATCGTGTTAACAGGTGGACTTTCCTGAAGGTAACCTGTTTAGTTTAAACAGTCTAGTGACATAATTCTTTTAATGGATACATTCATCCTAGAAAGTATACCAAGCATGTTCAACAGGTAGGAGCCACAAGGAAAGATAGAGAGCAGTCTGGCATAATAATACTTCTCACCTATTCTATTAATGTCTTGGAAACTTACAAGAAGGGAACAGGCTTGGAAAAGAGAAGCCCGGACAGAAATTCTTATGCCGCGTACACACGAGCAGACTTTACGGCAGACTTTGCTCGGCGGACTTTGTCGGCTCCTTGCGCCAGACTTAAAAACGGACGGACTTGGCCACACACGATCACTGCAAAAGTCCGCTGGTATGGAACACGGTGACGTATAGCAAGTATGTCGGGACTATAAAAAGGAAGTTCAAGCCCCACTACGGCACCCTTTGGGCTCCTTCTGCTAATCTCGTGTTTATCTCGTGTTAGTAGAAGTTTGGTTAGAGAAGATTCGCGCTTTTCACACTTCAGCTTATTTCGATCGTTTTCTGCGGTTCAGTTTGTGCTTGTGAGGTTTGTATCTGCTTTTCAGTGCGTGTTGGTCAGTTCGTAACCTGCCTTGCAGGCCGTTCTGGTCCGCTCGTTCCTGATTTTCAGGTCGTTCCTCATAGGCCTTGCTGTTCTTCAGTGCGTTTGTTATAAGTTTGTTTGTTTGACCAGCCGACCGCTTTGAAGCCATGTTGCGTGGACGTACTCGTTCTCGAGTTCGTGCTGCGTGGGGACTTGGTGTTGGGGTTAATACTTTGACCCGAGTCCAGTCCATGAACAGGTCGACCAATTCTCTCATATGCCTTTGCTCCGTGAGCATAATCCTGAGGATTTCAGGAATTATCTCCGGATGACGGACCCCGTCTTTGAGCGTCTGCTGGCTATGCTGACCCCCTATATCAGCAGGCAGGATACCTGCTTGAGGCAAGCCATCAGTGCGGAGCAGAGGCTAGTTGCCACGTTACGTTACTTGGCGACAGGGAGAAGTCTTCAGGACTTGAAGTTCTCGACAGGCATCTCCCGCCAGGCTCTGGGGATAATAATCCCAGAGACCTGTTCTGCCATCATTCAGGTCCTGCAGAAGGACTATATGAAGGTAAGTTTTATCCTTTAACATTACATGATATGTATTATGTTTTAACCATTTAGGTGTGTTTGTTAACCTAATTAGAACCCCTCCCCCACCCCACAAATGTTTTAACCAGTCAGGTGTGTTTGTTAACCTAATTAGAACCCCTCCCCCACCCCACAAATGTTTAAAACAGTCAGGTGTGTTTGTTAACCTAATTAGAACCCCTCCCCCACCCCACAAATGTTTAAAACAGTCAGGCGTGTTTGTTAACCTAATTAGAACCCCTCCCCCACCCCACAAATGTTTAAAACAGTCAGGTGTGTTTTGGGCCCTAATTAGAACCCCTCTCCCACCCCACAAATGTTTTAAACAGTCAGGTGTGTTTTGGGCCCTAATTAGAACACCTCCCCCCACATTCAAATGGATCAATGGGCCATCAGAGGGGGTGATTAATCTTATAAGTGGGCCTTATGTTTTTTACCATTTCAATTACAAACACACATATTAACCACTTGACGACCGCCGCACGACGATATACGTCCACAGAGCGGCACGGGCAGGCAAAAGGACATACATATACATCCTTGTCTTCCCGCGGGTGGGGGGTCCAATCGGACCCCCCCGGTGCCAGCGGCGGTCGTCTTTGGTCTGGGAGCGTTCAGTGATGAGGGGGAGGCCATCCGATCGTGGCCCCCCTCGCGATCGCTCCCAGCCAATGAGAATCCTCCCCTGCCTGTGTATAGTACACACAGGCAGGGGATGTGATGTCATCTCTCCTCGGCTCGGCAGTTTCCGTTCCGGCGCCGAGGAGAGAAGACTTCACTGTGAGTGCACCAAACACACACACACACACACACACACAGTAGAACATGCCAGGCACACATTACACCCCCGATCCCTCCTCAATCGCCCCCCGATCCCCCCGATCACCCTTCCCCCCCCCCTGTCACACTGACACCAAGCATTTTTTTTTCTGATTACTGCATGGTGTCAGTTTGTGACAGTTACTGTGTTAGGGCAGTTACTGTTAGCCCCCTTTAGGTCTAGGGTACCTCCCTAACCCCCCCTAATAAAGTTTTAACCCCTTGATCACCCCCTGTCGCCAGTGTCACTAAGCGATCATTTTTCTGATCGCTGTATTAGTGTCGCTGGTGATGCTAGTTAGGGACGTAAATATTTAGGTTCGCCGTCAGCGTTTTATAGTGACAGGGACCCCCACATACTACCTAATAAATGTTTTAACCCCTTGATTGCCCCCTAGTTAACCCTTTCACCACTGATTACCGTATAACCGTTACGGGTGACGCTGGTTAGTTCGTTTATTTTTTATAGTGTCAGGGCACCCGCCGTTTGTTACAGAATAAAGGTTTAGCCCCCTGATCGCCCGGTGGTGATATGCGTCGCCCCAGGCAGCGTCAGATTAGCGCCAGTCCTGCTAACACCCACGCACGCAGCATACGCCTCCTTTAGTGGTATAGTATCTGAATGGATCAATATCTGATCCGATCAGATCTATACTAGCGTCCCCAGCAGTTTAGGGTTCCCAAAAACGCAGCGTTAGCGGGATCAGCCCAGATACCTGCTAGCACCTGCATTTTGCCCCTCCGCCCGGCCTAGCCCAGCCCACCCAAGTGCAGTATTGATCGATCACTGTCACTTACAAAACACTAAAACGCATAACTGCAGCATTCGCAGAGTCAGGCCTGATCCCTGCGATCGCTAACAGTTTTTTTGGTAGCGTTTTTGTGAACTGGCAAGCACCAGCCCCAGGCAGCGTCAGGTTAGCGCCAGTAGCGCTAACACCCACGCACGCACCGTACACCTCCCTTAGTGGTATAGTATCTGAACGGATCAATATCTGATCCGATCAGATTTATACTAGCGTCCCCAGCAGTTTAGGGTTCCCAAAAACGCAGTGTTAGCGGGATCAGCCCAGATACCTGCTAGCACCTGCGTTTTGCCCCTCCGCCCGGCCCAGCCCACCCAAGTGCAGTATCGATCGATCACTGTCACTTACAAAACACTAAACGCATAACTGCAGCGTTCGCAGAGTTAGGCCTGATCCCTGTGATCGCTAACAGTTTTTTTTGTAGCGTTTTGGTAAACTGGCAAGCGCCAGCGGCCTAGTACACCCCGGTTGTAGTCAAACCAGCACTGCAGTAACACTTGGTGACGTGGCAAGTCCCATAAGTGCAGTTCAAGCTGGTGAGGTGGCAAGCACAAGTAGTGTCCCACTGCCACCAAGAAGACAAACACAGGCCCGTCGTGCCCATAATGCCCTTCCTGCTGCATTCGGCAATCCTAATTGGGAACCCACCACTTCTGCAGCGCCCGTACTTCCCCCATTCACATCCCCAACCAAATGCAGTCGGCTGCATGAGAGGCATTTTCTTTATGTCCTCCCGAGTACCCCTACCCAACGAACCCCCCAAAAAAGATGTTGTGTCTGCAGCAAGCGCGGATATAGGTGTGACACCCGCTATTATTGTCCCTACTGTCCTGACAGTCCTGGTCTTTGCATTGGTGAATGTTTTGAACGCTACCATTCACTAGTTGAATATTAGCGTAGGGTACAGCACTGCACAGACTAGGAGCACTTTCACAGGGTCTCCCAAGATGCCATCGCATTTTGAGAGACCCGAACCTGGAACCGGTTACAGTTATAAAAGTTAGTTACAAAAAAAAGTGTAAAAAATAAAAAATAAAATAATTAGTTGTTTTATTGTTCTCTCTTTCTCTATTCTCTCTCTATTGTTCTGCTCTTTTTTACTGTATTCTATTCTGCAATGTTTTGTTATTATGTTTTATCATGTTTGCTTTTCAGGTATGCAATTTTTTATACTTTACCGTTTACTGTGTTTTATTGTTAACCATTTTTTTGTCTTCAGGTACGCCATTCACGACTTTGAGTGGTTATACCAGAATGATGCCTGCAGGTTTAGGTATCATCTTGGTATCATTCTTTTCAGCCAGCGGTCGGCTTTCATGTAAAAGCAATCCTAGCAGCTAATTAGCCTCTAGACTGCTTTTACAAGCAGTGGGAGGGAATGCCCCCCCCCCACTGTCTTCCGTGTTTTTCTCTGGCTCTCCTGTCTCAACAGGGAACCTGAGAAAGCAGCCGGTGATTCAGCCAGCTGACCATAGAGCTGATCAGAGACCAGAGTGGCTCCAAACATCTCTTTGGCCTAAGAAACCGGAAGCTACGAGCATTTCATGACTTAGATTTCGCCGGATGTAAACAGCACCATTGGGAAATTGGGAAAGCATTTTATCACACCGATCTTGGTGTGGTCAGATGCTTTGAGGGCAGAGGAGAAATCTAGGGTCTAATAGACCCCAATTTTTTCAAAAAAGAGTACATGTCACTACCTATTGCTATCATAGGGGATATTTACATTCCCTGAGATAACAATAAAAATGATTAAAAAAAAAATGAAAGGAACAGTTTAAAAATAAGATAAAAAAGCAAAAAAAAAAAAAGAAAGAAAAAAAAAAGCACCCCTGCCCCCCCCCTGCTCTTGCGCAAAGGCGAACGCAAGCGTCGGTCTGGCGTCAAATGTAAACCGCAATTGCACCATGCATGTGAGGTGTCACCGCGAACGTCAAATCGAGGGCAGTAATTTTAGCAGTAGACCTCCTCTGTAAATCTAAAGTGGTAACCTGTAAAGGCATTTAAAGGCTTTTAAAAATGTATTTAGTTTGTCGCCACTGCACGTTTGTGCGCAATTTTAAAGCATGTCATGTTTGGTATCCATGTACTTGGCCTAAGATCATCTTTTTTATTTCATCAAACATTTGGGCAATATAGTGTGTTTTAGTGCATTAAAATTTAAAAAAATTGTGTTTTTTCCCCAAAAAATGCGTTTGAAAAATCGCTGCGCAAATACTGTGTGAAAAAAAAATTAAACACCCACCATTTTAATCTGTAGGGCATTTGCTTTAAAAAAAAATATAATGTTTGGGGGTTCAAAGTAATTTTCTTGCAAAAAAAAAATAATTTTTTCATGTAAACAAAAAGTGTCAGAAAGGGCTTTGTCTTCAAGTGGTTAGAAGAGTGGGTGATGTGTGACATAAGCTTCTAAATGTTGTGCATAAAATGCCAGGACAGTTCAAACCCCCCCCAAATGACCCCATTTTGGAAAGTAGACACCCCAAGCTATTTGCTGAGAGTCATGTCGAGTCCATGGAATATTTTATATTGTGACACAAGTTGCGGGAAAGAGACAAATTTTTTTTTTTTCGCACAAAGTTGTCACTAAATGATATATTGTTCAAGAATGCCATGGGAATATGTGAAATGACACCCCAAAATACATTCTGTTGCTTCTCCTGAGTACGGGGATACCACATGTGTGAGACTTTTTGGGAGCCTAACCGCGTACGGGACCCCGAAAACCAAGCACCGTCTTCAGGCTTTCTAAGGGCGTAAATTTTTGATTTCACTCTTCACTGCCTATCACAGTTTCGGAGGCCATGGAATGCCTAAGTGGCACAAAACCACCCCAAATGACCCCATTTTGGAAAGTAGACACCCCAAGCTATTTGCTGAGAGGTATAGTGAGTATTTTGCAGACCTCACTTTTTGTCACAAAGTTTTGAAAATTGAAAAAGGAAAAGAAAAAAAAGTTTTTCTTGTCTTTCTTCATTTTCAAAAACAAATGAGAGCTGCAAAATACTCACCATGCCTCTCAGCAAGTAGCTTGGGGTGTCTACTTTCCAAAATGGGGTCATTTGGGGGGGGGGTTGTGCCACCTGGGCATTACATGGCCTCCGAAACTGTGATAGGCAGTGAAGAGTGAAATCAAAAATTTACACCCTTAGAAATCCTGAAGGCGGTGATTGGTTTTTGGGGCCCCGTACGCGGCTAGGCTCCCAAAAAGTCCCACACATGTGTTATCCCCATACTCAGGAGAAGCAGCTAAATGTATTTTGGGGTGCAATTCCACATATGCCCATGGCCTGTGTGAGCAATATATCATTTAGTGACAACTTTGTGCAAAAAAAAAAAAAAAAAATTTGTCACTTTCACACAACTTGTGTCAAAATATAAAATATTCCATGGACTCAACATGCCTCTCAGCAAATAGCTTGGGGTGTCTACTTTCCAAAATGGGGTCATTTGGGGGGGGGGGGTTTGTGCCATCTGGGCATTTTATGGCCTTCAAAACTGTGATAGGTAGTGAGGAGTGAAATCAAAAATTTACGCCCTTAGAAATCCTGTAGGCGGTGATTGGTTTTCGGGGCCCTGGACGCGGCTAGGCTCCCAAAAAGTCCCACACATGTGGTATCCCCGTACTCAGGAGAAGCAGCTGAATGTATTTTGGGGTGCAATTCCACATAGGCCCATGGCCTGTGTGAGCAATATATCATTTAGTGACAACTTTTTGTAAATATTTTTTTTTTGTCATTATTGAATCACTTGGGACAAAAAAAAAAATTCAATGGGTTCAACATGCCTCTCAGCAATTTCCTTGGGGTGTTTAGTTTCCAAAATGGGGTCATTTGGGGGGGTTTGTACTGCCCTGCCATTTTAGCACCTCAAGAAATGACATAGGCAGTCATAAACTAAAAGCTGTGTAAATTCCAGAAAATGTACCCTAGTTTGTAGACGCTATAACTTTTGCGCAAACCAATAAATATACGCTTATTGACTTTTTTTACCAAAGACATGTGGCCGAATACATTTTGGCCTAAATGTATGACTAAAATTGAGTTTATTGGATTTTTTTATAACAAACAGTAGAAAATCATTTTTTTTCAAAATTTTCGGTCTTTTTCCGTTTATAGCGCAAAAAATAAAAATGGCAGAGGTGATCAAATACCATCAAAAGAAAGCTCTATTTGTGGGAAGAAAAGGATGCAAATTTCGTTTGGATACAGCATAGCATGACCGCGCAATTAGCAGTTAAAGTGATGCAGTGCCAAATTGGTAAAAGTCCTCTGGTCCTTAGGCAGCATAATGGTCCGGGGCTGAAGTGGTTAATAATGTTTGACTGCTGTTGTTCACTAATGTTTTTGTGTAATCTGATATACAAGTTAGGTTTCAAAGTCCTTATCATTTTTTTTTTCACTCCACAGTTTCCTTCAAGTACACAGGAATGGCAGACTGTGGCCTCCCAGTTCGCTGACCGTTGGGACTTTCCCAACTGTGTCGGGGCGATTGATGGGAAGCATGTCCGGATTGTGCCACCACCGCATTTGGGGTCTTATTTCTATAACTACAAGGGGTTCCATAGTGTAGTTTTGATGGCGGTGGTCTCGGCACATTTGGACTTTCTGTTTGTGGATGTGGGGAAGAACGGCCGGATGTCTGATGGAGGAGTCTTTGCACAGACCGAGCTGTGCCAGCGTCTCCAGACCGGTGGCCTGGGATTGCCACCTGATGACCAGAATGTTGATGGACTCCCCTCAGTTTTTATCGCTGATGAAGCGTTTGCTCTCAGTGAGCACTTGATGAGGCCGTTCCCCCAAAGGACACTCACCCCTGAAAGGAGGGTATTTAATTACCGGCTGGCCAGAGCAAGAAGAGTTGTGGAGAATGCCTTTGGGATTCTGGCCAGCCGGTTCCGTTTATTCCTTTCTGAAATTAATCTGGCGGACAATAAACTAAATTACATCATACTTGCTTGCTGCATCCTACATAACTTTTTAAGGAGACATTCAGCGACATATATATCTTCTGTTGGGCCTGAGGCCGGACTGGAAAAGGATACCACAATGACAGGCCTAGAAATTGGCCGTATTGGCTTGGCCCCCCGAACCGCACGTCAAGTGCGTGACCGTTATGTTAATTATTTTAATGGTAGGGGGGCCATTGCTATTCAGCAACAGCTTTAATTTTAACAAAACAAAAAAATAAAAATAATTGATAAAAAATATCTTGTTTTTATTCTTGTTTGCATTTAGTTATGTCTGTCTCCTAGTGCACTTGTAGTAGTGGCAAGTGCATTTACCTTTATTTAATCAGGCCCCAAAAAAAATTACAAAATATTTGTCTGAAATAATCAGCCACACACATTGTATTAGTAAAAACTTTTTACTTTGTGCACATTGAAAGGTGCATTTTTGAATATTTTATTTATTTATTTTTTATACAGATTTTTATTGGTGTAAAAATATATCTTTTTTTTACCTTATTAAAGGCATATTTTAGCAAAAATAGACCTTGATAAAAATATTTACATTCACAACAGTGTTTTTATAAACATAACAAAACATTAAAGAACTTACAAAGTTCAACATTTAAAGAACGGTGCATGTGATATCACCCTTGGAAATCGTTCCTTTTGAATATGCTCAAAATTGAGAATTACAAAAGGGTCAAGTCAACATGTGCTATCTCCCATCATGGGTGAGCAATGTACGTGTTTTGTGTGTGCAATCCCTTTTTTTGTTCCTATCACCACAGGATGGTGATAGGAGGATGAAGGGGTTGCAAACACAAAACAAGTACATTGATAACCCATGATGGAAGATAGCACATGATGACACACCATGTGCATCATAATGAAAATTTGGGTATCACAAAAAAATTCTAAAAACATTTAGTAGAAAAAACAAACTTCACAAGGAAATGAAGAACATGATTGATGTTTTTAGGCCAAACATTATTATATTCTGCCCAAAACATCAATCATGTTCTTCATTTCCTGTTGCATGGAGTCCAGGCGAAGTTGCATGCTGTGAATTTGGTCACGCATTTTATCTAGTTGGCCATTCCACAGCATTATCTGGCCAATCAGTCTTTGGGCACTGTCTGTGGTGAATGGCTCTGCCGCTTGGCCTTCCACAACCAGAAACTCACCTAAAATTAGTGAATAAAAACAAGGGTTACAATATGTACGCCAAAATACATTACCTTAAGCTGGGGTGTCAGTCACTCACTTGGTAGGCTTGAAACCTCGCACACTTCCTCCACCTCTCCTTCCTCCAGGTCGTCGGGTGGGCCTCGTCTTGGGCTGGGGCTGTGATTAAAAGATCACAGAAGAGGAATGTGCTAGCTTCAAGACGAAGGCTAGTTTTACCAGACCAAGTGCTTCCGTCTTGCAATTGCTTCAGAGCATGCGTCAGTTTGAGTTCGTCGGACTAGCACACAGACGACCGGTTTGTCCGCTAGAAAGAAGAGTCCGTCGGATAGATTTAAAACATGTTTCAAATCTAAGTCCGTCCAACTTTTGAGCAAACAAAGTCCGCTGGAGCCCACACACGATCGGATTGTCCGACGAAATCCAGTCTGCCGAGCAAAGTCTGCCGTAAAGTCCGCTCGTGTGTACGCGGCATTAGACTTTTTCTCCTAATAACCAATGGACATCTGTTTTATTAAAGAATGTTAAGTATGTAGCTATAGAACCACTGCAGAATTAAAATAACATTAAATTGTATGAAGGAGGATGGATGGATGAATGGGTGGATTAATGTCATTGCAGTTCAGGCACTCATTCTTGATTATATGTTGAAACAAACTCTATTGTTCAACACATATCATTTTACTTTTTAAGTGTAGACAATACCTTCTATTCTGACTGTTGCCATATGGGCAAACTTCAGTTTAAAATGTATACAATGATGCATGCACACTTTATTTTTTTTTAAAACCTTACACAATAAATTATTTTGTTTTGGATAGAGCAGAAAAGGTTTGAAAACAATGTTAGGTTTGTTTTTTTCCTTTCTGTGTCTCATAAGGGAAATGTTCCTTCAATTCTTGTTCCAGAGACACAACAGAAAGTTTAAAATGAGGGTAATCTCCATTTAGGCAGTTATCACCAGAGCAGGGGACCCCCTTGGAAAATTTATCTCAAATTCTGTACTGGAGGAGGGGCCAGGAGCACCAGCGGGGGACCCAAGAAAAGGAGGTTTGGGGCCACTCTGTGCAATTTTATCACACAGAGCAGGTAAGTATAGACTCTCCCTGTGATTGGACACAGTGGGAATCAATCAGCGGGTCCAGTGGACATGATGTCCACCAAGACCCGCTGATTGTTCGGGACACAGGCAGAACAGTGGTCTGCCTCTATAAACAAGGCAGATCTCTGTTCTGTGAGAAGGGAAGGTTGTGTTCCTATGTTCCTGCAAAGCAGGAACACGGATCTCTGCCTTCCCATAGTACAAGAACCCCCCACACAGTTAGTAAGAACTCAAGAGGATCCTGTCAGTCTGAGTGCTGACACTGTGGAGAACAGACCTCTGCTGTAGCTCTGCTGCAGCGGCTTGTAAGCAGCTCCGGCCACCCATCCTTGGGGATCCTGACTCATCCCCGACTCCCCCTGCAGTAGCACACCGGCCCCCCTCCCCTCCATCCGCCAGCGACCCCATCCTCACGCCGCATCAGCCAGCAGGCCGGCCACTCGGGGCTCTCTGCGGCTCCGACCAGCTCCCCCTGCAGCAGTATCTGGGACCCCCCTCCCCCTCCTCCGCTCTTGACTGTCCTCCATTCGGACCCCTCGCTCCGTCAGTTAGCCGGCCGGCCGCCAGGCCACCCCGCGGTCTGGCCCAGCCCCCCTTGCACTACCCATCGGGCCCCCCACCCGCACTATCCTCTCCTGACGCCGCCTTCAGCCAGCCGGCCGGCCGCACAGGATATTCCGTGGCTCCGGCCTAGCTCGGCTGCTAGCGGGCAGCATTCATTGCTTCCTCCCTCCACCGACCGGTCTGCCCGACCGGCGGGCCACTCCCCCCCCTCCCTGCTACCATCCTCACCGGATTCTCCCGCACACCATTTGTTGGACGTCCAGGAACACCACAGGACAATCCACGGCTCGGGCCTGGCCGGCGGCCATCTTGGTACACCCACCGCCGTCCAGCCCGCGGCTCAGGCCTAGCCGGTGGCATATTGGCACACCCACTGCTGGCGGTGCAGCTACTGAGGACCCCCGGTACAGCATCCGAGGCCACCAGCACCCAGCCGGGTCACCCCCCGGTTGGACCCACTATCCCCGGTCCCTCCTTCCAGTCCCCCCCCTGGGACACCACCGCAGCCGCAGTCTAATCACCATAGTCTAGCTGCTAGATTCGGTGGGACAGACCACGGCTGCGGCTCAGTTCCTGCCAGCCAGCCACTCATACCCCCTCCCACTTTGTCCAACAGAGCCCGCGCCCCTCCACACCTGGAATCACCCCTCCCACCACTACTGGACATCACCACAGGGGCTCTGGTATCTCACCGGAGGCTATTCCAACTTTAATCATCCTAGACGCAGCCACCGCACCACTTACCAGTAAGTAGTGTCAGATCCCCCCCCCTGTCGTCCGCCGAACCATCCATACAGGTAAGCCACTGGGGGTACTCTAACAATTGATCCAGGGGCCTAGTCCGATCGCCCCTCAGGGGGTCAGGAAGGAATTTTTTCCTCTGCTGCTCTATTGGCCCTCGCAGCTAGGGGTTTTTCCCCTTCCTCTGGATCAACGACAGGGTGGTAGGCAGCCGTACCTCCTCTAGTACCTCCGCACCCACACTAGCCCATCGCCACACCACTCCAGAAGCAGTGGGTAGCCATCAGACCCCTCCATCCCCCCGCAAGTGGATCA
The DNA here is from genome assembly GCA_037952835.1 of Lithobates septentrionalis. Lineage (NCBI taxonomy): Eukaryota > Metazoa > Chordata > Amphibia > Anura > Ranidae > Lithobates > Lithobates septentrionalis. Next base: position 580,829 of record JBBDGP010001766.1, on the reverse strand, counting down.
TCACCACATCAGTACCACCATCAGAACACCTCTCCTACTAGCAACACCATCCTCCTCATCATGTGCAACTTCAAATACACAGCAGACACCAGCCACAGGCTAAGAAACACTGCCGCAACTTTACTGACCGCCACTCAAAAAAAGACTAAAAAAAGAACAGTTACTAAGGACCAACCCACAATCAACCAGGAAATGCAATGAGACACCGATCCAACCGCAACAACTAGCATGCGCCCTGATCAACACCAGATCTGCAGTCAAGCACAGGCTGGAAATCCACGATTTCATCATTGAAAATAACATAGATTGCCTCTTCATTACAGAAAGCTGGCTAACATCCGATTGCAACACCATCCTAACTGAACTGGTGCCCGAGAACTACAGTATCCTAACCGAGCATAGAATCGGAAAAAAAGGAGGAGGCCTAGCAGTGATTTTCAAATCACATCTTGGGTTCACCAAACCAAACGTACAGAACTCAGTGCCTTTCATGGATTCACTCTCACTGCATCTTCAAACAACACCTCAAGACACCATTCACATACTACTATGCTACAGACCACCAGGACCAAAGACCAATCTCCTTACGCCGCTCACTGAATTCTTCTCGATACACACCTTGAAAACCAAAAACCTGCTGGTACTTGGGGATTTTAACCTGTGGGCAAACTCTGCCCAAGCCCCCTTTGCAACCGCCTGCGTCAACCAAATGGAAGAACTTGGCCTTCAACAACTGATAAATTCTCCCACGCATGGTTCAGGACACACTCTAGATCTCATCTTCAAACAGAATATGGACATCAACGTATTTGACAACACTCCACTACCATGGACGGACCACCATGCTATTAAATTTAAAATCACCACTAACACCATCCTCCAAAAACAGAAACACGCAACAGCAACACACTGGAATAGATCTCAGAAGAAACTTCACTCTGATCTCTTCAAAACTACATTATCAAGCAAAATGCTTTTGCTAAACTCAAACCTCTCAACAGAACAAACACTCAACTCCCTTAACAATGTAGTAATACAAACAGCAGACTCCGTGGCGCCAAAACGTAGAACACTCATCCGCAAAAAAAAATGGAGTTGCTTTAATGGTACTCTCACCCTACTCAAGCAAGAACGTAGAAGAGCTGAAAGAGCATGGAGAAGAAATCCCACCAAGGAAAACCATGCTAACTACAAAGCACTCACTGTGAAATATCACAAGGCAATCTTCAAAGCCAAAAAAAGAACATTTCTCAGACACCATCTCATCCGCCTTAAACCGCCCGCGGGAACTTTTAAAAATAATTGCTCAGTCAATGAACCCGAGCTGCTTAGAGCCCCCAGGAAACGATACTCAAGAATTCTGCAATGAGTTATCAGATTTCTTCATCGACAAAATCGACAACATTCGGAAATCAATCCATCAGAAAACAACTACCAACCTCACTCAACCAAAGCAAAAAGAGGATATCGACACGAACATCACTCAACCACCGAATTTCTTTTTGTCCCCAATCACCATAGACACGACTAAAAACATCATCAGAAGCCTTCGAGACAGCACATCACCGAACGACATCATCCCCACTAAACTGCTTAAAGAATGTTCCGACATCTTCGCCCCTATCCTAACACAGCTCATAAATCAATCATTCAAAGAAGGGACTGTGCCAACCTCCCTCAAGAAAGGCATCCTCAAACCCCTGCTAAAGAAAGCCAATCTCGACCCTAAGAACCCTAACTGCCGCAGACCAATAACTAGCCTCAACGCCATCTCCAAGATTATGGAGAAAGCAGTAGTACAGCAGCTACAACACCACCTGGACACACACCACCTCCTGGACACTCTGCAATCAGGCTTCCGCCCAGGCCATGGCACAGAAACAGCACTTCTCAAAATATGGGACGACGCCCTTGAAGCAGCAGAAGACGGAGAACAGAGTCTCCTGGTACCGTTAGACCTCAGCACAGCATTCGATACAGTGGACCACAATACTTTACTTGTCCGCCTCGCTGAAGTTGCAGGAGCTACAGGTTCTGCTCTAAAATGGTTTACATCCTTCTTAGAGAATCGCTCCCAGACAGTGAAACTAGGAACATTCACCTCGGAAACCCGGGCAGTCTCCTGTGGAGTCCCTCAAGGCTCACCCTTGTCACCAGTACTATTCAACATATACATCCGTCCACTTCTCAATATCATCAGGAAAACCGATCTTTGCTTCCATTCATACGCTGACGACACCCTACTCTACCTTCGCATCAACAGACAAAAAGACCTTCATCAGCAATTACAGAAATGCCTCACCTTAATAGATGACTGGATGACCACTAGCTCCCTCAAACTCAACGGTTCAAAAACAGAACTTCTTCTCCTACAAGCTAACAAGAATTCCAAAATAAAGACTCCATGGACACCTCCCACCATCCTTGGACAGACCATCTCCCCAAGCACCAAAGCCAAGAGTCTCTGAGTCATTTTCGACTCAGGAATGACAATGGATGCACAAATAGGATCAGTGGTGAGCGGATCCCATCATCTCCTCCGCCAGCTACGCAGACTAATCCCCTTCATCCCAGAAGAGGACAAAGCGGCAGTTGTGGGAACAATCATCAATTCCCGACTCGACTACGCAAATTCGCTCTACGTAGGACTACCCCAATATCAGCTTGCGCGCTTACAACTCATCCAAGACACGGCAGCAAGACTGTTAACAGGAAAAAAACCCTGGGAATCCATCTCCCCCTCCCTAAAAAGCCTACACTGGCTAACCGTGAAGAATCGGATCACATTCAAGACCCTCTGCCTCACTCACAAATGCATACGAATGCAAGGAAACGCCCCACTATATCTCTGCGAGAAAATAAAACACTACACACCGAATCGCAGTCTTCGATCAGCTAACCAAAACCTCCTTACCATTCCCAAATACCGCTACAAAGCAAAGGGAGAACGAAGATTCGCAGTCCAAGGACCTCGACTATGGAATGCTCTTCCAACCAACATCCGCATGGAAGCAAACCACCAGGCCTTCAGGAAAAAACTAAAGACCTTCCTTTTCTGAGAAGCTGACAACAGAGAATGCATCCAGCGCCTTGAGGCGATTCAGTTCGCATTTGCAGCGCTTTACAAATCATTCATTCATTCATTCGGCACACATTTAATACTTTGATTGCCCCTGATGTTAACCCCTTCCCTGCCAGTGTCATTAGTACGGTGACAGTGCATATTTTTAGCACTGATCACTGTATTAGTGTCACTGGTCCCCAAAAAGTGTTACTTATGCTGCATACACACGAGCGGACTTTTCGACCAGACTGGTCCCACGGACTATCCGAAGGACTTTCAGCGGACTTTCCAAATGAACGGACTTGCCTACACACGATCACACCAAAGTCCGACGGATTCGTACGTGATGACGTATGACCAGACTAAAATAAGGAAGTTGGTAGCCAATAGTTGCCGTAGCGTTGGTTTTAGTCCGTCGGACTAGCATACAGACAAGCGGATTTTTCGACCGGACTCGAGTCCGTCAGAAAGATTTGAAACATGTTTTATTTCTAGGTCCGATGGACTTTTGGGAAAAAAAAAGTCCGCTGAAGCCCACACACGATCGAATTGTCCAACGGAGTCTGGTCCGACGGACCAAGTCTGCAGGAAAGTCCGCTCCTATGTGCATTAGTGTCCGATTTGTCCACCGCAATGTCGCAGTCCCGCTATAAGTTGCCGATTGCCGCCATTAGTAAAAATAATGCATACAAATTCCATAAATCTATCCTATAGTTTGTAGATGCTATAACTTTTGCACAAACCAATCAATATAAGCTTATTGGGATTTTATTTTAACAAAAATATGTAGCAGAATATGTATTGGCCTAAATTGATGAAGAAATTTGATTTTTCCCATTTTTTTATTGCAGAAAGTAAAAAATATTGTTTTTTTTTCTAAATTGTCTGTATTTTTTTGATTATAGTGCAAAAAATAAAAAGAGGTGAGAGGTGATCAAATACCACCAAAGGAAAGCTGTATTTGTGGGAAAATGGACATAAATTGCGTTTGGTCACAGCATCGCATGACCGCGCAATTGTCAGTTAAGTTAACGCAGTGCCGTATCGAAAAAAATGACCTGGTCATGAAAAGGGGGGTAAACCTTCTGGAGCTGAAGAGGTTAAAAATAAAAATGGTACCTTTACAATTGTTTTAAACATAAAAGGGTATCTTAAGGACTAAAAAATCTCACAAATCACCAATAGTTGTTAGTAGTTGATAGTTGTGTACTGTCACTTAAAAAAATATATATTTTACTGTTTTTGCTGTATGTTTGGGAGGAAAACATAAAATTACAGGCCTAATGAGGGGCAGTTTTTTGGAACGCGAACAGGTCTAGGATAATTCACAGGCACTTTTTTTGCTGATTTTTACTGAAATTTCTAGGAAATTAAAACTCACAGTTACGCTTACCCCGATTTAAATTTAAGCTGCTGAAATCACAAATTATAACCGATCAACAGTTTTATGTTACTAACAGCTAATCTGCAATCCTTTAGGAGTCATTACAAACATTGAAGCTTGTTTCATAAGGAAATGCCATACCAATGACAATAGCCAAGGTGCAACAAACTAGAAGGTGTCACAACTATAAAAAAAACAGTTCCTGTGCAGAAAATATTATTTTGCACACCACTTCTTATGGCTTTGCAAATAATTACAAATGACCAATCTAGGCAGCAGAAAACCAATAGTCATGCAATACCGATATTTGTTTTGTGTGCACACAGATGAACAATGTAATGAAAGTTAGCTGCTTATCACAAATACACTATTGAAATAGTGATATCAGTGCCCCGGAATTGACATATGCCCAGTTGTCACAGAAAGTTGTGACATATAATATGTGAACACTTTAAAATCTTCCAACCATCTTCCTATACAGGAAATGGCACAGAAAAACACAAAACTGTACCACAGTACACAGTAAACTAATCTGATTTGAAGTTTTTTGCTGGGGCTGGGGAAGGATTGCAAAAATTACAAACAGAAATGTTCTTATTGCATAAAATTCTGAACCCTCTGTGACAAGTTGGGAGTTTTGTAGCTCATCATTAGTAGTGGAAAACAGTGAGTTTACTCCACACCAGAAGTACGTTTCAGGGCTTTTTCTCCCCACTTTTATTTAAAAGAAAGCAAAAAGTTCACAAATGAAAGTCTTCCCATGCAGGGGTTTTTACCATCATAACAACAAATGAACAATATTCAGCCTCATGGCTTTACTGCTCAGGCCTCATGCCTTGGTCCTGCAGACTATCTAACACACAGTCCCAGTGCTCATGCACAAAACACTGTAACTTTGTAAGCTTGGCTTCTTATCCTGCAGCTACCTGCTGCTTCATCTCTCACAGGCTCTGGCTTTTGTCTGTCCTGACCTGGACAATACGGTGCAGGCTTGCACCTCTCTCTGCTCCCTTCACAAACTGCCCCTCTTAGAAGGGTGGGGCATCGACCTCTAACTCTGATTCTAAAATAAACCAAGAACACACCTGCGCCATTAATGTGCCTGTTTCCTAGAGAATGTGGCCAGACTGCCATATTAAATAGTGGCACAGGCTTGCCCTGCCACACCTCCAATCAGATTAAAAAAAATTGCTTAGAAACTACATTTGACCCTAATATAAGGTAATGTTGATATGCAGATGAAAATTGTGCTTAATTCAATAACTATAGGCTGTTTAACCAAATCCTTGGTCCCCAGTTTTGTAATATGTAAGCCTCGTAAAGTAATCAAAAAACTTCCTTTACCCTCCTTTACCCTCCATGATTGATTGAAATGCTCCTACAGTTGTATCTATCAAGCGCCCCTTCCCAGACACCGCAGTTTACAGTGGAAAGGTTTCAGAAACAGATGCAGTACTGTCAAACCAGAAAGCAGGGGGCAGGACTAGATGTGGCCAGGTGCTGACTGACAAGCTACAGGACTGTGAATCAACAGTGATAATGCTGATAGCCATGCCCCAGCAAAATCTTCTCATCCCACTGTAGTGCAAGTAGGCACAGCCTGTATGGGTATGGCTACTCTGCTCTTAATTCAGAAGCAGTGCAGCATTATTGCCACACCATCACAAGAAGCTGTATTAGGTGGAGTACATTAGCAGGATCATTATTTTTTGTGGGACAGGGACCTAATAGAAAACTGGAAGGACAGATGCACTTATACATAAGTGCTGCAACACTTTTTTTTAAGAAGGCCATGGTTATACTTTAAATGAACCTGGAGGTTAGTCTTTGTTTGATCTGTCACCTGGGTAGCTTTTCCTTTTGGATTCTATAAAAAACAAACACCATGTCTATCTTAATTTCTTAAAGTGATGATATTGGTGAACTCTTTGCTGTAAAAGAACATTTGGGTGACAAAAATAAATTGTTGTGATGGCAGAACAATTATCACGCAGAATTATTTGTATGGCTGTTTGGTGAGATAAGAAATGAGGGGTGAGTTGAAATTCCTGCTTCTTTCTTATCATTGGATTACTGTTTGTACTGGACACTAGTCTTCCTGATACTGTTTGTCCTGGACACTAGTCTTCCTGATAGTTATACTTACCAGCTCTGTGTAATAGTTTTTCACAGAGCAGCACCCATCCTCCTCTTCTCAGGTTCCTGGCCACTTGGATTTGATTTCAGTAGGGAAAGGTATTTTTTGCTATTATTATAAAGTGGTTCTAAAGTCTAAATGTTTTTAACTTAACCACTTCAGCCCCGGAAGGTTTTACCCCCTTCCTGACCAGAGCACTTTTTACAATTCGGCACTGCGTCGCTTTAACTGCTAATTGCGCGGTCATGCAATGCTGTACCCAAACGAAATTTGCGTACTTTTCCTCCCACAAATAGAGCTTTCTTTTGATGGTATTTGATCACCTCTGTCGTTTTTATTTTTTGCGCTATACACGGAAAAAGACCGAAAATTTTGAAAAAAAAATGATATTTTCTACTTTTTGTTCTAAAAAAAATCCAATAAACTCAATTTTAGTCATACATTTAGGCCAAAATGTATTCGGCCACATGTCTTTGGTAAAAAAAATGTCAATAAGTGTATATTTATTGGTTTGCGCAAAAGTTATAGCGCCTACAAACTAGGGTACATTTTCTGGAATTTACACAGCCTTTAATTTATGACTGCCTATGTCGTTTCTTGAGGTGCTAAAATGGCAGGGCAGTACAAAACCCCCACAAATGACCCCATTTTGGAAAGTAGACACCCCAAGGAAATTGCTGAGAGGCATGTTGAGCCCATTGAATATTCATTTTTTTTTGTCCCAAGTGATTGAATAATGACAAAAAAAAAAAAATTACAAAAAGTTGTCACTAAATGATATATTGCTCACACAGGCCATGGGCATATGTGGAATTGCACCCCAAAATACATTTAGCTGCTTCTCCTGAGTATGGGGATACCACATGTGTGGGACTTTTTGGGAGCCTAGCCGCGTATGGGGCCCCGAAAACCAATCACTGCCTTCAGGATTTCTAAGGGCGTACATTTTTGATTTTACTCCTCACTACCTATCACAGTTTTGAAGGCCATAAAATGCCCAGATGGCATAAACCCCCCCCAAATGACCCCATTTTGGAAAGTAGACACCCCAAGCTATTTTCTTTGAGGCATGTTGAGTCCATGGAATGTTTTATATTTTGACACAAGTTGCGGGAAAGTGACAATTTTTTTTTTTTTTTGCACAAAGTTGTCACTAAATGACATATTGCTCACACAGGCCATGGGCATATGTGGAATTGCACCCCAAAATACATTTAGCTACTTCTCCTGAGTACGGGGATACCACATGTGTGGGACTTTTTGGGAGCCTAGCCGCGTACGGGGCCCCGAAAACTAATCACTGCCTTCAGGATTTCTAAGGGTGTCAATTTTTGATTTCACTCTTCACTGCCTATCACAGTTTCGGAGGCCATGGAATGCCCAGGTGGCACAACCCCCCCCCCAAATGACCCCATTTTGGAAAGTAGACACCCCAACCTATTTGCTGAGAGGCATGGTGAGTATTTTGCAGCTCTCATTTGTTTTTGAAAATAAAGAAAGACGAGAAAAACATTTTTTTTTCTTTTTTCAATTTTCAAAACTTTGTGACAAAAAGTGAGGTCTGCAAAATACTCACTATACCTCTCATCAAATAGCTTGGGGTGTCTACTTTCCAAAATGGGGTCATTTGGGGGGGGGTTTTGCCACCTGGGCATTCCATGGCCTCCGAAACTGTGATAGGCAGTGAAGAATGAAATCAAAAATTTACGGCCTTAGAAAGCCTGAAGGCGGTGCTTGGTTTTCGGGGTCCCGTACGCGGCTAGGCTCCCAAAAAGTCTCACACATGTGGTATCCCCGTACTCAGGAGAAGCAACAGAATGTATTTTGGGGTGTGATTTCACATATTCCCATGGCATGTTTGAGCAATATATCATTTAGTGACAACTTTGCGCAAAAAAAATAAAAAAAATAAAAAATTGTCTCTTTCCCAGCAACTTGTGTCACAATATAAAATATTCCATGGACTCGACATGCCTCTCAGCAAATAGCTTGGGGTATCTACTTTCCAAAATGGGGTCATTTGGGGGGGTTTTGAACTGTCCTGGCATTTTATGCACAACATTTAGAAGCTTATGTCACACATTACCCACTCTTCTAACCACTTGAAGACAAAGCCCTTTCTGACACTTTTTGATTACATAAAAAAATAATTTTTTTTTGCAAGAAAATTACTTTGAACCCCCAAACATTATATATTTTTTTAAAGCAAGTGCCCTACAGATTAAAATGGTGGATGTTTCATCTTTTTTTTCCACACAGTATTTGCGCAGCGATTTTTCAAACGCATTTTTTGGGGAAAAACCACACTTTTTTAAATTTTAATGCACTAAAACACACTATATTGCCCAAATGTTTGATGAAATAAAAAAGATGATCTTAGGCCGAGTACATGGATACCAAACATGACATGCTTTAAAATTGCGCACAAACGTGCAGTGGCGACAAACTAAATACATTTTTAAAAGCCTTTAAAAGCCTTTACAGGTTACCACTTTAGATTTACAGAGGAGGTCTACAGCTAAAATTACTGCCCTCGATCTGACGTTCGCGGTGATACCTCACATGCATGGTGCAATTGCTGTTTACATTTGACGCCAGACCGACGCTTGCGTTTGCCTTAGCGCAAGAGCAGGGGGGACAGGGGTGCTTTTTTTTTTTTTTTTTCTTTATTATTATTATTTTTTTTATCTTATTTTTAAACTATTCCTTTCATTTTTTTTTTTAAATCATTTTTATTGTTATCTCAGGGAATGTAAATATCCCCTATCATAGCAATAGGTAGTGACAGGTACTCTTTTTTGAAAAAATTGGGGTCTATTAGACCCTAGATTTCTCCTCTGCCCTCAAAGCATCTGACCACACCAAGATCGGCGTGATAAAATGCTTTCCCAATTTCCCAATCGCGCTGTTTACATCCGGCGAAATCTAAGTCATAAAATGCTCGTAGCTTCTGGTTTCTTAGGCCATAGAGATGTTTGGAGCCACTCTGGTCTCTGATCAGCTCTATGGTCAGCTGGCTGAATCACCGGCTGCATTTTCAGGTTCCCTGTTGAGACAGGAGAGTCAGAGAAAAACACGGAAGACGTTGGGGGGGGGGCATTCCCTCCCACTGCTTGTAAAAGCAGTCTAGAGGCTAATTAGCCGCTAGGATTGCTTTTACATGAAAGCCGACCGCTGGCTGAAAAGAATGATACCAAGATGATACCTAAACCTGCAGGCATCATTCTGGTATAACCACTCAAAGTCGTGAATGGCGTACCTGAAGACAAAAAAATGGTTAACAATAAAGCACAGTAAACGGTAAAGTATAAAAAATTGCATACCTGAAAAGCAAACATGATAAAACATAATAACAATAAAACATTGCAGAATAGAATACAGTAAAAAAGAGCAGAACAATAGAGAGAATATAGAGAGAGAGAACAATAAAACGACAACTATTTTTTTTTATTTTATATTTTTGTATGTGTTTTTTTTATTTTTTACACTTTTTTGTAACTAACTTTTATAACTGTAACCGGTTCCAGGTTCGGGTCTCTCAAAATGCGATGGCATCTTGGGAGACCCTGTGAAAGTGTGCCTAGTCTGTGTTTTGTAAGTGACAGTGATCGATCGATACTGCACTTGGGTGGGCTGGGCCGGGCGGAGGGGAAAAACGCAGGTGCTAGCGGTTATCTGCGCTGATCCCGCTAACACTGCGTTTTTGGGAACCCTAAACTGCTGGGGACAGTTTATTGATCCGATCAGATACTATACCACTAAGGGAGGTGCACGGTGCGTGCGTGGGTGTTAGCGGTACTGGCGCTAACCTGACGCTGCCTGGGGCTGGTGCTTGCCAGTTCACCAAAACGCTACCAAAAAAACTGTTAGCGATCGCAGGGATCAGGCCTGACTCTGCGAACGCTGCAGTTATGTGTTTAGTGTTTTGTAAGTGACAGTGATCGATTGATACTGCACTTGGGTGGGCTGGGCCGGGCGGAGGGGCAAAACGCAGGTGCTAACAGGTATCTGGGCTGATCCCGCTAACACTGCGTTTTTGGGAACCCTAAACTGCTGGGGACGCTAGTATAGATCTGATCGGATCAGATATTGATCCGTTCAGATACTATACCACTAAGGGAGGTGCACGGTGCGTGCGTGGGTGTTAGCGGTACTGGCGCTAACCTGACGCTGCCTGGGGCTGGTGCTTGCCAGTTCACCAAAACGCTACCAAGAAAACTGTTAGCGATCGCAGGGATCAGGCTTGACTCTGCGAATGCTGCAGTTATGCGTTTAGTGTTTTGTAAGTGACAGTGATCGATCGATACTGCACTTGGGTGGGCTGGGCCGGGCGGAGGGGAAAAACGCAGGTGCTAGCGGTTATCTGCGCTGATCCCGCTAACACTGCGTTTTTGGGAACCCTAAACTGCTGGGGACAGTTTATTGATCCGATCAGATACTATACCACTAAGGGAGGTGCACGGTGCGTGCGTGGGTGTTAGCGGTACTGGCGCTAACCTGACGCTGCCTGGGGCTGGTGCTTGCCAGTTCACCAAAACGCTACCAAGAAAACTGTTAGCGATCGCAGGGATCAGGCCTGACTCTGCGAACGCTGCAGTTATGTGTTTAGTGTTTTGTAAGTGACAGTGATCGATTGATACTGCACTTGGGTGGGCTGGGCCGGGCGGAGGGGCAAAACGCAGGTGCTAACAGGTATCTGGGCTGATCCCGCTAACACTGCGTTTTTGGGAACCCTAAACTGCTGGGGACGCTAGTATAGATCTGATCGGATCAGATATTGATCCGTTCAGATACTATACCACTAAGGGAGGTGCACGGTGCGTGCGTGGGTGTTAGCGGTACTGGCGCTAACCTGACGCTGCCTGGGGCTGGTGCTTGCCAGTTCACCAAAACGCTACCAAGAAAACTGTTAGCGATCGCAGGGATCAGGCTTGACTCTGCGAATGCTGCAGTTATGCGTTTAGTGTTTTGTAAGTGACAGTGATCGATCGATACTGCACTTGGGTGGGCTGGGCCGGGCGGAGGGGAAAAACGCAGGTGCTAGCGGTTATCTGCGCTGATCCCGCTAACACTGCGTTTTTGGGAACCCTAAACTGCTGGGGACGCTAGTATAGATCTGATCGGATCAGATATTGATCCGTACAGATACTATACCACTAAGGGAGGCGTATGCTGTGTGCGTGGGTGTTAGCAGTACTGGCGCTAATCTGACGCTGCCTGGGGCGACGCATATCACCGCCGGGCGATCAGGTGGCTAAACCTTTATTCGGTAATAAACGGCGGGTGCCCTGACACTATAAAAAATAAACGAACTAACCAGCGTCACCCGTAACGGTTATACGGTGATCAGTGGTGAAAGGGTTAACTAGGGGGCGATCAAGGGGTTAAAACATTTATTAGATAGTATATGGGGGTCCCTGATGCTATAAAAAGCTGACGGCGAACCTAAATATTTACCTCCCTAACTAGCGTCACCAGCGACACTAATACAGCGATCAGAAAAATGATCGCTTAGTGACACTGGTGACAGGGGGTGATCAAGGGGTTAAAGCTTTATTAGGGGGGGGTTAGGGGGGTACCCTAGACCTAAAGGGGGCTACCACTCACTGCCCTAACACTATAACTGTCTCAAACTGACACCAATCAGTAATCAGAAAAAAAAAAAAAAACACTGCTTGGTGTCAGTTTGTGACAGGGGGGGGGGGGTGATTGGGGGGGGGATCGGGGGGCGATCGGGGGTGTTTTATGTGCCTGGCATGTTCTACTGTGTGTGTTTGTGTTTTGTGCACTTACATGTCTTCTCTCCTCGGCGCTGGAACGGAAACTGCCAAGCCGAGGAGAGATGACATCACATCCTCTGCCTGTGTGAAACTACACACAGGAAGGGGAGGATTCCGATTGGCTGGGAGCGATCGCGAGGGGGGGGCCACGATCGGATGGTCTCCCCCTCGCCTCCCAACGCTCCCAGTGAAATGCCGACCGCCGCTGGCACCGGGGGGGGGTCCGACTGGACCCCCCGCCCGCGGGAAGCAGATCACGTATGGGTGCGTGATTCTGCCTGCCCGTGCCATTCTGCCGTAGTATATCTGCGTTAGGCGGTCGGCAAGTGGTTAATACATTCCCTGTATCAAGGTAAAAAATACCCCACTGACTGTCCAACCCCCCCCCCCTATTACCATACCTAACTGATCCAGTGCTGCCCTGGATGCAGCACCACTCTCCTCTCTTCTTGGTTTTACAGAAGACACTAGGAGCAGGGGGAGCCATAGGATTCTGATGCTGTCAGGAAAACTCCTGCAAGAAGGGAGCAGTGACATTGCTTTCTGGTGCTGTGTGTGTCTATGGATAGGAAAGGTGCCTCCATAGCACACGGTTGCTGAGGGGGTACTCGAAAGAAGGAGGAGCAGACAGCGTTGGCGGTGGACCATCACAGAGGAAGTAAGGGACAACTCTCTGCAATATCATCGATATATCAACAACAATATCATTATCAATGGTAAGCAATTGAAGAGTGGTATCGACAACAATATCACTGCACAGAGCAGGTAAGTATATTAAGAAAATAAAACATAGCCTTTATTATCACTTTAAAACAACTCAATGCACATCAGAAGCAGGTCAGCTGCATTTCCAGAACAAAGCTCATTGACACCTAAAAGAAATAACAACCCTCCACATTTGTTGTTCAGGACTCTTACAGAAAATGATGCATAAAAAAAAACAGTCATGCAAAAACAGATAAAATCCTGCTCCTCTTGTTTCCCTGCAAGATAAACAGATTTTTTCATTTGCGTCATATGATGCTATACATACAGTGCCTTGCGAAAGTATTCGGCCCCCTTGAACTTTTCAACCTTTTGCCACATTTCAGGCTTCAAACATAAAGATATAAAATTTTAATTTTTTGTGAAGAATCACCAACAAGTGGGACACAATTGTGAAGTGGAACGAAACCTATTGGATTTTTGAAACTTTTTTAACTAATAAAAAAATGAAAAGTGGGGCGTGCAAAATTATTCGGCCCCCTTGCTTTAATACTTTGTAGAGCCACCTTTTGCTGCGATTACAGCTGCAAGTCGCTTGGGGTATGTCTCTATCAGTTTTGCACATCGAGAGACTGAAATTCTTGCCCATTCTTCCTTGCAAAACAGCTTGAGCTCAGTGAGGTTGGATGGAGAGCGTTTGTGAACAGCAGTTTTCAGCTCTTTCCACAGATTCTCGATTGGATTCAGGTCTGGACTTTGACTTGGCCATTCTAAAACCTGGATACGTTTATTTGTGAACCATTCCTTTGTAGATTTTGCTGTATGTTTGGGATCATTGTCTTGTTGGAAGATAAATCTCCGTCCCAGTTTCAGGTCTTTTGCAGACTCCAACAGGTTTTCATCCAGAATGGTCCTGTATTTGGCTGCATCCATCTTCCCCTCAATTTTAACCATCTTCCCTGTCCCTGCCGAAGAAAAGCAGGCCCAAACCATGATGCTGCCACCACCATGTTTCACGGTGGGGATGGTGTGTTGAGTGTGATGAGCTGTGTTGCTTTTACGCCAAACATATCGTTTTGCATTGTGGCCAAAAAGTTCGATTTTGGTTTCATCGGACCAGAGCACCTTCTTCCACATGTTTGGTGTGTCTCCCAGGTGGCTTGTGGCAAACTTTAGACAAGACTTTTTATGGATATCTTTGAGAAATGGCTTTCTTCTTGCCACTCTTCCATAAAGGCCAGATTTGTGCAGTGTACGACTGATTGTTGTCCTATGGACAGACTCTCCCACCTCAGCTGTAGTTCTCTGCAGTTCATCCAGAGTGATCATGGGCCTCTTGGCTGCATTTCTGATCAGTCTTCTCCTTGTCTGAGCTGAAAGTTTAGAGGGACAGCCAGGTCTTGGTAGATTTGCAGTGGTCTGATACTCCTTCCATTTCAAAATGATCGCTTGGGCAGTGCTCCTTGGGATGTTTAAAGCTTGGAAAATCTTTTTGTATCCAAATCCAGCTTTAAACTTCTCCACAACAGTATTACGGACCTGCCTGGTGTGTTCCTTGGTCTTCATAATGCTCCCTGCGCTTTCAACAGAACCCTGAGACTATCACAGAGCAGGTGCATTTATACAGAGACTTGATTACACACAGGGGGATTCTATTTATCACCATCAGTCATTTAGGACAACATTGGATCATTCAGAGATCCTCTCTGAACTTCTGGAGTGAGTTTTCTGCACTGAAAGTAAAGGGGCCGAATAATTTTGCACGCACCACTTTTCAGTTTTTTAATTGCTAAAAAAGTTTAAAATATCCAATAGATTTCGTTCCACTTCACAATTGTGTCCCACTTGTTGGTGATTCTTCACAAAAAATTTTAATTTTATATCTTTATGTTTGAAGCCTGAAATGTGGCAAAAGGTTGAAAAGTTCAAGGGGGCCGAATACTTTCGCAAGCCACTGTATACCAAGTATAGGATTTGCTGCACTAATAGGAAAAGAAAACCATTCCTAGAAATGCTGGGATTTTGGAATTAAAATAACTCTATTAATCCCCTCAGAGACAAGCCACAACTCATGTCAACAACTAATTTTCCTGGTTGTTGGATTTGCATATTGAGGAGCACATTGGCAGATTTTAGCAGATACAATATATTTGCATATATTTATAGCATGGCCATGCAAATGTTTATTTGCTTTTTTAATTGAATTGGACCTATTCCTCAAATTTTATAGATTTATTTATTCATAATAAAATTTACAGTTTAATGAGATGAAGCTGTTTCTAAAACAGTAGTGTAAAGCTTAACTGTATGACATTTATCCTACTACAGGAATTGTGTTTTAAACAATTGCCCTATTTGAAAAAAAAGATTTTTACATGAATTACTCTTTTCACTTTTGTTTATTCTTTTTTGCTGTCTCGGGGCAGCTGATTTCCTCCAGATTTTTTTGTGCAGCCACTTTCTGCCTATATTCACAGGCTCCAGTAATAGTTGAACAGTGTCTGGATAATGTGTGCTGGCACAGCTGGCTCCTCATTAGGGGCATGTGACAGGTCGACAATACAGGAATACAACTGGGAGAAGGATGTCACCTGATAACCGGAAGTTTCTTAGCAAAGGACTTTCACGGCAACATCACAAGGTGTTATTTTAATGACAGCTACAGATATATAAAAGTTGAAAAAGACTTTTAAAGTAAAAGTATTGAAATGTATATGAGCTTTTATTGGTTGGGTTTACATATACTTTGAGGAGTTTTTAAAGTGGCCTATGCCATTCCTGGTGGTATCCCATCTAAAGCCTCATGCACAAGGTCCTCCTGCATTTAACAGAGAAGAAATTGATCTGCTAGGTATAAACATAGTTTATGCTTCCTTCATCCATTTATCTTGCGTTTAATGTACTTGCATTCACATGCTTTTTGCTGCATGAAACCAGGATAAACAGTTCCCTGTCACGTACACACAGCTAGACTGAATGAACCTAGAAGCTGCTGAATATTGCGCATTCAGCCACAGAAAAGCATTACATTCTTCTAGATGCATTTAGAAGTTAGCTCCAAATGAATCTGGACCTGTGTGTTCTGATGCCCATGATGTGACCACAACCAATAAAAAAAAATAGTTCCAGTATTAGGAAATGAGGAAAAATGTCAGCTGCTAACTGAGGATTGCTAGAAAGCTGCAACATGAAAGACAGAAAAGGCAATAAAGAGCTTACAGCAACCCCTATGCATAGGTATTTTAAAATAAAATAGCAAGGGTCACTTTAAGATTCCATGAGAAAGTGGTACTGTATGTGACATTCAGGTCCCAAGCTGACTAGCAATGCTTTAGAACAGGCATCTACAAACTTTCTAAACAAAGGGCCAGTTTACTGTCCTTCAGACTTTAGGAGGGACCGATTGTGGCCATTGGAAGTAGAAAATGTCTTAGCATCAGTTGGAGTAAACAATGCCCCATCTTTGGTGTCAGTGAGAGGAACTGTGCCCCATTGCTTGTGTCATTGGGAGGAATTGTGCCCCATCATTGGTGTCATGGGGAGGAATTGTGCACCATCACTAGTGTCTTTGGGAGGAATTGTGCTCCATCATTGGTGTCATTGGGCCCCATTGTTGGTGTCATTAGGAGGAACTGTGTCCCTCCATTGGTGTCAGTAAATGGAATAGTGCCTCAAGCAGAGAGCGCCGCATCTGGCCCCCCGGGATGCAGTTCTGGGATCGCTGCTTTAGAAGAAAGCATAGAATTGCAGTTTTGTATAAATTTCTTCCTTTATGCATTGTGGCTTTCTATAAATTTCCTCTTTTATTTTTATTGTCAGAACTAACAATACTCAACATATATGAAATGCCCTTTGTTTAGAGAGTTCACTAGCTTAAGCTAAAATTTGAAAACAACTGAATGAGTCCGTACTGCTCACTACAGAAAAGGTCTTTGATGTGCTCCCTGTATAGAAACCCCATAACACTCTGTAACACTGGTGTCATTTGTACACCCTATATTGGATAGATGTAAACTCTAAACCAAATGATACAGTATTTAGTTTGTGTATCACTGTCACATTGACAGTTTTTAAATAAAATCCTTGCTTTTACATTTCTTTTATTAAAGTGCTGCTGAACTAATACATCACATTGACTTTAAGGGTTCTATTTAGCAAAAATGTACTTTGTGAATATCTTATCACTTGTGCAAGTGTAATGAACAAAACCTGCATTGTTTTTTATGTGTAAAATAGTTTCTTTGTTGCCTTTTGTATCAATTAGCACTGCTAAATGTGACAGCTTCCTCCTGATTGTTAGAGAGCTGGCACCTGCTAGTGACTTAACCCCACCCAGGACATTCAGCTGTCAGCTGGGGATTCCTGACTCACAGGTGAATGTAAACAAACAGCAGGGATAATAAAAAACAAAAATAAAAGAACCAAAAAAAAAAAAAACCCAACGTGGTGTTGAGACTTTCAAAAAGCACAATAGACCTCCACATTTCTATATTTAAAAAGTTTTGATATAATCAGTATATATATATATATATATATAAAATGTTAATAGCTTCAACACTAGGGATGAGTCCGATGTTAGAGTCAAACGGCGGAACGCCGTTAAAGTCTATGGGAAACTAACATAAAAAAACAAAAGTGGTCGTTTTAAAGGCTTATATGCAAGTTATTGCCATAAAAAGTGTTTGGGATCCCGACTCCTGTATCAATGCAAGAAAACAATTTGAAAATGGCCGTTTTTCGGGAGCAGTGGTTTTAATAATGCTTAAAGGGAAACAATAAAAATGAAATATTCCTTTAAATATCATGCCTGGGGGGTGTCCTTAATATGCCTGTAAAGTAGCGCAATTTTTCCCATGTTTAGAACAACACCACAGCAAAATTATATTTCTAAAGGAAAAAATTCATCATAATTCATAATGTCATTTAAAACTACTCACGGCTGTAATGTATTGTCGGGTCCTGGCCATATAGATAAAAATCATTGAAAAAAATAGCATGGCCCCCCCAGACCAGGCCCTTCCGTTCTGGTATGGATTTTAAGGGGAACCCTGAGCCAAAATTAACAAAAAAAGGCGCAGGAGTCCCCGCAAAATCCATGCCAGACCCTTATTTGGCAGGCCGCAGGAAAAGGGGGATGAGAGAGTGGCCCCCCTCCTGAATCCCTCCTGAACAAGGTGCTTTGGGGGGACCCCAAAGCATCCTCCCCATGTTGGGGGCATGTGGCCTGGTACGGTTCAGGAGGGGGGGGGGCGCTGTCTCATCCCCCCTTTTCCTTTGGCCTGCCAGGTTGCGTGCTTGAATAAAGGTCTGGTATGGATTTTGGGGGGACCCCTACGTCATTTAAAAAAAAAATGGTGCAGGGTCCCCTCAATATCCATACCAGACCTTAAGGGCCTGGTATGGATTTTGGGGGGACCCCCACGCAATTTTTTTGATTTGGGTGTGGGGTTCCCCTTCATATCCATACCAGACCCAAAGGGCCTGGTAATGGACTGGGGGGGCATGCTGTTTTTATCTATATTGCTGGGACCCGACAATAGATTACAGCCGTGAGTAGTTTTAAATTACATATTTTCCTTTAGAAATGTAATTTTGCTGTGGTATTATTCTAAACACAGGAAAAATGTGTTACTTTACAGGCATACTAAGGGCACCCCCCAGGCATGATATTTAAAGGAATATTTCATTTTTATTGTTTCACTTTAAGCATTATTAAAATCACTGATCCTGAAAACTTTTTTTTTCATTGATACATGTCCCCTGGGGCAGGACCCAGGTCCCCAAACACTTTAAAATTAGCACTTTTGATTTTTCATGTGCGTGTCCCATAGACTTTAACGGTGTTCGCGTGTTCGTACAAAGGTTTTGCCTGGGGGGTGTCCTTAATATGCCTGTAAAGTAGCACATTTTTCCCGTGTTTAGAACAACACCACATCAAAATTATATTTCTAAAGGAAAAAATTCATCATAATTCATAATGTCATTTAAAACTACTCACGGCTGTAATGTATTGTCGGGTCCCGGCAATATAGATAAAAATCATTGAAAAAAATAGCATGGCCCCCCCAGACCAGGCCCTTCTGTTCTGGTATAGATTTTAAGGGGAACCCTGAGCCAAAATTAACAAAAAAAGGCGCAGGAGTCCCCCCAAAATCCATGCCAGATCTTTATCTGGCAGGCCGCAGGAAAAGGGGGGATGAGAGAGTGGCCCCCCTCCTGAATCCCTCCTGAACAAGGTGCTTTGGGGGGACCCCAAAGCATCCTCCCCATGTTGGGGGCATGTGGCCTGGTACGGTTCAGGAGGGGGGGGCGCTGTCTCATCCCCCCTTTTCCTTTGGCCTGCCAGGTTGCGTGCTTGAATTAAGGTCTGGTATGGATTTTGGGGGGGGCCCCTACATCATTTTTTTAAAAAAAATTGGTGCAGGGGTCCCCTCAATATCCATACCAGACCTTAAGGGCCTGGTATGGATTTTGGGGGGACCCCCATGCAATTTTTTTTGATTTGGGTGTGGGGTTCCACTTAATATCCATACCAGACCCAAAGGGCCTGGTAATGGACTGGGGGGGGATGCTGTTTTTATCTATATTGCTGGGACCCGACAATACATTACAGCCGTGAGTAGTTTTAAATTACATATTTTCCTTTAGAAATGTAATTTTGCTGTGATATTGTTCTAAACACAGGAAAAATGTGTTACTTTACAGGCATACTAAGGGCACCCCCCCAGGCATGATATTTAAAGGAATATTTCATTTTTATTGTTTCACTTTAAGCATTATTAAAATCACTGATCCTGAAAACTTTCTTTTTCATTGATACATGTCCCCTGGGGCAGGACCCAGGTCCCCAAACACTAAAAAAATTAGCACTTTTGATTTTTCATGTGCGTGTCCCATAGACTTTAACGGTGTTCGCGTGTTCGTACAAATGTTTTGCCTGTTAGCAAGTCCTGGTGCGAACCGAACCGGGGGGGGGGGGGGTATTCGGCTTATCCCTAGTCAACACTTAATGATAAATATCAATATGAAACAAAGCCATTGTAGTTTCCCTTTAATTTAGCACAAACGATATTAAATATAAATGGCATGCTTGAAAACATGCACATCAAACTTAAGCTAAAAAGATATTAAACCCATGTCCAAACTGTCAAGTTATAAATACATACATGTTCTGCTGACTGAAGTTATCGCAGTATGTTCCTATCTCTTGTAACTTTGTCATGTCAGCATAAAGCATCCCAAGTTGAAATCTTCTTGGCAGATAAAAAAATTAAATGTGGCATATAGCATACTCACTAAGCTTCTAAATAGATTAATTGTGAAACATCTGTCTGCCAGAATGCACTGCAGACTACTGATTGGCCCTCTGTGATCACATGCATCCCAGTATACCCTAAAGGTAGTAGTATATTTCAGTATTTGCCTTTAGGGCAACACTTACCCAATTTGTTCACATCTGTGACTTATTTGCAGCATTGCGAAATAGTAACCAAACTTTGTTAAACTTTAATGATAATTATAAACATAATCTACTGTAGGTAAGAATTGAGGAGGAGACAGATTCCTTCTAGCTTCCAACTAGTAATCATAGTTATTGCACAGCTACAGTTACCAAGAACTTATAGTGGAGCTAAAATTATAACCCAAACGTGTCTAATCACCACTCATTGCAGACATCCAATCAGCCTGTACATCGTGTTCAGGGGCCTGGTGCTGGTTACACTGGATTTATAAGCCCCGGGTTAAGCAATACCCCTTATGCGCATAGACTATTACTGTATGGAGTGCCTGGTAAACTGTTATGAACATTTATACTTTTCCTTAATCTCCATAGTGATTTAAAGATAAGCACTGTACAAAGGTCCCATAACTGATCTTTTAGGATAAGGAAGGTCAGGGGCAGACTGACCATTCGGTCACTCGGTCGCCGACCGAGGGCCCGGCGTCAGGAGGGGCCCCATGAGCGGCTCAGTCAGCAGCGGAAAAAAGCCGCCCGCCGCACCGCACGAAAACCCCGTCCTCCCGGATTGTTTCAGCTCCCAGCACCGCGGCCAGCCCCCTGCCAAGCAGACCTCGGCTTAGGCTGAGAGAGGCTGTCAGCAGGGAGGGGCGGGGCAGGGAGCTCCACTGACGCTCTGACCCTGCCCTGCCCCGCCCCTCCTCATGTAGTCTGAGTCTGTTCCTAATTAGAGCGTCTCTCCTGCACTTCTGAGAGCTCCGCTCTGGACCACAAAGATCACCGCCCCTACCGCCGAAAGCTCCGCCCCCTACCGACGGAAGACCCGCCCCCTAACGGCGAAAGCTCCGCCCCCTAACGGCGAAAGCTCCGCCCCCTACCGACGAAAGCTCCGCCCCTGGACCTCTGAGAGCGGGAGGTGAGCCCGACTGGTCAGGTAGGTCCTTCTGCCTACATTATATACACGGCCTGTAGACCCCTTTTTTCCCTAAACCATCCCTGGAAATGTTGTTTACCCCCCTGTATAGCTGTGCATTGCTGAAAGTTTAAATTTTAAAACTGGCTACCTGGTCATCTCCTGTAGTCGCATCCCCAGTCTCTGGTCATTTCCTGTAGTCGCATCCCCAGTCTCTGGTCATCTCCTGTAGTCGCATCCCCAGTCTCTGGTTATCTCCTGTAGTCGCATCCCCAGTCTCTGGTTATCTCCTGTAGTCGCATCCCCAGTCTCTGGTTATCTCCTGTAGTCGCATCCCCAGTCTCTGGTTATCTCCTGTAGTTGCATCCCTAGTCTCTGGTTATCTCCTGTAGTCGCATTCGCAGTCTGGTCATTTCCCGTAGTCGCATTCGCAGTCTCTGGTTATCTCCTGTAGTCGCATTTGCAGTCTGGTCATTTCCTGTAGTCGCATTCGCAGTCTGGTCATTTCCTGTAGTCGCATTCGCAGTCTGGTCATTTCCTGTAGCCGCATCCCCAGTCTCTGGTTATTTCCTGTAGTCGCATTCGCAGTCTGATCATTTCCTGTAGTCGCATTCGCAGTCTGGTTATTTCCTGTAGTCGCATCCCCAGTCTCTGGTTATCTCCTGTAGTCGCATTCGCAGTCTGGTCATTTCCCGTAGTCGCATTCGCAGTCTCTGGTTATCTCCTGTAGTCGCATTCGCAGTCTGGTTATTTCCTGTAGTCGCATTCGCAGTCTGGTCATTTCCTGTAGTCGCATTCGCAGTCTGGTCATTTCCTGTAGTCACATTCGCAGTCTCTGGCTATCTCCTGTAGTCGCATCCCCAGTCTCTGGTCATTTCCTGTAGTCGCATTCGCAGTCTGGTCATTTCCTGTAGTCGCATTCGCACTCTGGTTATCTCCTGTAGTCGCATTCGCAGTCTGGTCATTTCCTGTAGTCGCATTCGCAGTCTCTGGTTATCTCCTGTAGTCGCATTCGCAGTCTGGTCATTTCCTGTAGTCGCATCCCCAGTCTGGTCATTTTCTGTAGTCGCATCCCCAGTCTCTGGTTATTTCCTGTACTCGCATTCGCAGTCTGGTCATTTCCTGTAGTCGCATCCCCAGTCTCTGGTCATTTCCTGTAGTCGCATTCGCAGTCTGGTTATTTCCTGTAGTCGCATCCCCAGTCTCTGGTTATCTCCTGTAGTCGCATTCGCAGTCTGGTCATTTCCCGTAGTCGCATTCGCAGTCTCTGGTTATCTCCTGTAGTCGCATTCGCAGTCTGGTTATTTCCTGTAGTCGCATTCGCAGTCTGGTCATTTCCTGTAGTTGCATTCGCAGTCTCTGGTTATCTCCTGTAGTCGCATTCGCAGTCTGGTCATTTCCTGTAGTCACATCCCCAGTCTGGTCATTTCCTGTAGTCGCATCCCCAGTCTCTGGTTATTTCCTGTACTCGCATTCGCAGTCTGGTCATTTCCTGTAGTCGCATTTGCAGTCTCTGGTTATCTCCTGTAGTCGCATTCGCAGTCTGGTCATTTCCTGTAGTCGCATTCGCAGTCTGGTCATTTCCTGTAGTCTCATTCGCAGTCTCTGGTTGTCTCCTGTAGTCGCATTCGCAGTCTGGTCATTTCCTGTAGTCGCATTCGCAGTCTCTGGTTATCTCCTGTAGTCGCATTCACAGTCTCTGGTTATCTCCTGTAGTCGCATTCGCAGTCTGGTTATTTCCTGTAGTCGCATTCGCAGTCTGGTCATTTCCTGTAGTCGCATTCGCAGTCTGGTCATTTCCTGTAGTCGCATCCCCAGTCTGGTCATTACCTGTAGTCGCATCCCCAGTCTCTGGTTATTTCCTGTAGTCGCATTCGCAGTCTGGTTATTTCCTGTAGTCGCATTCCCAGTCTGGTCATTACCTGTAGTCGCATCCCCAGTCTCTGGTTATTTCCTGTAGTCGCATTCGCAGACTGGTCATTTCCTGTAGTCGCATCCCCAGTCTGGTCATTACCTGTAGTCGCATCCCCAGTCTCTGGTTATTTCCTGTAGTCGCATTCGCAGTCTGGTCATTTCCTGTAGTCGCATTCGCAGTCTCTGGTTATCTCCTGTAGTCGCATTCGCAGTCTCTGGTTATCTCCTGTAGTCGCATCCCCAGTCTCTGGTTATTTCCTGTAGTCGCATTCGCAGTCTGGTTATTTCCTGTAGTCGCATTCGCAGTCTCTGGTTATCTCCTTTAGTCGCATCCCCAGTCTCTGGTTATTTCCTGTAGTCACATTCGCAGTCTGGTTATTTCCTGTAGTCGCATTCGCAGTCTCTGGTTATCTCCTGTAGTCGCATCCCCAGTCTCTGGTTATTTCCTGTAGTCGCATTCGCAGTCTGGTTATTTCCTGTAGTCGCATTCGCAGTCTCTGGTTGTCTCCTGTAGTCGCATCCCCAGTCTCTGGTTATTTCCTGTAGTCGCATTCGCAGTCTTTGGTCATCTCCTGTAGTTGCATCCGTAGTCTCTGGTTATCTCCTGTAGTCATTTATGATATCTATGGCTATGAATATTTATTTAATCCATATTGAGCACTATATTTGATTGGCTGTTTGCTTCTGCTTAGGCCTGGCAAACACGCACAATCGCACATGATGATGACTTCATCATCATGTGCGTGATTGTGATTGTGCGTGTGTGCCAAGCAGAAGCAGCCAATCAAATATAGTGCTCAATATGGATTAAATAAATAGTGGGAAGAATGCTCCTTACATTGGTGGTCAGTGGGAAGAATATTCCTTACATTGGTGATCAGTGAGAAGAATGTTCCTTACATTGGTGATCAGTGAGATGAATGTTCCTTACATTGGTGGTCAGTGAGAAGAATGTTCCTTACATTGGTGGTCAGTGGGAAGAATGTCCCTTACATTGGTGATCAGTGAGAAGAATGTTCCTGACATTGGTGGTCAGTGGGAAGAATGTTCCTTACATTGGTGGTCAGTGAGAAGAATGTTCCTTACATTGGTGATCAGTGAGAAGAATGTTCCTTACATTGGTGACCAGTAGGAAGAATGTTCCTTACATTGGTGATCAGTGGGAAGAATGTTCCTTACATTGGTGATCAGTGAGAAGAATGTTCCTTACATTGGTGACCAGTAGGAAGAATGTTCCTTACATTGGTGATCAGTGAGAAGAATGTTCCTTACATTGGTGATCAGTGAGAAGAATGTTCTTTACATTGGTGATCAGTGAGAAGAATGTTCCTTACATTGGTGATCAGTGAGAAGAATGTTCCTTACATTGGTGATCAGTGAGAAGAATGTTCCTTACATTGGTGATCAGTGAGAAGAATGGTCCTTACATTGGTGATCAGTGAGAAGAATGTTCCTTACATTGGTGATCAGTGAGAAGAATGTTCCTTACATTGGGGGTCAGTGGGAAGAATGTTCCTTACATTGGTGATCAGTGAGAAGAATGTTCTTTACATTGGTGATCAGTGAGAAGAATGTTCCTTACATTGGTGATCAGTGAGAAGAATGTTCCTTACATTGGTGACCAGTAGGAAGAATGTTCCTTACATTGGTGATCAGTGAGAAGAATGTTCCTTACATTGGTGATCAGTGAGAAGAATGTTCTTTACATTGGTGATCAGTGAGAAGAATGTTCCTTACATTGGTGATCAGTGAGAAGAATGTTCCTTACATTGGTGATCAGTGGGAAGAATGTTCCTTACATTGGTGATCAGTGAGAAGAATGTTCTTTACATTGGTGATCAGTGAGAAGAATGTTCCTTACATTGGTGATCAGTGAAAATTATATAAAGTTAAGAAAAATAATTTTAAAAAAAATGTAAAGCACCCCCATGATCCCCGCACATGCTCTATATGAAAAGCTTTATTTAGGATGAGCACATGTATGTAAACATGTGTCTATAGACGCAAATGCTGGACACGGGAGCCCACCTGCAAGGTAACCCCCCCCGGGAGAGCGCTTCTCCTAGGGAGTTATCTGATGTGGGGAGGAGCCGCGAGAGCCACCCCCAGATGTCGAGGTTCGGGGCCACTCTGTGCGAAACGAGCTGCACAGTGAATGTAAGTATGATATGTTTGTTATTTTAAAAAAAACAAAAAAAAAACGAGCCTTTACAATCACTTTAATTTTGGAAAGGTACCGTTGTTGCACTTTCTTTAATGTAATTCTGTGACGAACGCATGTAGTGTGGGCAGTGCAAAATGTAGGTGGGGATTTGTGTGGGTGTGGCTTGAGTGTGGGTGGGAACACATGAACGGGGACAGGGGGCCCCAGGATCTCCTATTGCCCGGGGGCCCCATGAGTTGTCAGTCCGCCCCTGAGGAAGGTACAACTCCCAGGTACCTCCAGGCACTTGTTAGAAGACCTGTAGGAGGTGCTTTAGTAGAAGATAGGATTTACACAACTGACGACTAATATTTAACACACATACAGTTTGACAGATTGCAATGTTTTAGTGTTCTATGTGGCAAACCTATCAGAAAAAAATTGTGAATGTCCATGCTATAAAAGGTCATTTGGCCAACACTTCATAATTCTTCAATGGCAAGTGTTAGGTGCAATGCTGAAGGTCACAGCACATGGATACCATATGCAACGCTGCATGTATATGTATTGATAGTATAATAGATCTTTATCCATTGCAATATTCTCATCTGTCCCTGCTGTCACACATCTGTTGGCGTCAACGAATAGCCAGGAAGCATAACATGCTATTACTATATGTGAAAGGGCATTTACAAACATTGACAGTTAAAATAAAAAAGAACTTATAACACTAAATGTATTTAAACTCAAGGTGGTTGATAGTCCTCTTATTTATTTCAGACAAGGAATGTGCTCTCTTAACCTCTGTTTGATCTGCAGCTGCCATGGTTATGCACATGTGATCAGTTATATCACCAGCCATTTGATGGATTGACAGTTTGGTTGAGAGCACAAGCAAATGTGCCGGTTAGCATTTCTGGCATGCTGGGAATGTAACTGTTTTTTGAAACAGTATTTTAGTTAGGTTAGTTAGGTTTAGTTAGGTTTAGTTCCGCATTAGGCTGGGTTCACACTTTTGCGAATTAGATATGGCTTTCTCCGCATCCAATTCGCATAGCAGGAGATTGTGACCGACTCTCTATGGAGCCAGTTCACACATCCGCAGCGGCTCTAGTGCAAACTGCACAGGAGTCTTTTGGTCCATTTCAGGTCTGAATTAAGCCCAAAATTTGGGCTGAAATTGGACCTGAAATGGTGAATGGGGATGCACTAGACCCCTGCTGTGAGCCGGAGCGTGCTGCAGTGTGAACCCAGCCTCAAAGTAGAACTATAGGCAAAATTTTTTTTCCATTTTGGATAGAGTATGGGAGGGTTATAACACCTGTCATTGTATTTTTTGCCATCTGTGTCCCATTGGGCAGATTTACCTCCACTTCCTGTCCCATAGCTAAAACAGGAGGTGCGTGGAAATCTCTTAAAATTAAGGGAATCTCTTGGGGACCCTTTAGGCCACCAGAACTAGTGTCTCCATTGGAAGATTTCCCCTCTATTACTTTTCTGGGGACAACCCAAAATTTGGAATTTTCTTTCACTTTCACTTTCAATGCTAATAGTAAACAGAACAAAAACAGAGGGTGAATCTTCCTAACAGGGACACAGACAGCCGTAAAAACCTGACAGGTGTTCTAGCCCACCTTCCCTCTATCCAAAACTAAAGAAAAATGTTTGCCTTTAGATATACTTTAACTTGCTGTAATATAATAATATTATAAATAATTATAATACCATAAAGAATGCAGCCAACTGTCATTTAAGTCTTATTCAGCCAAAAATGTCAGTGAATATAAAACAATAGACTACACAGAGAAGTTGTAAAAATAGCTAATATCTTTTGTGCACTTTGAATAAATGGGATAATTGGGTTTTTCAAGTTAAGTTTCAGGTTTCCTGCTATTGTTAGCTCGTTGATCTGTAAACTTTATCATTGAGATTGTTTCTACAGGGAGCATCTGATTGCTTTTGGGGATCTGAAAGGTTTGTTTTTCCTAGTAAATTGGATCCCACAATATATACTTTTTATGCCTTTCTCTTGAGGAACTGTGTGAGTTTAGAATTCTGAGAATGCAAGTTTTTAATTTATTGTCTTTTGGTTGAACTCAATGGACATGTGGCCTTTTAAAGCCATTGTACAATTTCAAATGTTTTTGTTGTTTTAACTAAGTATTAGTGTATGTATATTCCCTGTGTCATTTGCATGCCTTACCTAATAATGATGGGCTCACGTGTTATAGTGTCATGGCTGATGGATTCCCCTATGTCCATGTAATCATTCACACAGCTTGTCCCTATTTGTTAAAGGGGCAAGCAACTTCTTGTTCTGGGTCACACAGTGTTCAATCCATGCCTTTTACTCTATGTTGCATCTCCAATGTAGGAGTGCTAATGTGATGAAAACACATCTCTTCCCTTCATTGCTCTGCCTATTTGTGTCTGAGTCAGATCTAATTACTATTTTGCTCTCATCTGCAGAACACTAAACAGAGACCCAAGGATTGTGCGATATGTAGTTTCTTCACAGGAAATGTAAGTTTTTATACTACAGACAGAGGTCATGCATTAACCAATTCTATTCCATGCACCTTGTGTTTAAATACAGCAGAAACTGCTGTAAAGATTTTCTCTACTATTGGCTTTGTGTAAAGATCAACAAATGATACCTTGAAACTACACAGGGTGCAGGTAGGAGGGTTTATAATGCAATTAACCTATGTAATGTATGTGATCAAATTATTGTCCAAGATTATTTTAATTGTTGGTAAAAAAAAGTCCTTTTCTTCCCATTTAAACACTAACAAGCAGCACTGCCGTCCTCCATCTGTGAAGCCATTGTTTTCTTTGAGTTCAAATGTTATCCTGTGTTGAGCCCTGATGAAAGGGGAGTGGTTTTACCCTCAAAACACATTGGCTGTCAATTTATATGTTTGTATAAAAAAGTAATGTATAATCTTGGACTTTTTCTTCCGGTTTTGGTATAGCACTCCTTTCTGTATTTCTATGGTTTGAGACACTTTCAACTGACACCCAATGAATACACACCTCCTAATGATAATAATAACCATTTTAATGCTTTATTTTTAGACCATTAATCTTGTATGAGGTACAAGGGAAAGCCAGTCAAATTCCCCTATGCCCAGTCCCTAAATATACTGTAGCTGTTTATGACAGCTTACAGAGTCTGACCAAATGGGAGACCAAATATTGACAACATGATCTCGCTTAGACTTTGGATCTCTACCTACTGGTAACTGCCTGACAGCTCCCAGAGGAGCTTTACTAGGAGGTGTATGAGCACCTCCACGCATCTCATGCTGCCACATAGAAGAAAGTCCAGCAATCCTGCGCAGAAAATGAATTTCTGCTACTTGCACCTGCAACCTTGTTCTTTTGGGTATTACCTATTGCTTTTTGGAATAAGGGCAGTCTTTTAAAAGTAGCATAATTGCTTACAAAATAATTCAGCAAGTATAAAGATTATATTCAATTGCAGTTATCTTGAAAAGTTAGCTGTAGTAGAGTATTATATTGTGCTAGCCACTAATAAATGCAGAACATTTGGAATTTAAGTGATACACTTTCTTGACCTTTATTAAAAAAAATTCAAGTTTTTGAGTTGCCTTATTTCCCTTCTTCAAGTAAACTTAAATTAAATGCTTATTAGTTACATTTGATAAATAAGGCTTTGTAAATGGATTGTTTTCAAACATATACTCCAACAAGTCTGTGAAAGTCTAGTTTAAGGCTATTGGTCTGTAGCATGTTTTCCATGCATAAGCAGCTCCCAAACTGTCTAAGAAATACAATGACTGTGGGGGGATCTATCACACCTGCAACAGCTACCGCAGCCTGCACCCAGCATTCCTGTGGGGCACGTACTAAGAAAATTATACGTCAGCTAGCTGTATGGACAAGGCCTACAAGTTATAGCATGGCGCAGAGAGTGTACATGCAACTTATTAGTAATGAATGATGCACCATCAAGTGATATGTGACTGCACAAGGTGGTGTAGAGGCACAGTACAACTATAGAGGCATTACTTCCAATATTACAGAAAGTCAGACCATATTTTCCCCTCTGTTACTTTACTCAGTTTTGCTGTACCTTTTCTGTTTAATTTATAGTTATCTCAGGGCCTTAACCTCCACCGCGTTTATTACAATAAAACTGTCCAAAGTCATTATGCCTAGGTTCATATGCTTTTTTTTTTGACCAACGCATACTAATTCTTCCCATTTGATGCTCATCCTCAACACACAAATTTTAGATCATTAATCACAAGAAAACACTCTGGGGTAGATTTATTATTACTGGTGCACTCAGAATCTGATGCAGCTGTGCATGGTAGCCAATCATCTTCTAACTTCAGCTTGTTTAATTAGGCTTTGACAATAAAACCTAGAAGCTGATTGGTTTCTCTACAGAGCTGCATCAGAGTTTTCACTCTCCAGATTTAGTAAACATTTACTAAATCTAAGTAATCATTTACATTGATTACTCTGCAGTTTAAGATAAAAAAAAATGTGCCTATTACAAACCGTTGACCCCCCTCCCCCCTTCCTAGAGTCGCCTTTACTTTCAAAAAAGCAAAAAAAAAAGACAAACTATCACCACGAAACAACCAGGAAGAGATTGTATCTGGCTCCTAGTTGGGCGATGACTTAACTCTGACAAACATGATTAACGACTCATTGGAATTTCACTACTGCGTCGCTGATTTCATTCGTAAAACGATTTTATAGATTGAACAAGCTGCAGCCAAACACACCGCAATAACAACAATAAAAATAAATGATAATATCATCAAAACAACAACAATAATAACAGAGCGCAATATATATTGGGAGGGGGGGGGGGGGGGTGACATTTACATTGAAAAATATGCATTTAATAATTATTTCACCTTTTATAGCGGAGTATTTTATATAGTGTAGCTAAAGGGAATAGAGACTGCTGCCACAAAAAAAAAGCAACAACAGCAGTGAAGAAAAAAAGAAAAAGCAACAACAGCAGTGAAAAAAAGAAAAAGCAACAACAGCAGTGAAAAAAAAAAAAAAAAGGAAAAGCAACAACAGCAGTGAGCAAGCTGAAGGTTACCTTGCCCACTGGAGATAATTTATCTTTTTACTGCGTGTCAGATGCGATCCTATCATAGCATGTACGCCTGATTATGCCTTGCATGTAATATTAATATTCTAAAAGGCATGCTAAGCGGACACCGGGCAGGAAAAAAAGAAAAACGAGACAGCGGCAAGCTTTGGGCTGCAGTACCCGCAGACTTCCAGCAGTGGCCGCCCTCCTGCCTTTAGAAGCCTACGGTGTTTTCATCAGCACTGCGGTTACAGATTTTGCAGCACTAATTACATAAAGTCGGTAAAGCACGGCAGTTACAAATCACACACACTGTCTGGGATTAAAGAAGCAATTCTAATCTCTCATCATCCTTTAAGATCTTCAATAACCCCCCCTCCCCCCTGCGGCCCTTCCCTAAATCCTAGCATTACCTGAAGAATACAAGGGTCTCCCATAGGTAGATGCCCAGAGCACTCAGGCTGCACATGCTGTCGGCGCGGTGGTGGGTTGCTGTCCAGCGGGGAAAGTGCTGAAGCTCGGATCCCAATAGACGTTCCTTGTTGAAGAGCGGAGCCAGACAGTGAAGGAGCGTTCAGCACCACGGACAGCGCCTCTCTACTTCAGCACCACGGACAGCGACTCACTCCTTCAGCATGACGGACAGCGACTCACTCCTTCAGCACCGCGGACCGCTGCTTCTTCTTTCAGCACCGCGGGCAGCGGCTCACTCCTTCAGGACCGCTGCTCACTCCTTCAGCACCAGCTCCCTCTCGCAGTGTCCTGCCCATACAAAGTGACTTAGCAGCCGGCCACTCAGCCCTGCCAGCGCAAGCAAGTCATAGCAGCAAATCAGCACCGCTCTATTCCAGTACAGTTTCCTGACATCCCATGCAAAAGTGTTGGTTGGGCTCCAGGTATGCCCCCTCCCCCCCTCAAGACTTCCTCAGCCTTGCCTGTTCCTCTCCTTTGCGGTGTGTCTGAGGCTGGACCGAGACTGTCCCAAAGTCAATAAGTAAGCTGTGGCTTTTTGTTTTTTTTTTAAGTTTCACAGTCTTGGGGCATCTTATGAGCACAGCAGCACATCAACAAGGGCATACTCTTTCTTATTGCCCCGTGGTAAGTCAGGAGAAGGTAGCACTTCTTGGCATATTCCTTACTGCAGTAATTTACTAAACTAAAAAAAAGGTAAAATGATGAGGAAAAAAAAAAAAGAAAGCTCTCTAGCATTAGGAGTCCCTCCTCTTGGTGATTCCTATTGGCCCTCCTCCTTTCAAAATGCCTCAGGCGCCCTGGGATTGGACGGTGGGTTTGCCCATCATTTGAATGTGTTAACTGTGAGCTGGCTGGCTCTTTCTGTATCCTGGTCTGCTGTGCCTAAATCCTGTACAGTATGGATTATTTTCCAAGCAGAAGGGATTTTTTGGCAGTTGTGGAATTTATGGCTTAATCATTTACGTCTGCTGCATGCACAGCGAATGGTTGCGGAGATCCTGCGGCAACACCCTGATCCTAGCTAGTAATGTATAAACAATATACCGCTCAGGGATGTCAAGAGTGAACCCCTGGAAATAACAGATGGCATAGTGAACAATAAGTCCTCTTCAGGACTGCAGTGATCAGAAACATTAAAAGGTCAGTCCATCCAAAATTGGTATTTCAGTTTTTGCTGGAGAAATAAACCACCTGACAGATTATTATATCTCTTAGAGAGGTGATCTCTGGAGTTCCTGAGTATACACTCACCGGCCAGAGTTCCTGAGTATACACTCACCGGCCAGAGTTCCTGAGTATACACTTACCGGCCAGAATTTCTGAGTATACACTCACCGGCCAGAGTTCCTGAGTATACACTCACCGGCTAGAGTTCCTGAGTATACACTCACCGGCCAGAGTTCGTGAGTATACAATCACTGGCCAGAGTTCCTGAGTATACACTCACCGGCCAGAGTTCCTGAGTATACACTCACCGGCCAGAGTTCCTGAGTATACACTCACTGGCCAGAGTTCCTGAGTATACACTCACCGGCCACTTTATTAGGTAGTACCTGCTAGTACCTGCTAGTACCTGGTTGGACCCCCCTTTGCCTCCAGAACTACCTTCATTCTGCATGGCATAGATTCAACAAGGTGTTGGAAACATTCCTCAGAGATTTTGGTCCATATTGACATGATAGCGTCACACGGTTGCTGCAGATTTGTGGGCTGCACATCCATGATGCAAATCTCCCATTCCACCACATCCCAAAAGTGCTCTATTGGATTGAGATCTGGTGACTGTGGAGGCCATTGGAGTGCAGTGAACTCATTGTCATGTTCAAGAAACCAGTTTGAGATGATTTGAGCTTTGTGACATGGTGCATTATCCTGCTGGAGGTAGCCATCAGAAGATGGATACACTGTAGTGATAAAGGGATGGACATGGTCAGCAACAATATTTATTTACATTATTTATTTTACGTCTGCTGCATGCACAGCGAATGGTTGCGGAGATCCTGCGGCAACACCCTGATCCTAGCTAGTAATGTATAAACAATATACCGCTCAGGGATGTCAAGAGTGAACCCCTGGAAATAACAGATGGCATAGTGAACAATAAGTCCTCTTCAGGACTGCAGTGATCAGAAACATTAAAAGGTCAGTCCATGCAAAATTGGTATTTCAGTTTTTGCTGGAGAAATAAACCACCTGACAGATTATTATATCTCTTAGAGAGGTGATCTCTGGAGTTCCTGAGTATACACTCACCGGCCAGAGTTCCTGAGTATACACTCACCGGCCAGAGTTCCTGAGTATACACTTACCGGCCAGAGTTTCTGAGTATACACTCACCGGCCAGAGTTCCTGAGTATACACTCACCGGCCAGAGTTCCTGAGTATACACTCACCGGCTAGAGTTCCTGAGTATACACTCACCGGCCAGAGTTCCTGAGTATACACTCACCGGCCAGAGTTCCTGAGTATACACTCACCGGCCAGAGTTTCTGAGTATACACTCACCGGCCAGAGTTCCTGAGTATACACTCACCGGCCAGAGTTCCTGAGTATACACTTACCGGCCAGAGTTTCTGAGTATACACTCACCGGCCAGAGTTCCTGAGTATACACTCACCGGCCAGAGTTCCTGAGTATACACTCACCGGCCAGAGTTCCTGAGTATACACTCACCGGCCAGAGTTCCTGAGTATACACTTACCGGCCAGAGTTCCTGAGTATACACTCACCGGCTAGAGTTCCTGAGTATACACTCACCGGCCAGAGTCCCTGAGTATACAATCACTGGCCAGTGTTCCTGAGTATACACTCACCGGCCAGAGTTCCTGAGTATACACTCACTGGCCAGAGTTCCTGAGTATACACTCACCGGCCACTTTATTAGGTAGTACCTGCTAGTACCTGCTAGTACCTGGTTGGACCCCCCTTTGCCTCCAGAACTGCCTTCATTCTGCATGGCATAGATTCAACAAGGTGTTGGAAACATTCCTCAGAGATTTTGGTCCATATTGACATGATAGCGTCACGCGGTTGCTGCAGATTTGTGGGCTGCACATCCATGATGCAAATCTCCCATTCCACCACATCCCAAAAGTGCTCTATTGGATTGAGATCTGGTGACTGTGGAGGCCATTGGAGTGCAGTGAACTCATTGTCATGTTCAAGAAACCAGTTTGAGATGATTTGAGCTTTGTGACATGGTGCATTATCCTGCTGGAGGTAGCCATCAGAAGATGGATACACTGTAGTGATAAAGGGATGGACATGGTCAGCAACAATATTTATTTACATTATTTATTTTACGTCTGCTGCATGCACAGCGAATGGTTGCGAAGATCCTGCGGCAACACCCTGATCCTAGCTAGTAATGTATAAACAATATACCGCTCAGGGATGTCAAGAGTGAACCCCTGGAAATAACAGATGGCATAGTGAACAATAAGTCCTCTTCAGGACTGCAGTGATCAGAAACATTAAAAGGTCAGTCCATGCAAAATTGGTATTTCAGTTTTTGCTGGAGAAATAAACCACCTGACAGATTATTATATCTCTTAGAGAGGTGATCTCTGGAGTTCCTGAGTATACACTCACCGGCCAGAGTTCCTGAGTATACACTCACCGGCCAGAGTTCCTGAGTATACACTTACCGGCCAGAGTTTCTGAGTATACACTCACCGGCCAGAGTTCCTGAGTATACACTCACCGGCCAGAGTTCCTGAGTATACACTCACCGGCTAGAGTTCCTGAGTATACACTCACCGGCCAGAGTTCCTGAGTATACACTCACCGGCCAGAGTTCCTGAGTATACACTCACCGGCTAGAGTTCCTGAGTATACACTCACCGGCCAGAGTTCCTGAGTATACACTTACCGGCCAGAGTTCCTGAGTATACACTCACCGGCTAGAGTTCCTGAGTATACACTCACCGGCCAGAGTTCCTGAGTATACAATCACTGGCCAGAGTTCCTGAGTATACACTCACCGGCCAGAGTTCCTGAGTATACACTCACTGGCCAGAGTTCCTGAGTATACACTCACCGGCCACTTTATTAGGTAGTACCTGCTAGTACCTGCTAGTACCTGGTTGGACCCCCCTTTGCCTCCAGAACTGCCTTCATTCTGCATGGCATAGATTCAAAAAGGTGTTGGAAACATTCCTCAGAGATTTTGGTCCATATTGACATGATAGCGTCACACGGTTGCTGCAGATTTGTGGGCTGCACATCCATGATGCAAATCTCCCATTCCACCACATCCCAAAAGTGCTTTATTGGATTGAGATCTGGTGACTGTGGAGGCCATTGGAGTGCAGTGAACTCATTGTCATGTTCAAGAAACCAGTTTGAGATGATTTGAGCTTTGTGACATGGTGCATTATCCTGCTGGAGGTAGCCATCAGAAGATGGATACACTGTAGTGATAAAGGGATGGACATGGTCAGCAACAATATTTATTTACATTATTTATTTTACGTCTGCTGCATGCACAGCGAATGGTTGCGGAGATCCTGCGGCAA
Source organism: Lithobates septentrionalis (assembly GCA_037952835.1). Taxonomy (NCBI): domain Eukaryota; kingdom Metazoa; phylum Chordata; class Amphibia; order Anura; family Ranidae; genus Lithobates; species Lithobates septentrionalis. The sequence goes on along the minus strand of JBBDGP010001766.1, from coordinate 545,253 downwards.
CACCCTGATCCTAGATAGTAATGTATAAACAATATACCGCTCAGGGATGTCAAGAGTGAACCCCTGGAAATAACAGATGGCATAGTGAACAATAAGTCCTCTTCAGGACTGCAGTGATCAGAAACATTAAAAGGTCAGTCCATCCAAAATTGGTATTTCAGTTTTTGCTGGAGAAATAAACCACCTGACAGATTATTATATCTCTTAGAGAGGTGATCTCTGGAGTTCCTGAGTATACACTCACCGGCCAGAGTTCCTGAGTATACACTCACCGGCCAGAGTTCCTGAGTATACACTTACCGGCCAGAATTTCTGAGTATACACTTACCGGCCAAAGTTCCTGAGTATACACTCACCGGCTAGAGTTCCTGAGTATATACTCACCGGCCAGAGTTCCTGAGTATACACTCACCGGCCAGAGTTCCTGAGTATACACTCACTGGCCAGAGTTCCTGAGTATACACTCACCAGCCACTTTAATAGGTAGTACCTGCTAGTACCTGCTAGTACCTGGTTGGACCCCCCTTTGCCTCCAGAACTACCTTCATTCTGCATGGCATAGATTCAACAAGGTGTTGGAAACATTCCTCAGAGATTTTGGTCCATATTGACATGATAGCGTCACACGGTTGCTGCAGATTTGTGGGCTGCACATCCATGATGCAAATCTCCCATTCCACCACATCCCAAAAGTGCTCTATTGGATTGAGATCTGGTGACTGTGGAGGCCATTGGAGTGCAGTGAACTCATTGTCATGTTCAAGAAACCAGTTTGAGATGATTTGAGCTTTGTGACATGGTGCATTATCCTGCTGGAGGTAGCCATCAGAAGATGGATACACTGTAGTGATAAAGGGATGGACATGGTCAGCAACAATATTTATTTACATTATTTATTTTACGTCTGCTGCATGCACAGCGAATGGTTGCGGAGATCCTGCGGCAACACCCTGATCCTAGCTAGTAATGTATAAACAATATACCGCTCAGGGATGTCAAGAGTGAACCCCTGGAAATAACAGATGGCATAGTGAACAATAAGTCCTCTTCAGGACTGCAGTGATCAGAAACATTAAAAGGTCAGTCCATCCAAAATTGGTATTTCAGTTTTTGCTGGAGAAATAAACCACCTGACAGATTATTATATCTCTTAGAGAGGTGATCTCTGGAGTTCCTGAGTATACACTCACCGGCCAGAGTTCCTGAGTATACACTCACCGGCCAGAGTTTCTGAGTATACACTCACCGGCCAGAGTTCCTGAGTATACACTCACCGGCCAGAGTTCTTGAGTATACACTCACCGGCTAGAGTTCCTGAGTATGCACTCACCGGCCAGAGTTCCTGAGTATACACTCACCGGCCAGAGTTTCTGAGTATACACTCACCGGCCAGAGTTCCTGAGTATACACACACCGGCCAGAGTTCCTGAGTATACACTTACCGGCCAGAGTTTCTGAGTATACACTCACCGGCCAGAGTTCCTGAGTATACACTCACCGGCCAGAGTTCCTGAGTATACACTCACCGGCTAGAGTTCCTGAGTATACACTCACCAGCCAGAGTTCCTGAGTATACAATCACTGGCCAGAGTTCCTGAGTATACACTCACCGGCCAGAGTTCCTGAGTATACACTCACTGGCCAGAGTTCCTGAGTATACACTCACCGGCCACTTTATTAGGTAGTACCTGCTAGTACCTGCTAGTACCTGGTTGGACCCCCCTTTGCCTCCAGAACTGCCTTCATTCTGCATGGCATAGATTCAACAAGGTGTTGGAAACATTCCTCAGAGATTTTGGTCCATATTGACATGATAGCGTCACACGGTTGCTGCAGATTTGTGGGCTGCACATCCATGATGCAAATCTCCCATTCCACCACATCCCAAAAGTGCTTTATTGGATTGAGATCTGGTGACTGTGGAGGCCATTGGAGTGCAGTGAACTCATTGTCATGTTCAAGAAACCAGTTTGAGATGATTTGAGCTTTGTGACATGGTGCATTATCCTGCTGGAGGTAGCCATCAGAAGATGGATACACTGTAGTGATAAAGGGATGGACATGGTCAGCAACAATATTTATTTACATTATTTATTTTACGTCTGCTGCATGCACAGCGAATGGTTGCAGAGATCCTGCGGCAACACCCTGATCCTAGCTAGTAATGTATAAACAATATACCGCTCAGGGATGTCAAGAGTGAACCCCTGGAAATAACAGATGGCATAGTGAACAATAAGTCCTCTTCAGGACTGCAGTGATCAGAAACATTAAAAGGTCAGTCCATCCAAAATTGGTATTTCAGTTTTTGCTGGAGAAATAAACCACCTGACAGATTATTATATCTCTTAGAGAGGTGATCTCTGGAGTTCCTGAGTATACACTCACCGGCCACTCACTCACCGGCCAGAGTTGTTGTTTTTTGTTTTTTTTCCGAACATATTATTTCACGAGGATTCATACTCCTCAGTCACTTCCTGGGCCCCTTTTATTCATACTAGAGGCTTTCTTGATCGGATAATTTTTTAAGCATTTTGTTATGTCTATTTGCAACGTCTGTTCTTGTATTTATATTGTTGAAATACCAATAAAATCTTTGAAAGAAAAAAAAATGTCTGATTATTTTAAATCACATGTTTGGAGGGTATCCTAATTCTGCTTGTGAATGGGGTTCATCTCTGCAATGTACAGAAAGTGCTGCAGCAGCAGTGACATGTACAAAGGAAAGAACTTAAAATTGCCAGCAAATGCCATTTCATAGCTAGCTCATTTGTATTACAAAAAAAAGTGTTTGCTATGTATTTTGGGGGACATTTGCAGGGGTCTGTGTGTTAATGAGGACAAAGGCCTGATTCCCACACCACTGGTTGGAGAATTTGGGGGTCTGAAGATGGGAAGCTTACTTAAAAAGCGCCATGAGGCGATTCAGTTCGCATAGGTAGCGCTATACAAGTCAGCGCTATACAAGTCAATAATAGACACCGCCCCCAGACCCAAATTAATGAGTATAATCTAAAAAAGAAAGTTGTAACCTACAAATAAAGACACCTAGATATTTGCCAAGTCCTTTAAAAAATATATAAAAATCCCTAATAAACATTCCTTGTTAAAAAAAAATTATTGTCTTTTGCGATGCCTGCCACCCACCCAGATGACCCGGCATACATTACTGAACCTGACAGTACTAATAGCTGAATGACAGCTATATAAGGGAATCGGCAGGGATAATGGTGACAGTGGCCATAAAAAACTTTTGGCTTGACTTATAATTTAAAGATCAGTTACAAAAAAGAGTAAGTCTTGTGCTTACCATTCAGATCTTACAGATTTTATATGTTAAAGTTGTATAACTGACATTATAGATACTGGTCATCTTTGGCTGTGGGTTTTTCCTTGCCAAAAGAAAAGAAAATTGTGCACAAGTATGTCCGTAACCTCTAAGTATCTCTAATGTGTATATGGGTAAACACTTTTTCTGTTGGTTTTTTTCCCCATATTTCCTGGTTGGAAAGTTTCCCTTCATGTGCTGTCCCAGCCGCACAACCAGAAGTGAGAGGAAATCTCTCCAAATTGAGGTAAAAATCCCTTCTTTGCCAGGTGTCACCTGAACAGACGTCCCCATTGGAAGATTTCCCCTCACCCCCTGCCTTAGTGACAATATTTAAGAATAGAGAAAACTATTTTTCTTTGCTGCTGAGAAAGTATTCAATATTAAGTAGTAATAAACCCTTAAAATAAAGTTGTCCTTTACATTAAGCTCCACCCAAATAGTATAAAATAATTTTTTTACACCTCCACTCCTTACCTTTTGAAGCTTTTTTTTCTCCCAGAAGCATGCAGTGAGCCTAGTAGTAGGACTGCTGACGTACAGGCACATGCACAGTGGAGTCTGGCGCTGTGCCTTACTGCGCAAGTGCCAGCCGAGCACATGTGCCAGTGCCATATCTCAGATGCCATATCGCATGCATTACCATGCATGCGCTGAACACAAATCCAAGTCACTGAAAGGCAGCAGCCCCAATTGCACATGCACTCCATTTTCAGGGAACCAGGCAGCAGGAACTCACACAGGGTGTCATCGGGGAAACACTGGATACAAAATATACAACCTTTAAGGCTTGTTCAGGGAAATTCAACAGAGGAAACGTTCAAAAGCTGGTGATGTTGTAAATACTGCACAAAACTGGGAACAGGAAGCAATGGCGACACAAGTTATGCAGCTACATTTATTCATTCATTTATTTCTGGGAGAGTTTAATATTACATTTGTCTCATTAGTAACACATTGAATTTAGTGTGCTGCAAATTACATGGCAGGCAGTAAGTGAATACATTTCTCAGTTGCAAAGGGATTGCAGGTACATTTACATTTGTGCAGTGCGTTAACTGGCATGCAGTAAAATTCATTATGTCACACATTAACATGCTGGCGTTAAGGTGGCCCATGGCCACCAACACACACTGAGGCCTGGTTCACACCTATGCTTCTCTCAGTGCATTTTCAGTTTTGTAGAAAGGCACTAAAGTCCAGTTAACATGGTTTCACATAGATTACGTTCACATCTGTGCATTTTCCACCAGTGTGTTTTTTGGAAATGGTCAGGGACTTTTTTTCCCGTAACAGGTTGCATTTTTGGTTCCATAGGCTTCAATGGAAATGCATCAAAAACACATTAAAAACACAGTGCTTGCATGTCTTATGTGTTTTTGCTGGTTTCTCCTGCAAGACAACAGACACCTTCCAAAAATTCAAAACGCATTAAAAACACATTAAAAAGAATCAAAAACACGTGTGAAAAAATGCAAAATGCACACGGAAATGCATCAATCACAACCTACAAAGGTGTGAACCAGACCTAAAGTACAGAAAATAAGACATGCACTATTTATTAGGAAGCACAACTCATCTCAATGTACTACAGTGCAATGTGGCACACTGCAATGCTGGTAAGCTGCCTTAGTGCATTGGGGAGCCATTCAAAAAGAGTGTGACTACTGGATGGAGCAACAAAGATTACCAGCTTTGGGAGACAGGGTGCTTGAAGAGGAGGATCCTGCAGGAATGAGGGAAATAGTAAACAAAGCTTATTTTTAATGTTCCTCTAGACAAAAATTTGCATTCAACCCTTGCAGTGCAGGATAAGCTGAACTGCAAGGGTATTTCTATTACATTTCCCTGAACTTCAGCTTTAATCTCCACCTAACATCTAAATGCAACCCCTAACCTAACTATTAACATGTGACCTGACCCTAACACTAACCTTTCACTTAACCCTTAATGTTAATGCCACAATATAATTTAACACACTTAGCTTAGCCTAAACCCTATGTGTAATCTTAATTGCCTGATCATAACCTCAAACAACTGCTAACTTAATCCCTAAATCCCAAACTTTATTTAGTTCTGGATTGCCTTTGGAAGTGTTAAAACCTCTGTTGGATGTTTATTGTTGTCTGTGTCCCTGTTGGATTTATAAAAGGCCGCTCTTGTCAGAACACCCTGTTGCCATTCTATGTAAGCAGTAACTTGGATAGAGATAAGGCAGTAGACATCATTTATCTTTATTTTGCAAAAGCATTTCACACTGTAATCCACAAATGCTTCATTTACAAAGTAAGGTATATAGCAGTATAGACAATTGTATGTACACAGATAGAAAGTTGGCTTCAGAAACAGGTCCAATCAACAGTAGTAAATGATTTACTGCAGGGGTATATTCTGCCTAATTCCTGGAGTTCAGCTTTAAGTAAATACTTATTCATGATCGCAATCTAAAAATTATTCAAAGGTGATTGCAGTAATGGTAACTTAGTGAGGTCTCAACCCTCCACCCTATCCAAAAGTAAAAAAGTTTTGGGCTAGTACACTTTAATCCCAATAACAGCCAGACTAACCTTATCAGACACTGAATCAATGCTACCCCACAATGAACACAACTTGTGCCCAACCAAAGGCACAAAAACTGACCGCCAAATTATTAATTTTTAAACAATCAGTATATTAACATAGATGGCCATAAGGCCAGAATGTGCATCATAATCTAATGGAGTAAATATCAGACGAGAGGTCTCACATCTGCAGTGACTGGCTGAAAAATAATCCATCTTCTACTGCTTTTTTATTCTTTATTTATAATGGGCAGAAAGAGAATAAGTTATACAAGTATTAAAAAGGAACATCATTTAAACATTACAGCACAAGAGTAGCACAAATACAATAATGTATTCCATACATGAAAGTAATTTTATTTACTCTAGGTGGCATGTTGCTCAAAGTACACTTGCATTGATCACAATCTGGAAGTCTTATGCCCCGTACACACGGTCGGATTTTCCGACGGAAAATGTGTGATAGGACCTTGTTGTCGGAAATTCCGACCGTGTGTAGGCTCCATCACACATTTTCCATCGGTTTTTCCGACACACAAAGTTTGAGAGCAGGCTATAAAATTTTCCGACAACAAAATCCGTTGTCGGAATTTCCGATCGTGTGTACACAAATCCGATGCACAAAGTGCCACGCATGCTCAGAATAAATAAAGAGATGAATGCTATTGGCTACTTCCCCGTACACAAATCCGATGCACAAAGTGCCACGCATGCTCAGAATAAATAAAGAGATGAAAGCTATTGGCTACTGCCCCGTTTATAGTCCCGACGTACGTGTTTTACGTCACCGCATTCAGAATGATCAGATTTTCCGACAACTTTGTGTGACCGTGTGTATGCAAGACAAGTTTGAGCCAACATCCGTCGGAAAAAATCCTAGGACTTTGTTGTCGGAATGTCCGATCAATGTCCGACCGTGTGTACAGGGCATTAGGCCCCATTTCCACAGGCGTACTACTGTGTGCACCTATGCGAGGGCTGTGTTTACCCATGTTGGGATTCACAAGTGTTCTGTGCAATCCCCCACAGGCAGTCCCATTTATGTTAATTGGGATGCAGTGACTGTACAGACACAGTCACTGCTTCCAATCTGACAGCCATGTGGGTGCATGGCCTTGAACGCACGCTGTCAATTCACCTGCACAGACTCAAATTGGGAGCAGCGGCTGTGTCCCAATTGACATGGATGGGACTGCCTGCATGGGAATGCAGCAAACACCTCTGCATTCCCATGCCGACAAATACGGCCTTTGTACGAGTGTATGCTGTAGTATACCCATGTGAACAACTGAACAATGCCTTTTTGTATGATTGGTTACTATGCACAGCTGCATTATGTGTGCATGTGTGCATCAGTTTTAGTAAATTCCCCCAGAGGTAAAAATGCTACACTACCCCTAGAATGGACCCAGCTTTTAATTAGAGTGCTGCTAAACTCCTTTTAACCTGCAGCAATCTCCACAGATACTGGCAATCAACTACCAGCATAGAAAGTTTCCCATTACTAAGAACTTGATTTTGGTTCCTACATGTCATATAATCTACTGAAGAGAGGTTCAAAAAGGTTGTTAATGATGGGAGACATTCTGTATCAGGAAAATGCTGTTTGAAAGTTTCCTTATCCTTTCAGTCAGGCAATTACTGTATATATGTCTGTTTTAAAAACTTTTGAAAAAAAAGCATTCAACTTATTAAACTCTAAAATGCTATAAAACATATTTTCTCAGTCATCTCAATGATTGAATATAGCAGCTCAGATTTGGGCTGGGTTCACACCTATGCAAATTGTATGCGGGTTTTTCCGCATCCAATTTGCATGACAGGAGATTGTGACTGTCTCTCAATGGAGCTGGTTCACATATCTTTGTTGTGGCTGCAGGGCGGCTTGAACAGGAATGCTGTGCGTCTTTGGCTCCATTTCAGGTCCGAATTCAGGCAAAAATTCGTACCTGATTCGTCTCTGAAACGGAGAACAGGGACGCACTGGACCCCTGCTGCGAGCCGCATCCGTCGGAGGTGTGAAGCTAGCCTACTAAAATGGCAAGTTTCTTAAAATATTTGGAAAGTGCATACTGCTTGCCATTTTTGGCAAGTCTTTATAGATCACACATCACATAGCAAGCAGGGCTGGACAAGCTAGGCCCTCTTCAATTTATGTTGTTCCATTGTAGTGTGTTATTGCATGTTGAAAATCTTTTCTTCCACACCAGGCTTTGGAGGAAGCTAGAACTTTTTTTTCTGATTAGTGCCAGACGTAAACACATCAAATACGGGATCGCTGCTCACCTCTGGAGCTAAGGGGACTCTTGCATAGGACTGCCTGTCCTCCCTACTGGGCTTCCAGTGGCCATCTTGAGATAACTAATGTCTGATTGGAGTTCTCTTGAAAATTGGGCAGCAATTTTGGACCCAAAAAGGATATATATAGACCCTCCTTAGTCAGTCTAGTATACCCACAGTGTGGGAAGGGGTGAGATGCACATGCTGGTTAGGGAGAGTTGGGACAAGTGCAGGGAAAGGTTTCTGATGGATAGGGACAGCGTGGAGATAGTTTGGAAGACCTCTGGATCTTATTGCCACTTTGGTAAGGATCCTGTTCCGTTCTGCATTTGATTTGACACATTTGTGTGTCCTATATAGTGAGCAAATAGTACTCTATATTCGCATCACACATGTTCCTGAAAAAGCTCTCAAGGGATTCGGTGCTGAAGCAACAACCAGCTGGGAACTGGTTCAGAAGTCACAAAGAAAATGTTTGCCAGTGCACCATGAATCAACATGGAAGCATCCAAGCGAATTGTTTAATGCATGATCAGATCAAAAGAGTAGTGCAACATTTCAGAGTCACGTAGGACCCCTTTGTCATGCCTTCGTCATGATATTGCATATGGTTGGTCTAGGGACTCTTAACTTGATGACATCAACAATAGGAATACAGTTTGGACAAGAAGTAGACCCAGGAGGGAGTAAGTTTGGTCACTTACAGTTAGATGAGACGAGGTGATCAGTGTTGAGGTCTGACTGCTCGGTGAGTTATGGGTTTGATAGAAACCCCTGTGATGACTCACGTCAGTCCTGACTCCTGGTACTAGAGCTGTGGAAAGAGCAATAAGTTAGTCTTATAAACAACAGTTGAAACATGTCAATCTTTTCTGTTATGTGATTATATCATCAATTAGAACATTGGGGCAGAGTTGGAAAATGAAAGCTGTACACAGCTAAAACCGCTATGGGGGGTAAAATTAGTCAAATACTGAGAAAAACTGTGGATCAGTAAAGTCGTAGCAGGGGAGAGCTAATTTACTGTGATGTTGGCCCATTTGGAATTTGTGTCAAAGCCTTTATCAGGTGTATCCTCTCCCTTGGTTGCGTCACAAGGTCGATGGTCTACATTGTTGTAGAGGTAGATTGGCATCTGTAGGAGGTTCCAGGTTGATGCCCCAGGTGTGCAAGAGTTGCATACCCTTCTTGAGGTCATTGATGACGTGTGAGGCACCGTTTCTGGTGATGAGTAATGTTGCAGGGTAGCGCCACTTGTATTGGATTTTGTGGTTGTTTAGCCCTTTGGTAATTGGGTTCAGTTGTCTTTTTAGTTGCAGGGTATATTTGGAGAGGTCTGGGAATAATTGTATTCCCTCGTAAGGTGAGGGTAGTGGTGATTTGGTTCTAGCTTCTGCCAGGAGCCTTTCTTTGATGTGGAAGAAGTGAACTCTCATTAGTACATCTTTAGCTGCCAGATGAGGTGGTTTCACAATTCTGTGTATTCTATCGACAATGATGTTTCTAGGAGAGGCTTCTGGAAGAATTGTGTGCATGAGCTCTTTTGCATATCTGGGTAGATCTGCTGACAGGATGGATTCAGGGATCCCTCGTTACAACATTATTAACAACGAGATCTGTCTTCTAAATCTGCCAATTTGTCTCTAACCCAATCTTGCTCTACTTTCACTTCCTCATAAATATCAATTATGTCATTCACAGTCATGGTACATTCTTCCATTCCATTTTCAATATAAGAGACTCTGTCATCCAGATTGTGTATGTCTGTGGAGATTTTAGTAAACAGTGAGATGAGATCTGTCATCAGTGATGTTTGTAGTGACAATAACATGTCTTTTAAAGTAGTGTCCAACACTGGCTGGCCTGTGGTGGGGAAAGACGCCATAGAAGTATGTAGGGCCTGGTTGGACAGCAGGGGATTGAAAGCCTGGGCCTCGATTTGTGCCTATGGTGATCGCAGTGGTGGTGCATCCATTCGCATGCGGGGCATTAGCTGGGCTGCCTCTGATGGGATCATCCCCCGGGAACTGTGTGGGGGATGTAGGGTGAGCTGGTGTGACTGTGTCCCCCTGGATCCTGTCCAGGAGATCCGTGTAGGCCTCGCGTGACGCGGCTTAGCTGGCACCATCTTGCGTATAAATGACCTTCCCACTGGCTTGAAGAAGAAGGTGGTCAGCTTTTTAGGCTTATATTCGTTCATCCTATTGTGAGACATGGAGGGCTGCGGTGTCCTGAGTGTCTGAGACAAGGATGGCAGCAGATTGTGTTTGGAATCAGGCCTTTGTCGCTCCAAATCTCTCCCTTTGTGGACGAGCTGTGGGATTAAGTGTCCATCTTCAGCGCCTGCAAGCAACGCCCCCCCCAATGCTTGTCATTTCCACCAGACAAAGAATAACAAAGAGACAGAAAATGGCAGGTTGGTATTCTGCAAAAAACGTGTGTCCACTTCCGGTGGGAATTAGATGGAAACTAAAAGGAACTATCATCTTGGTAAAACCACAAAGCGACCTTGAAGTGAAGGGCGAAATGGCTAGCAGTTTGGAATTTTTCTGTAGTGCATCAAGGGAAGTTTTTAATTCAGATTACTAAACTAGCAATCTCCCCTGTTTGGCTAACCTGTCAACTGGCTATCACAGATCTTTACTATGTGCCAAAGACGTGTATCATGTGGAGGCTGCATGTGCCTCTATACAAGCCTCCATCCAAGACTCAAAAAACCCTCACTTACAACAGTTGCTAGAACAACTTGCCATTCCCTTGCAAGATTAAATCTGGAGCCAACGACACATTGCAGCAGTTAATCATGAAGCATATTATGTTCTTGTTGCTCAAGAGCCAGATGACTACGGATGTACTTCTGCTATTTACACAGATAAGACTGCCCCTATTCAAGAAAGATACTGGAATATTCCTCCAACTCACTGCTAAGAGGTAAAAGAATTGCTAGAAAATATGTTTCGAGGGGGGGGGGGGGGGGGTGAGCCTAGAAGCAGACTCTTTGAGACTCTCAAGGAAAAGGTGAATACTGCCCCCATCATGACAATGGCTGAATCATTGCTTTCATTAGCTGACGTCTACACCCTGCAGAACATAACCCCAGAACTTCAAATCACCCACAGTAGGTATGTGAACACTTCAACCAAACTTCTGGGCATGCCCTGTACACAAGGTCAACAGTGGGCCTCTTGTGTGGGCCAACAATCAGGCAGTTCACAAAGCCACAGGCTACACCCCTTTCTTTCTGAAGTTTAGATGCAGTGGAGGAAACATACAATATGGAGATCAAGGCAAGCTCGGTGGTAGATACAGGAAGTGTGAACTTAGCAGAATAGGAAAGTTGGAAAAAATTCAAAAAAACATGGTGTTACGCCAAAGATTTGAAAGCCTTAGACTAGAAGAGGAGAATTTGTTAATCTAGACCTTGGAGAAATGGGGTTGGGGCGGATAGGGGTGGGTAGGTGGGGTAGGGGGCAAGGGTGGGTTACATAGAAAAGAATAGGAATAGTATTAACTGTCGGGCACGACTCCTAGCTAGGATAAGTAATTTCATTAGAGTGGCTGTGTGTTCGATATTATCCACTTCCTTTTTTCCTTCTTTTTGATATGGCAAAGTGTCACGATGATGAGACAAAGGAGAGAGGGATGGAAGTTGAATGAACTGCAAAGTTGATTTAAGCCTCTCAAAATGTCGCCTGATGTGACAAAAAGAAGAAAAAAAAGAAAAAAACAAAAAAAAACAAAAGAAACCCCCCCCCCCCCAAAAAAAGATGTTGTGGTTGTCTTCCTGTTGATCCGTTGTTCAGGATGCTCAAATCCATAACTTTACTGATGCCTAATGAATGGGTCCAAGCCCACTGGCACAGTCTGTCGCAGGCCAAACAATTGCTGATAGAACACAAGTAGAACTTTACAGAAGAAAATACACCAGAGTTAAAAAGCTGGAGGCCAAATGGGAATTGCCTCCCTATCGGATTGAACAGCAACCTTTTCCAGGTGCCTAGCGTATGATGTTGTATGTGAATGGCAAAATGAATTTCACCAATGATTACATCAAAACGTGCTGTGACGTTCTGCGTTCTATTCAGACTCTTATCTGTAGGGGCAACCAATTAACCAGACTCAGGAGAGATGCCCTCTTGGACCTAGGCTCTTTGGAAATAATGTCTTCCCACCAGAGGCTTAACAAGAACCGTCAGGGCCCTTGTGCAAGAAACCATGAAGGGCCCCCCAACCTCTGGCCTGGGCCATTCCCTCCGAGCCCAGAGCCCTTCCCACTGATCCCACAACCCTTTACGGTCCTGCAGCGAATCCCTTTCACATGTTGTACAGTCCTGCAGTCTTGGGCCATGATGGCGGAAGGCCAGCGCCCAGTCACAAGTGCAACCTTTGCAACCCTTGATAGTTGTGCCAGTGGTGTCAGTGTGGACTGTCAATGGTGTCAGTCAGTAGGGCAGTGGACGTGGTCAGTAGAGTAGTGGACATGGTCAGTAGAGCAGTGGACGTGGTCAGAAGGGCAGTGGACATGGTTAGTAGAGCAGTGGACATGGTCAGTAGGGCAGAGGACATGGTCAGTAGAGCAGTGGGTGTGGTCAGTAGGGCAGTGAACATGGTCAGTAGAGCAGTGAACATGGTCAGTAGAGCAGTGCACATGGTCAGAAGAGTAGTGGAAATGGTCAGTATAGCAGTGGACATGATCAGTAGAGCAGCGGACTTTGTCAGTAGGGCAGTGGAAATGGTCAGTAGGGAAGTAGACATGGTCAGTAGGGCAGTAGACATGGTCAGTAGAGCAGTGGATATGGTCAGTAGAGCAGTGGACATGGTCAGTAGAGCAGTGGACGTGGTCAGTAGGGCAGTGGACATGGTTAGTAGAGCAGTGGACATGGTCAGTAGGGCAGAGGACATGGTCAGTAGAGCAGTGGATGTGGTCAGTAGGGCAGTGGACATGGTCAGTAGAGCAGTGCACATGGTCAGAAGGGTAGTGGAAATGGTCAGTATAGCAGTGGACATGGTCAGTAGAGCAGTGGACATGGTCAGTATTAGGGATGAGCCGAACACCCCCCGGTTCGGTTCGCACCAGAACCCGCGAACGGACCGAAAGTTCGCACGAACGTTAGAACCCCATTGACGTCTATGGGACTCGAACGTTCAAAATCAAAAGTGCTCATTTTAAAGGCTAATTTGCATGGTATTGTCCGAAAAAGGGTTTGGGGACCCGGGTCCTACCCCAGGGGACATGTATCAATGCAAAAAAAACTTTTAAAAACGGCCGTTTTTTCGGGAGCAGTGATTGTAATGATGCTTAAAGTAAAAAAAAAAAGTGAAATATTCCTTTAAATATCGTACCTGGGGGGTGTCTATAGTATGCCTGTAAAGTGACGCGTGTTTCCCATGTTTAGAACAGTCCCTGCACCAAATGTCATTTTTAAAGGAAAAAATCTCATTTAAAACTGCTTGCGGGTTTAATGTCATGTCGGGTCATGGCAATATGGATGAAAATCAGTGAGACAAACGGCATGGGTACCCCCCCAGTCCATTACCAGGCCCTTTGGGTCCTGTATGGATATTAAGGGGAACCCCGCACCCAAATTAAAATAAGGAAAGGCCCTATATACTCTGAACAGCAGTATACAGGCGGTGCAAACAAGACAGGGACTGTAGGTTTATTGTTAAGTAGAATCTCTTTGTAATTTTGAACGGGTACATTTTTAACGTGTTTAGCTCCAGCCAAAAAATCTTTTTTAAGCTTTTTGGAAAACATAGGGAAGGGTTATCACCCCTGTGACATTTGTTTTGCTGTCTTTCCTCCTCTTCAGAAGATTTCACCTCACTTTTTTGTCCCAATGAAAAATGTTTTTTGAAAATTTGGGTTTTTTTGTGGAACAAGGATTGGAAAGCATCAGTGGAAAGGAGAAATTGTTTTCCCATATTAACTCTTACAGGAGAGAATTTCCCTTCCTAGGGGTAGATTTCATCTCACTTCCTGTTGTCTCCTTCCGTTTGCAAGTAGGAGTCGTTTGTAAGTTAGATGTTTGAAAGTAGGGTCCTGCCCTATATACTCAGCAGAAATTTGGGCCTTAGGTGTTGCTGTGGCCACAACACTGTAAGCCCTCACAGGGCCCTGCTGTGAAATATTAGATCAAGAATTGTAATTACATGCCCCTGTTGAACAGGAGCTGAAAAATTAGGCCTTAGGCACTGGTGCTGGTGCCACAACACTGCAACCCCTCACAGACACTCTAGTTGGAACGCAGGAACGAGCCCTGCTGCAAAGTATTGCATCAAAAATTGTAATTACACGCCCCTGTTAGACAGGGGCAGAAAAATTGGTCCTTAGGCACTGGTGCTGGTGCCACAACACTGCAACCCCTCACAGACACTCTAGTTGGAACGCAGGAACGAGCCCTGCTGCAAAGTATTGCATCAAAAATTGTAATTACATGCCCCTGTTAGACAGGGGCAGAAAAATTGGGCCTTAGGCACTGGTGCTGGTGCCACAACACTGCAACCCCTCACAGACACTCTAGTTGGAATGCAGGAACGAGCCCTGCTGCAAAGTATTGCATCAAAAATTGTAATTACACGCCCCTGTTAGACAGGGGCAGAAAAATTGGGCCTTAGGCACTGGTGCTGGTGCCACAACACTGCAACTCCTCACAGACACTCTAGTTGGAATGCAGGAACAAGCCCTGCTGCAAAGTATTACATCAAAAATTGTAATTACACGCCCCTGTTAAACAGGGGCTGAAAAATTGTGCCTTAGGCACTGGTGGTGGCGCCCAGAACCAAAAATGTTCTTACAAGCTATCAGCGTGATGATTGAGGAGGAAGAGGATAATTACTCAGGGATAGTCACTCAGCATCAGCATAGGCAGTCTTTGAAGGGATCTGAAAAAAATTATTCAGTTACATCAGCATCAGGTGCTTGGTAGCTGGTGGTGATCCAAGACTGATTCATTTTTATGAAGGTCAGCCGATCGACCGAGTCAGTGGACAGACGCACCCTGTGATCGGTTACCACGCCTCCAGCAGCACTGAATGTGCGTTCCGAAAGAACGCTGGATGCAGGACAGGCCAGTAGCTCAATTGCATACTGTGCAAGCTCTGGCCAGTGATCCATCCTCAAGACCCAGTAACCCAGAGGATTTTCGGTGGGAAAGGTGTCCAAGTCTGATCTTGCCCCTAGGTATTCCTGCACCATGTAAAACAGACGCTGGCGATGGTTGCTGGAACCGATCATACCTTGGGGCTGCGGACCAAAAAATTGTCTGAACGCATCGGTCAGACGGCCACCTTCTCCACCGCTCCTTCTTTGACTGACCAAAGCCTCAGCAACACGTTGTCCAGAAACAGGAGTTTGTAACCTCCCAGTCTCTGGGAACGCGTTGCACAGACCTTTCTGCAAGGCCTCCCGAAGATGTTTCATCCTCTGCTCCCTCTGCGATGGCAAGATAAGTTCCGCAACCTTACCCTTGTAACGTGGATCAAGGAGGGTTGCCAGCCAGTATTGGTCCTTCTCCTTGATACCACGAATACGAGGATCCTTACGCAGGCTTTGCAGGATCAGGGAGGCCATGCAGCGTAGGTTTGCTGAGGCATTCGGTCCGGAGTCCTCTGGGTCACTAAGGACAACAACGTCCGCAGCCACCTCCTCCCAGCCACGTACAAGTCCATGTGTTCCTTGGGACTGATCCCTTAAAGACTGCTGCTGATGCTGAGTGCCAGGCTCCACCTCCATACTGACACAATCTTCCTCCTCCTCCTCCTCGTCCTCTTCCTGTGTGATCGGCGGGCACGCAGGAACACTGTCTGGATAAAGGGGGCCTTGAGAGCTAAGGAAGTCCTCCTCTTCCTGCCTCTGTTCTGCCTCAAGTGCCCTGTCCATTATTCCACGCAGCATGTGGTCCAACAGGTGGACAAGGGGGACAGTGTCACTGATGCATGCACTGTCAGTGCTCACCATCCTCGTGGCCTCCTCGAATGGTGACAGGACAGTGCATGCATCCCTGATCATGGCCCACTGGCGTGGGGAAAAAAAACCAAGGTCCCCTGACCCTGTCCTGGTGCCATAGTCGCACAGGTACTCATTGATGGCCCTCTGCTGCGTGTGCAGCCGCTGCAGCATGGCCAACGTTGAGTTCCACCTGGTGGGCATGTCACAGATTAGGCGATTCTTGGGCAGGTTAAACTCCTTTTGGAGGTCCGTCAGCCGAGCACTGGCATTATATGACCGGCGGAAATGCACACAGACTTTCCTGGCCTGCCTCAGGACATCCTGTAAGCCCGGGTACCTGCCCAAGAACCGCTGCACCACCAAGTTAAGGACGTGAGCCAAACAGGGCACATGGGTCAGTTGTCCCTGTCGGAGGGCAGAGAGGAGGTTGGTGCCATTGTCGCAAACCACCATTCCTGCCTTAAGTTGGCGTGGCATCAACCACCTCTGAACCTGCCCCTGCAGAGCTGACAGAACCTCTGCCCCAGTGTGGCTCCTGTCCCCCAAGCACACCAGCTCAAGCACCGCATGGCATCTTTTGGCCTGCGTACTTGCGTAGCCCCTTGAACGCCTACGGAGCACCGCTGGTTCCGAGGAAGAGGCCATGGAGGAAGAAGAAGAGGAGGGGGTGGAGGAGAGAGGTGTGTCACAATCAGCATTTTGGAGGCGTGGTGGCGGAACAACCTCCAACACTACTGCACCTTGTCCTGCATCCTTCCCAGCTGCCAGCAGAGTCACCCAATGCGCCGTGAAACTTAAGTAACGTCCCTGTCCATGCCTGCTGGACCATGAGTCAGCGGTAATATGCACCTTACCGCTGACCGCCCTGTCCAGCGAGGCATGGACATTGCCTTCCACATGCCGGTAGAGAGCCGGAATCGCCTTCCGTGAGAAAAAGTGGCGTTTGGGTACCTGCCACTGAGGAACCGCACATTCCACAAACTCACGGAAGGGGGCAGAGTCTACCAACTGAAAAGGCAGCAGTTGAAGTGCTAGCAATTTTGCCAAGCTAGCATTCAACCGCTGGGCATGTGGATGGCTGGGAGCAAACTTCTTTCGGCGGTGCAGCAGCTGGGGCAGGGAAATTTGCCTGGTACAATCTGACGTCGGTGTACCAAAAGCAGATTGCCCACAAGTACTTAGCTGTGACACACCTAATTCTACACCTTCATTCCTCTCACTGCAGGTCTCAGAGAGGACTGAAGGTCTAGTGGGGTTGGAAATCTCAGCTGATGAGGAGCAAGGAGAGATCCTCTTTGTTCTTTGGTGTGGGTCTTTTAGATATGCTTGCCAACGAACTGCATGGCAGGTCAAAATATGTCTGGTCAAGCATGTGGTACCCAAGCGGGAGATGTTTTGGCCACGCGAGATACGCTTGAGACATATGTTGCAAATAGCAGCGGTGCGATCTGATGCACTCGTCTCAAAAAAGGCCCACACCAAAGAACTTTTTGAATAACGCGCAGAGACTGCAGCGCCCTGCACATGTGGAGCTTTGGGGTGTGATGCAGTCAATGTGCTGCCCTTAGGCTGGCCCCTGGAGGGCATCCTGCCTCGTTGGTGATGTGCCGCCTCCTCCTCCTCCTCCTCCTCCTCTCTCCTATCAGGCACCCACGTTGAGTCAGTGACCTCATCATCCCCTCCCTCCTCATCACTGGAGCAAACCTAGCAGTATGCTGCAGCAGGGGGAGCATGACTGCCAGATTGCTGTCCTTCTTGGGCACCCCCTCTGTCCGTGCTCATGTTACTGCCTTCATCGAGCTCAGTATCATCATCAGAGCCTTCCAAACGCTGGGCATCCTCCTGGAGCATGTACCCAACACTGTGGTCAAACAGTTCGAGGGAATCCTCAGGAGGACATGGTGGAGCTAGGGAAGGAGTCACTGATGACATTGAGCTGAGGGAAGAGGCCGCTGCTTTGCCAGACAAAGCACCCTGGGCATGGGTGAGAGAGGATGAGGAGGATGAGGACGGCTTGGTCATCCACTCGACCAAGTCTTCCACATGTTGCGGCTCAACACGGCCAGCTGCCGAAAAAAAGGCCAAGCGTGTCCCATGGCCACGTGCTGATGAGGATGCACCGTCTCCACGACCAGCACTAGACACAGAGCCTGCTTGCCCTCTCTTATTGGCTTGTGACTGTCTGCCTCTCCTTCTTGGCCTTCCAGACATACTAATGGCCTGTAGCTGCACTAAGCTGGGATAGAACACCTGTAATTTTCTTCAGGTAGCTTTATATACTGTAACCAGACAAGCCTGCCTGTCAGTAGGAAGATAACAGGAACGGATCTAGCTGAACACTGTGAGCAGGACGCACTGCACTAAATGTAAATAGCAGGAACGGATCTAGCTGAACACTGTGAGCAGGACGCACTGACTGCACTAAATGTAAATAGCAGGAACGGATCTAGCTGAACACTGTGAGCAGGACGCACTGACTGCACTAAATGTAAATAGCAGGAACGGATCTAGCTGAACACTGTGAGCAGGACGCACTGACTGCACTAAATGTAAATAGCAGGAACGGATCTAGCTGAACACTGTGAGCAGGACGCACTGCACTAAATGTAAATAGCAGGAACAGATCTAGCTGAACACTGTGAGCAGGACGCACTGCACTAAATGTAAATAGCAGGAACGGATCTAGCTGAACACTGTGAGCAGGACGCACTGCACTAAATGTAAATAGCAGGAACAGATCTAGCTGAACACTGTGAGCAGGACGCACTGCACTAAATGTAAATAGCAGGAACAGATCTAGCTGAACACTGTGAGCAGGACGCACTGCACTAAATGTAAATAGCAGGAACGGATCTAGCTGAACACTGTGAGCAGGACGCACTGACTGCACTAAATGTAAATAGCAGGAACAGATCTAGCTGAACACTGTGAGCAGGACGCACTGACTGCACTAAATGTAAATAGCAGGAACGGATCTAGCTGAACACTGTGAGCAGGACGCACTGACTGCACTAAATGTAAATAGCAGGAACGGATCTAGCTGAACACTGTGAGCAGGACGCACTGCACTAAATGTAAATAGCAGGAACAGATCTAGCTGAACACTGTGAGCAGGACGCACTGCACTAAATGTAAATAGCAGGAACGGATCTAGCTGAACACTGTGAGCAGGACGCACTGACTGCACTAAATGTAAATAGCAGGAACAGATCTAGCTGAACACTGTGAGCAGGACGCACTGCACTAAATGTAAATAGCAGGAACAGATCTAGCTGAACACTGTGAGCAGGACGCACTGCACTAAATGTAAATAGCAGGAACGGATCTAGCTGAACACTGTGAGCAGGACGCACTGCACTAAATGTAAATAGCAGGAACAGATCTAGCTGAACACTGTGAGCAGGACGCACTGCACTAAATGTAAATAGCAGGAACAGATCTAGCTGAACACTGTGAGCAGGACGCACTGCACTAAATGTAAATAGCAGGAACGGATCTAGCTGAACACTGTGAGCAGGACGCACTGACTGCACTAAATGTAAATAGCAGGAACTGATCTAGCTGAACACTGTGAGCAGGACGCACTGCACTAAATGTAAAATAGCAGGAACAGATCTAGCTGAACACTGTGAGCAGGACGCACTGCACTAAATGTAAATAGCAGGAACAGATCTAGCTGAACACTGTGAGCAGGACGCACTGCACTAAATGTAAATAGCAGGAACGGATCTAGCTGAACACTGTGAGCAGGACGCACTGCACTAAATGTAAATAGCAGGAACAGATCTAGCTGAACACTGTGAGCAGGACGCACTGCACTAAATGTAAATAGCAGGAACGGATCTAGCTGAACACTGTGAGCAGGACGCACTGACTGCACTAAATGTAAATAGCAGGAACGGATCTAGCTGAACACTGTGAGCAGGACGCACTGCACTAAATGTAAATAGCAGGAACAGATCTAGCCTAATCTATCTAACTCAAATCAAATGACACTGTCTGTCTCTCTCTCTATCAGCACACCGGAACACACTACACAGGGCCGCCGTGCAGGCGGCCTTATATAGTGTGGGGCGTGTACTAAATCCCCTGAGCCATAATTGGCCAAAGCCACCCTGGCTTTGGCCAATTACAGCTCTCTCTACTGACGGCGCTGTGATTGGCCAAGCATGCGGGTCATAGTGCATGCTTGGCCAATCATCAGCCAGCAATGCACTGCGATGCCGCAGTGAATTATGGGCCGTGACGCGCCACACGAATTTGGCGCGAACGGCCCATAACGTTCGCAATTCGACGGACGGTCGAACAGCCGATGTTCGAGTCGAACATGGGTTCGACTCGAACACGAAGCTCATCCCTAGTCAGTATAGCAGTGGACATGGTCAGTAGAGCAGTGAACATGGTCAGTAGGGCAGTGGACATGGTCAGTAGGGCAGTGGACATGGTCAGTAGAGCAGTGGACATGGTCAGTAGGGCAGTGGATATGGTCACTAGAGCAGTGGACATGGTCAGTAGGTCAGTAGACATTGTCAGTAGGGCAGTGGATATGGTCAGTAGGGCAGTGGACATGGTCAGTAGAGCAGTGGACATGGTCAGTAGGGCAGTGGACATGGTCAGTAGAGCAGTGGACATGGTCAGTAGGGCAGTGGACATGCTCAGTAGGGCAGTGGATATGGTCAGTAGAGCAGTGGACATGGTCAGTAGGGCAGAGGACATGGTCAGTAGAGCAGTGGATGTTATAGTTAGGGCAGTGGACATGGTCAGTAGAGCAGTGCACATGGTCAGAAGGGTAGTGGAAATGGTCAGTATAGCAGTGGACATGGTCAGTAGAGTAGTGGACATGGTCAGTATAGCAGTGGACATGATCAGTAGAGCAGTGGACATGGTCAGTAGGGCAGTGGACATGGTCAGTACAGCAGTGGACATGGTCAGTAGGGCAGTGGACATGGTCAGTAGGGCAGTGGACATGTTCAGTAGAGCAGTGGACATGGTCAGTAGGGCAGTGGATATGGTCACTAGAGCAGTGGACATGGTCAGTAGGGAAGTAGACATCATTAGTAGGGCAGTGGATATGGTCAGTAGGGCAGTGGACATGGTCAGTAGGGAAGTAGACATCATTAGTAGGGCAGTGGATATGGTCAGTAGGGCAGTGGACATGGTCAGTAGAGCAGTGGACATGGTCAGTATAGCAGTGGACATGATCAGTAGAGCAGTGGACATGGTCAGTAGGGCAGTGGACATGGTCAGTAGGGCAGTGGACATGGTCAGTAGAGCAGTGGACATGGTCAGTAGGGCAGTGGATATGGTCACTAGAGCAGTGAACATGGTCAGTAGGGAAGTAGACATCATTAGTAGGGCAGTGGATATGGTCAGTAGGGCAGTGGACATGGTCAGTAGAGCAGTGGACATGGTCAGTAGAGCAGTGGACATGGTCAGTAGAGCAGTGGACATGGTCAGTAGGGCAGTGGACATGGTCAGTAGGGCAGTTGACATGGTCAGTAGAGCAGAGGACATGGTCAGTAGGGCAGTAGACATGGTCAGTAGGGCAGTGAACATGGTCAGTAGAGCAGTGGATGTGGTTATTAGGGCAGTGGACGTGGTCAGTAGAGCAGTGGACGTGGTCAGTAGAGCAGTTGACGTGGTCAGTAGGGCAGTTGACATGGCCAGTAGAGCAGTGGACGTGGTCAGTAGGGCAGTGGATGTAGTCAGTAGAGCAGTGGACATGGTCAGTAGAGCAGTGCAAATGGTCAGTAGGGCAGTGAATATGGTTAGTAGAGCAGTTGACATGATCGGTGGGGCAGTGGACATGGTCAGTAGGGCAGTGGATATGGTCAGTAGAGCAGTGGACATGATCAGTAGGGCAGTGGACATGGTCAGTAGGGCAATGGACATAGTCAGTAGGGCAGTGGACATGGTCAGTAGAGCAGTGGACATGGTCAGTAGGTCAGTGGACATGGTCAGTAGAGCAGAGGACGTGGTCAGAAAGGGCAGTGGATGGGGTCAGTAGTTTTTAATTTTTGTTATTTAATTTTTGTATTATTATTTACCATTCTATTTTACAATTTTATCTTTTTAAGATTTTTTTTTTATATATTTTGATAGGGGGGGGGCAGTGGAGGGCAGTATGAGGAGACAGCATGATGAGAGGGGGTGGCAGTGGAGGGCAGTATGGGGTGACAGCATGATGGGAAGGGGGGCAGTTGATGTCAGAAAGGGGGGAATCATGGTGGGAGGGGGCAGTATGGGAGGGAGCAGAGTGACAATCAGCAGGACACCTGGAACACTATACTCGCTGGGGAGTGTATTCTTTTACACTCTGCTGTGACAGAGAGTCTGTTGCTTACCAGGAGCATTTCTCCTACCATTCTGGCGGCAGGAACCAGGAGGAGAATAGAGGAGATCGGTTCTCCTGTATGCTGCCCCGCTGGCCCTCCTATCCAGCCTGGTGCTAGCTGCATCGAGAGTGTAGAGTGTAGACCGCCAGCTCTGCCCCTGACTATGGCTCTGGCTCAGGCACAAGTGTAGACAAACCTGATAGGGGAGCCACACAGGCCCCCTGCAGCCTGGGGCCGGGTCGCGATTGTGAATCTTGCGACCCCTATAGTTACGCCCCTGCTTCCCACTCTTCCGCCAATTGAACTTGTTTGAGTAGAGGAACCCTTGCTGTAACGTCCTGCAAAAAACATCAAGAAATCTCTGATCATCCTGTTAACAATGGACAACATATCATCATGTAGAAAATTGACAGTCCTTGGAAGCTGAGTCGCACATGCCTAAGCAAGCCACCAATAGAATTATGTCTGTCAAGTATGTTACTTGAAATATTTTGTCTTTTGTTTATTGCAGTGTTGTTCTTATATGTTTTTATTTTTTATGTTTTATTTTGTATGTTGGTCACTTTGTAATGCTGAGGACTGCATCCTTTAAGCAGGGGAAATTGTAGGAGGATGCTGCTGGGTGGCAGACGGTGCTGTCACAATGAGTGCTAATACTGCTGTAATTGTTGACATCAGTGAAAGTGAGGCTGTGATCCACAGATTGCCCACTAACTTCCTGATTAGTGCAATGTCTGCACTGTATTGTATACCGTGTACACCACCAGAAGTGTATTATAAACTGTACACACTGTATTAGATACTGTGTACACCGCCTGCACTGTATTAGCAACTGTAAACCACGGAATGCACTGTAGATATAGGTTACACTGGATGCAGTGAAGTGCTCTATATATATATATATATATATATATATATATATATATATATATATATATATATGTATATATATATATACAGTGCCTTGCAAAAGTATTCGGCCCCCTTGAACTTTTCAACCTTTTGCCACATTTCAGGCTTCAAACATAAAGATATAAAATTTTAATTTTTTGTGAAGAATCACCAACAAGTGGGACACAATTGTGAAGTGGAACGAAATCTATTGGATATTTTAAACTTTTTTAGCAAATAAAAAACTGAAAAGTGGTGCGTGCAAAAGTATTCGGCCCCTTTACTTTCAGTGCAGAAAACCCACTCCAGAAGTTCAGCGAGGATCTCTGAATGATCCAATGTTGTCCTAAATGACTGATGGTGATAAATAGAATCCACCTGTGTGTAATCAAGTCTCTGTATAAATGCACCTGCTCTGTGATATTCTCAAGGTTCTGTTGAAAGCGCAGAGAGCATCATGAAGACCAAGGAACACACCAGGCAGGTCCGTAATACTGTTGTGGAGAAGTTTAAAGCCGGATTTGGATACAAAAAGATTTCCCAAGCTTTAAACATCCCAAGGAGCACTGTGCAAGCGATCATTTTGAAATGGAAGGAGTATCAGACCACTGCAAATCTACCAAGACCTGGCTGTCCCTCTAAACATTCAGCTCAGACAAGGAGAAGACTGATCAGAGATGCAGCCAAGAGGCCCATGATCACTCTGGATGAACTGCAGAGAACTACAGCTGAGGTGGGAGAGTCTGTCCATAGGACAACAATCAGTCGTACACTGCACAAATCTGGCCTTTATGGAAGAGTGGCAAGAAGAAAGCCATTTCTCAAAGATATCCATAAAAAGTCTCGTCTAAAGTTTGCCACAAGCCACCTGGGAGACACACCAAACATGTGGAAGAAGGTGCTCTGGTCCGATGAAACCAAAATCGAACTTTTTGGCCACAATGCAAAACGATATGTTTGGCGTAAAAGCAACACAGCTCATCACACTCAACACACCATCCCCACCGTGAAACATGGTGGTGGCAGCATCATGGTTTGGGCCTGCTTTTCTTCAGCAGGGACAGGGAAGATGGTTAAAATTGAGGGGAAGATGGATGCAGCCAAATACAGGACCATTCTGGATGAAAACCTGTTGGAGTCTGCAAAAGACCTGAAACTGGGACGGAGATTTATCTTCCAACAAGACAATGATCCCAAACATACAGCAAAATCTACAAAGGAATGGTTCACAAATAAACGTATCCAGGTGTTAGAATGGCCAAGTCAAAGTCCAGACCTGAATCCAAACGAGAATCTGTGGAAAGAGCTGAAAACTGCTGTTCACAAACGCTCTCCATCCAACCTCACTGAGCTCGAGCTGTTTTGCAAGGAAGAATGGGAAAGAATTTCAGTCTCTCGATGTGCAAAACTGATAGAGACATACCCAAAGCGATTTGCAGCTGTAATCGCAGCAAAAGGTGGCTCTACAAAGTATTAACGCAAGGGGGCCGAATAATTTTGCACGCCCCACTTTTCATTTTTTTATTAGTTAAAAAAGTTTCAACAATCCAATAGATTTCGTTCCACTTCACAATTGTGTCCCACTTGTTGGTGATTCTTCACAAAAAATAAAAATTTTATATCTTTATGTTTGAAGCCTGAAATGTGGCAAAAGGTTGAAAAGTTCAAGGGGGCCGAATACTTTCGCAAGGCACTGTATATATATATATATATATATATATATATATATATATATATATATATATATATATATACTAGACTGACTGTATATATATATATATATATATATATATATATATATATATATATATATATATATATATATATACAGTGGAGATGGAAAGTATTCAGACCCCCTTAAATTTTTCACTCTTTGTTATATTCCAGCCATTTACTAAAATCATTAAAAAATTCATTTTTTGTCATCATTAATGTACACACAGCACCCTATATTGACAGAAAAAACACAGAATTGTTGACGTTTTTGCAGATTTATTAAAATAGAAAAACTGAAATATCACATGGTCCTAAGTATTCAGACCCTTTGCTCAGTATTTAGTAGAAGCACCCTTTTGATCTAATACAGCTATGAGTCTTTTTGGGAAAGATGCAACAAGTTTTTCATACCTGGATTTGGGGATCCTCTGCCATTCCTCCTTGCAGATCCTCTCCAGTTCTGTCAGGTTGGATGGTAAACGTAGGTGGACAGAGATGCTCAATTGGGTTTAAGTCAGGGCTCTGGCTGGGCCATTCAAGAACAGTCACGGAGTTGTTGTTAAGCCACTCCTTCGTTATTTTAGCTGTGTGCTTAGGGTCATTGTCTTGTTGGAAGGTAAACCTTCGGCCCAGTCTCAGGTCCTGAGCACTCTGGAGAAGGTTTTCGTCCAGGATATCCCTCTACTTGGCCGCATTGATCTTTCCCTCGATTTCAACCAGTCGTCCTGTCCCTGCAGCTGAAAAACATCCCCCCAGCATGATGCTGCCACCAGCATGCTTCACTGTTGGGACTGTATTGGACAGGTGATGAACAGCAAATGGATAAATAAAATACCGCGCCTAACTAGTAAGTGAAAACAGCTGCCAACACTACAAAACGACTGAAAACATGTAAACAATATAAGAAAAAAGTGTAGCGCTAAGGTGAATAAATAAATAAGGGTTTTTTTTTGGTGAAACAAGGGGAGGTGAAGCTCAAATTTGCAAATGGCCTATAACCTCGGCTTGGTCAAAAACCAAATCAATGTATACACAAATAATGTGATAGCAACTATGAAGTATTGACAGAGTGCAGTGCTCTATCTTTTCACAGAAGTGCAAATGTGCAAAAAAAAGTGCAAATGTGCATAAAAATATAAGTGTTAACACTTCCTCACTAATATGTTGGACAGTTTCATTGCATTTTATTACCAGCAAAATATGGACTTTTGAGTTTATTTGTTTATTCACTTATTCTACATATTTTTATGCACATTTGCACTTTTTTTTGCACATTTGCACTTCTGTGAAAAGATAGAGCACTGCACTCTGTCAATACTTCATAGTTGCTATCACATTATTTGTGTATACATTGATTTGGTTTTTGACCAAGCCGAGGTTATAGGCCATTTGCAAATTTGAGCTTCACCTCCCCTTGTTTCACCAAAAAAAACCCCTTATTTATTTATTCACCTTAGCGCTACACTTTTTTCTTATAAGGTGATGAACAGCGCCTGGTTTTCTCCACACATACCACTTAGAATTAAGGCCAAAAAGTTCTATCTTGGTCTCATCAGACCAGAGAATCTTATTTCTCACCATCTTGGAGTCCTTCGGGTGTTTTTTTAGCAAACTCCATGGGGGCTTTCATGTGTCTTGCACTGAGGAGAGGCTTCTGTTGGGTCACTCTGCCATAAAGCCCTGACTGATGGAGGGCTGCTGTGATGGTTGCTTTTCTACAACTTTCTCCCATCTCCTGACTCCATCTCTAGAGCTCAGCCACAGTGATCTTTGGGTCCTTCTTTACCTCTCTCACCAAGGCTCTTCTCCCCCAATAGCTCAGTTTGGCCGGATGGCCAGCTCAAGGAAGGGTTCTGGTCATCCCAAACATCTTCCATTTAAGGATTATGGAGGCCGCTGTGCTCTTAGGAACCTTAAGTACAGCTGAAATTTTTTTGTGACCTTGGCCAGATCTGTGCCTTGCCACAATTCTGTCTCTGAGCTCTTCAGGCAGTTCCTTTGACCTCATGATTCTCATTTGCTCTGACATGCACTGTGAGCTGTAAGGCCTTATACAGATAGGTGTGTGGCTTTCCTAATCAGTATAATCAAACACATCTGGACTTAAATGAAGATGTAGAACCATCTCAAGCATGATCAGAAGAAATGGACAGCACCTGAGTTAAATATATGAGTGTCACAGCAAAGGGTCTGAATACTTAGGACCATGTGATATTTCAGTTTTTATTTTTTAATAAATCTGCAGAATTGTCAACAATTCCTTGTTTGTCTGTCAATATGGGGTGCTGTGTGTACATTAATGAGGAAAAATAATGAACTTAAATGATTTTAGCAAATGGCTGCAATATAACAAAGAGTGAAAAATTTAAGGGGGTCTGAATACTTTCCGTCCCCACTGTGTATATATATATATATATATATATATATATATATATATATATATATATATATATATATATATATATATCAGATACACTGCCACTAACTGAATAACCTGCCTGCTTAATCTAACTTAAGCTATCTCTCTGTCCACACCAACAACACTACATACCGCCGCTCTGTAAACAGCCTTATATAGTGTGGGGTGTGGCACCCTGCCTTTGGCCAATTATGGCTCTCTCAGCAGCATGCTGTGATTGGCCAAAGCATGCAGGTCAGGTGCATGCTTTGGCCAATCATCATACAGCAATGCATTGTGCTCTCGCAGTGCATTATGGGGCATTCCGCGGCGCTCAAATTTTCCGCAAATGCCCCATATAATCGGTTCGTTTTAGAATAAACGAACACCCGATGTTCGAGTGGCACTTACGTTCGACTTGAACCGTGGGCTCATCCCTATTTATGATAAAAATTACTTTAGCAGACAAATGCCCTGTACACACGATAGGATTTTCCGACAACAAAATCCATGTTTTTTTTCCAACGGATGTTGGCTCAAACTTGTCTTGCATACACACGGTCACACAAAATTGGTTGGTAATTCTGAATGTCAAGAACGCGGTGATGTACAACATGTATGAAGAGCTAAAAAAAATGAAGTTCAATAGCCAGTGCGGCTCTTCTGCTTGATTCCGAATGAATGATTTTCCAGATCTCAAATTTTGTGTGACGGAAATTCCTATGGAAAATGTGTGATGGTGCCTACACACGGTTGGTATTTCCAACAACAAGGTCCCATCGAACATTTTCAGTGGAGTGCTTCAAGGTTTCTTTAGGGGTGCCTTGGCAAAATACCTAAAAATTGCCCAAAAATGTATACAAGCCAGCAGGTGGACGAAGCCTGCCTTTTAGTTGCACAAAGCCACAGATTTTTATTGTGCATTTCAACCTTCTAGCCATCAGCATCCTAACAACCAGTGATGTCATCAGTGTTGATAAGAAGGGTGTTAATCGTCTGCATAGCATCCTTGTTTGACCCCCCCGCCTCTCTCCATCAACACTGGGGTCACATTAGCTGAGTGAAGAAGAGAAACTGAGGGAGAGGAGAAACACTGAAATTCTAGTCGGGACTAGGGTGCAAAAATGTATTTGCTTTGTGAGAATAAATCACCTCTAATGTTGGGTGTCCTGCGTGTGTGGATGCTGCCACATTATGTAAAACTATAATGCCCCGTACACACGGTCGGACTTTGTTCGGACATTCCAACAACAAAATCCTAGGATTTTTTCCGACGGATGTTGGCTCAAACTTGTCTTGCATACACACGGTCGCACAAAGTTGTCGGAAAATCCGATCGTTCTAAACGCGGTGACTTAAAACACGTTCCTTGGGGACTATAAAAGGGGCAGTGGCCAATAGCTTTCATCTCTTTATTTATTCTGAGCATGCGTGGCACTTTGTCCGTCGCATTTGTGTACACATGATCGGAATTTCAGACAACGGATTTTGTTGTCGGAAAATGTTATATCCTGCTCTCAAACTTTGTGTGTCGGAAAATCCGATGGAAAATGTCCGATGGAGCCCACACACAGTCGGAATTTCCGACAACACGCTCCGATCAGACATTTTCCATCGGAAAATCGGACCGTGTGTACGGGGCATTAGAATAGTTTTTTACATTTTAGAATTGGGTGCCTTGAGACTGTCGATAATTTTAAAGGGTTCCTTGACTAAAAAAAGGTTGAGAAACAATGGACTAAGGCATCTATTTATTTATACTTTTATCCAAGACTCATACAATTTTCACCCAATATTCACACATTTTCCATTTAGGATTCATTTGGAAAATGTGTAAATCTTGGGTGAATGTTGTGTGAATCTTGGGTAAAAACATTAATAGACCCTAGAATGTCATCCAGTTAGAGTTTATACTTACTACTCCTTTAAAGTTGCCTATAGTTTCGTTCTCACTGCTTGTGTCCCAAAGTTTGTAAAGTTAGTTCATAATTGTTTTTATTTTACATTCATGACATCCAGAGACTATCTTAACAAAATATGTAACCCAAGGCGAATATGAAATGTTGGACTACAGTAGGTGTGATGTTTATTATACTGTACATTAATGGCATTTAGTGTCAGCAAAAAGGATAACTCAAAGCTTTGGTGTCTCATTGTATAATTCCAAACTCTTATGTTGATGCACATCTCTGAATAATGGTTGCTGATGCCATGATCAGGGGCATTTCAGTCCACATCCTATGTGATCTTATCTCCACTAGTGACCAATGTCAGCCTGCATTGAACTCAGCTAAGTGTCAGTCTCTGTGCTAAAGCTGCCACTATAACCTTAAAGACATAGTCAGCAAGCAGTAACAAGAAAATATATCTGCTTTTGCCTTAGCTGACTTGTCTGTATGCATTTTTCTAACTCTGACAACTTTCTCATTGCTTATCAAATTACCAATAACATGAGCCCCAGCTCCTAAAAGGCCTTGCAATCTCATAGCCATTCAACAGTCACACAGGAACACCATAATGTCAAAGTTCATTAACTATTAGTTTGTGTTTAAAGCAGAAGCACCATGAAAACAGAGTAAGGATGCAGGAGGAGGTTAAGAATTAAACCCAGAACTGCAGAATTGCAAGACAAGTGCACTTATGATTTGGTCTCTATACGACCTGCTCCTAAAGTAAACCTGGTGCAAGCCTGATCAATTTAAACTAAGTATGTGATGAATAGATGCCTAGGAAGAGGTTGTTCAGTAAAAACTGCATGTCAAAATGATCAGGAAATCCAAGAATAAGGAATAACTTCAAGGGAAGTTAGGTGCTTTGTATGTTACCAAAAATCTAGCTCCACCTTCTCTTGCTATGCTGTCCTTGGTAGATAGCTAGAGGAGGTGGAGGTGGGGATGATTGCAGTACCCCTAACCCACATCCCATAAGCAGGCAAGTGTTTCCATTCAGTCTTCTGGACCATATCTTGCAGGTCACAGCTGGGAACATCGGACTATTTTCAGAGACTTTTTTTCTCTCTTACTGCTCACCTTTGTGTGTGCATATGGTTTCTTATCTTCAGGCCCGGACCGGGACAAAAAATAGGCCCGGGCAATTTAGACTGAGCAGCCCATTTTCCAGCAACCGCCCGTTTGCGAGGGTGGTTGGTGACGGGATAATCATGGAGTCGTGCCTACCAGTGCCCATCAGTGCCACCTATCAGTGCCACTTATCAGTGTCGCTTATCAGTGCCACCTATCAGTGTCGCTTATCAGTGCCACCTATCAGTGCCGCTTATCAGTCCCACCCATCAGTGCCACCCATCAGTACCCATTAGTGTCGCATATCAGTGCAGCCTCATCAGAGCATATCGGTGAAGGAGAAAAATTACCTGTTTTCAAAATTTTATAACAAACTATGAAACAGTTTTGTTTGTTTTTTTTTCAAAATTTTGGTCCCTGTTTGTTTTTTTTTTTAGCAAAAAAATAAAAAACCCAGCAGCAATTAAATACCACCAAAAGAAAGCTCTATCTGTGTGAAAAAAATGATAAAAATTTATTTTGGGTAAACTGCAGCATGACTGCGCAATTGTCATTCAAAGAGTGACAGCGCTGAAAGCTGAAAATTGGTCTGGGCAGGAAGGGGGTTTAAGTGCCCAGTAAGCAAGTGGTTAATTTCCTCTCCTTTGTCTCTCTTTTTCTGTTTCTTTTTTCCTTTTTTCTCTCTTTCTCTTCTTTTCTCTTTATATATCCCCCCTTTCTTTCTATATGTTCTTCCCTCCATCCCCCTTCCTTATCTCCTTTTTCCCACCATTCATCTTTATCTATTATTTACACTTTCCTGTGTCCTCCATTACTTCTTGGTCTGCCTTTTCTTGTTTACCTGTATTCCTTCTGTGTCTTCTTTCCTTGTATGCACGCCTAATCTGATGGCTTCACTTCTCTCTGTGTACTTAAGCTCCTCCTTCACTCCCCTTGAATGGTTGTAATCTGCCTAGGTGGGCGGGGTCTCCTGACGTCATACGTTTCCATGACATCAGCGGCCCCAGCCATGGCAGCATCCCCGTTGCCTAGCTATCGCCGGCCGCAGCGCGCGTGCGCGGGCAGCGATAGCTATTTTGATTGCATCCGACCTGCTGCCTAGCAACCACAGATACAGATCTCCGGCTCCTACCGCCCCTGCTCTGCTGATAGATGACATCGTAGGCAGGGCAGGAGAGCCTGGAGAGGAGTCACAGGCACGGCCGCATAGCGGGAGGTGAGCGGCGACCGCGGCCTGTGTTAACCCTCTACAGGCTGCGGTTGCCGCTTACCTCTCGCTGTGTGGCCCGGTCATCAACAGACATCAGACCGCGGCCCCGAAGTTGAGCCAGACGGCCCCGGCCCACCGGCATTTGCCCGGTATGCCCTATGGCCAGTCCGGGCCTGCTTATCTTTACTCAATAAGTATTTTTTATTGCGCTATGCCAATGTATTCTTGCTTCTCGTTTACTTCATAGATAGTACTACTGTAGTCTCTCTCCTTAAAATAGCAGATGGGCAGCTCTGGGCTCAGTGTCCAAGAGAGATTACAGTAGTAGCTGGAGTGTGTTGTTGTGGGCTTGTGTTTTTGTGAAGGAAGGAGCCCCTCTACACAACACCATCTTTTACTACAACACAAGCTGCTCCATTCTCTCTCCTCTGTATATCTGGCAGATGGTTCTGGGAGTTATGAGCATTGAGGGGAATTTCTAAATGTTAGTCTATGTTTTATTGCACCTTTCATTTACTATATATCATTGATAGCAGCAAACACATTCAATCTTTCCTCTTTTGGAGGAGGCACAGGGTTGCAGGATTACACAGCAGAACTGAAGGTGAAGAAAGCCTTGTATTTGGCCTTAACCAGTTTTTATGCACTTGACTTTCAATGGAGCCGGTTAACACACGGGGAGGCCACGGAGCGCACTGCTAAAGGGTCCTATGCATCCTTGGCTCCATTTCAGGTCCGAATTCAGGCAAACATACAGACCTGATTCGCCCCTGAAATGGTGTACAGGG
The DNA here is from genome assembly GCA_037952835.1 of Lithobates septentrionalis. Taxonomy (NCBI): domain Eukaryota; kingdom Metazoa; phylum Chordata; class Amphibia; order Anura; family Ranidae; genus Lithobates; species Lithobates septentrionalis. The sequence goes on along the minus strand of JBBDGP010001766.1, from coordinate 512,775 downwards.
ACGCACCGGATCCCCTGCTGCGAGCCGCTCTGCAAATAGTGTGAACCCAGCCTTAGTCTTCTAATTTTCTGTTATATGTTTCTTTCACCTTGTTGTACAGTGCCTTGAAAAAGTATTCATACCCCTTGACATTTTCCACATTTTGTCATGTTACAACCAAAAATGTAATTGTATTTTATTGGGATTTTATGTGATAGACCAACACAAAATATACATAATTGTGAAGTGGAAAGAAAATGATAAATGGTTTTCAAAATGTTGTTATGAATAAATATGTGAAAGTGTGGCGTGCATTTATATTCAGCCCCCTGAGTCAATACTTTATAGAACCACCTTTCTTTATAGAACCACCACAATTACAGCTGCAAGTCTTTTTGGGGATGTCTCTACCAGCTTTGCACATCTAAAGAGTGACATTTTTGTCCATTCTTCTTTGCAAAATAGCTCAAGCTCTGTCAGATTGGATGGTGAAAGTCTGTGAACAGCAATTTTCAAGTCTTGTCACAGATTCTCAATGTATTTAGGTCTGGACTTTACCTGGGCCATTCTAACACAGGAATATGCTTTGATCTAAACCATTCCATTGTAGCTCTGGCTGTATGTTTAGGGTCATTGTCCTGCTGGAAGGTGAACCTCTGCCTCTGCCCCAGTCTCAAGGCTTTTGCAGGTTTTTTTTAAGGTTGCCCTGTATGTGGCTCCATCCATCTTCCCATCAACTCTGACCATCTTCCCTGTCCCTGCTGAAGAAAAGCTTCCCCACAGCATGATGCTGCCACCACCATGTTTCACAGTGGGGATGGTGTGTTCAGGGTGATGTGCAGTCTTAGTTTTTTGCCACACATAGCGTTTTGCCACTCTTCCTTAAAGGCCAGATTTGTTAGTCCTGTGGACAGATTCTCCCACCTGAGCTGTGGATCTCTGCAACTCCTCCTCTTGGCTGTGCCTCCTGACTGCTTCTCTGATTAATGCTCTCCTTGCCCGGCCTGTCAGTTTAAGTGGACGGCCATGCCTTGGTAGGTTTGCAGTTGTGCCATACTCTTTCCATTTTCGGATGATGGATTGAACAGTGCTCCTTGAAATGTTTAAAGATGTTCAAAGGATATTTTTTATAACCTAACCCTGCCTAAACTTCTCCACAACTTTATCCCTGACCTGTTTGGTGTGTTCCTTGGCCTTCATGATGCTGTTTGTTCACTAAGGATCTCTAGCAAACCTCTGAGGGCTTCACAGAACAGCTGTATTTATACTGAGACGAAATTACACACAGGTGCACTCTATGTACTAATTAGGTGGCTTCGGAAGGCAATTGGTTCCACTAGATTTTAGTTAGGGGTCTCAGAGTAAAGGGGGCTGAATACAAATGCACGCCACACTTTTCAGATATTTATTTGCAAAAAATCTTGAAAACCATTTATCATTTTCCTTCCACTTCACAATTATGTGCCACTTTTAGTTGGTCTATCACATAAAATCCCAGTAAAATACATCTATGTTTTGGTTGCAACATGACAAAATGTGGAAAATGTCAAGGGGTATGAAAACTTTTTCAAGGCACTGTATCTTTTAGTTGGGATTTCCCTTGCTCTCCTTCTTGCTCTCCTTAGTGTACTGGGAGAGTATCATGAGTAATACAACATGTAGCTTATGAGGGTGTCAGAACCCAAGATCATGTGAACTAGTTTTTTTACTTTTTCTATTTTTAATTGTATTTAAATAGGGCCAGTCATCTGATAAAATTATCTGCCCAGGATTTGTTTGCTGGAAAGCCATAGTTGGGTCAACGATATAATTTTTTAAATAAAAATAAATAAAAATAAATAAAAATAAAAATAAAAATATAAATATTATGGTCCCTCGCGCTAAAGTGAGACAAAGGTGAATGTGGTGACAATCACAAAATGGGTTGAACTAACAAAAACTTGAGGTGGGTGATTTTTATGATGATATCTGAAATGACTGCAGCGAAATCGACAAGTGTACACATAGCACTCGAAACATGAACATAGAGGTAAAGAGATTTCGCGCATAAAATCTATCATAAAATGGTGGTCACATCTAATAATAATAATAAATGGAAATAAATATAAATAAATAATGACTGTGGAAAATCATTAATAAAAACGAATAAAGTGCATCAATGAAAAAAGACTGGGCTGAAAATTCATGTGTCCCAATAATAAATCACAATAGATGTCATATATGTGCAAAAATGCAAAACCTGTGCTGAAACTCCATATGTGTAAAATAACAAATTCCAATGAATGGCAAAAGCCAAATCGCATAAATGTGCAAAAATGCAAAAAAAAAAAACTGTGCAGCAAACTGCAAACAGCGTGGTATAGGATACTTCCAATAAATGAGACTATATAAAAAAAGTTCACAAAAAAGACAATTTAAAGTCCATAACTCATGGTGATCGCAGAAAAATAATGGTAATCTTCATAAAACGACTGACAGTTCAACTAGGCTCTCTAAACTCTCACCTCAGAGCAGGAAAAAACAGGCACCAATGTAGATCTTTCCTTTTTGTAACGATAAGGTCAAAGGATGGCTGCGTTCCCTTCTGCTTACTGTCAGGCACCTATCAAAATAAACTGGGAATATTTCCACCTAGGCTTGTGACAGCCCGGTGGGAGGAGGGGGAGGAGAGAGGAGGCCTCTGATGGTGTAGTATTTCGAAAGTAAATTTTATTGAATTAAAAGCAAAGTGGTCTCTTATATGAAAACAGTTTAAAATTATCATAAAACAGGAAGGAGCGGCGTCCGAGGCGCCTCCTTACGTGACTTCCGGTATAGTCAGCTCTCTGCCACACCCTACGCGTTACGTCACCGCTCGTGACTTCAACTGGGGAACCGGATTGGCCTGAGAGGAATGCTATTTATATAGTGGAACCGGAAGTAATACAGCGGCCATTTTTATTGTGGTAATGTATTTCTCTATGGGACATCAGCCATCTTAGAGGTGGCAATCTACATAGATTGCGGCCGTTACACAGGGGAGTCGAGCTGAAACTTCAGATAACAATATGTATCTCGAATCCCAGTTTATATTAGTGATGTAAAATATCTAAAACTTAAAAATTAAAAAACTCAAACAATCAGTCGGCATGCAAATGAATAATACCTCATCACAAATAGCTGCGCCATTTTCTTGTGGAGAGTGGAAATCTATGGCGGTGGCCATCTTTATGGTGGTAATCACACTGCAGTCGGCGGCCATTTTTGGGTGGATCAAAGTTATTTGAACACTATATGTTTTACGAAGTCTCAGAAATGTCAAAAATAGACAGAAATAGAGGAAGAAAATATGATTACATTAAAATGATGGAATGATGAAAAATCGCATTGAGATTTTGGAATGGACACATTAACTGTGAACCTCAGTCACCAAGGAGGAACCTCTCACATTATATTATAACAGATATGATAAACAATAGGCTATTTGATCAGCGCCACAGTATAAAATATTAATATCGTAATTCATAAATTAGAACAAAATACAGTAGTATATAAAACCTTATATACAATATTGATATTGATATCCGCAATTAAAAAAATCTAAAACAAGGTAACATGCATAAATTACTAAAATCTTAAAAATTACTTAAAAAACAATTTAAATCGAACTCTACGTTCATACCTCTAGGGGTTAATGTACGCAGAGTATGTATCCAATATGATTCTTTTTGGCTAATACTTCTAATTTTATGGGTACCTCTCCATGAACTTTTATATCTTTCTATCCCCCAAAACTGTAGATGTATGGGGTCCCTATTGTGTACTGCTGCAAAATGTTTAGACACATTGTGTTTGGGATTTCCTTTTTTAATGTTCTGTATGTGTTCTTTCACCCTGACTTTAAGGGCCCTCTTCGTACGTCCTACATATTGCAGTTTACAGCTACACTGGAGTACGTATACAACTCCTTCAGTGTGGCATCCAATAAAGTCTTTGATCTCATATGTTTCATTTGTAGTAGTAGCTGTAAATTCTGTTCTTTTTCCTTGAAACTTCTGGGCGTGTTTGCATGCAAAGCAGTTTCTACATGGATAGAATCCTTTGCCTGTGAAGAATGAGTATGGTACTTGTTGGGGGGGTTCAATCACTGTTTTCACTACCATGTTTCTGATGGTCGGTGCCCTCTTATATATGATATTGGGTAATTCTGGTAATATTTTAGTCAAATCTTTATCGTTTTTCAAGATATGCCAGTGTCTTTGAATGATTTTGGATACTTGTTTATGTTGGACATTGTAATCCAGAATTAAAGTAGGTGTTTCCTGTGAGAACATTTTCTTTGGGTAGGTTTCTAACATTTTTGTTCTATCCATACTCCTTACTTCTTCGATTTGTTTCTCTATCAGTGTATGTTCATATCCCTTTTCTATAAACCTAGAACCAATTAGCTTAGCCTGTTCTTTAAAATCTTCCTCTTTCGTGCAATTTCTCTTAATTCGGACAAATTGTCCTTTCGGTATATTATATAGCCATAATTTATGATGGCAGCTATTAGTGGGAAGATAGCTATTCGCATCTACATTTTTGAAAAACTTTTTGGTTGTTACTTTATCGCCTTCAAGGCTTATTCTGAGATCCAGGAATTCCACTGTCTTTTCATTAATGTTCCACGACAAACGGATATTTTTGTCATTTGAGTTCAATTTCTCCAGGAATCGTTCGAGCGCTTCTCGTTTCCCATTCCAGACTATAATTACATCATCGATGTACCTTTTATATAAAGTAAGTTCTGCTGGGGTGTCTTCATAAATGGATTGCTCTTCCCATTGCGCCATAAAGTGTGGCCAATGCCTTTATGGCGCAATGGGAAGAGCAATCCATTTATGAAGACACCCCAGCAGAACTTACTTTATATAAAAGGTACATCGATGATGTAATTATAGTCTGGAATGGGAAACGAGAAGCGCTCGAACGATTCCTGGAGAAATTGAACTCAAATGACAAAAATATCCGTTTGTCGTGGAACATTAATGAAAAGACAGTGGAATTCCTGGATCTCAGAATAAGCCTTGAAGGCGATAAAGTAACAACCAAAACGTTTTTCAAAAATGTAGATGCGAATAGCTATCTTCCCACTAATAGCTGCCATCATAAATTATGGCTATATAATATACCGAAAGGACAATTTGTCCGAATTAAGAGAAATTGCACGAAAGAGGAAGATTTTAAAGAACAGGCTAAGCTAATTGGTTCTAGGTTTATAGAAAAGGGATATGAACATACACTGATAGAGAAACAAATCGAAGAAGTAAGGAGTATGGATAGAACAAAAATGTTAGAAACCTACCCAAAGAAAATGTTCTCACAGGAAACACCTACTTTAATTCTGGATTACAGTGTCCAACATAAACAAGTATCCAAAATCATTCAAAGACACTGGCATATCTTGAAAAACGATAAAGATTTGACTAAAATATTACCAGAATTACCCAATATCATATATAAGAGGGCACCGACCATCAGAAACATGGTAGTGAAAACAGTGATTGAACCCCCCCAACAAGTACCATACTCATTCTTCACAGGCAAAGGATTCTATCCATGTAGAAACTGCTTTGCATGCAAACACGCCCAGAAGTTTCAAGGAAAAAGAACAGAATTTACAGCTACTACTACAAATGAAACATATGAGATCAAAGACTTTATTGGATGCCACACTGAAGGAGTTGTATACGTACTCCAGTGTAGCTGTAAACTGCAATATGTAGGACGTACGAAGAGGGCCCTTAAAGTCAGGGTGAAAGAACACATACAGAACATTAAAAAAGGAAATCCCAAACACAATGTGTCTAAACATTTTGCAGCAGTACACAATAGGGACCCCATACATCTACAGTTTTGGGGGATAGAAAGATATAAAAGTTCATGGAGAGGTACCCATAAAATTAGAAGTATTAGCCAAAAAGAATCATATTGGATACATACTCTGCGTACATTAACCCCTAGAGGTTAGAACGTAGAGTTCGATTTAAATTGTTTTTTAAGTAATTTTTAAGATTTTAGTAATTTATGCATGTTACCTTGTTTTAGATTTTTTTAATTGCGGATATCAATATTGTATATAAGGTTTTATATACTACTGTATTTTGTTCTAATTTATGAATTACGATATTAATATTTTATACTGTGACGCTGATCAAATAGCCTATTGTTTATCATATCTGTTATAATATAATGTGAGAGGTTCCTCCTTGGTGACTGAGGTTCACAGTTAATGTGTCCATTCCAAAATCTCAATGCGATTTTTCATCATTCCATCATTTTAATGTAATCATATTTTCTTCCTCTATTTCTGTCTATTTTTGACATTTCTGAGACTTCGTAAAACATATAGTGTTCAAATAACTTTGATCCACCCAAAAATGGCCGCCGACTGCAGTGTGATTACCACCATAAAGATGGCCACCGCCATAGATTTCCACTCTCCACAAGAAAATGGCGCAGCTATTTGTGATGAGGTATTATTCATTTGCATGCCGACTGATTGTTTGAGTTTTTTAATTTTTAAGTTTTAGATATTTTACATCACTAATATAAACTGGGATTCGAGATACATATTGTTATCTGAAGTTTCAGCTCGACTCCCCTGTGTAACGGCCGCAATCTATGTAGATTCCCACCGGGCTGTCACAAGCCTAGGTGGAAATATTCCCAGTTTATTTTGATAGGTGCCTGACAGTAAGCAGAGGGGAACGCAGCCATCCTTTGACCTTATCGTTACAAAAAGGAAAGATCTACATTGGTGCCTGTTTTTTCCTGCTCTGAGGTGAGAGTTTAGAGAGCCTAGTTGAACTGTCAGTCGTTTTATGAAGATTACCATTATTTTTCTGCGATCACCATGAGTTATGGACTTTAAATTGTCTTTTTTGTGAACTTTTTTTATATAGTCTCATTTATTGGAAGTATCCTATACCACGCTGTTTGCAGTTTGCTGCACAGTTTTTTTTTTGCATTTTTGCACATTTATGCGATTTGGCTTTTGCCATTCATTGGAATTTGTTATTTTACACATATGGAGTTTCAGCACAGGTTTTGCATTTTTGCACATATATGACATCTATTGTGATTTATTATTGGGACACATGAATTTTCAGCCCAGTCTTTTTTCATTGATGCACTTTATTCGTTTTTATTAATGATTTTCCACAGTCATTATTTATTTATATTTATTTCCATTTATTATTATTATTAGATATAATCTTTTAATCCTAATGTCCACACAAACCTTTAAAAACTTTAGAAGTACAGGCTGTCCCCGGGTTACAAACAAGTTAGGGTCTGTAGGTTTGTTCTTAAGTTGAATCTGTTTGTAAGTCAGAACAGGTACATTTTTTCATTTTTTAAGTGTAGCTCCAGCCCCAAAAAAATATTTTTAAGCTTTTCGGATAGCTTAGTTAAGGGTTAACACCCCTGTAACATTTGTTTTGCTGTCTATGCCCCTGTTCAGAAGATTTTACCTCACTTTCTGTCCCAATGACAATTGAATTTTGAAAATTTTGGGTTGTTGTGAAAACAAGCCTTGGTGATAAAGCATCAGTTGAGGTACCCTTTTCCCATAATAACTCTTACAGGAGTGAATTTCCCCTCCTAGGGGTAGATTTCCTCTCTCTTCCTGTTGTCTCCCTCTGATTGTAAGTAGGAGTCATTTGTAATTCCCATGTTTGTAACTAGGGGACCGCCTGTAGTAGAAATACACAGTATGCACATTATTTAATACTAGAAGTTCATTACCTCCACACAGAGATTCACTGACCATGTTTTTCTATAATTAATGACCAGGTAGGGAGCTCATCAGACTCTGAACACTAACTAATAGGAATTGCCCAACTGAATCCTGATTATGTCTAGTGGGCCTGCTCTGCTGTTGCATGCTAGCTGTTGAAAAGAAAAGCTTTGTATAATTAAAACCTCTCAAGATAAATTTGCACATAATTTACCTTGAGGACCCCCAGAATCTTCACATTAGTTAAACATAAAAGCAACTCGATTTTCTTTTTATTAAAATAAACAACCACTGCCTAGTAAGTTAAGCAGCTGCTATGAAGGAAAATAACTGAAGATGCCAGATTCATTTAGTATAGCATTTAAAGGAGACAGCTATTTTTAAATCGAATTGAGTATTATATCGTAACCCAAAGGTACTTTCAGAAAAACTACAACTCTTATTGCGATGGAAAATAACTCACTTTTTATGAGGTCTCTAAGCCTGTAACAGTCATATATTGTACATGTGGAACATTTTAAAAATTAACAGCTATGTTTGGGCACTCATCCTACCTAACATCTGATAGGTGTGAATGGCTAAGGATGGGAACAGACACAGCATGGATCCTAATGATCTTCAACAGACACTGTCTCTTTACCGATTCAGAGCGAATGCTCCTAATAGTCCACCCACCCCCTGGGAATGTACACCCACCTATCCATCATTCTCGGCTCTGTGTGAGACCTTGCTCCATTGCTGTAATTGTATGGAAGAAGTCACATGTGACCAGCCCAAAGTGACAGCTACTGGACCTACGCATTCAATCATTAGCTTTGAACACTGACATGTGGTAACCCTGACATTGTCCAAAGCTGTAGTTTCCTCAAGGTGGACTCTGCATCAGGGAGGTGGTGAGGGATCATGGATATGTGAGTATACTTTGCTGAGGGGGAAGGCTATCAGGAGTAGGGATGAGCTTCGTGTTCGAGTCGAACCCATGTTCGACTCGAACATCGGCTGTTCGACCGTCCGTCGAATTGCGAACGTTATGGGCCGTTCGCGCCAAATTCGTGTGGCGCGTCACGGCCCATAATTCACTGCGGCATCGCAGTGCATTGCTGGCTGATGATTGGCCAAGCATGCACTATGACCCGCATGCTTGGCCAATCACAGCGCCGTCAGTAGAGAGAGCTGTAATTGGCCAAAGCCAGGGTGGCTTTGGCCAATTATGGCTCAGGGGATTTAGTACACGCCCCACACTATATAAGGCCGCCTGCACGGCGGCCCTGTGTAGTGTGTTCCGGTGTGCTGATAGAGAGAGAGACAGACAGTGTCATTTGATTTGAGAGCTAGATTAGGCTAGATCTGTTCCTGCTCTTTACATTTAGTGCAGTGCGTCCTGCTCACAGTGTTCAGCTAGATCTGTTCCTGCTCTTTACATTTAGTGCAGTGCGTCCTGCTCACAGTGTTCAGCTAGATCCGTTCCTGCTATTTACATTTAGTGCAGTGCGTCCTGCTCACAATGTTCAGCTAGATCTGTTCCTGCTATTTACATTTAGTGCAGTCAGTGCGTCCTGCTCACAGTGTTCAGCTAGATCTGTTCCTGCTATTTACATTTAGTGCAGTGCGTCCTGCTCACAGTGTTCAGCTAGATCCGTTCCTGCTATTTACATTTAGTGCAGTCAGTGCGTCCTGCTCACAGTGTTCAGCTAGATCCGTTCCTGCTATTTACATTTAGTGCAGTCAGTGCGTCCTGCTCACAGTGTTCAGCTAGATCCGTTCCTGCTATTTACATTTAGTGCAGTGCGTCCTGCTCACAGTGTTCAGCTAGATCCGTTCCTGCTATTTACATTTAGTGCAGTGCGTCCTGCTCACAGTGTTCAGCTAGATCCGTTCCTGCTATTTACATTTAGTGCAGTGCGTCCTGCTCACAGTGTTCAGCTAGATCCGTTCCTGCTATTTACATTTAGTGCAGTCAGTGCGTCCTGCTCACAGTGTTCAGCTAGATCCGTTCCTGCTATTTACATTTAGTGCAGTCAGTGCGTCCTGCTCACAGTGTTCAGCTAGATCCGTTCCTGCTATTTACATTTAGTGCAGTGCGTCCTGCTCACAGTGTTCAGCTAGATCCGTTCCTGCTATTTACATTTAGTGCAGTGCGTCCTGCTCACAGTGTTCAGCTAGATCCGTTCCTGCTATTTACATTTAGTGCAGTGCGTCCTGCTCACAGTGTTCAGCTAGATCCGTTCCTGCTATTTACATTTAGTGCAGTGCGTCCTGCTCACAGTGTTCAGCTAGATCCGTTCCTGCTATTTACATTTAGTGCAGTGCGTCCTGCTCACAGTGTTCAGCTAGATCCGTTCCTGCTATTTACATTTAGTGCAGTCAGTGCGTCCTGCTCACAGTGTTCACCTAGATCCGTTCCTGCTATTTACATTTAGTGCAGTGCGTCCTGCTCACAGTGTTCAGCTAGATCCGTTCCTGCTATTTACATTTAGTGCAGTGCGTCCTGCTCACAGTGTTCAGCTAGATCCGTTCCTGCTATTTACATTTAGTGCAGTGCGTCCTGCTCACAGTGTTCAGCTAGATCCGTTCCTGCTATTTACATTTAGTGCAGTGCGTCCTGCTCACAGTGTTCAGCTAGATCCGTTCCTGCTATTTACATTTAGTGCAGTGCGTCCTGCTCACAGTGTTCAGCTAGATCCGTTCCTGCTATTTACATTTAGTGCAGTGCGTCCTGCTCACAGTGTTCAGCTAGATCCGTTCCTGCTATTTACATTTAGTGCAGTCAGTGCGTCCTGCTCACAGTGTTCAGCTAGATCCGTTCCTGCTATTTACATTTAGTGCAGTGCGTCCTGCTCACAGTGTTCAGCTAGATCCGTTCCTGCTATTTACATTTAGTGCAGTGCGTCCTGCTCACAGTGTTCAGCTAGATCCGTTCCTGCTATTTACATTTAGTGCAGTGCGTCCTGCTCACAGTGTTCAGCTAGATCCGTTCCTGCTATTTACATTTAGTGCAGTGCGTCCTGCTCACAGTGTTCAGCTAGATCCGTTCCTGCTATTTACATTTAGTGCAGTGCGTCCTGCTCACAGTGTTCAGCTAGATCCGTTCCTGCTATTTACATTTAGTGCAGTGCGTCCTGCTCACAGTGTTCAGCTAGATCCGTTCCTGCTATTTACATTTAGTGCAGTCAGTGCGTCCTGCTCACAGTGTTCAGCTAGATCCGTTCCTGCTATTTACATTTAGTGCAGTGCGTCCTGCTCACAGTGTTCAGCTAGATCCGTTCCTGCTATTTACATTTAGTGCAGTGCGTCCTGCTCACAGTGTTCAGCTAGATCCGTTCCTGCTATTTACATTTAGTGCAGTGCGTCCTGCTCACAGTGTTCAGCTAGATCCGTTCCTGTTATCTTCCTACTGACAGGCAGGCTTGTCTGGTTACAGTATATAAAGCTACCTGAAGAAAATTACAGGTGTTCTATCCCAGCTTAGTGCAGCTACAGGCCATTAGTATGTCTGGAAGGCCAAGAAGGAGAGGCAGACAGTCACAAGCCAATAAGAGAGGGCAAGCAGGCTCTGTGTCTAGTGCTGGTCGTGGAGACGGTGCATCCTCATCAGCACGTGGCCATGGGACACGCTTGGCCTTTTTTTCGGCAGCTGGCCGTGTTGAGCCGCAACATGCAGAAAACTTGGTCGAGTGGATGACCAAGCCGTCCTCATCCTCCTCATCCTCTCTCACCCATGCCCAGGGTGCTTTGTCTGGCAAAGCAGCGGCCTCTTCCCTCAGCTCAATGTCATCAGTGACTCCTTCCCTAGCTCCACCATGTCCTCATGAGGATTCCCTCGAACTGTTTGACCACAGTGTTGGGTACATGCTCCAGGAGGATGCCCAGCGTTTGGAAGGCTCTGATGATGATACTGAGCTCGATGAAGGCAGTAACATGAGCACGGACAGAGGGGGTGCCCAAGAAGGACAGCAATCTGGCAGTCATGCTCCCCCTGCTGCAGCATACTGCCAGGTTTGCTCCAGTGATGAGGAGGGAGGGGATGATGAGGTCACTGACTCAACGTGGGTGCCTGATAGGAGAGAGGAGGAGGAGGAGGAGGAGGAGGCGGCACATCACCAACGAGGCAGGATGCCCTCCAGGGGCCAGCCTAAGGGCAGCACATTGACTGCATCACACCCCAAAGCTCCACATGTGCAGGGCGCTGCAGTCTCTGCGCGTTATTCAAAAAGTTCTTTGGTGTGGGCCTTTTTTGAGACGAGTGCATCAGATCGCACCGCTGCTATTTGCAACATATGTCTCAAGCGTATCTCGCGTGGCCAAAACATCTCCCGCTTGGGTACCACATGCTTGACCAGACATATGTTGACCTGCCATGCAGTTCGTTGGCAAGCATATCTAAAAGACCCACACCAAAGAACAAAGAGGATCTCTCCTTGCTCCTCATCAGCTGAGATTTCCAACCCCACTAGACCTTCAGTCCTCTCTGAGACCTGCAGTGAGAGGAATGAAGGTGTAGAATTAGGTGTGTCACAGCCAAGTACTTGTGGGCAATCTGCTTTTGGTACACCGACGCCAGATTGTACCAGGCAAATTTCCCTGCCCCAGCTGCTGCACCGCCGAAAGAAGTTTGCTCCCAGCCATCCACATGCCCAGCGGTTGAATGCTAGCTTGGCAAAATTGCTAGCACTTCAACTGCTGCCTTTTCAGTTGGTAGACTCTGCCCCCTTCCGTGAGTTTGTGGAATGTGCGGTTCCTCAGTGGCAGGTACCCAAACGCCACTTTTTCTCACGGAAGGCGATTCCAGCTCTCTACCGGCATGTGGAAGGCAATGTCCATGCCTCGCTGGACAGGGCGGTCAGCGGTAAGGTGCATATTACCGCTGACTCATGGTCCAGCAGGCATGGACAGGGACGTTACTTAAGTTTCACGGCGCATTGGGTGACTCTGCTGGCAGCTGGGAAGGATGCAGGACAAGGTGCAGTAGTGTTGGAGGTTGTTCCGCCACCACGCCTCCAAAATGCTGATTGTGACACACCTCTCTCCTCCACCCCCTCCTCTTCTTCTTCCTCCATGGCCTCTTCCTCGGAACCAGCGGTGCTCCGTAGGCGTTCAAGGGGCTACGCAAGTACGCAGGCCAAAAGATGCCATGCGGTGCTTGAGCTGGTGTGCTTGGGGGACAGGAGCCACACTGGGGCAGAGGTTCTGTCAGCTCTGCAGGGGCAGGTTCAGAGGTGGTTGACGCCACGCCAACTTAAGGCAGGAATGGTGGTTTGCGACAATGGCACCAACCTCCTCTCTGCCCTCCGACAGGGACAACTGACCCATGTGCCCTGTTTGGCTCACGTCCTTAACTTGGTGGTGCAGCGGTTCTTGGGCAGGTACCCGGGCTTACAGGATGTCCTGAGGCAGGCCAGGAAAGTCTGTGTGCATTTCCGCCGGTCATATAATGCCAGTGCTCGGCTGACGGACCTCCAAAAGGAGTTTAACCTGCCCAAGAACCGCCTAATCTGTGACATGCCCACCAGGTGGAACTCGACATTGGCCATGCTGCAGCGGCTGCACACGCAGCAGAGGGCCATAAATGAGTACCTGTGCGACTATGGCACCAGGACAGGGTCAGGGGACCTTGGTTTTTTTTCCCCACGCCAGTGGGCCATGATCAGGGATGCATGCACTGTCCTGTCACCATTCGAGGAGGCCACGAGGATGGTGAGCACTGACAGTGCATGCATCAGTGACACTGTCCCCCTTGTCCACCTGTTGGAGCACACGCTGCGTGGAATAATGGACAGGGCACTTGAGGCAGAACAGAGGCAGGAAGAGGAGGACTTCCTTAGCTCTCAAGGCCCCCTTTATCCAGACAGTGTTCCTGCGTGCCCGCCGATCACACAGGAAGAGGACGAGGAGGAGGAGGAGGAGGAGGAGGAAGATTGTGTCAGTATGGAGGTGGAGCCTGGCACTCAGCATCAGCAGTCTTTAAGGGATCAGTCCCAAGGAACACATGGACTTGTACGTGGCTGGGAGGAGGTGGCTGCGGACGTTGTTGTCCTTAGTGACCCAGAGGACTCCGGACCGAATGCCTCAGCAAACCTACGCTGCATGGCCTCCCTGATCCTGCAAAGCCTGCGTAAGGATCCTCGTATTCGTGGTATCAAGGAGAAGGACCAATACTGGCTGGCAACCCTCCTTGATCCACGTTACAAGGGTAAGGTTGCGGACCTTATCTTGCCATCGCAGAGGGAGCAGAGGATGAAACATCTTCGGGAGGCCTTGCAGAAAGGTCTGTGCAACGCGTTCCCAGAGACTGGGAGGTTACAAACTCCTGTTTCTGGACAACGTGTTGCTGAGGCTTCGGTCAGTCAAAGAAGGAGCGGTGGAGAAGGTGGCCGTCTGACCGATGCGTTCAGACAATTTTTTGGTCCGCAGCCCCAAGGTATGATCGGTTCCAGCAACCATCGCCAGCGTCTGTTTTACATGGTGCAGGAATACCTAGGGGCAAGATCAGACTTGGACACCTTTCCCACCGAAAATCCTCTGGGTTACTGGGTCTTGAGGATGGATCACTGGCCAGAGCTTGCACAGTATGCAATTGAGCTACTGGCCTGTCCTGCATCCAGCGTTCTTTCGGAACGCACATTCAGTGCTGCTGGAGGCGTGGTAACCGATCACAGGGTGCGTCTGTCCACTGACTCGGTCGATCGGCTGACCTTCATAAAAATGAATCAGTCTTGGATCACCACCAGCTACCAAGCACCTGATGCTGATGTAACTGAATAATTTTTTTCAGATCCCTTCAAAGACTGCCTATGCTGATGCTGAGTGACTATCCCTGAGTAATTATCCTCTTCCTCCTCAATCATCACGCTGATAGCTTGTAAGAACATTTTTGGTTCTGGGCGCCACCACCAGTGCCTAAGGCACAATTTTTCAGCCCCTGTATAACAGGGGCGTGTAATTACAATGTTTGATGTAATACTTTGCAGCAGGGCTCGTTCCTGCATTCCAACTAGAGTGTCTGTGAGGGGTTGCAGTGTTGTGGCACCAGCACCAGTGCCTAAGGCCCAATTTTTCTGCCCCTGTCTAACAGGGGCGTGTAATTACAATTTTTGATGCAATACTTTGCAGCAGGGCTCGTTCCTGCGTTCCAACTAGAGTGTCTGTGAGGGGTTGCAGTGTTGTGGCACCAGCACCAGTGCCTAAGGCCCAATTTTTCTGCCCCTGTCTAACAGGGGCGTGTAATTACAATTTTTGATGCAATACTTTGCAGCAGGGTTCGTTCCTGCGTTCCAACTAGAGTGTCTGTGAGGGGTTGCAGTGTTGTGGCACCAGCACCAGTGCCTAAGGCCCAATTTTTCTGCCCCTGTCTAACAGGGGCGTGTAATTACAATTTTTGATGCAATACTTTGCAGCAGGGCTCGTTCCTGCGTTCCAACTAGAGTGTCTGTGAGGGGTTGCAGTGTTGTGGCACCAGCACCAGTGCCTAAGGCCCAATTTTTCTGCCCCTGTCTAACAGGGGCGTGTAATTACAATTTTTGATGCAATACTTTGCAGCAGGGCTCGTTCCTGCGTTCCAACTAGAGTGTCTGTGAGGGGTTGCAGTGTTGTGGCACCAGCACCAGTGCCTAAGGCCTAATTTTTCAGCTCCTGTTCAACAGGGGCATGTAATTACAATTCTTGATCTAATATTTCACAGCAGGGCCCTGTGAGGGCTTACAGTGTTTTGGCCACAGCAACACCTAAGGCCCTAATTTCTGCTGAGTATATAGGGCAGGACCCTACTTTCAAACATCTAACTTACAAACGACTCCTACTTGCAAACGGAAGGAGACAACAGGAAGTGAGATGAAATCTACCCCTAGGAAGGGAAATTCTCTCATGTAAGAGTTAATATGGGAAAACAATTTCTCCTTTCCACTGATGCTTTCCAATCCTTGTTCCACAAAAAAACCCAAATTTTCAAAAAACATTTTTCATTGGGACAAAAAAGTGAGGTGAAATCTTCTGAAGAGGAGGAAAGACGCAAAACAAATGTCACAGGGGTGATAACCCTTCCCTATGTTTTCCAAAAAGCTTAGAAAAGATTTTTTGGCTGGAGCTAAACACGTTAAAAATGTTCAAAATTACAAACAGATTCTACTTAACAACAAACCTACAGTCCCTGTCTTGTTTGCACCGCCTGTATACTGCTGTTCAGAGTATATAGGGACCTTTCCTTATTTTAATTTGGGTGCGGGGTTCCCCTTAATATCCATACAAGACCCAAAGGGCCTGGTAATGGACTGGGGGGTACCCATGCCGTTTGTCTCACTGATTTTCATCCATATTGCCAGGACCCGACATGACATTAAACCCGCAAGCAGTTTTAAATGAGATTTTTTCCTTTAAAAATGACATTTGGTGCAGGGACTGTTCTAAACATGGGAAACACGCGTCACTTTACAGGCATACTATAGACACCCCCCAGGTACGATATTTAAAGGAATATTTCACTTTTTTTTTTTTACTTTAAGCATCATTAAAATCACTGCTCCCGAAAAAACGGCCGTTTTTAAAAGTTTTTTTTGCATTGATACATGTCCCCTGGGGTAGGACCCGGGTCCCCACACCCTTTTTAGGACAATACCATGCAAATTAGCCTTTAAAATGATTTTGATTTCGAACGTTCGAGTCCCATAGACGTCAATGGGGTTCTAACGTTCGTGCGAACTTGCGGTCCGTTCGCGGGTTCTGGTGCGAACCGAACCGGGGGGTGTTCGGCTCATCCCTAATCAGGAGACACTAAAAAATTAACCAAAAACCTTAAAGAGTAAGCAGCTTGACTAACAGTATATTCTGATTTGGAATATAAATGATAAAGGAGTAAAAAGGCAGCACTAATTTACATAATATGATTGATTCAAGAACTATACACATTCAAAAAAGTAGAAATAAATTGCAGGTACATGCAAACTCAAATCAATGCATACTGTAAGTATAAAACTATTCCAAAAAACTAGAAGTGATAGTGCATACCTGAAACAACACATAAAGAACAGCCAAGTTTATCACAAATTGATTATGCACATACGTGCATCCCCAACATTCTATATGTATACATGATTAATAAACAGTTCTAAAAACTGGTGAGCATAAAGCAAATCAATTTGTGCAAACAAATTATGTAAATAGAGCTGAGTTACTTGCCCTTGCAGTCCTAAATGGAATTGTATATTATTATTATTTAAAGAGAATCTGTACTTCACTCAATCATGCACTCTGTTTTTCTCAATAGAGTTGGGTACTTACTGTCACGGATCCTACCGTGTCATGCAAATGGCCAGGCATGGTTATGCCCCAAGTGCCTCAAGGAGGTATTGAACCCATGACTTTCTGTGTACACCTCAGTTCATTATTCAGCCTGGTTTCCAGCTATGCCTTGTCCTGCATGCAGCACTGAGGGCTATAATCTGGATCTTGCTTTGCAATTAGCACCTGTCACTTCTGGTTCAGCTGAGGCAGTTTATCAAATCAGCTGGGTATAAAACACTGCCTCACCCTGAGGGCTGTGTCAGTTAATTGTCTCTTGTATTGCCAAAGGTTCCTGTTTTCCTGTGTTCTTATTTTCAAGTTTCAGTGTTCCAAGACTGACCCCGGCTTTTGACCCTGGCTCTGTTCATCGTTAACTCTGACTTCTGGAATCCCTGACTACGGCTTCACCTCGACAATCCTTTGGTAAATTCCCTGTCAAGCCCCCATGCTCAGATTCACAGCCCAGGTAGCCTTTTACCTAGTTACCGTGGGCTGTGTGTATTTGCAAGGGTGAGCATACATCTCTGCACTATGGACTCCAACCAAGGTAAGCCCTTACACTTACTCAGAAATTAATGGGGCAGGCATAGTCTGTGGTAGACTGGCCACACTCCTAATGACACAGTGGAACTGGACCTTTAACCTCCATATACAATGCCTTGAAAAAGTATTTACACCCCTTGACATTTTCCTAATTTTGTCCCCCTTTACTCTGATACCCCTAACTAAAATCTAGTAGAACCAATTGCCTTCAGAAGTCACCTAATTAGTAAATAGACTCCACCTGTGTGTAATTTAATCTCAATATAAATACAGCTGTTCTGTGAAGCCCTCAGACGTTTGTTGGAGAACCTTAAGGAACAAACTGCATCATAAAGACCAAGGAACACACCAGACATGTCAGCGATAAAGTTGTGGAGAAGTTTGAAGAAGGGTTCAATTATAAAAAAATATCCCAAGCTTTGAACATCTCATAGAGCACTGTTCAATCCATCATCTGAAAATGGAAAGAGTATGGCACAACTGCAAACTACCAAGACATGGCTGTCCATCTAAATTGACAGGCCGGGCAAGGAGAGCATTAATCAGAGAAGCAGCCAAGTGCAGTGTTGCCAACTGCCAGTGAATTTACGGGCGACCAATACATTTCAGCCCATTTTTGGGTTGCCCGTAAATGCCTGTTATGGGCAGCGGTCCCTGTAAAAAAGATGGCTGCGGTCCAGCCATGCAACTGCGCATGCGCCGTTCCGAAGGCTGTCGGGCTCAGGAAAGCTTGTACATGCTCGGCCAGGTGGTTCATGCGCAGTAACGTAATGCCACCGCCTGGCGCCATTTTTAAATAGGAGGCAATCGTTCTTGGCGGTGCTGCAACAGCGCCCTGCCAGTTGCAACAGCAGAGGAGGAGCCGAGGAGCAGTGAGGACAGTGACACTTGTGTGAGGGGATAATAAAAGGGGGCAGAGCAGGACATTACTGGGGGTGTAGCCGTGAAGGGGCAGAGGAGGACACTGATGTGCCTGTGTGGACTAAGAGGTGAAAGGGGCACAGGAAGGGGACACTGATATGGATAAGTAATATGAAGGGGGACAGAGGAGGAAACTACTGTGAGGGAGTAAGGAGGACACTTCCATGTCCGTGTTGCCTCTGTGCATCTCCTGTATTCTGTCTGCTCCGCAGTCTCTGATCATCTCCTGTATCCTGTCCGCTCCACAGCCTCTAACCATCTCCTGTATCCTGTCCGCTCCACAGCCTCTAACCATCTCCTGTATCTTGTCCGCTCTACAGCCTCTAACCATCTCCTGTATCCTGTCCACTCCACAGCCTCTAACCATCTCCTGTATCCTGTCCGCTCCACAGCCTCTAACCATCTTCTGTCTGTGCCGCAGCCTCTGACCATCTCCTGTATCCTGTCCGCTCTGCAGCCTCTGACCATCTCCTGTATCCTGTCCGCTCTGCAGCCTCTGACAATCTCCCGTATCCTGTCTGCAGCCTCTGATCATCTCCTGTATTCGGACCACTCCGCAGCCTCTGACCATTTCCTGTATCCTGTCCGCTCCGCAGCCTCTGACCATCTCCTGTTACTGTATCATGTCCACAGTCTCTGGCCATCTGTTATATCATATCTGCATTCTCTGACCATCTCTTGTATCATGTCTGCATTCTCTGACCATCTCTTGTATCATGTCTGCATTCTCTGACCATCTCTTGTATCATGTCTGCATTTCTCTGACCATCTCTTGTATCATGTCTGCATTCTTTGATCATCTCTTGTATCATGTTCGCAGTCTCTGACCATCTTTTGCATCATGTGTGCAGTCTCTGACCATCTCCTGTTTCATGTCTGCAGTCTCTGACCATCTCCTTTATCATGTCTGCAGTCTCTGACCATCTCCTTTATCATGTCTGCAGTCTCTGACCATCTCCTGTATCATGTCCTCAGCCTATGACCATTTCCTATATCATGTCTGCAGTCTCTGACCATCTCCTGTACCATGCCCACAGTCTCTGACCATCTCTTGTCTTTTATCATGTCTGCAGTCTCTGAGGGGGAGGCTGGAGAGGAGTTAAGAGTGGGAGTGCCGCCAGGATGGGGGTCACAGGAGGAGTCAGATGCGTGTGGACTGTGGAGAGGAGACTATAGGATAAAACCAGAGCCACAAAGCTGGAGCCATCTGACTAAACCTTGCACGGTGCACCTGAGAGGAGGTCAGTGACAGTGCCACAAGGCCAATCTGAGAAGGGGGGTTTGTTGGTGTAAGGGGGGAGTGAATACAATAATGTAAGGGGGCACTGATATAAAGGTACCCCCCTACATTAGTAACCCCCCTCTTACCTTAGTGTATTCACTCTGCGGAAGGTGGTCTCTGGTCACCAGAGTGCCCCCCACATCAGAGTTCCCAGCATTCCCCTCTACTTCAGAGTCTTCAGGATTCCCCCTTACAGTGCAAGGGCAATGCTGCAGATTCTGATGTAAGTGGGAACTCTGATGTAAAGGAAATGCAGTGGACACTGATATAAGGTGGTCTCTGGTCACTAGAGCCCACTCTTATATCAGAGTCCCCCCCTAGATCATGATCTGCAGTGTTCCCCTTTACACAAGAGTTCCCTTTCACTGTAAGGGGGAATCCTGCACACTCTGATGTAAGGAGGAACTCTGGGTTATAGTAACCTGACCATCATGTAAATGGAGAAGTATGATTTTTGACCTTTGTATAACTTAAACACATTGCTAATAGCATGATCTACATATTTATAGTTTAATTATTGATAATTGCACTGTTTAACACTGAAAACTGTAATTTTAGGTACTGTATCTTTTGCTCCATAAGACACACTTTTTCCCCAAAAAAATATGGGGGGAAATGTGTCTGCATCTTATGGAGCGTATACTGACCAGGAACCGCCCCCCCCCCCCCACTGCCGCCATCTTGGTACCAGCAGCAGAGAGGCAGGAAAGCGGGGGACAGACATCCCAAGCCCCCATAAGCGCCGGGCGATCTCCCGCTGGGCCTGTCACACAGACAGAAGACAGGGCAGCCCGAGTGCCTGAATGGAGTATGGCTGCTCTGTCTTCTGTCAGGCGGATGTGATGATGTCAGGTCAGGTTGCATCTATGGGGCTGGTGAGCCTGCCTCTATGAGACTGGTGAGGCTGCATTTATGGGACTGGTGAGGCTGCATTTATGGGACTGGTGAGGCTGCATTTATGGGACTGGTGAGGCTGCATTTATGGGACTGGTAACGCTGCATTTCTTTGGCACAAGTCAGGCTGCATTTTATGGGCACTGGTAAATATTTTAGTACACCATTTGGTTCAGAATATTTTTTTCTTGTTTTCCTCCTCTAAAACCTAGGTGTGCCTTATGGTGCGTCTTATGGAGCGAAAACTATGGTACTTTTTTGCAGTGTCAGTAAAAAATGCAGCTCAGTCATGTCAGTAATTTTCATAATTTTTGCCATATAAAAATTGATGGCGTTTGTAAATTTTGGCATCCTGCCAGTAAATTTTACTTTGGGGGGGGGGGGGGGGTTGGCAACACTGGCCAAGAGGCCCATGGTAACTCTGGAGGAGCTGCAGAGGCACAGCTCAGTGGTGGAATCTGTCCACAGGACAACTATTAGTCGTGCACTCCACAAATCTGCACTTTATGGAAGAGTGGAAAGAAGAAAGCCATTGTTGAAAGAAAGCCTTAAGAAGTCCTAATTGCAGTTTGTGGGGGACACAGCAAACATGTGGAAGAAAGTGCTCTGGTCAGATGAGACCAAAATTGAACTTTTTGGCCTAAAAGCAAAACACTGTTTGGCAGAAAACTAACACTGCACATCACCCTAAACACCCCATCTCTACCGAGAAACATGGTGGTGACAGCATCATGTTGTGAGGATGCTTTTCTTCAGGAGGGACGGGGATGCTAATCAGAGTTAATGGAAAGATGGATGGAGCCAAATATAGGGCAATCTTAGAAGAAAACCTGTTAGAGTCTGCAAAAGACCTGAGACTGGGGCGAAGGTTTACCTTCCAGCAGGACAACGACCCTAAACATACAGCCAGAGCTTCAATTGAATGATTTAGATCAAAGCATATTCATGTGTTAAAATGACCTAGTCAAACTGCAGACCTAAATCCAATTGAGAATCTGTGGCAAGACTTGAAAATTGCTGTTCACAGACGTTCTCCATTCAATCTGACAGAGTTTGAGCTATTTTGCAAAGAAGCCTTTCACAGCCTTTGCTCAAAACTTTGTTAAAGCACCTTTGGCACCAATTACAGACTCAAGTCTTTTTGAGTATGATGCTACAAGCTTTGCACACCTATTTTTGAGCAGTTTCTCCCATTCTTCTTTGCAGGACCTCTCAAGCTCCATCAGGTTGGATGGGGGGCGTTGGTGCACAGCCATTTTCAGATCTCTCCAGAGATGTTCAAATCTAGGCTATGGCTGGGCCACTCAAGGACATTCACAGAGGTGTCCCATTGCCACTCCTTTGTTATCTTGGCTGAGTGCTTAGGGCCATTGTCTTGTTGGAAGATCGACCTTCACCCCAGTCTGAGGTCCAGTGCGCTCTGGAGCAGGTTTTTATAAAGGATGTTTCCGTACATTGCTGCATTCATTTTTCCCTTGATTCTGACTAGTCTCCCAGTTCCTGCCGCTGAAAACATCCCTACAGCATGATGCTGCCACCACAGCAGTGTCAGTAAAAAATGCAGCTCAGTCATGTCAGTAATTTTCATAATTTTTGCCATATAAAAATTGATGTCGTTTGTAAATTTTGGCATCCTGCCAGTAAATTTTACTTTGGGGGGGGGGGGGGGGTTGGCAACACTGGCCAAGAGGCCCATGGTAACTCTGGAGGAGCTGCAGAGGCACAGCTCAGTGGTAGAATCTGTCCACAGGACAACTATTAGTCATGCACTCCACAAATCTGCACTTTATGGAAGAGTGGAAAGAAGAAAGCCATTGTTGAAAGAAAGCCATAAGAAGTCCTAATTGCAGTTTGTGGGGGACACAGCAAACATGTGGAAGAAGGTGCTCTGGTCAGATGAGACCAAAATTGAACTTTTTGGCCTAAAAGCAAAACACTGTGTGGCAGAAAACTAACACTGCACATCACCCTAAACACCCCATCTCTACCGAGAAACATGGTGGTGACAGCATCATGTTGTGAGGATGCTTTTCTTCAGGAGGGACGGGGATGCTAATCAGAGTTAATGGAAAGATGGATGGAGCCAAATATAGGGCAATCTTAGAAGAAAACCTGTTAGAGTCTGCAAAAGACTTGAGACTGGGGCGAAGGTTTACCTTCCAGCAGGACAACGACCCTAAACATACAGCCAGAGCTTCAATTGAATGATTTAGATCAAAGCATATTCATGTTTTAAAATTGCCCAGTCAAACTGCAGACCTAAATCCAATTGAGAATCTGTGGCAAGACTTGAAAATTGCTGTTCACAGACGTTCTCCATTCAATCTGACAGAGTTTGAGCTATTTTGCAAAGAAGAATGGGCAAAAATGTCACTCTTTAGATGTGCAAAGCTGGTAGAGACATCCCCAAAAAAACTTGCAGCTGTAATTGCAGCAAAAGGTGGTTCTACAAAGTATTTAATCAGGGGGGCTGAATACAAATGCATGCCACACTTTTCACATATTTATTTGTAACAAAATGTTGAAAACCATTTATCATTTTTCTTCCACTTCACAATTTTGTGTCACTTTGTGGTCCATCACATAAAATCCCAATAAAATACATTTATGTTTTTGATTGCAACGTGACAAAATGTGGAACATTTCAAGGGGTATGATACTTTATTCAAGGCACTGTAGGCATACTACATTTGTGCTGTCTGTGCTGTAAATGAGCAAAGGAGGGAATGTAGGTGTAATACTCTGCAACTTTAGAGATTAGAGGTTTTGGAATCAGTCCAGTGTGCTTCCATACTATTAGGTAACCCCATTATGAGAGAAATATGGTGGCTGCCTCCTCCTTATTTGCTAGTTGCCTGGCTGTTTTTTTAATTTACACTTTTCAGTGGCTTATAGGGATGTTGTCTTTGGGATGGTGGGGGTGGGCTGTGAGTTATGCAGAACTTCCATTCTCATAAAAGTCTCAATTTAATGATGCAGAGCAATGTACATCGTTTGGTATTCCATAGAATTCTTCTTGCAATGCTCTACTCCATGTGAAACTGAAATATTGCCACTTTGCAAATCCCCACGGTGCATATTATTTATACTGTATATTTCTACACCTAGGATAAAAAGTTATGGACTCTATATATCCTTGACAAATCTTGCCTTTGCTTAAGTGGAAACCTGCTTAATTTATGTGTGTACTGTATCTGATGCAATCCTGTATCCCTGCAGAACCTAGCTATTTTTCTATTTATACACATACTGTATGCTATATTGAAGAGCTGAGTTAATAGAATTATCCTTTTGTGTTTCCAGCTTTGGAAATAAAAAAGCACAAAAAAACATAGCTTACGTAATGAAGCTGTTTATGGATTTTCCTCGCTGTAGCTATTCTTGTCATTTTTATTCTAAGGCTAATTAGAAAGCTGTGTCTGTGAATTTGGCTGTTGTGTCCCAAGGTGAGTCTTAAAGCCATATCATGGAATATCTCTTCTGAAGACAATTTGTGAAATGCATAAGGCTTTGAAAATAACGATAACCTGAAAATCCTATTATATTGTCTGGTTGGGCTTTCTTAGTATGCAGACTACTGATAAAGGCTGACAATTCTCTACAGTGTTTTGAGAAATATTGCTGTTTCACTGCAGTTAGCACTTTAAAGGGACACTATTGTGATGTTTTAGTATTTAAAGTATATCTAAATGCAATACTTTTTTTTTTTTTATTTGGATAGAGTAGTGTAGTGTTAGAGCCACTGTCGGGCTTTGGTTGCTTAATTAGATAACTAGCCAGCACAACAAATATTGACTATATACTTACAGTGGAGTTCCAGGCTAGTACAAACTAAGCTTTAAGCTACTCCAACCACCTTCTAACACCTATACTAACTACCCTGTAGAAGGAAGATGCTTATACATACCTATTCCTAGAGCACCCTGGTCAGGTTACATGATCGGCTCCCAGTGGCTAGCTTCAGGGGAGAGGAGGTACAGCCAACAATAGAAGCCCAATAGTAAGCCTATGGGTGACGTCACTGCCCAGGCGTTCCATCCATTGTCGGTGCTCTCTCCTTTCCCCTGAATCTGGCTGTTGGGGAGATCATGTGGCTGTGAGAAAAAGTAAGTACAGTGCCTTGCAAAAGTATTCACCCCCTTGGCATTTTTTGTGTTTCGTTGCCAACAACCTGGAATTAACATGGATTGTTTGAGGATTTGCATCATTTAATTTACAGAACATGTCCGCAACTTTGAAGATGTTTTTTTTTATTGTGAAGCAAACAACAAGTAGGACAAAATAACAGAAAAAGTCAATGTGCATAACTATTCACCCCCCTAAAGTCAATACTTTGTAGAGCCACCTTTTGCGGCTATCAAAGCTCCAAGTTGCTTTGGATAAGTCTCTATGAGCTTGCTGCATCTTATCACTGGGATTTTTGCCCATTCCTCCTTGCAAAACTGCTCCAGCTCCTTCAAGTTGGATGGTTTGCGCTTGTGAACAGCAATCTTTAAGTCTGACCACATATTTTCTATTGGATTGAGGTCTAGGCTTTAACTAGGTCATTCCAACACATTTACATGTTTCCTCTTAACCACTTCAGCCCCAGAAGAATTTACCCCCTTCCTGACCAGAGCACTTTTTGTGATACGGCACTGTGTCATTTTAACTGGAAATGGCACAGTCGTGCGACGTTGGACCAAAATAAAATTAATGTCCTTTTTTTCCCACAAATAGAGCTTTCTTTTGGTGGAATTTGATCCCCTCTGTGGTTTTTATTTTTTGCGATATAAACAAAAGAAAGCGACAATTTTGAAAAAAAGCAATATCCCCCAAAAAATATCTAAAAAAACAAATTTCTTTCTCAGTTTAGGCCGATATGTATTCTTCTACATATTTTTGGTAAAAAAAAATCGCAATAAGTGTATATTGATTGGTTTGCGCAAAAGTTATAGCGTCTACAAAATAGGGGATAGGTTTATGGCATTTTTATTATTAATTTTTTTTATTAGTAAAGGCGGCGATCTGCGATTTTTGCCGTGACTGCGACATTGCGGTGGACACATCGGACACTTTTGACACTATTTTGGGACCAGTGACAGCTATAAAAATGCACTGATAACTGTGTAAATGACATTGGCAGGGAAGGGGTTAAACACTAGGGGGCGATCAAGGGGTTAAGTGTGTCCTAGGGAGTGATTCTAACTGTGGGGGGGTAGGCTCACTACAACATGACAGAGATCACTACTCCCGATGACAGGGAGCAGTAGATCCCTGTCATGTTGCTAGGCAGAACAGGGAAATGCCTTGTTTACATAGGCATCTCCCCATTCTGTTGCTCCTTGTCATGGCCCCTGGCAGACGAGTCCACGGACTCGCTGGCACCCTCACAGAGTGTGCGGCGGCGTGGGCGCCCACTAAGCCGCATATTTAATGGGGCGTACAGGTACACCCATTTGCACAGCTGTGCCATTGTGCCGACGTACATTGTCGTACACTGGTTGGCAAGCAGTTAAACCACTCAAGTGTTGCTTTAGCAGTGTGTTTGGGGTCATTGTCCTGCTGGAAGGTGAACCTCCATCCTAGCCTCAACTCACACACAGAGTGGTACAGGTTTTGCTATCCCTGTATTTATCCATCTTTCCCTCAACCCGACCAGTCTCCCAGTCCCGACTGCTGAAAAACATCCCCACAGCATGATGCTGCCACCATGTTTCACTTTGGGGATGGTGTTCTTTGGGTGATGTGATGTGCTGGGTTTGTGCCAGACATAGCATTTTCTATGATGGCCAAAAAGTTCAATTTTAGTCTCATTAGGCCAGAGCACCTTCCTCCGTGCATTTTGGGAGTCTACCACATGCCTTCTCACCATTTTGTTTTTTGCTGAAAGTAATGTCTTTCTTCTGGCCACTCTGCCAAATAGCCAAACTCTATAGAGCGTACCAATTATTGTCGTCCTATGTACAGATACTCCAGTCTCTGCTGTGGAACTCTGCAGCTCCTCCAGGGTTACCTTAGGTCTCTGTACTGCCTCTCTGATTAATGCCCTCCTTGCCCAGTCCGTGAGTTTTAGTGTGCGGCCATGTCTTGGCAGGTTTTCTGTTGTGCCATGTTCTTCATGTTCTTTCCATTTGGTTATGATAGATTTGATGGTGCTCCTAGGGATCATCAAAGATTTGGATATTTTTTTATAACCTAACCCTGACTTGTACTTCTCAACAATATTGTCCCTTATTTGTTTGGAGAGTTCCTTGGTCTTCATGGCAGTGTTTGGTTAGTGGTGCCTTTTGCTTAGGTGTTGCAGCCTCTGGGGCCTTTCAAAAGGGTGTGTATATGTATTGACAGATCATGTGACACTTGCACACAGGTGGACATAATTTCACTAATTATGTGAATTCTGAAGGTACTTGGTTGCACCAGAGCTTTTTATGGGCTTCATAACAAAGGGGGTGAATACATACGCACATGCCAATTGTCAGTTTTTTATTTCTGAAAAATTGTTTTATGTATATATTTTTCTAATTTTACTTCACCAACTTAGACTATTGTGTTTTGATCAATCACATATAATTTCGATTAAAAAAACATTGAACTAAAGGCTGTAATGTAACAAAATATGTAAAAAGCCAAGGGGGTGAATACTTTTGCAAGGCACTGTATATGCCTTCTCCTTTTAGAAGGTTAGTACAGCTGTTGGGGTTGAGAGCAGTTTTCCACAGTTAGTTTTAGCGCTGAAGCCACTTTAATACAGAATGTACTTATGCACATTGGCCCCTATTTTCTTTTACAAAAGTATTTATTGAAATTTTCAATAAGTTTCATACAGCACAAGCCAGTGAGAAAATAAGAGAGAAGGAATGTGGCCAAGAGGCCTATGACAACAAAGGGAGCAAAAGTTGGGGGAACAATGGGGGAAAGGGTAAACCCAATAGAGATGGGTTTCAAAAAGGGGTTACTCTGTGCAACAATATAGTCAATAGTCTTAATTCAATAAAATAATCTGTTTATTCGTTTTAACTTTAAAATTCGCATTTTGTGATAATTTATGCAAATGAGCACAACAATGATGTAAGTGCGGCCGCTCATAACAAAACAGACAGGACTAACATTACAAAAGACAACATATAGAGCTACCCGGTCAGGGCGTATTGCATTATGCCTCGGTGACCATTGAAGGCCATCAAATTAGCCAAATTGTGGTGTTTGATAACTCCTTGGTCAATGGTTTGGTATCATTTGAATTTTAAAACTTGCGGTCAGGCGTGGCAAAATGCAAATGGGGGTGGAGGGTGCAGTAGAGAGGAAGAACCTATTGTGAACCTGGGTGGTAAGGTGCTAAGCGTATTCACATCCGTTAAATCAGGGTTCGTATTTTACGGGTATTCCAGAAGTCCTGTTTATGGGGGTAAGGAATGTTCCTCTTGTATGTAAAAGATGGCTAAAGTAGCAATTAGTAAGTCATTTTACAATCTTGGTTTAAGTTATGCAGGTTCATGGTTCTGACAAATTCCAAGCAAGGAGTAAGATCATTGATTTCAATCAACCCAGATTAATCAAGTGTTGTTGGGGACTGTTATGCTAAGCAGTGTGGTATTGCAGCCTGCAAATCGACTTGCTATGACAATCAATCATATAATGGTGGCTGTACGTTACCATCTACATCTTTACTGCAGAACTCCTGGACGGCACGATCTTCTAAGTTTGGATGTCAGTGCATAGGAATCCTCAGGGTGGCTGCTGGGCGAGACCGTCAGTGTTTAAAATGGTGGCTCCACAGGAGCTTCTGCTGCGGTGATCCCAAAACTGAAAAGTTCCTTGGTCAGTCTGGTGTCCGTGTGGTATCCGCCGCTCATGGAGCCCACTGCGATCGGGACATTCCTGCTGCGGTGAGCAGCCGTGCACTCTCCTCTCAGCCCGTTGCGCATAGACCGGGCGGCGTTGTGACGTCAACGCGTTTCGCCGTGGTTCACTACCAAACCATTGACCAAGGAGTTATCAAACACCACAATTTGGCTAATTTGATGGCCTTCAATGGTCACCGAGGCATAATGCAATACGCCCTGACCGGGTAGCTCTATATGTTGTCTTTTGTAATGTTAGTCCTGTCTGTTTTGTTACGAGCGGCCGCACTTACATCATTGTTGTGCTCATTTGCATAAATTATCACAAAGTGCGAATTTTAAAGTTAAAACGAATAAACAGATTATTTTATTGAATTAAGACTATTGACTATATTGTTGCACAGAGTAACCCCTTTTTGAAACCCATCTCTATTGGGTTTACCCTTTCCCCCATTGTTCCCCCAACTTTTGCTCCAGTTACAAGTTTGGTTACAGCAACAATACCCTAACGGGTTAAAAAGTGTACGGGCAATCCAGAATATCATTACCCAGTACAGGTGATACTCACGCTTCCCCATACTCCCTATCCCCCCAACCCCCTTCCCCTCCCTTAATGTTCTATGACAACAAAGGCAATTCAGAACAAATTGGTTGGTATCATAGCAACAGCTTACATAGCAAGTACAAACAAAATATGAGAGCACAGAACACTGCCCAAACTCGTGGAGTCTGCACCTCATGTGTGATCAGTACCACCCACAACCTGAGGGAGTAGGTGAGCCAGCAAGAAAGAAGCCCATAAAGGCCCAAAAACAAGAATACAGCAAGTAGGGAGAAGAAACGAGAGAAAAAGAGGTATAAGAGAAGAAGGGGGAAGGGTGGGGGAAGGGGTTCCCCCAGGATACAAACAAACGTCCACAGCTGAAAACTGCATCAGGATTGAGTCGAAAGCAAAGAGTGGTCCAGGTTCAGATTGTTATTATATGTCAGGCCCCTCTGTGTGGCTAGGCTGCAATAAAAGTCTCATGCATGTGATATCCCCTTAACCAGGAAGAGTAGCGGAATGTGTTTTGGAGTGTAATTCTAAGTATGCCAATGCTTTGTGGGAGAAATACAGTGCATCCGGAAAGTATTCACAGTGCTTCACTTTTTCCACATTTTGTTATGATACAGGCTTATTCCAAAATTGATTAATATCATTATTTTTCTCAAAATTCTACAAACAATACAACATAATGACAATGTGAAAGACGTTTGTTTGAAATCTTTGCAAATTTATTAAAAATAAAAAAATTAAATAAACACAAACACAAGTACATAAGTATTCACAGCCTTTGCTCAATACTTTGTTAAAGCACCTTTGGCACCAATTACAGACTCAAGTCTTTTTGAGTATGATGCTACAAGCTTTGCACACCTATTTTTGGGCAGTTTCTCCCATTCTTCTTTGCAGGACCTCTCAAGCTCCATCAGGTTGGATGGGGGCGTTGGTGCACAGCCATTTTCAGATCTCTCCAGAGATGTTCAAATCTAGGCTATGGCTGGGCCACTCAAGGACATTCACAGAGGTGTCCCATAGCCACTCCTTTGTTATCTTGGCTGAGTGCTTAGGGCCATTGTCTTGTTGGAAGATCGACCTTCACCCCAGTCTGAGGTCCAGTGCGCTCTGGAGCAGGTTTTTATAAAGGATGTTTCCGTACATTGCTGCATTCATTTTTCCCTTGATTCTGACTAGTCTCCCAGTTCCTGCTGCTGAAAAACATCCCTACAGCATGATGCTGCCACCACCATGATTCACTGTAGGGATGGTATTGGCCAGGTAATGAGCGGTGCCTGGTTTCCTCCAGAAATGATGCTTACCATTCAAGCCAAAGAGTTCAATATTTGTTTCATTAGACCAGAGAATCTTGTTTTTCATGGTCTGATAGTCCTTCAGGTGCCTTTTGGCAAACTGCAGGTGGACTGTCATGTGTCTTTTACTGAGGAGTGGCTTTTGTCTGGCCACTCTCCAATACAGGCCTGATTGTTGGAGTGCTGCAGAGATGGTTGTTTTTCTGGAAGTTTCTCCTCTCTCCACAGAGAAATGCTGGAGCTCTGTCAGAGTAACCATCGGGTTCTTGGACAACTCCCTGACTAAGGCCCTTTTCCTCGATCACTCAGTTTGGTCGGGGGGCCAACTCTAGGAAGAGTCCTGGTGGTTCCAAACATCTTCCATTTACGGATGAGGGAGGCCATTGTGCTCATTGGGACCTTCAATGCTTCAGAAATTTTTATGTACCCTTCCCCAGATCTGTGCCTCGATACAATCCTGTCTCGGAGGTCTACAGACAATTCCTTGGATTTCATGGCTTGGTTTGTGCTCTGACATGCACTGTTGACTGTGGAGCCTTATATAGACAGGTGTGTGCCTTTCCAAATCATATCTCAAGGTTGATCAGTGGAAAGAGGATGCACCTGAGCTCAATTTTGCTTGTCATAGCAAAGGCTGTGAATACTTATGTACGTGGGATTTTCAAATTTTTTATATTTTAAATAAATTTGCAAAGAAACTTCTTCCAAAAACTTGTGGCAAACAATTATGTATTCAAAAGATTCCCCTTGCCTCCCAAAAACACTTTGGGATTTTACTCTACAAAATAGGGTCATTTTGTGGGTGTTCGTTTTGTTCTGGTGCTCCAGGACCTCCACAAATGTGATAGGTAGTCAGGAAATATATGCCCCTAGAAAGCCTGAAGGTGCTCCTTGGATTTCGGTCCCTTCTATGCATCTAGGCTATAAAAAAGTCTCCTACATGTGCTATCCCTATACTCGGGAGAAGTAGCAGAGTGTAATTTGGGGTGTATTTCCAATTATGTCCATGCTGTTAGAAATATCTTATTAATTGAAAACTTTGTGTAAAAAAAAAAAAAAATAGATTTTCATTTTCTTTCCTACATTTTCCAAAAACTTGTGGCAAAAAATAAAAATTTCAAAAGGCTCATTATGTCTTTCAGAAATTACATTGGAGTGTTTTCTTTCCAAAATTAGACCATTTTGTGGGTGTTTCCACTGTCCTGGTTCTCCAGGGTCTCCAAACATGTAATAGGTAGTCAGGAAATTAGATGTGTAATGTACAGTATGCCCCTGGAATGCCTGAAGGTGCTCCTTGAATTTCAGATCCTTCTATGCATCCAGGATGTGAAAAAGTCTCACACATGTGGTATCCCTGTACTCAGGAGTCATAGCAGAATATGTTTTGGGGTGTAATTGCAGTTATGCCTATGTAATTGCAGTTATGCTGTGTGTGAGAAATATCTTGTTAAAATGACAACTTTGTGAAAAAAAAACACATTTTATTTAATTTCTTCAATTTCCAAAAAAAGTGACAAAAAATTACAACTTCAAAAAATTCAAAATACATCTTACTACATACCTTGGACGGTCAACTTTCCCAAAAAATGGTAATTGGGGGGTATTTGTGCTGTCTTGGCATTTTAGGGTCTCAAAAATGACATAGGCCATCAGTACATCAGGACTGATCAATTTTCAAATATATATATATATATAGTCGGAGCCCTATGTCTGGGAGAGATTTGAACCACATAAACATGTCCATAAAGTAGACCTGAAGTGTGCCCTGGTCTCTGCAGGACGATATGCCAAGAGAAGGGGGCATACCCAAGATACAGACATGCTCAAAAGTTTGCATACCCTGGCAAAAATTGTGAAATTTTGGCATTAATATTGAGAATATGACTGATCATGCCAAAAAACTGTCTTTTATTTAAGGATAGCAATCACATGAAGCCATTTATTATCACATAGTTTTTTGGATCCTTTTTAAATCATAATGATAACAGAAGTCACCCAAATGGCCCTGATAAAAAGTTTACATACCCTGGAATGTTTGGCCTTGGTACAGACACAGAAGGTGGCACACACAGGTACAAATGGCAATTAAAGGTTATTTTCCCACATGTGTGGCTTTTTAAATCACAATTAGTGTCTGTGTATAAATAGTCGATGAGTTTGTTAGCTCTCACATGGCTGCACTAAGCAGGCTAGACACTGAGCCATGAGGAGATAGAAAAGAACAGTCAAAAGACCTGCGTAACAAGGTAATGAAACTTTACAGAGATGGAAAAGGATATAAAAAGATATCAAAAGCCTTGAATATGCCAGTCAGTACTGTTTAATCACTTATTAAGAAGTGATTAATACCAGTTTGCCGTATGGGTGGAAGAGTGGCAGTAAGCGCAGAGTGGGGAGCGTAGGCCGGCAAAGTGGTGGCAGAATAGCTCGATGGTGCCCCAGTTGTTAGTAATCTGGAATTGAGAGAGTCTAGCTGCTGCCTTAGCTGAGAATGACCGGTGGTAGTCCTAGAAGGAAAACCCCCGTACTTGTGACCCAAATCCACTACTGCATCCACAGGTCCAGTCCTTCCCTCCTGTTGGGGTTGGCCATGCAAAGAACATCTCTGACCATCCCAATGGCTAGCATAAACTCTGTGACAGTGAGCTTGCGGTTAAGCCTAAGGTCCTTAGCCTTCAGGATGACTAAGACGTCCCCCCAGGAATATGACTTGTCAGCCATTTCGTGAACTGATATGAGGAGAGATGCTAGGTTATGGAATGATCCAAGCTCTGGGAGATTGAGAGCCGCCACTTCCTGAACCCGCAGAGGGTGACGGCGGGGCGGAGCCGAAGTCTTCCCCGTTGGCCTGCAACATGGCTTCAGCTAAAAAGACAAGAAGGGGAGAATGCATACATTTAAGATAAGTTGTAAAGGTAGGAGGGGACAGATGTGTTGGGTAGGAAAGATATGAAAGAAGGAGGAAAATGAGAAGGTCAGGAAAAGGAATGACAGGCGTAGTGAAGAAGCCAGTTTACGTATGAGCGCTGTTAAGTGGAAATTTAGAAAACTCAAAAGAATGCGTGCCAACCGAGGTGAGCCAGGAGGTGACTGGCCAGGTAACTGATAACTTGGGTGGGTGCCGTCTGTGCTCGGCACAAACTAGTCAACCAGAGCCCCCAGGGCGTACTGGGGCGGGGAGCTGCAGCCTGGTAATCTAAGTAGGAATGTTGCGATCTGTAGCTTATTGACGTATGTTTGACCTGCTAATGCTTGCACTGCCAACAAGCTTGATGTGAAGCGACCTTGTCTGCGTGGTGAAGGATCTCATTTCAAAAACAGAGTGAAGTGCACAGAAGTATGTGACAGTTACTAATGCCTCAGGAGCAACTCAAATCATGTATGTGAAGTAAAGTATACTAGTTGGTGTATGTGAATGCGCTACTCCCTTAATATACCACCACCTGTAATGCTTATCAACTACCAATCACAAATGTTTCATGTGCATAAGTTTAAAATTTTAGATCAATAAATCATATATCCATTCAATACATATACATATAACAAAAAGTCCTTCAGATGTGTTGCAAAGTCTTGTAACCATTAAAGTGACTGACGTGCTCCTATATTGCTTCAATATTCATATGTGACTGAGTGGGACCCTCCACCATTCAGATTGGCCACTCACCAGATACTTCACTAGGGGTACGCCTTTGGTTCATTCAGGGATAACCACTCCACCCAGGTACCACTTCTCACCGGTTAAGTGAAGTAAAGTATGTTGTGGAAGAGTGCTTAAGAGAAACGCAAGGGAGGGTCCCTTGAACTATGCACCTGACTCGATGCCCTAGCTTGTGAAGTCTTGCTTGGGGTTGAGAACTGGGTCGACCGAGAACCTGTTGTAAGGTGACATAGGAAATTGATATAACAAGGGGGGATTGCAAAGTGCTGTTTGGGACATGGCTGACCCCCTGATGAAGGTGCGAGTGTCAGTGTGTGTGTTTTTTTTTTTTATGAACATACTTTTTTTTTTTACCTGAGGGAATATCGTCCAAACCTGGTGCAGGATGGACCAACTGGAACTCTACTGACCTAAAGGGGGAAGCGACAGAATAGGTGAGCAGCCGATTTGCCACTGGAGACGAAGAGTGGCCGATTTGAGCCACTTGCAGAGTTGCTTGCAACGATTGATAGCGGAAAAATATAGTGGAATTTGAGTATGTAGGAATGACCGACCGCAACAAAGTACAAATAGATAGAGTGAGATGTGTATGTTTATGCTTGATAGGAGTAATGAAAATCCGGGATCCGAATCGTTGTGCCGCCATGATGTCATGCCCATGCGACTAGATTCGGATCGGGCTGCAGAGTGAGTAAATGATGTTGAGTGTAGAGCCGAGGATCCGAATCGTTGTGCCGCTGTGTTTGTACCGCCGATGCGACTAGATTTGGATCGGACTGGAGTGTGAGTAATGGTGAGGTTTGTGGCACAGATGATCCAAATCGTTGTGCCAATGATGCGACTAGATTCGGATCGGGCTGTTGGTGTGAGTAACAGTGGGGTTTTTAGTGCCGAGGATCTGAATTGTTGTGCCGATGATGCGACTAGACTCAGATCGGGCTGTTGATGTGAGTTACAGTGAGGTTTTTAGTGCCGAGGATCCAAATCGTTGTGCCGATGATGCAACTAGACTTGGATCAGTTTGTAGGAGGTGTGGTATGTAAGGCAGAGGATTTGGGACATACACCGCCGATGCGACTTGATTAAGAAGTGGCTGCAGTGTGAGTGAGTTACATGGATTCGTAATGTTCCCGTTGTCTGGGCGACTAGATACGAATGGTCCCGAGCAGTGGGCTGCCACAAGTCGTTACATTGCTGGGCTCAAATGAGGTACAAATCTTAATGAATGAGTACGAATACAAACAAATGATATGGTGAAGTGTCTACAAAGCAGTGAGAATGAGGCAAGGGACTTATGACAAACGGTTCGTTTGTAGAAATGGTAACAACAAATCCTACCTGCGACCGCGAGTGTGGAATGATCGACGAAAACCTACAAACGGGGAACTGCAACACCCTGGAATTCGAAAAACACAGACTCACGAACATGCAGTGAGCTAGCAGAGTTGGCCTGGTGACGTAATACCGCTCACTGGAACCGACAAAGACCAGCGTGTGTGGTCTGCTTAAATACCCCCCGGGCTCCTCCTATAATTTCAGGCCACCATATATATATATATATATATATATATATATATATATATTATATCATAATTTGTAGATTCTATAACTTTCACACAGACTAAATAATATATACTGTTTTGGGTTATTTGTTCTAAAAAATATGTATGAGGATACTTTTTGGCCTAATTTTATGAAGAAAGATAATTTTTTTGCAAAATTGTATAACAACCATGTTTTTTTTTGCACAATTTTTAGTATTTTTATCGTTTATATAGAAAAAAATGAAAAAAACCCAATGGTGATTAAATACCACCAAAAAGAAGCTCTGTCTGTCTCAAAAGAAAATGATAAAAATGTAATTTTTGTACAGTGTATAGTGTACAGGGCAATTGTCACTCAAAGTGTGACAGCGCTAAAAGCTTAAAATTGGCCTGAACCGGAGGGGGATGAAAGTATCTAGACTTGAAGTGGTTAAAAGCACTGTCGCTGAAACTTAAAGTGAGGTCAAATGTCTGTAAAGGAGCCCCAGATAGCACATCAAGGGTTTCATCCCTCTCCCACTGCACCAGAACATATAAAATGTGCACTTACACATTTTATCATGTTTTGTCTCATTAAAATGTTGCAAATACAGAATAAAACCTGTTAATCTGCCATAAATCAAGTGAGCTTCAGTATATACACTTTAAACAGTTTTGGCATTATTTTAGGTATGCCATCTATTGCATTATCTGTATCAAAACTTTGAAGCAAAATAGTTTTGGAATACGAATAGGGAAAAAGCAAAAGTAGCAGTAGGGCTATATGCCAACATACAAATGTAGCCAACTTACCATATAGCAATTGTCTGTTGTAAATAATGACACTATTTAAGGGAGGTTCACCCCAGGATCATATGGGAATGCCTTGGCCACTTATGGTTGGCTTTGGGGGATGATCGCTTTCTGACAGGATAGCTTGGGTGGCTTCAGACTAGGATCCGAACATGCCTGAGCTCATCCCTAGCAGTATTGAGCCAGAGTGGGTAAAGTGTAAGTACACAGTACACTGTTCCATCAACAAAATTGTGTACTGAAAGGCAAGGGACAGTCAGGAACAATTTAGTATATATTGTATAGAATGTGTTATGCCGCGTACACATGACTGGTTTTGCCGTTGGAATAAACTACGAAGGTTTCCCTGACGGAACTCCGACGGAATTCCATTCAAGCGGTCTTGCCTACACACAGTCAACCCAAAGATCGACCAAAGTCCGACCGTCAAGAACACGGTGACGTACAACACTTACGACGGGACTAGAAAAAGGAAGTTCAATAGCCAGTAGCCAATAGCTTCCGTCTCGTACTTTCTTCAGAGCATGCATCGTTTTTGGTCTGTCGGAACAGCATACAGATGATTGGTTTTCCCGATAGGAATTGGTTCCATCGGAAATATTTAGAACATGTTCTATTTCTAGGTCCATCAGAATTTTCGGAAAAAAAAGTCCGATGAGGCCTACACACGATCGGAAAAGACGATGAAAAGCTTCTGTCTGACTTTTTCTGTCAGGCATTCCGCTTGTGTGTACGCGGCTTTATAGTCAGCAACATAATGTGGGTGGTCCTACTACCCTGGTAGACCTACTTCCCCATGGCCAGGACCTATATTGGTGGAAATTTAAACTTGCTAGCTACCATTGTGTATTGTTGTTTGGAGTCATGGAGCCATTTCTAACTCCTAAAATCTAGGTCT
The DNA here is from genome assembly GCA_037952835.1 of Lithobates septentrionalis. Classification (NCBI taxonomy): domain Eukaryota; kingdom Metazoa; phylum Chordata; class Amphibia; order Anura; family Ranidae; genus Lithobates; species Lithobates septentrionalis. The sequence goes on along the minus strand of JBBDGP010001766.1, from coordinate 475,552 downwards.
GCCTCATAAAAGCTGCTCAACCTGACAGTATCAAATTTTCTAAAGCTGTAAAAGTCACTTCTTCTATAAAGATTAATTTGTATTCTGTAACAGATTGCACATAGCTAAAATAGAAAATTACATGGATTTGCTTCCTTGAAGCTGTTCAAGTTATAATGGAAACAGGGGTCAAAATGTCTCTGAGTAGGTATGATCTGTGATATGCTGAGCTCAAACTGCTTACCTACCACCAGCAGAAGAAACACACCGGGAAGAAGTAGGGATCATTTAGGGTGAGCAATAGCGTGAAAACCTCATTTTGCAGGAATTTTCTCTTTTATCAGACATAAAATTTAAGAATGGATTGAATAATCTGCAGATAAAGGAAAATCCCCTTTAAGACATGTTGGGATGCTGAATAAGTTACTTTCCTGAACAGATGCTTATGAACATTCTCTTTTTTTTTTTTTACAATGATATTTATGTGATGTATAAAAGCAAGCAATGCAGTGCTGTATTTTATTCCTATAAATAATGCATACCAGTCACCAAGCTGTGTTTTAGGATATTGAACTAATGTGATATATTCATATGGCTACTATGTTATGCAAAGTTAATCTGCAGCTAAAATTGTACTTAATGTGACCAGACTGACAATTTAATATGAGGTATGAATATTATGCAAGGTCAAATTGAAAAGATCATTAAGTCGTTTTATTAAGTTCTGAGCCTAAAGAACGACACTTTTGTGAAGTTTTGTGTATTGGGAGTTTTGGCAAACTAAATGATAAAACTCAGTTAAAAGCACAACTCTAACTTAGTGATAGGTTTTAAAGTAGAGCAATAAAATAATATATTTTATAGACAGTAACCTTTGGCCAATTTTGTTTTAAAGGAAAGTAAAACCCTTGGTAGACATGTGCAATTCGTTTCATTCCAAATTCATTTTTTGTCAAAATCTGGCATATTCACCAATTCAGAAAAATCAGAATTAATGAAAAACTGTTAAAAAAAATCTTTTCAAAAAACAAATTTTTAAAAAAGAACAAAAATTAGAAAGAACGAAAATGTAAAATTCGAAAATGTAAAATTCGAAAATCCAAAAATTCGAAAATCAGAAAATTCGAAAATCAGAAAATTCGAAAATCAGAAAGAACAAAAATCCGAAAAATAAGAACGAAAATCAGAAAATTTGAAAGAACGAAGATCAGAAAATCAGAAAGAACGAAAATCCGAAAATAAGAACGAAAATTCGAAAATTCGAAAGAACAAAAAACATTCGGTAATTTCTATTATAATTAAAATATTAAGTTTATTAACCATTATTATAGTTTTTATTATTACTATTATTATTATTATTTATTAATAAATAATAATTATAATAATAAAAACTATAATAATAGTTATAAACTATTAAATTATAAGTTTTGGGAATTTTCTTTCAAATTTGGCTGTTAGTGAACGTAAGAAATATGAATTTATTCGAAGTTAAAAATTATCCGGCATTCATTATTTTGGATAATTCATAACTTTGGATAAATTCGTATTCGTTACGTTCACTAAAAGCCAAATTTGAAAGGAAATTCTGATACCTATAATTTAATAGTTTATAACTATTATTATAGTTTTTATTATTATTATTATTATTATTATTATTATTATTATTATTATTAATGATAATAATAATAATAAAAATAATAATAATAATAATAAATAATAATAAAAAAATAAAATAATGGTTAATAAACTTAATAGCGGTAGTAAACCGCTGAAACCCCCCCCCCAAAAAATTTTTTTTCGTATTATCGAAATAACAAATACAGCATCTAAACGAATGGACCGTAACGAGTTCTAATTTACCTGAAGTTATGAATTTATTCAAAATAACGAATATCGATCATAACGAATGATCCGAAAAAAAACAAAAGAACAAATAAAACGAAAGCGAAAAAAAATACATTTTCGGCAGTGCACATGTCTAACCCTTGCACACACCAAAGTGCATACTTACCTTCCATGGTGTTTATATCCTTGATGTAGAAATGTTCTGTGCTACTGGCCACACTTGCACAGCAACTCACAAACGTGGCCAGTCTGCTACACTAGCCACTAGCTGACCAGGCCTTATCTGAAACTCTTTGTTTACAAGTTTAAATTAGTATTTTTTTGCTAGAAAATTAGAACCCCTAAACATTATATATTTTTTTAGCAGAGACCCTAGAGAATAAATCGATCTTTGCAAAATTTTATGTCACGCGCTATTTGTTTTTTTTAAATACACTTTAATGAATAAAAAAAAAAGAAAACACAATAGTTACTCATATTTTTTATATATTGTGAAAGATGATTTTACGCTTAGTAGATACCTAACATGTCATGCTTTAAAATTGCGCACACTCTTGAAATGGCGACATTCTACAGAACTTAAAAATCTCCATAGTCAACACCTTAAATATGTTTTAACCGTAACCTGTTTACAGAGGAGGCCTTGTGCTACAATTATTGCTCTCACTCTAATGCCACGTACACACGGTCCGAATTTCCGACAACAAATGTTCGATGTGAGCTTGTTGTCGGAAATTTCGGCCGTGTGTAGGCTCCAGCGGACATTTGTTGTCGGAATTTCCGACAACAAAAATGTTTTGTTACGACAACAAAATCCATTGTTGTGAATTCCGATCGTATTTAGACAATTCCGATGCACAAAATTCCATGCATGCTCAGAATCAAGCAGAAGAGCCGTACTGGCTATTGAACTTCATTTTTCTCGGCTCGTACGTTTTGTACGTCACCGCGTTCTTGACGATCGGAATTTCCGACAACATTTGTGTGACCGTGTGTAGCAAGACAAGTTTGAGCCAACATCCGTCAGAAAAATATCCACGGATTGGTTGTCGGACTGTCCGATCGTCTGTACGTGGCATACCAATCGCAGCGATCCCTCACATATATGGTTTGAACACCATTTACATACGCAGGCGCGACTTATGTATGCGTTTGTTTCTGCGTGTGAGCACAAAAGGATGGGGCGCTTTAAAAAAAAAATACTTATTTATTTTACTTTTTATTTTTTATTTTTACACTGTCCCTTTATTTTTCTTATCACTTTTATTCCTATTACAAGGAATGTAAACATCTCTTGTAATAGAAACAAGCATGACAAGCCCTCTTTATTGAGAGATCTGGTGTCAAAAAGACATTATGACTTAAAAAAAAAATTAAAAATCACGTATTCATACTGGAAGTGACATCGGAGGTTGCTCTGGTCCTTCAAGGGCATAGAGCCCAGTGAGGACCATCTTGCCCTCACTTGACTTCCTGCCCAGCAAAGGGCCGCACCAGATTGCTTTCCGGTTTTACCCACCTGCCCACGGGACCACTTTTATCTTGTAGAGAATCGGCCACATTAAATAATGATGCCAGGGTTATGGCAGCTAGCTGCCATAACCCTGGTATTTAACGTCAAAGTAATGACGTATATTTACTGTGGGTGGTGGGCAAGGGGCTAGAAATGCTAGGAGTACACTCACATTCAAGTCTATGTAGGAAAATGGCGAAGGCGGCTAGGACCAGGGGAGATTTCTGCACCCAAGGTGTGAAAATTTCAGGAGGCAGCAGCTATAATGAAGAGGTAAGTATCCACCTGGGTTGTGGTGATGGCATGTTCTAGGTTAGGTCAGCTTATGGGGGCCTGAAATCTGCTTTGAGTTCAGCTTTATCAAAACAAATTATTATTATTATACAGCATTTATATAGCGCTGACAGTTTACGCAGCACTTTACAGCATAACGGCAGACAGTACAACTACAATACAATTTAATACAGTGGGAATCAGAGAGCCCTGTTTGTTAGAGCTTCCAATTAAAGTGGTTGTAAACCTCTGAAATGAAAAATGAACAAAGCACCTAGTATGGATCCTGGCTACTCTTTCCTTCCTTTGTTATTTTTTTTTTTCACAAGAAATCCTTCCTTTGTTATTTACATGAGTCACTTTTGACAGTTTTCCCTGGCACCAGGCAATCTATGGTGACAACTTGTCCTCCCTCTAGCACACAGCAGGTGATTGACAGCCTCAGCTGTGCATGTTTCCCAGTGAGACTGTGTAGATTGAGGTATGTCTATTCCTCTACTCAGGTCTCAGATTATACTTAGCTCTGTGCTCAGTGTTGTGTATCTGATCCCCACCCCCCTGGGTTCTGGAAGCTGAGAACTACCATCTGATCTGTGTATTTTGGAAGGGTGCAAATAAACAGGTACAGCTTATATGAGAGTATTTCTTCATCAATGTCTATCACCTGAGACTAGTCACTTCAGGGGACTTATGTGAGGGTTTATTATCACTTTACGTAATGATAGGAATTTATTAAAATTTATGGGTCCTCCTTACGTGCACAGCCAGGCAACAAGAATTTTCCAACATTCACTTAGTAGCCAAAAACAGTCCAGGGTGTTTTGTTTTTCGTTTATTGGGGGATGAACTTGGATAGGGATGGGAAAGTATGGGATGCCAAGACCTGTAGTTTGAATGCAATGTGAGGACTTGAAACTGTCTCTGGCTACCAAAAATCACAAGGCTGTCCTCCTTTAGGAAAAAAAAATTGGATCAGATCAACTGGTAAAGTAGGGTCTCCAATTACTGAGTACAGGTGCTCTATCTCCGTTGAAAATGCAAAGGCAACTGGCTGCTCCTTAGCTTCCCCAAGCAAGAGGTGTAGGGTAGCTGTACTGGCTTTGAATGGCGATAAGCTGTCCCTTGTTAGTTTCCAGGGTGTACTGTTTGAAGCTACTCACTCAGTCCTCATGTGACTGCTGAACAGGCCTCCTGCTGGACAGGTCCCAATGACTCCCAAGATGGCTTTATTTAAGCCTAGCTGAGGCTGTAAGGGTGTGAGTCTTCATCTGCTGCTCTCTCTCTCTCTTCCTCTGGCTCCTTCCTTCAGCCCAGGGGCAGAGCCCCCCAGAATCGGGGTCCCATCCAGGCAACTGCTCTCCACATACAATATAAATATAAATACTGCGCTGTCAAAAAAAGGGAGAAATGAAAGCAGCTAACATTAACAAGTGATCTAACCTGTGATACAAAGAAAAAACATAAATGTAGCGCTAAAAGTAAATAGAACACGTGTATGTATTATACAGTCTTTGAAGACATATAAAAGTCCAGGAAGTCCAAAAGGACTAAATTGTGATGCCACTGAAGTGTAAAAAATAGTAATAATAAAACGTTGATAGTAGATCCACCACCGTACTTGTAAGTATGAGGAGGAGAGGCTTACCAGAGAAAGTGGACACAGATGGGTATACACTCACTGTGTCAATAAAGCTGATGTTATTGTGGATCTCTGAAGATGGAATGAGGATAATAGAGATGCTTGTAGAGATTGTACACGTTAAGGGTAAATCCAATCAAATATCCCCAGCATATAGAAAAAAGACATGAAGATACATAGCGTAATACTGCGTGGGTAATCTTGAAGCAAAAGCTAGTATGAATAACTGCATACACATAAAAACGTAGGTACACCGGTGGGAGTGGAGGACTGCAAACACCCAAAAGTGCGAAAACAAATAATTAAAGTGATATTGGTGAGTCCACCACCATGAGTAAAAGTGGGGGGCTTACCAGAGCAAATGGACACGGATGGGTATACACCCCCTGTGTCAAATGAGCTTGTATCGATGTAAATCCCTGGAGACAAGATGAAGGTAGCCCAAGTACTTGTGAGAAGTGTATACGGTGGAGGTAAGTCAAATATCCGCAGCATAGAGGGAAGAAGTATAAAAGCACATAGCGTAATATTGTATGGAAAAGCTATGAAGCGTATTTATTAATTAAAAGGAACACTCACATTTGTGAAGATAAAATACAGCGCTGAATAAAGATAAAAAATGGCAGTGTGGTGGTGTCAGCAGGCGTTCCCGACACGTTTCGTCCTAGGGGACATCATCTGGGGTGCTGCACTACTCAACACACTGCCCCTTAAATAGAGTGAGGGACCCCCATGTTCCAATGTGGCTCCAAACCGTGCTGTTGAAAATATCGCGCCACTTCCGGGAATCGGAAAGATGGCGCCGGTCGCGTGCGTTGCAAGCCTCGTATTGATGTGGTAAATGAAAAGCAAGCATGTGCGTTGCCCTAGCAACACTACACATACGTCGCTGAGCATACAACGCCGCTTCCGGGAATCAAGAAGATGGCGGCGGTCACGTGCATTGCAAGCCTCATGTTGCCACATGACCAGGCTCCAGAATATTTATGGGCTATCTCTCCACCTTCTGGGCCGTCCCCACCCAGGGATTGGAGAAGACTCCATAAATATGCAGGCCTCATCTCTGCCCCTTTTACTGTAAAGCAGTTCTAGAAGCCAGGGGGAGGAAACAGAGACTCAGCCCTTGGGCCCTGCCAGCTAACTCTAAACAAATTAACCCTGGCTCCTCTGCCTACAGAGTAGCCAAACGAAATGTTCCTACATTGTACAGAGGGTGCTACAAATGTATTTAAATGTGATAAGTATATATAATCAGAATTTCACACGTTTCAGCCTTTTGCCATCTCCTGTTTTACTAAAGACAGGCAGAATTTTCCTGTAGCTTAGTGAATGTGGTGACAATTCACTTTGCATTGAATCCCTAGTCATGTATTTTGGGGGGCACATAATAATCAGTAATCTAAGTGAAAATTCCTTTGCAAAGTGAACAGCCTATTTGCCTTTAGTGAATCAACCCCAATGTCTTTTTATATTATTTAACTTGCTTTGGCCTCACTCCCTGCCACTCTGCTTGCCTGCAGAAGCAAGTACATAAAAGAGTAAACTTTTCTCTGATTAAATGTCATATTATCATGTCACCTTATGAATCATAGTGGTTGGCCACTCAGGCATCCAACACTGCATTTTGGAAGGATGCATAGGGAGACACGTGCTGCATTTATCTGGAAGTACTAAATATTTCCCTCTACTCCAGGAAAGGCAAGGGAGTAATGTCAAGGTGAAATTTAGTGGTGGGGTTGAAGTGAGTCTGTTTTACCCTCTTATCACCTTAAAGATTAGATTGCCAGTGCAGATGTTCAACTTCTTTGTACACTAACAAGTTTCTATTTTCTGTGTACACTCTACCACAAATGTGCAGTGCAGTGTATATTTTCGATTCATTTCTGGGATCTGTAACTCCTGGACACATGTGCAGGAGTTACATCATCAGCAACTACCCAATGACTGAAGAAAAGTGATGGGGGAACTGGAAGTTGGATGTTGCAGTGAATGTGCGCCTAGATCTTACAGCAATGAAGGAGGGCACCCTGGTAGGTATACTTCCACATTTGCACATTATGGCAAGAGACCATCCCCATCTAGCAGACTTTAGTTGTGTTTAAATGTGTGTGGCCATCTGTAGTATGGGTGTAACTTTAGTTATTGAATTACAAGAAACTTAGTAATAGTTTTAAGGTGATTACTTATATGTATATATATATGTATATATATATATATATATATATATATATATATATATATATATATATATATATGTATATATGTGTGTGTATATGTATATATATATATATATATATATATATATATATATATATATATATATATATATATATATATATATATTATTATTATACGAGATTTATATAGCGCCAACAGTTTACTCAGCGCTTTACAATGTATAAGGGGGACAACACAATTACAGTACAATACAAAAAGGTACAGGAGGGCCCTGCTCGTAGAGCTTACATTCTAAAAGGGAGGGGGTGGTGGTACAAAAGGTAATATCTGCAAAGAATGATTTGATGGGGGTGGCTCAGGGACAGTTATGTGGGTGTGGGATAGGCTTCCCTGAATAAATGAGTTTTCAAGGATCTCCTAAAGGTGGACAGGGTAGGGGCTGATCGGACATACTGGGGCAGGGAATTCCAGAGGATGGGAGAGGCTCTGGAGAAGTCCTGAAGGCGAGCATGGGAGGAGGTAACAAGGGAGCTAGAGAGCAGGAGGTCCTGGGAGGAGCGGAGGGGGCGATTTGGGCGATATCTGCAGATGAGGTTGGTGATGTAGATGGGGGCGATGTTGTGAATGGCCTTGTATGTTATGGTTAGCATTTTGAATTTTACACGGTGGGGTAGGGGAAGCCAGTGAAGGGATTGGCAGAGAGGAGCAGCAGTCACGGATCGATTAGTGAGGTGTATTAGTCTAGCAGCAGCATTCATAATAGACTGAAGGGGGAATAGCCTGCTTAAGGGTAGGCCATTAAGGAGAGAGTTGCAATAGTCGAGGCGGGAAATAATCAAAGAGTGAATAAGTTGTTTTGTAGTGTCATTAGTCAGAAAGGGTCGAATTTTGGAGATGTTGCGGAGGTTAAGGCGGCAGGATTTAGCCAGTGATTGGATATGGGGGCTGAAGGAGAGGTCAGAGTCAAGGATTACACCCAGGACTCTGGCATGTGTGGAGGGACCAATGGTTGTGTTGTTGATATTAATGGTGAAGTCACAGGAGGGGGACCGTGAAGGAGGAAATATAACAAGCTCAGTTTTAGAAAGATTAAGTTTTAGGAAGTGGTGTGACATCCATACCGATATGTCATTCAGCAAGTTTGAGATCCGTGAGGAGATAGTGGGGGTGAGTTGGGGAGTGGAGAGATAGATCTGTGTGTCATCATATATATATATATATATATATATATGTGTGATTTCTATATATGTAAAATGTACCGTATTTATCGGCGTATAACACGCACCCCAATTTAGGAGGGAATTTTAAGGAAAAAAAACTTTTAGGAGGGAAGTTGAAGGGAAAAAAAACTTACATTTAAATGCCCATCATTGCAGCCTTCTCAGTGCAGCCTTGTCAGTGCAGCCTAGCCGAGTAGGTTCGGATAGCTCCGCTCGGGACTACGAGTGGAGCCGAAAATGAACGAGAGCCGCCGGAAAGAGCCGAGGACCGGCTCTGTGTATTTCGGCGCCGGCGGCGCCATTTTCAAATCGCGGTCGGCGATTTTGCAAATCTGACAGGTCGGGATCGCAGGGGATCGGCGTATAACACGCACCTGCGATTTTCCCCTGGTTTTAAGGGGAAAAAAGTGTGTGTTATACGCCGATAAATACGGTATGTTTCTGAGCTAACAGATGGTCATTCACAGAGGGTCATTGTCTCTGGACCATTCTCTGTTTAGCCTGTTGTTAGTACCAGATTAAACCAGCTTTTAGCGCCTTATATCTAGCCTTTATAAGGTAAGACAATAGAGCAGGGCAGCGAACTTCGCTGAGGACGTAAGAGGTCCCAGATCTTGAACAGACTGTCGGCTTCCAGAACTATCTGAAAACTCAGAAGTTGAGAGGTTCCCTGGATTGAATGCTGAATTTATCCTGTATTGTATCATCTGTAATACATCTTTAATCAAAGCTAAGTAAATCTCTTTTATTACATTCTTTGTTTTGTGTGTTTTAATCATTGCATTTACTGACCACATATCTAAAAGTGTAAATATATAAATGAATCTATGAATAAATGTAACATAGAATTTAGCCCCTTGTTACATAATGGCGCTGTGAGCAGGATATTTAACCCTTTCAGTGCTGGTTTGAAGTGCAGTGATTAATCCTAGTAATACTGTTGTGAATTGTAATGTTTTTTGACAAGTGGGAAACTGTATTATTAGTGTGCACTGTGATGGGAGGTTTGTTGCTAGCTTTGCTTTGGTGGCAGTTAGTGGCAGATATGTTTAACTGGATAAAAGAAGCGAAGGGGGGAGACAGTCGAAAGAGCCCCATCTCAGAGTGGTCAGATTCTAGACGCTGGTCTACTCTGGCTCGTGAATTGATCAAGTATCAGGATGCATTTAAAGTGGAAGACCCCCGCCACTGTCTCCCGATTCTTGATTTGTTTCGATATTCAAAATCGGAACAGAAAGCTGCATCTATATTAGGATGGATATTTTTGCAGGCACTGTAAATGGTCAAATGTTTCCACTCATTGTGTGCTTAGCGAGCCCCCGGCAAGCTTTAGATTTTTTGAGATATAGAACAGATGAGCTGATGACCGCGTTAGGTGGACGAGTGGCCCTTTCGCTGGTGCTCACATAATTGTCCTGTGAGGTTTGAAAACGATGAGCAGAAAACAGGTAGGAAAAGGAAAAATATGACCTGTATTGATGCTTAGATTGTGATTACTGCAGTAATATATGTGTTGAGTTTAAATGTTGAGCTCGTTTGTTGGTTGTTTAGCTAGCTATTGGTGAGGAAAAGTTGCTTGTATGGATGATATGTAAAAATGCATTTGGCTACTGATGTTTAAGCTTTCAGCTCCCCCCCCCCCCTCCCCGGACAATGGACAATAGTCCAGCATGTTGTGAAAGGAACTGCAGCTTTAGACTGTATTTGTGAGAGTCTGCTTGAATGAGACGATCCCTAAGAGAGGGGGACAGAGTTTGTTGCAGATATTCCCCCTCAAACCCCCCCCCCCCCCCCCCCTGTAAAAGCTTGTGCCTGTGAAAGGCGGGACAGTGCTGAACATTTAAGAAATGTCTAATCATGTTGAAAAAAATAACATCCTAGCTGAAATTGTTAGTTTTGTTAAAATCTAGGATTATTTGAAACAAAGAAAGTAAATGGCTGATTGATGTTAACACCCTTTAAAAATCCTGAATAGCAGTCATGATTATTATAATTTTATTGGTGCATGTAATAAAGTGTCATGTTCTAGGATACAACACTAATGTTTTTTATTTAAGTTTTTCGTTAATACAGAAGGAACCAGATCTATTCCTAGAAGTTTCGTAGATCTGTATGGTATTGAATAAGAGGTTGCAATAGAAACATCAATATGAGTTTGGTGATGTATAATGTTTGTGCACAAATGTAATGAACACCATATAATGTTCTTGTGAATTATTTCAACCATGGTTAATGACAACTTTGAATGGACGTCCTTTAATGAAAATCCACGTGGTGATAATTAATTAAGTAATATGAGCTCAATTAATAAGGGTAATAGAAGTGCACTCATGAATAACAGAAATAATGGCCATATGTTTTGTTGTTTGTGGAAAGTGTTGGTTAAATGTGTTTGTTGCTAACTATTTGTTACTTTCTAGGAAGGAACGGTAAAAATATCACACTAAATACCTTTTATTTTGTTTAGTTCCTAGACAATATTAAACAGCATCAACCCACCTGTCTGATATGGTTTGATGTCCAAGAACTAAAGATGAAGATTACAGTCAAACTAAATCATTTATGTTGTTTTTGTTGTTATTTTTATGCAATATGCAAATGTACTGAAAGTTTTCATTGGAACTGATTGTAAACCAGAGCAGCTAATACTCTCGATGCTGCATAATAGATTTATAAGGGTTTCCTCTGATTGAGTTGAATATAAAATGATATAGAACAAATAATGTTTGAATATTGACAGCAAGATTGTTTTGATATCTGGAATTATATAATACTTGAAATGGTTTGAAGGGTGTAAGAATACCCAAACATTTACATATTGTTATTTTCTATGGATATGTAAGCTACATTATGGCAGCATCTACTTCTGTATATTCTGACATAATGTTTCGCATACATACTTATAACACTGGAAATGTGAAGGATGAAATTAATGAAGTCAGAAATGTTTATATTGGAGTACAAGCGAAAGAACTACCTTAAGTAGAACATCTTGATATATCTATAAGTAATCCTGAGTATTATAAACTAAACTAAGAATCTTGTAAGTCAAGGGGTGGAATGTAGTATGGGTGTAACTTTAGTTATTGAATTACAAGAAACTTAGTAATAGTTTTAAGGTGATTACTTATATGTATATATATATGTATATATATATATATATATATATATATATGTATATATGTGTGTGTATATGTATGTATATATATATATATATATATATATATATATATATATATATATATATATATATATATATATATATATATATATATATATATATATATATATATATATATATATATATATATATATATATATATATATATATATATGTGTGATTTCTATATATGTAAAATGTATGTTTCTGAGCTAACAGATGGTCATTCACAGAGGGTCATTGTCTCTGGACCATTCTCTGTTTAGCCTGTTGTTAGTACCAGATTAAACCAGCTTTTAGCGCCTTATATCTAGCCTTTATAAGGTAAGACAATAGAGCAGGGCAGCGAACTTCGCTGAGGACGTAAGAGGTCCCAGATCTTGAACAGACTGTCGGCTTCCAGAACTATCTGAAAACTCAGAAGTTGAGAGGTTCCCTGGATTGAATGCTGAATTTATCCTGTATTGTATCATCTGTAATACATCTTTAATCGAAGCTAAGTAAATCTCTTTTATTACATTCTTTGTTTTGTGTGTTTTAATCATTGCATTTACTGACCACATATCTAAAAGTGTAAATATATAAATGAATCTATGAATAAATGTAACATAGAATTTAGCCCCTTGTTACACCATCTTTAGCCATAAATGCTAAAAAGATTGTTTCTATAGCTATATTCATGCATATTATGACTTTCAGTACTAAAAATAAAGCTCTATAATTAGCAGGTAATTTTCCCAGGTGGAAACATCAGTTATCAGAGTTTGTCCTAAAGATGAAAAAGAGCAAGTCAAGGATATGAGGCTGAGTAAATGTTATGGGAATTTGAGTCTGGAAGGAAAGCTACTGCCTCTAACAAGTGATGGGTTACACTTAACTGGATGTTTCCTTTAGAAGGCTAGAGTTATAGAAACAGCTGGACTGAGACCTCTGGTGCCGCAGGCTTCCAATCAACACTCTCTACAGATGGCAGGGACTCCACATTCACTAGCTTCCCTTATTTGCCATAGTTAGAGTTATTGAAGGATAAGTAAATGCATTACCCCTTCTGTGCTAGATCGAACTAGAGAAGATTGTCTAATTGAGGCCCTGCTAGGAGAGCACCCTTTCATCCTATAAACGCTTAAAGACCTTCAGCATTAATAAAATATGACATTTCATCCACTTAGGCATTTTTTTAAAGGGTCTTCAGCAAAACAACAAGACTTAGCTGAATTAAATGCTGCAAGTATGAAATTAATGATATGCAGTCTAGACAAGATGAGTGTTTCAAGACCTCTGGTCTAATAGAACTGCAAGATGTTGTTTTAAATGAGATGCTGCTGAAATTAGTACACATAACCAATTAACATGATTTTTTAGGTTAAATGCAGATGTATCCAATGACCACTTGATTATCTCTTATTAATTATGCTTTTCATACAATGTAACTGAGCCCCCTCTAGCATTCACATTTGTCTTGCAATCAAAAAATGAATCTATTAAGTAGAAGAGCATCTATTTAGCCTTCACACCTAGAGAATGAGGAATACATTAGTGATCAACATATTTGTGCACTGGCAGCTTTCTGACAGCAGTTTGGAGAAGGTCCTTTTCTGTTCCAGCAAGACTGTGCCCTTGTGCACAAAGCCAGCTCCATAAAGACATGGTTTGAGGACTTTGGTGTGGTGGAACTCAAACGGCCTTAACACCTTTGGTATGAATTTGAATGCTGATTGGGAAGCAGGTCTTATACAACATCAATGCCTATGCATAAATGGGAGAAAGAATTCACTGCTCCGGTACATGATAAGACACCATGCGCTGGAGGCACATGTGGGTATGTCAATGCACCAAATGGATTAACACATTTCTACCATGGCTTTTACACTGGTGAATGGCTGCCTTCTTTCCCCTTCAATATCAGTACCTAATCCCACAAATGTTATTGTAGCTAATTGGATCAGGGGAACATTTTCTTATAACAGATTGTGTTAAGGAACATGTATTAGTATGCATTTTGTTAAGGCAGCCCAAAAATTTAAATGTGCTCCACAATGCAGTAAAAATTGGACATTATTATTGTTATACAGAATTTATATAGTGCCAACAGTTTTCACAGTACTTTACAATGTAGGGACACACTACACCAACAGTACAATTCAAAACAAGAGGGTAAGTGGAGCCTCCCTGCTCCTGTGAGCTTACAATCTAAGAAGGAGGGGCTGGTGAAACAAAAGGTAGGGACTGTGAGGGATGAACTGTTGAGGGGAGTAGAAGATTCAGTTGTAAGCTAGAGGCAGGATAGGCCTCCCTGAAGAGATGAGTTGTCAGGGATCGCCTAAAAGTGGACAGAGTAGGAGATAACCGGACAGATTTGGGTAGTGCGTTACAGAGGATGGGAGAGGCTCTGGAGAACTCCTGGAGACGAGCATGGGAGGAGGAGACAGGGGAGCTACAGAGCAGAAGGTCTTGGGAGGAACAGAGAGGACAGTTTGGGTGATATTTGGAAATAAAATTGGTGATGTAGCTCGGGACAGAATTGTGATAGACTTTGTATGTTATTGTTAGTGTTTTGAATTTTAATTTTTAGGCAATGGGAAGCCAGTGGAGGGATTGGCAGAGAGGAATGGCGGACACTGAATGGTTGGTAAGGTGGATGAGTCCTGCAGCAGCATTCATGATAGACTGAAGAGGGGATAGTTTGCGGCGAGGTGGGCCAATGAGGAGGGAGTTACAATAGTCAAGGCAAGAGATAACAAGGGAGTGAATAAGTTGCTTAGTGGTCTCAACGGTTAGAAAGGGGCGTATTTTGGAGATGTTTCAGAAGTGAAGTCTGGACGATTTGGATAGTGATTGGATTTGGGGCTGAAAGGGCAGATCAGAGTCTAGGATTACACCTAGTACCTTGGCATGAGGGGAGGGACTGATGGTTGTATTATTGTTGTATTATTGATCTTGATGGAGAAGTCAGGGGAAGGGGCACAGGACATGAACCATTTTTGCCTTCATAGCATACAGCATTGCTTTGGCGATGCTTTGTAATAGTGCATTGGGGTGCCAGCACATTGCCATGGGTTGTGGTAAATGGTTACATTACAGCAGTGCATAGGTCTGAATAGTCCCTTAGATATTTGGGGTTTCACATAATGTTGGTACTTTAAAATGCAATGGAATTATTAAATGTTCCAGGATTTTAGTGAATTTAAAGGTTGAATGCCAGATAGCTGGCTTCAGCATTAAGAGGGGGAGGAGCTTAATTGTGACTTGGGAAGAAGTCCGAGGCCCCCTGTACAAGCTGGATCTAAGATCCAAATGGTGATACATATGGACACAGGGATCAACTTAAAGACCAGCTCAAGTACTGGCAGTCAACACAAAATCCCATTAGTGTTAATAACTCAGTAGAGTTTTGGGTCCAAATTAGTTGTACTTGAAAGAAGAGATAAATAACATTTGCTTTATTACAAAATCAACAGAATGGTTGTTACCAGGAGGGTGGCAACTGGACTTCTCCTTGCATGCAAGCATTTCATAAACAGCTTTGAGATCTGCTGTGAAATGTTGATCTGTTATGGAAAATATCATTAGTGTCCTTACATCTGCAACTAATTTGTAATCGCTAAGAAGCATAACCTTATTACATTTATCTTAATCTCATTTGGTCACGTCTGCAAACTGCTGGTTTGCTATCCTATTAGCTGTGTAGTGTGTTGTCCCTTTATTTTGTCAAACCCTTTTCCTACTGAAAAATAAACTCTTCCAGGCAATCTTATATTTTCACTGTTTTCTAATTTATTTTTTTTTTGCAAAATCTAAATGGTGTGTTCATTGACTGGTAAAAAAGAGAACGTGTCAAAACAGTCAAAACTGACTGATGATCCCTTATGAAATGCTGTTATGCAGGAGCCCAGTGGATTTCCCTGCTGCGTGTGCCCTGCCAATCTCCCAATGAAATCGCAAAACTAAAAAAAAAGTTTTGACTTTAAAAAACTTTATATAGAACCTGTTCTTGTTACCTGCAGCCACCAGTCCGAAACAGAATGTTAAATTCCAAATGTCAGCTTAGACCAATTACTGTATGTCCATTACATATATTTCATAATCCTAACTTAGTTAATATGTTAATATCACTGTGATCAGGTCTCCCATCTCCAGATAAAGCCATTGTGTTAAGCAGTGGCGGAATTACCGGGGTCGCAACAGTCGCAGTTGCGACGGGGCCCGGCATTCCGCCACTGTGGGGGGGCCCAGCGGGGTTGCTCTTCACATCGCTGAGGCTGAGCGTGTCTCTCATCTAACAGCAGAGAGACTCACCGGCATTGTTTGTTTTATTTCCCTGCTCTCCGTGTGTCCTCTCTCTCGCACGGCATGACAGAGGACACACAGCTGATCTCCCCCCTCCCCTCTCTGTGTGCTCCGTGGGCAGTCAAGTGTGAAGCTAAGGAGCTCACATTTCCCGCGAAGCACACAGAGAGGGGAGGGGGGAGATCAGCTGTGTGTCCTCTGTCATGCCGTGCGAGAGAGAGGACACACAGAGAGCAGGGAAATAAAACAAACAATGCCGGTGAGTCTCTCTGCTGTTAGATGAGAGACACACAGGTGTACAGCGGAGCGGACCGAAGCCACCTCCCCCTCCTCTCTGGTTACGGAGGGGGAGGAGGAGGAGTCCGAGGGAGAGCGCTGTTCTGAGGTCTGTAAAGTTTGTATTCAAACTGACATGTGCTGGGGGGAACACTATGGGGTGGGGGTCTGCACTGAGGGGGGGTCTGCATTGATGGAGGGAGGGGGGTCTGCACTGAGTGGGGTCTGCATTGATGGGGGGTCTGCACTGAGGGGGGGTGTGCTGATGGAGGGGGGTGGTCTGCATTGTGGGGGGCCTGCACTGATGGAGGGGGGGTCTGTAATGAGGGGGTGTGTGCTGATGGAGGGGGGGTGGTCTGCATTGTGGGGGGCCTGCACTGATGGAGGGGGGGCTGTACTGAGGGGGGTGTGAACTGATGGAGGGGGGGTCTGCAATGAGGGTGGGAGGTCTACACTGATGGAGGGGGGGTCTCTACTGAGGGGGGATGTGAACTGATGGAGGGGGGTCTGCACTGATGGAGGGGAGGTCTGCAATGATGGAGGGGAGGTCTGCACTGATGGAGGGGGGGTCTACACTGGGGTCTATAGTGATAGAGGGGGGTCTATACTGATAGATGGGGGTCTGCACTAAGGGGGTCTACACTGATAGATGGGAGTCTATGCTGATAGAGGGGGGCTATACTGATAGATGGGGGGTCACTGAAGGGGAGGCACTGATAGGGGACACCGATGGGAAGCACTGATAGGGGACACCGATGGGAGGCACTGATAGGGGACCCCGATGGGAGGCACTGATAGGGGACACTGATGGGCACTGAAGGGAGGCACTGATAGGGGGCACTGATGGGAGGCACTGGTGGGCAATGATGGGGGGCACTGAGAAGGCACTAGGGGGCAATGATAGGGGGCACCGATGGGAGGCACTGATAGGATTTACTGATGAGCATTGAGAGGGGGCACCGATGGGAGGCACCAATGGGATTTACTGATGAGCACTGAAGGAAGGCACTGATAGGGGGCACTAAGAAGGCACTGATAGGGGCACTGAGAGGAGGCACTGGAAGAGGGCATTGATAGGCTGCACTGATAGGAGGCATTGATGGGCATTGATGAGCACTGATAGGCAGAACTCATAGGCTGCACGGATGGGCACTGAGGAACACTGATAGGCAGAACTAAGGCAGTATTGATGGGCACTGATGGGCAGTATTGAAGAGTACCGATAGGTGGCATGGATGGACGCTGCAGTAATGAGCACTGATAGGTGGTGCTGATAGGCAGATTTGATGGGCACTAATAGGCAGCATTAATGAGCACTGATAGGTAACACTTGTAGGTGGCATTGATGGGCACTGATATGTGGCATTGATGGGCACTGATACATGGCACTGATGATTGGGGCACTGATTATCAGTGTAAACAATTTACTGACATTCTTGACAGTTAATGGCAGTCCTTTCCTCACACAGACATAGCACGGGAGGAAAAGGCTGCGGATAACCGGCAAGTCTGTTTACATGTGATCAGCTGACATCACATGGTAAAGGGCCACTGTGATTGCGCTGGATGCACGTCCCGGGGGGCATGCGGGAAGCACGGTTTTGGGAGGATGTCCATGGATGCCCTCCCAAAATTGGAAGCCTGGAGCTCGGATGAAAGGGGTGGCCCATCATTGTTTCTTGCACCGGGGCCCTGAAGGTTCTAGTTACGCCTCTGGTGTTAAGGGAACCTGTATTCAGTTAAATACATTTAAGGGAACTGTTTTACCTAACTAATTTGTACTTCTGTCCATCCAGTTTAGAAAAATACACAGCACATCCAGTTTTTCTCTACTGCAGCTAGGCAATATAGCTGGGTCACTTACCTTCTTCAAGCCTGTGACTGGACTAAAAAGAAGCAGAAGCAGAGTGATGAGCAGCTCTCATCTACAGCTATGTTAGAGGTGAGGGAGTGTAGGAGAATTTGAGGGTCACTTCTGTAGTCCACCTATAGAAATACAACATTGGGTGAGTGGTATCAAAGGTGGCACAGAACAACCTGGAAATTTACATATACACACCCATAAAAGTATACCATGATTACACATTTGTGGAGGTAACTAAGATCAGGACCAAATGCTAACTACATACAGTATTAATTGGATAACCATTTGCTTACAATATGCAGCGTTTGGGTTGAACTCACTCCAAAAATATATGTTTTATTGTGTGTTGTGTTCAAATATGTTTAGGTAGGATTGTTGGAAGATTTTAAATTCAGTAAACATAAATGGCAAAATGCAGGTGAGTACATCCAAAAATGCAGACTTTTTCACACCACACTGAAAATGCAATGCAGTGGTGTAAACAGGTTCTACTAAAAATACTGGAAGAAATTTATGACTCAAGCTGTAACCTTGTAATAAATGTGTCGCATAATCTGTCTCGCTGCTCCTGTTTAGCATTGCCTTGCTGTAGGACAGAATTGATAAATGTTCCACAATGTGTTTTCAATGTGTTTTCTCTTGCTCATGCATTTATGTTAGAAAATGTGTGAGCATATACACAATTACCAAACTCCAAGAAGTTCAAAGATGCATAAGTAATTGGAAAAAGTATTACATGCATTGTGAATACTCAATTACATCTCTTTTTTTTTTCTGTATTTACTATACAGCCACATAGGAAAATATTAACAACTACACAATACACACACACAAATGACAAATAAAAAAACACTATATATATATATATATATATATATATATATATATATATATATATATATATATATATATATATATACAGTATCTTGAAAAAGTATTCATACCCATTGAAATTTTCCACATTTTGTCATGTTACAACCAAATACGTAAATGTATGTTATTGGGATTTTTATGTGATAGACCAACACAAAGTGGCACATAATTGTGAAGTAGAAGGAAAATGATAAATGGTTTTCAACATTTTTTACAAATAAATATCTGAAAAGTTTTTCGTGCATTTGTATTCAGCCTCCCTGAGTCAATAATTTGTAGAACCACCTATCGCTGCAATTACAGCTGTCTTTTTGGATATGTCTTTACCAGCTTTGCACATCTAGAGAGTGAATATTTTTGCCCATTCTTCTTTGCAAAACAGCTCAAGGTCTGTCAGATTGGATGGAGAGCTTCCGTGAACAGCAATTTCCAAATCTTGCCACAGATTCTCAATTGGATTTAGGTCTGGACTTTGACTGGGCCATTCTAAAACATGAATATGCTTTGATCTAAACCATTCCATTGTAGCTCTGCTGTATGTTTAGGGTTATTGTCCTGCTGGAAGGTTAACCTCCGCCCCAGTCTCAAGTCTTTTGCAGACTCTAACAGGAATTCTTCTAAGATTGCCCTATATTTGGCTCCATCCATCTTTCCATCAACTCAGGCCAGCTTCCCTGTCCCTGCTGAAGAAACGTATCCCCACAACATGATGGTGCCACCACTATGTTTTACGGTCGGGATGGTGTGTTTGGGATGATGTACAGTGTTAGTTTTCCGCCACACATAGCGTTTTGCTTTTAGGCCAAATAGTTTAATTTTGGTCTCATCTGACCAGAGCACCTTATTCCACATGTTTGCTGTGTCCCCCACATGGCTTCTCGCAAACTGCAGACTGGACTTCTCATGCCATGTACACATGGGCGGACTTTATGACCGGACTTGTCCGACGGGACGAATCCGTTGGACAATCTGACCATGTGTGGGCTTCATAGGACCTGCAGCTGACTTTTTCAGTCGAAAATCAGACGGACTTTAGATTTGGAACATGTTTCAAATCTTTCCGCCGGAACTCCACCGGACCCAGGACCTATGGAGAAATCCGCTCGGCTGTATGCTGGTCCGACGGACAAAAAACGACACATGCTCTGAAGCAAATACGAGACGGAAGCGCTCGGTCTGGTAAAACTAGTGTTCATATTGAAGCTAGCACATTCCTCATGCTGCAAATTCTGTGATCGTTTAATGCAGCGCATTATTGTCTTCTTTATAATGCTAGAAGAACGAAGTTGTTTTGCTGCTCATATTCACACAGAGTTCTCACAAACATCTTTCTGGATTATTTTTCATGATCTCATGAATGATATTGTATTTTTTAAAAGCCCGATCTCCATAATAATGTTTACAAATTTATTTTTTGAGTGATCTTTTATTATTTTTGATTTCATCAAGGTCATTTTTTATGATTATTTATAACTTATTTTCTAGTGATCTCCATATTTATTTATTTTTTTTGTGTCAAGTTACCACAATAATATTAATAATATTAAATTTTTTTGTGTGTCAAGTTAACACAATAACATTAATAATGGTTTATTTTTTTGTGTGTCAAGTTAACACAATAACATTATTAATGTTTTATTTTTGTGTGTCAAGTTACCACAATTATATTATATTTTTGTTTTTTTTGGAACCTCAAGGAGGTTGTTGTCCCTTGTTAATTTGACATTGTCTTTTAGAAATGTATTTGAATAAAAACACATAGGCAAGTATTTTCAGAAAATAAAATATTCATTTATTCTGGTTAACAAAATAAAGATGAAGGCAACGCTGGAGAAACTTTTGGGATTTGTGAAGCCTTTTGGCCCCAGGGCACACATCAAGTCTTTGGAAAAGAAAATTGGGATCTTGAGGAGTCCATATAATAGGGAGCACAATGTGGTCCAGGAATCCCAGAGATCAAGACAAGCAGCAGATGACATATATGTCCCCAGGCTGTGGTACTACACCAGCCTGCGTCTTCTGTCAGACCAGACTGAACCCAGGTCATCACGTTCTTCTCTTCGCTGCAGGCTTCCCTGCACGCTGCCCTGCACCCTTCCCTGCACCCTTCCCTGCACCCTCCCCTGCAGCCTTCCTTGGAGGCTGTGGCTCTGGTGGCAGCAGAAGGAGGAGGAGAAGGAGGAGGATGGGTGAGATCATATATTTTGCTGTTGGCAGTTAACTCGCCCTTCAGCGCCTTGTGAAGGGCATCACTAATAATTTGTTCACAGAGGAGGCATTGGCCCCTCTCACATTCAAACAACCTGGTCGCTATATAGCATCCATAGGCCTCTTTAGCGTCAAGTGGGCTCCTCAGGACCTCTGTAGCTTCTCTAATGAGGTGCAGTGATGCCTCTTGTGTCACCGTCCCCTTCCTGGGCCTTTTTGTTTGCATGTGAAGGGGAGGCACCTGCGATTGGGTGAGGCTCCTACTGGGCCCGGCCACCTCATGGCTGACACTGGGCACGCCCACCTCCTGGCTGTCACTGGGCCCGGCCTCCTCCTGCCTGCCACTTTCCAGAACTTCCTCCTGGCTGAGCTGTGTATAGAAAAGGGACATAGTTTTAGTTTTTGGTTCATCAATCACACACAATTTTCAGCTCATGACTTGCAAATTCAATGTTAATACATATAAGAGTATCATTCTGACCCCAGCATTTTTTCAAGCTGGTGACAAACATTTTTGACCACTATTGTCAATTGATATGTATACATCATTTTTTGGATAAAATCCCTAATAGTTAATAAATTATAACATCTAGTTAACATCATTATTATTAGGACACTAAATATGTATAAAAATAATATACCGGGCTCCAGCTGGGCCCATCCGGTTCTTCCAGGATGGAAGGCCCAGGTTGTTCCTCATCAGCCTCTGCTGGGGTGGAGGGAAGGATGGAGGGAAGCCGATAATTGCACAAAGATCTTGTGAGCCACAAATGGATTGATGCCTATAAAGTGAATTCCAATACTTAAATCAGCTGCATACACTAACCACGTTTCATATTGTGTATGTGACAAAACCAAATACACAATTGTGTATGCGCTAGAGAAATGAATTAATAATGTGATATAAAAATAGAATCAAAATAAATATATGCAATAGCATAAAATCTATAAATCACAGTAAAAAATGCAATATTAAATGTTGTGAACAATAATCAGTGCCATTCATCTGTGAGAAAAGGTGAATAAATATATATACAAATATATCAACATGCAACGTGCAAAACGTGAAAAATCCAGGTGTTGATTGAAAAATGTTGCAGTGTCCGATAACTCAATTAAAATCGATCAATAAAATAAAAAATATATATTAAATATATAAAGTGCAGAAATTAGTGTCCAAAAAATAGGCATTCCTCATGTTCTTCCTATATGGTGTGCAAATAACGGCATGCTTCAGTGCCCTCCAGTAACCCCCAATTGCTCATGCGCTCACCTCTGAGCGTGTGACACAGTGGTTAAACAGTGTCTAAACACGCAATAGAGCCACTCCTGGGCTCATATAGGATCTGCTGGAAAAGATCTGCACCTCGCTCAGACAACCATCAATGGCAACATGTATAGGAAAGAAGGAGACTCCATAGCATAATAACGTCAGGGATTTATTAAACAATATAAAACCAATTCCCTCCAGGAGGGTACTCACAAAGTGCGGGTGCGTCAGTGCACCATCCTATTCAGAGTATAGTATACAGGGATTTCAGGAAAAAACGTATGGCGTGCGGTGCGGTATGTCCTCTGCTTGTCTGTGTAGCTCCGTCCTGACCCTCCCCTACGCGTCTTCAGCACAGGGATCACGTGCCTTCATCTGGGGGATCTAATAGGACGAGCGCTCACTGTGTTATATATAGTGTGACGGCGGCCATTTTGCCTGAGACCGCAGACACAACTAGTGATGGACTACGGCAATGCAAAAGCAGCAGCGAACAGCGCTGACTGTCAGCAATAATGGTCTGAGATAAGCAGAGAATGTCAAATCAAGAATAGCTAGCGATGTTAACCCTATCTGTAAGTGTATAGTACAAGTGGATGAACCAAACTATGTTGGTAATTCAGCACAGAGCCACACATCTGAGAGAGCACCACATCGCACCTCATACAAAAAAAAAAAAAAAATTCACATCTGCAGCCAATTTATGATGATAAAAACATCTCAGAACACAAACTTATATTTAAAATTAATCTGATTAGTTACTATGATAATACTGATGTGCATTATTAACAACATCAGAAAATACTTCTCACAATGAACAATACAAATAAAATAAAATCACAATACCAATCAACATATATATCAAGGATGGATCATGCTTAACCACTTAAGGACCGCCTCACGCCGATGTACGTCGGCAAGGCGGCACGGGCAGGCAAAATCACGTACATGTACGTGATTTGCCTCCCGCGGGTGGGGGGTCCGATCGGACCCCCCCGGTGCCCGAGGCGGTCCTGTTATGTTCCCCGGTGATCGGAGGTGAGGGGGAGGCCATCCGTTCGTGGCCCCACCCTCGCGATCGCCGCTGGCCAATGGGAACATTCCTTTGCTGCTGTATGCTAAACAGCAGCAAAGAAAATGATGTCATCTCTCCTCGGCTCGGTAGTTTCCGTTCCAGCGCCGAGGAGAGAAGACATCAATGTGAGTGCACAACACTACACACACAGTAGAACATGCCAGGCATACAAAACACCCCGATCCCCCCCCCGATCGCCCCCCGATCCCCCCCCAATCACCCCCCCGTCACAAACTGACACCAAGCAGGTTTTTTTTTTTTCCTGATTACTGCTAGGTGTCAGTTTGTGACAGTTACAGTGTTAGCACAGTTACTGTTAGCCCCCTTTAGGTCTAGGGTACCCCCCTAACCCCCCCTAATAAAGTTTTAACCCCTTGATCACCCCCCGTCACCAGTGTCACTAAGCGATCATTTTTCTGATCGCTGTATTAGTGTCGCTGGTGACGCTAGTTAGGGACGTAAATATTTATGTTTGCCGTCAGCGTTTTATAGCGTCAGGGACCCCCATATACTATCTAATAAATGTTTTAACCCCTTGATTGCCCCCTAGTTAACCCTTTCACCACTGATCACCGTATAACCGTTACGGTTGACGCTGGTTAGTTCGTTTATTTTTTATAGTGTCAGGGCACCCGCCGTTTATTACCGAATAAAGGTTTAGCCCCCTGATCGCCCGGCGGTGATATGCGTCGCCCCAGGCAGCATCAGATTAGCGCCAGTACCGCTAACACCCACGCACGCAGCATACGCCTCCCTTAGTGGTATAGTATCTGTACGGATCAATATCTGATCCGATCAGATCTATACTAGCGTCCCCAGCAGTTTAGGGCTCCCAAAAATGCAGTGTTAGCGGGATCAGCCCAGATACCCGCTAGCACCTGCGTTTTGCCCCTCCGCCCAGCCCACCCAAGTGCAGTATCGATCGATCACTGTCACTTACAAAACACTTAACGCATAACTGCAGCGTTCGCAGAGTCAGGCCTGATCCCTGCGATCGCTAACAGTTTTTTTGGTAGCTTTTTATTGAACTGGCAAGCACCAGCGGCCTAGTACACCCCGGTCGTAGTCAAACCAGCACTGCAGTAACACTTGGTGACGTGGCGAGTCCCATAAGTGCAGTTCAAGCTGGTGAGGTGGCAAGCACAAGTAGTGTCCCGCTGCCACCAAAAAGACAAACACAGGCCCGTCGTGCCCATAATGCCCTTCCTGCTGCATTTGCCAATCTTAATTGGGAACCCACCGCTTCTGCAGCGCCCGTACTTCCCCCATTCACATCCCCAACCAAATGCAGTCGGCTGCATGAGAGGCATTTTTATGTCCTCCCGAGTACCCCTACCCAACGAACCCCCCCAAAAAAGATGTTGTGTCTGCAGCAAGCGCGTATATAGGCGTGACACCCGCTATTATTGTCCCTCCTGTCCTGACAATCCTGGTCTTTGCATTGGTGAATGTTTTGAACGCTACCATTCACTAGTTGAGTATTAGCGTAGGGTACAGCATTGCACAGACTAGGACACACTTTCACAGGGTCTCCCAAGATGCCATCGCATTTTGAGAGACCCAAACCTGGAACCAGTTACAGTTATAAAAGTTAGTTACAAAAAAAATAAAATAAAAAATATATATAAAAAAAAAAAAATAGTTGTCATTTTATTTTTCTCTCTCTCTCTCTATTCTCTCTCTATTGTTCTGCTCTTTTTTACTGTATTCTGTTCTGCAATGTTTTATTGTTATTATGTTTTATCATGTTTGCTTTTCAGGTATGCAATTTTTTATACTTTACCGTTTAGACCCCATTCACACAGGGACGACTTGTCAGGCGACCTAGTCGCCTGACAAGTCGCCTCCCGTTCTGTGCTATGGAGCCATTCTAAGGGGAGCGACGCAAGTCGCTCCGACTTAGAAAAAGGTTCCTGTACGACTTCGGGGGCGACTTGGGGCGACTTGCATAGACTTCTATACAGAAGTCGTTTTGCAAGTCGCCCGGGCAGTCGTTTGCAGGTCGCCTCGCTGAGGCGACCTGCAAGTCGTGTTGCCCCTGTGTGAATGGGGTCTTACTGTGCTTTATTGTTAACCATTTTTTTGTCTTCAGGTACGCCATTCACGACTTTGAGTGGTTATACCAGAATGATGCCTGCAGGTTTAGGTATCATCTTGGTATCATTCTTTTCAGCCAGCGGTCGGCTTTCATGTAAAAGCAATCCTAGCGGCTAATTAGCCTCTAGACTGCTTTTACAAGCCGTGGGAGGGAATGCCCCCCCCCCACCGTCTTCCGTGTTTTTCTCTGGCTCTCCTGTCTCAACAGGGAACCTGAGAATGCAGCCGGTGATTCAGCCAGCTGACCATAGAGCTGATCAGAGACCAGAGTGGCTCCAAACATCTCTATGGCCTAAGAAACCGGAAGCTACGAGCATTTTATGACTTAGATTTCGCCGGATGTAAATAGCACCATTGGGAAATTGGGGAAGCATTTGATCACACCGATCTTGGTGTGGTCAGATGCTTTGAGGGCAGAGGAGAGATCTAGGGTCTAATAGACCCCAATTTTTTCAAAAAAGAGTACCTGTCACTACCTATTGCTATCATAGGGGATATTTACATTCCCCGAGATAACAATAAAAATGATTAAAAAAAAAATATGAAAGGAACAGTTTAAAAATAAGATAAAAAAAGCAAAAAAATAATAAAGAAAAAAATAAAAAATAAAAAGCACCCCTGTCGCCCCCTGCTCTCGCGCTAAGGC
The DNA here is from genome assembly GCA_037952835.1 of Lithobates septentrionalis. Taxonomy (NCBI): domain Eukaryota; kingdom Metazoa; phylum Chordata; class Amphibia; order Anura; family Ranidae; genus Lithobates; species Lithobates septentrionalis. Next base: position 449,149 of record JBBDGP010001766.1, on the reverse strand, counting down.
GAACGCAAGCGGCGGTCTGTCGTCAAACGTAAACAGCAATTGCACCATGCATGTGAGGTATCACTGCGAAGGTCAGATCGAGGGCAGTAATTTTTGTAGTAGACCTCCTCTGTAAATCTAAAGTGGTAACCTGTAAAGGCTTTTAAAGACTTTTAAAAATGTATTTATTTTGTTGCCACTGCACGTTTGTGCGCAATTTTAAAGCATGTCATGTTTGGTATCCATGTACTCGGCCTAAGATCATCTTTTTTATTTCATCAAACATTTGGGCAATATAGTGTGTTTTAGTGCATTAAAATTTTAAAAAGTGTGTTTTTTCCCCCAAAAATGCGTTTGAAAAATCGCTGCGCAAATACTGTGTGAAAAAAAAAAAATGAAACACCCACCATTTTAATCTGTAGGGCATTTGCTTTAAAAAAAATATATAATGTTTGGGGGTTCAAAGTAAGTTTTTGCAAAAAAAAAAAAACTTTTTCATGTAAACAATAATGCCCCGACATTCCTAGGATTTTTTCCGACGGATGTTGGCTCAAACTTGTTTTGCCTACACACGGTCGCACAAAGTTGTCAGAATTTCCGATCGCCAACAACGCGGTGACGTCAAGCACGTACGACAAGACTAGAAAAGGCCAGTTCAGAACCAAGCGAGGCACCCTTTGGGCTCCTTTTGCTAATCTCGTGTTAGTAAAAGTTTGGTGAGAGACGATTCGCGCTTTTTCAGACTCGTGGCTTTCAGATCATTTTCTGCCGTTCAGTTTGTGCTTGTGGGTTTGTATCTGCTCTTCAGTGCGTGCAGTCAGTTCGTATTGGAGTTTTCTGTGCGATCTTGTCCGCTCGTTGCTGTTTTTCAGGTCGCTCTTCACAGGCCTTGCTGTTCTTCAGTGCGTTCTGTTACTTCGTTCTGAGCAGCCGACCGTTTTCTAGCCATGTTTCGTATGCGTACTCCTTGTAGAGTTCGTGCTGTGCGGGGGCTTGGTGTTGGGGTCCTGACCTTGACACAAGTCCAGTCCATGAACAGGGTGGGGAGGAGTTAATGGACCAAGAATTGGTTGCTTCAGCGTGACCAGTTCTGTCATATGCCTTTGCTCCGTGAGATCCGTGAGAATAATCCTGATGATTTCAGGAACTTTCTCAGGATGACGGACCCCGTGTTTCACCGTTCGTTGGCTTCGCTGACCCCCTATATCAGCAGGCAGGATACCTGCATGAGGCAAGCCATCACTCCGGAGCAGAGGTTGGTCGCTACCTTGCGGTATTTTGCCACAGGGAGAAGTCTGCAGGACTTAAAGTTCTCGACAGGCATCTCCCCCCAGGCTCTGGGGATCATTATCCCAGAGACCTGTTCTGCCATCATCCAGGTCCTGCAGAAGGAGTATATGAAAGTAAGATTTTTATCCTTTTATATCACATTTTATTGTATTGAATGTTTGATAATATATTGTATTTCTTTCCTCATTCCCTAATTACCATGATTGTATTATGCTGTGAATGTCCCCTTTGTCCTCATGCATGCTGGATTTTTATGTAATTATTATGTTATGTCCTTCATACATATTTGCCCTTCAATAACCTCCCCAGCATGGTGTCTCCTGCCCTATATTCACCTCATGTAGTCACTTAACAATGTATTTTCTCAGCTCCATAGTAGTGCTTTACCCCAAACACCCCCTAAAATGTTTTGAAATGTTATTTTTGATTTAAATTCAGGCAGAGGGCCAGAGGCTTTTTTTTGTGGTGTCCCCAAATTTTTTGTAACCCTCCCTCCCCCAACTGCTAAGTCAGCTGATCCCAATTCTCTATGTATCCTCAATCATCTATCTGCTGACTTTGCCAAACCCATACACACTATACCCATCTCTTTACTGGTCAGATGTATGGATGAATCCCCCAAAGCATGTAGTGCAAGGGCCTGCCTGTATACTTTCCAATGGTACTGTTTAAAGTTTTTGTATCCTATTATTATCTTGATAGGTAATAGCAGAATGTTCAAATGTGCTCAAATGTGTACAGTGTGTATTTATATCTTTGTATTATGACACTTCTTACCTGTCCAGTGGGCTGCCAATAGTGTAACTAAGGAGGGGCTGTTCCAAGTAATACCCTGTATTTAGGCATTCATCTCTCAATGAAGTGAAGAGGGTTACCTGTCCAAGAGTCCCCCCCCCTATAATGTTAGAAATGGCCCATGAGAGGGGGGGGGGATATGATAGGTGTACCTTATACTTTGTTGTTGTTCAATTCCCCTTAATAAATGCTATCTGGAGGTTGACCCATAATGTTTGTGTCTAATCTGCTTGCCAGGTTTCTGTGAAAAAATAGTAATGTTTATTGTTTTTTCCTCAACAGTTTCCTTCCACGCCACAGGAATGGCAGACTGTGGCCTCCCACTTTGCCCAGCGGTGGGACTTTCCTAACTGCGGAGGGGCAATTGATGGGAAACATGTCCACATCATCCCACCACCCAACTCGGGGTCGTACTATTATAATTACAAGGGGTTTAATAGTATAGTGATGTTGGCGGTGGTGTCGGCTAATTACGACTTCTTGTATGTGGACGTGGGGAAGAATGGCCGGATGTCCGATGGTGGAGTGATCGCCCAGACGGAGTTCTACAGGCGTCTCCAGAATGGCAGCTTGGACTTGCCACCTCCAGAGGACAATGTTAAAGGTCTCCCATTTGTGTTCGTTGCTGATGAAGCATTTGCGCTGGGGGACCACCTGATGCGGCCATTCCCGATGAGGACCCTCACCCCGGAACAGAGGGTTTTTAATTACCGGCTGGCCAGAGCCCGAAGAGTGGTGGAGAACACATTTGGAATCCTGGCCAGCCGGTTCCGATTATTTCTGACACCCATCCATATGGCGGAGTATAAACTGAACCATATAATACTTGCCTGCTGTGTTCTCCATAATTTTCTACGAAAACATTCAGCCAACTATGCTGGCTCAGTTGGGCCTGAGGCCGGAATCCCAAATACATCAACAATGACGGCACTTGAAAGCGGCCGTCCTGGCTTGCCCTCCCTGAATGCCCGTGATGTCCGGTTACGATACCTGGAGTTCTTTGCGGGTAGGGGGGCTATCAATATCAATATATCAACACTTTTATTGCATAAATAAAATCGCTAAAAACTTACAAAAGATGAATATATTGCCTACACAACAGCTGATGTTATGAGCACGGCGCTCGCGGAATCTTTTACCCCCCAGCTGTCATCTTTTGTAAGTTTTTAGCGATTTTATTTATGCAATAAAAGTGTTTTATACGGGATTACGCTATATGCGGTTTTCTTGTCTTGATACCACACTGCCTATATGACGTATGACGGGTGGTGAGCTACAGGAGGAGTGAGACGTTAGAGGGTCCTTTGGCCAGCGTTTTGGATTATACGAGTTCGGCACTCGTGGTTTGAGGCTTGCGCTCATCTGTTACAAGTGAGTGTAACCCCCCCCCCCCTTCCCCCCTCCCTCAGCCTGCCTGTTTCCATTTTCAAACGGTATCACACCATATGCTGTTCATCTTTATTTTTTCACATATGATACCACTGCATTTGTGAGCTATACCATCTGCTGCAACTTTCTGGATTCCATCATCCACTGGGCGCCTAACACTTATGCTGTATACCTTACAGCTGTAAGGTAAGGGGCCTGTGCACACTGAGGTGCCCCCATCGTAGATCACCCCTCTACCCCTGTCACATCCATTGTTGTGGTTTTGGATTTTGACTCAGAAGTGTCACATTGGTGGCGGGACTGTTTTTTATATATTTTTATATATTCTCATTTTACATTTTTTTCACATGCTTGCCATCATCACTTATTGTTTTTCATGCTGTATTCTTTTTCATGTTTCCACTAGTCAAGTGTTTCAAGTTTTTTATTATGTTTATTAATGGGATCATTTTATATTACTCTGTTCACCTATGCACTTAATATTGCATTCACCCACTGTTCACTATTCTTTATTATATCATTGGCTTGATCGCCTTTTTTTATCATGTGCATTATTTACTTGGATGTCATTCAATTCCCTTCATGCTATACACTAATTTAGTGGAATTTTAATCGTTCATCATATGCACTAGTCAGTGTGCTACTGTTATTTTGTGTGTTATAGACCCCTTTTTTTGGGTCACTTGGCATGTGTGTCACATGCACTCCAGTTTAGTGTAGTCTCCCCCTTCCCTATCCCCTTCCCATCACAGCGCAACCACTACCCCCCCTATTACTCACTAGGTGTATATGGGCCCAGCATAGCATGCTGAGGAAGTTAGTGAAGGCAAATATGCATGAAGGACAAAAAAGAACATTAAAAGCTTCCAGCATGCATGAGGACAAAGGGGACATTCACAGCATATTGCAATCATGGTAATTAGGGATTGAGGAAAGAAATACAATACATTAGCAAACATTAAATACAATAAAATGTGATGTTAAAGGATAAATTTAGCCCTTCTGCAGGACCTGAATTATAGCAGAACAGGTCTCTGGGATAATGATCCCCAGAGCCCGGAGGGAGATGCCTGTCGAGAACTTGAGGTTCTGCAGGCTTCTCCCAGTCGCCAAGTACCGCAACGTGGCGACTAGCCTCTGCTCCGGAGTGATGGCTTGCCTCATGCAGGTATCCTGCCTGCTGATATAAGGGGTCAGCAAAGCCAACAAACGGTGAAAAACAGGGTCCGTCATCCTGATAAGGTTCCTGAAATCGTCAGGATTATTCTCACGGATCTCACGAAGCAAAGGCATGTGAGAGAATTGGTCACGCTGGAGCAACCAATTCTTCGTCCATGAACTCCTCCCCACCCTGTTCATGGACTGGTCTTGGGTTGAAGAATGAACCCCAACACCAAGCCCAAGCAAAGCACGAACTCTATGAGGAGTACGTACACACAACATGGCTTCAAAACAGTCGGCTGGTTAGAACAGACTTAACAGAACGCACTGAAGAACAGCAAGACCTGTGAAGAGCGAGCTGAAAATCAGCAACGAGCGGACAAGAAAGCAATGAATAAACCAATGTGAACTCACTACACACACTGAAAAGTAGATACAAACCTCACAAGCACAAACTGAACAACAGTTAAATGATCTGAAAAACACGAGTCTGAAAAGCGCAAATCGTCTTACACCAAACTTCTACTAACACGAGGTAAACACGAAATTAGCAGAAGGGGCCCAAAGGGTGGCACACAAGCTATTACACTTCCTTTTTATAGTCTCGTCGGACCTGGTGTACGTCACCGCGTACTAGACGGTCGGATTTTGGTGTGATCGTGTGTAGGCAAGTCCGTTTTAGCGGAACTCCGTCGGAACTCCGTCATAAGTCCGTTGAAAAGTCAGACGTAATTCAGTCCGTCGAAACTCGTGTGTACACGGCATTATGGCTTTCTTTCAACAATGGCTTTCTTCTTTCCACTCTTCCATAAAGGTCAGATTTGTGGAGTGCACGACTAATAGTTGTCCTGTGGACAGATTCTCCCACCTGAGCTGTAGATCTCTGCAGCTCCTCCAGAGTTACCATGGGCCTCTTGGCTGCTTCTCTGATTAATGCTCTCCTTGCCTGGCCTGTCAGTTTAGGTGGACAGCCATGTCTTGGTAGGTTTGCAGTTGTGCCATTCTCTTTCCATTTTTGGATGATGGATTGAACAGTGCTTCATGAGATGTTCAAAGCTTGGGATTTTTTTTTATAACCTAATCTTGTTTTAAACTTCTCAATAACTTTATCCCTGACCTGTCTGGTGTGTTTCTTGGCCTTCATAATGCTGTTTGTTCACTAATGTTCTCTAACACACCTCTGAGGGCTTCACAGCTGTATTTATACTGAGATTAACCACTTCAATACAGGGCACTTATACACCTTCCTACCCAGACAAATTCTCACAATTTGAATGACAATTGCGTGGTCATGCGACGCTGTACCCAGACACATTTTTATCATTTTTTTCCCCCCACAAATAGAGCTTTCTTTTGGTGGTATTTGATCACTTCTGGCATTTTTATTTTTTGTGCTACAAATAAAAAAAGAATGAATATTTTGAAAAAAAAAAAACTTTTTCTTCGTTTGTGTTACAAAACTTTGTAAATAAGTATGTTTTCTCCTTCACTGATGGGCACTGATGAGGCAGTACTGATTGGAACTGATGAGGTGACACTGATGAGTTGGCACTTATATGCAGCACTGATAGACGGCACTAATAAACTGTACTTATGGGCACTACTAGGTGGCACTGATATACAGCACTGACGGGCACTAATAGGTGGCATGGATGGGCACTCATAGGGGGAACTGATGGGCACTGATAGGTGGCCCTGGAGGGCATGTATAGGCGGCACTGATAGGCAATGATGGGCGGCACTGATAAATGGCACTGATGGGCGGCACTGATCAGAGGCGCTGGCAGGCATCACTGATGGACACAGAGTGCCATCCCTAATGGGCAATGATTGCAATTCCTGGTGGGTCATGGATGGGCATCCCTGGTGGCCATGGGTGGATATCCTGGTGATCCTGGGTGGGCATCCTTGGGTGGGCTGCACTGATAATTAATAAGTGTAGACCCCCCTGTCAGGAGAGCAGCCGATCGGCTCTCCTCTACTCGCGTCTGTCAGCAGGAGTAGAGGAAAAGCCGCTACACGGCTTTTCCTGTTTACACTGTGATCAGTTGTGATTGGACACAGCTGATCATGTGGTAAAAAGCCTGTGTCAGAGACTCTTTACCTAGATCGGAGATGTGGTGTGTCAGACTGACACACCACACCACCAATCGCTGTGCTGCATGCCCCCCGCCAGCACACGATTGCCGCTTATCCTTCTGGACATCATATGACGCCCAGTCAGGATAACTGAACCACTTCCCCCCTGTCATTCTGCTATAGTCCAGGCGGGAAGTGGTTAAATTACTCTATTTCCTAATTAGGTGACTTCTGAAAGCAATTGGTTCCACTAGATTTTAGTTAAGGGGCTGAATACAAATGCACGCCACACTTTTCAGATATTTATTTGTAAAACATTTTGAAAACCATTTATCATGTACCTTCCACTTTACAAGTGCCGCTTTGTGTTGGTCTATCACAAAAAATACCAATACATTTACGTTTTTGGTTGTAACATGACATGACATTCATACCCCTTGAAATGTGGAAAATGTCAAGTGGTATGAATACTTTTTCAAGGCACTGTATAAATATATATATATATATATATATATATATATATATATATATATATATATATATACAGTATGTATATATTGTGGCAGTTCTGTGCCCTGATGTGGCGTGAAACGAGCTAATGACCCAGAATTCTCATACAGGCAGCCTGAGGGGCTCCAGGGGATTTGTTTCATTCAGAGTAACCTGTTTTTTTAGTTTCCTCCTCAGTTGGTAAAATCTGTTTTGGGACCTGGAGCCCAGGGATTTCTTAGATATTTGGGAGGGATGAAATATCCAATCTGGGTCTGTGTTTTCTGAAAACCAGTGCACTGATTGTGGGTTTTTTGTAGAGTCAGAACTAGGGTTCTAAGCTCCACCTCAGTAGACAGAGGATGTCTCTGCTCAGGAGTCAGGAGGGCTCCATCTAGGAGAGACAGGTGGAAGCCAGAGAATCAAGAGGCTGCTAGGTATGTGCACAGAGTTGTGTATGGAGACTGTCTGTAGGAGACAGACAAGGCCTAAAGAGTAAGGCCAGAGAAGCAGTGCTAAAGGTGTAAGCTAGGAGGCTGAATGTCACTTGATTTGTTGATGGAAGAGCATTGCTGAACACCCCTGTGAGGGAAGCTCATGTTTTGTGTTTTTCTGGCACTCTCTTTTACTAAAAATGGGCAAGAAAAGCGAGCAGCGGTGTCCCAAGAAGCTCTATCACTTGAAGATAGTTCTCACTATATATACATATACAGTATCTCACAAAAGTGAGTACACCCTTCACATTTTTAAAATATTTTATTATATCTTTTCATGTGACAACACTGAAGAAATGACACTTTGCTAAAATGTAAAGTAGTGAGTGTACAGCTTGTATAACAGTGTAAATTTGCTGTCCCCTCAAAATAACTCAACACACAGCCATTAATGTCTAAACCGCTGGCAACAACAGTGAGTACATCCCTAAGTGAAAATGTCCAAATTGGGCTCAATCAGCCATTTTCCCTCCCCAGTGTCATGTGACTCGTTAGTGTTACAAGGTCTCAGGTGTGAATAGGGAGCAGTTGTGTTCAATTTGGTGTTATTTGCTACAATATAAAGAAGTGAGTGTACAGCTTGCATAACAGTGTAAATTTGCTGTCCCCTCAAAAAAACTCAACACACAGCCATTAATGTCTAAACCACTGGCAACAAAAGTGAGTACACCCCTAAGTGAAAATGTCCAAATTGGGCCCAAAGTGTCCATATTTTGTGTGCCCACCATTATTTTCCAGCACTGCCTTAACCCTCTTGGGCATGGAGTTCACCAGAGCTTCACAGGTTGCCGCTGGAGTCCTCTTCCACTCCTCTATGAAGACATCACGGAGCTGGTGGAAATTAGAGACCTTGCGCTCCTCCACCTTCAGTTTGAGGATGCCGCATAGATGCTCAATAGGGTTTAGGTCTGGAGACATGCTTGGCCAGTCCATCACCTTTACCCTCAGCTTCTGTAGCAAGGCAGTAGTCATCTTGGAGGTGTGTTTGGGGTCTCTATCGTGTTGGAACACTGCCCTGTGGCCCAGTCTCTAAAGGAAGAGGATCATATGCTTCAGTGTGTGACAGTACATGTTGACATTCATGAGTCCCTCAATGAACTGTAACTCCCCAGTGTCGGCAGCACCCATGCAGCCCCAGACCATGACACTCCCACCATCATGCTTGACTGTAGGCAAGACACATTTGTCTTTGTACTCCTCACCTGGTTGCCGCCACACACGCTTGACACCATCTGAACCAAATACGTTTATCTTGGTCTCATCAGACCACAGGACATGGTTCCAGTTGTCCATGTCCTTAGTCTGCCTATCTTCAGTAAACTGTTTAGGGCCTTCTTGTGCATCATCTTTAGAAGAGGCTTCCTTCTGGGATGACATCCATGCAGACCAATTTGATGCAGTGTGCGGCATTTGGTCTGAGCACTGACAGGCTGATCCCCCACCCCTTCAACCTCTGCAGCAATGCTGGCAGCACTCAGCGTCTATTTCCCAAAGACAACCTCTGGATATGACGCTGAGCACGTGCACTCAACTTCTTTGGTCGACCATGGCGAGGCCTGTTCTAAGTGAAACCTGTCCTGTTAAACCGCTGTATGGTCTTGGCCACCGTGCTGCAGCTCCGTTTCAGGGTCTTGGCAATCTTCTTAGAGCCTAGGCCATCTTTATGTAGAGCAACAATTCTTTTTTTCAGATCTTCAGAGAGTTATTTGCCATGAGGTGCCATGTTGAACTTCCAGTGACCAGTATGAGAGAGTGAGAGCAATAACACCAAATTGAACACACCTGTTCCCCATTCACACCTGAGACCTTGTAACACCAACAAGTCACATGACACCGGGGAGGGAAAATGGGTGATTGAGCCCAATTTGGACATCACTTAGGGATGTACTCACTGTTGTTGCCAGCGGTTTAGACATTATTGGCTGTGTGTTGAGTTATTTTGAGGGGACAGCAAATTGACACTGTTATACAAGCTGTACACTCACTACTTTACATTGTAGCAAAGTGTAATCTCTTCAGTGTTGTCACATGAAAAGATATAATAAAATATTTACAAAAATGTGAGGGGTGTACTCACTTTTGTGAGATACTGTATATATATATATATATATATATATATATATATATATATATATATATATATATATATATATATATATATATATATATATATATATTCACACAGTATGGACCATATAGATTATCTACTGTAGCAAAGATAAGTGATGCCTATATAGTAAAGGCAGTCCACATACTAAAGCTGTATTCACTGTCCACCTTAAAGCAGCATAATACATGGCATCTCTCCATAATTATTAACTTGCAGCCCAGTGTGTGTCTAGAGCTGGTACTATCAAAGTCAGGAATAAAGCACTAGCTTAAAGCTATCAGCCAAAATGTATGCAACCTGCACATGAAATCTATTCAGCATTCCAAACTCCCAATCACAACTTGCATTATAGATTTAAAGAGGAGGTTATATGTACATATTCTCTCCAATCAATGTATCTAACTGAGCTGTGTTCCCTAAAAGTTCTGGTAATTGCTTACTGTAAGTAAGGAAAGGAAACTATACACTATTTTCCAAAACTTAAACCCATACATTGATTGAAATGAAATGTGTTTATTTTATCCAATGCTAACCACTTGACATCCAGAAGATTTTACGCCCTTTATGACCAGGCCATTTTTTTGCTATTTAGTACTGTGCTACTTTAACTGATAATTGCGCTGCCATGCAACACTGCACAAACTAAATTTATATAATTTTTTTCTCACAACAATAGAGCTTTCTTTTAGTGGTATTTGATCCACTGGCTTTTTATTTTTTGCTATATAAATGAGAAAAGACCGAACATTTTGAAAAAAGAAAGTGATATTTGCTACTTTCTACCATAAAACATATTCAACAAAAATTTTTTTTTTATCCTAAACAGCAACAGTGTTGGCTAAAAACAAACAAACAAAAAAAAAAACTTTCAGTTTTGCAGTTGGTTTTACTTAGAAAACAGTCACAGCCTGAGTTAAAGGAGTTGTAAACCCTCAAGGTTTTTCACCTTAATGCATTCTATACATTAAGGTGAAACACCTTTTGTGCTGCAGCTGCCCCCCAGAGCCACCCTTTTTCTTACCTGAACTTGATCGTTCCAGCAACGACCACGAGCCCCGCAGCTCCAGCCTCTCCAGCTGCTGTCTCGGATCCTCACTGGATAGATCGATAGCAGCAAGAGCCATTGGCTCCCGCTGCTGTTAATCAAATCCAGTGACATGGGAGCAGGGGCGGATCAAAGTCTTGCTGTTTGTGTCAATGGTCGCAGCAGCAGGGAGCTTGCCCATACGGGTGCTGCCATGGATAGCGTCTCTCCGTGGGGGCACTCATTGAAGAGGAGGAGTCCGGAAGGCCGCCAGGACACCCCAAAAAAGGAGGGCTGCTCGGTGCAAAACCCTTGCACAGAGCAGATAAGTATGACATGTTTGTTATTTTACAAAAAAAAAAAACCTCTACAATCACTTTAACCACTTCCGGACCGCCGCACACTGATATACATCCTAACTTTAAAGAGGGATATCTTTGTTATGGCAGCAGCTAGCTGCCATAACCCTAGTATCCTCTTCTTCGGCTGGCGGTCTACTTTCCGATAATAGTTGTCTCTGCGGTGGATTTGCCGCAGGATCAATTTTATCGGCAGGGGAAGAGGGCCCCCCTTCCCGTTGTGCTCTGGTGCCCTGCGCTTCTTACCGGAGCCGTCGGCTGTGGCGGAGGCGATCGGGTCCTTCTCTGGCTGGGTATGGAGATGAGTGAGGGGAAGATGTCCCCCACCCGTCTCCATACCATTGCAGGGCGGAAGTGAGGTCAAAACGTCACTTCCGCCCATAGCTCTTAAAGGGCCATTTTTTTTTTCTCAAATGACAACATTTTTTTTAATTGCATTTTAGTGTAAATATGAGATCTGAGGTCTTTTTAAACCCCAGATTTCATATTTAAGAGGTCCTGTCATGCTTTTTTTCTATTGAAAAGGATGTTTACATTCCTTGTAATAGGAATAAAAGTGACACAATTTTTTTTTGAAAGAAAAGTGTAAAAATAAAAGAGTATAATAAGTACTGTGTAGAAGCAGTCGTCTCTCTGCAGGTCCCACATACCCCCTGCTGAGTCAAAGCCAAAGCTCTCCAATCAGCAGGGATCATGAGCTTTGCCCATCATGCAGTCCCATCATGCCCTGGGACTGTGACATCATAAGGGGCGGGGTCACCGGGTGACAGCACCCGGTGACCACACCCCATGCCTATATAAGTGATCGCGTAACCCTCACACAGCATAACAGCGGGAGACAGCGTTGTGTCAACATCGGAAGAAGAGAAGAAGGAACAAGACGGCGAAGACCGGGCCACCGCTAGCAAGAGAGCGGCAAAAGAGCAGAAGATAGTGGAAGAGCCCAGCAGAAGAACTGGACACTGGGAGAAGAGGCCGGGGAGCGTGAGAAGAACCGGAAACTGGGAGAAGAGGCCGGAGAGAGCGGAGAAGTCGGAAGAAGACCCCCAAAGTCGGAAGAAGACCCCCGGAGCTGCCTAATAAATTACTTTTAAAACCTGTGTAGTGTCTTTTTTTATTGACACTTTCCCCCCAGGTGAATGGGTAGGGGTACGATTTACCCCATACTCATTCACATAGGGTGGGGGGCCGGGATCTGGGGGCCCCCTTATTAAAGGGGGCTCCCGGATTCCGATAAGCCCTCCGCCCGCAGACCCCGACAACCAACAGCCAGGGTTGTTGGGAAGAGGCCCTTGTCCTCATCAACATGGGGACAAGGTGCTTTGGGGTGGGGGGCCCCAAAGCGCTCACCCCCCCATGTTGAGGGCATGCGGCCTTGCACGCTCGTCCCCACCCCCTTTCCTGACCGCCCGGCTGCGTGCTCGGATAAGGGTCTGGTATGGATTTTGGGGGGACCCCCACGCCGATTTTGTGGCCTAGGGGGTTCCTCTTAAAATCCATACCAGACCTAAGGGCCTGGTATGCCCCTGGGGGGAACCCACGCCGGTTTTTTATTTAAAATTTGGCGTGGCATTCCCTCTCATGATTCATACCAGACAGCTGTCAGCACTGCCTGTCGCTCTTTGCGAAAGGAAAAAAAGTTTTCCTTTCCCGATGAGCGAGCCAGCGCGAGATGCACAGTACCCTGTCGCCTAGGACCAGCGCGATGGGATCGCGCTAGAAACACAATCTTGCGGTCAGGTACTGTATCTGCCAATAGAACTTAACCAAAAAGTGCATTCTATGCATCCAAAAATATAGAAAATATACCAAATCAAATCATTATTTAACCAAAAAAATTATGTCAAAGCAATAACTCCAAGGCCAATAAAAAAAATTACACGTTATCTCCTCCGATTCCGCAACATGGCTGGTTGACAAACGGCCGTTCAGAAACTGAAAAGCACGTAATGAAAAACGTGAAAAGAAAAGTGCGAATCAACACTCACCAAACTTCTACTAGCAGAAGTTTGAGCCAACACCCTTCGGACAAAATTCCATGGCTTTGTTGGCGGAAAGTCCGATCATGTGTACAAGGCATAAGATTTTGCACATCTTTAGTTTTGATACTTCTGGAATGCATTTGGTGAATTGAACTGAAAGTTCAGTTGGGCTTTTATGCAAAGGAGATACAACCGAAGCTTGGAAAAAACAACAACTTACAGCGACAGCAAAAAATGAAATTGTTTTTGAATTATACAGTATAATATGAATCCCACTAGTTCTATGTATAAAAAATAATATTCACTATATCTTGTGATATTTCTTTTATAGCCCCTGCTTAAGTGTTCCTGCTAAAGTCCTGGTTTGATCTCCTCTAGTTTAGAATTCCATTGCGGCTATACAGTACAGTATAATGATGTTATACAGAGAGAGATGTCTTTTGCTTTACGTGGCTTTGGACAGCTGTCCATTGTCAGAGTACAATAGAAGAGGGATGGCGTATGAAGCAAATATTTTATCAGAAACGAATATTCCAACAAATGCCAGCACAGAAATATCAATGTTGCAAAACACTGATATTTAAAATTAATCATTTTACAATGGCTCTACATTTTTAGGGAAGGAAACAATTTCATTTTTATTGTTTGCTTTTCTCTTTACAAAAAATAGAGGTGAATCTTGGCAACATATAAAGATAAGGATGGCTATAAAGACCACCTCATAGACTGTACATGTATTAATGGTTCATTTTCATTTACCAAGTTTACTAGCTCATGTAACTCAGCAACAGATACAGTAATAAGCGAATCTGCCCAGCTTTAATTTATTCAGGTGAACCTTGCAGTAAATCCCATCAAAGTGTGTGTGTGTGCAGGTCAGCCATCAGACATTTTGGGGCCCCTTATACAGCTTTAGGCCTGTGCCCCCCCCCCGCCAGTCCTGATCACCAATTACCATGCCCTAGGGTCCACCCACTGGCTGTCCCACCGAATTCGCCCACTGGCCATCCCACCAAGTCCTTCAGCACACCCACTTTTATTTTGGCAGTCTTACAACTTAATATCTGAAAATTAAAAGTGTATCCCAATCAGAGCCGGTGCTATCACTAGGCAAACTAGGCAGCCGCCTAGGGCACACTGCTGCCTAGGGCGCCCAGCCACTGGTGTTCCTACTCTCTTCTTTCTGCAGCAAGCAACTAAGTCTCAGCATTAGTAGGCTGCCGCCTCTCTGTTCGCACATAGTGTCAGAGGTGCAGCGGCGGCAGAGGACTGTGTCTGTGTCCTGACTTCTTGAATGAAGGAAGCAAGCAAACATTCATTGATGGGCACTGGTAGGCTGCACTGATGGGCGCTGGTAGGTTGCCGTTGATGGGCGCTGGTGAGGCTGCATTTGATGGGCGCTGGTGAAGCTGCATTGATGGGCGCTGGTAGGCTGCATTGATGGGCGCTGGTGAGGCTGCATTGATGGGCGCTGGTAGGCTACATTGATAGGTGCAGGTGAGGCTGCATTTGATGGGCGCTTCATTAAAAAGGTGGGGTATACATGGGCAGGGCAAAGGGGGCGGCAGCAAAATGAGGTTTCGCCTAGGGTGTCAAAAATCCTTGCACCAGCCCTGATCCCAATTCACCAGTGCTTTCAAGATTTAATAGTAGGGAATTGAGCAGGACCCTACACTAACACTAACACTAACTGCAATACCTTTTCAATGATCCCCAGCAAAGAGACATCCCAATCCAGCAAAGACGGCCCAATCCAGCAGCTGTACGCACCCTCCTCACACCTGTACACAGTCAGCCCCCCCACACCTGTACACACTCAGCCCCTCCTCACACCTGTACACACTCAGCCCCCCCACACCTGTACACACTCAGACCCCCCTCTCACCTGAATGCACTCAGTCCCTTCTCAAACCTGTACACACTCAGCCCCTCCTCACACCTGCATACACTCAGCCCCCTCCTCACACCTGTATACACTCAGCTCCCTCCTCACACCTGTTCACACTCAGCCCCCTCCTCACACCTGTACGCACTCAGCCACCCCCCACACCCCTGCATGCCCTCAGCCCCCCTTCACACCTGTATGCACTCAGCCCCCTCCTCACACCTGTACGCACTCAGCCTCCCCCCACATCTGTACGCACTCGACCCCCACCTCACACCTGTATGCACACAGCCCCCTCCTCACACCTGTATGTACTCAGCTACACTCTCACCCCTGTATGCACTCAGCCTCCCCCTCACCCTTGTACGCACTCAGCCCCACCCTCACATCTGTATGCACTCAGCCCCACTCTTACACATGTATGCGCTCAGCCTCTCCCTCACACCTGTAGGCACCCAGGCCCCCTTCAACCTGTACGCACTCAGCATCCTCCTCACACCCGTACACACTCAGCCCCCTCCTCAATCCTGTATGCACTCAGCCCCTGCTCACACCTGTACAGACTCAGCCCCCTCCTCACACCTGCATGCACTCAGTCCCCTCCTCACACCTGTACACACTCAGCCCCCTCACACTTGTACACACTCAGAGCCCCCCTCACACTTGTACACACTTAGCCCCCCCACACCTCTATGCACTCAGCCCCCTCACACCTGTACGCACTCAGCTCCCCCTCACACCTGTACAAATTCAGCCCCCTTTCACACCTGTACACACTCAGCCCCCCTCACACTTGTACGCACTCAGCTCCCCTCACACCTGTACGCACTCAGCTCCCCTCACACCTGTACGCACTCAGCGTCCTCCTCACACCTGTACGCACTCAATGTACTCCTTACACCTGTACGCACTTAGCCCTCCTCACACCTGTACCCACTCAGCCCCCTCGCACCTGTTCGGACTCAGCCCCCCTCACACCTATACACACTAAGCCCCCCTCACACTTCTATGCACTCAGCCTCCCCCATACACCTGTATGCATTCAGCGTCCTCCTCACACTTGTACGCACTCAGCGTCCTCCTCACACCTGTACGTACTCAGCCATCCCCCACACCCCTGTACGCCCTCAGCCCCCCCTTCACACCTGTATGCACTTAGCCCCCTCCTCACACCTGTACGCACTCAGCCTTCCCCTCACATCTGTATGCATTCAACACCTCCTCACACCTGTATGCACCCCGCCCCCTCCTCACACCTGCATGCACTCAGCTTCACTCTCACCCCTGTACGCACTCAGGCTCCCCCTCACCCTTGTATGCACTTAGCCCCACCCTCACACTTGTATGCACTCAGGCCCACCCTCCTACTGTATGCACTCAGCCTTCCCCTCAACCTGTATGCACTCTGTGTCCTCCTCACACCTGTACGCACTCAGCCCCCTTCTCACACCTGTACGCACTCAGCTCCCTCCTCACACCTGTACGCACTCAGCCCCCTCCTCACACCTGTACACACTCAGCCCCCTCCTCAGACCTGCATGCGCTCAGTCCCCTCCTCACACCTGTACACACTCAGCCACCCTCACACTTGTACACACTCAGAGCCCCCCTCATACTTGTACACACTTAGCCCCCCCACACCTCTATGCACTCAGCCCCCCTCACACCTGTACGCACTCAGCTCCCCCTCACACCTGTACACACTCAGCCCCCCCTCACACCTGTACACACTCAGCCCCCCCTCACACTTGTATGCACTCAGTCTCCCCCTCACACCTGTACGCACTCAGCGTCCTCCTCACACCTGTACACACTCAACGTCCTCCTCACACCTGTACGCACTCAATGTCCTCCTCACACCTGTACGCACTCAACGTCCTCCTCACACCTGTATGCACTCAATGTCCTCCTCACACCTGTACGCACTTAACGTCCCCCTCACACTTGTACGCACTCAACGTCCCCCTCACACTTGTACACACTCAGCTCCCCTCACACCTGTATGCACTCAGCGTCCTCCTCACACCTGTACGCACTCAACATCCTCCTCACACCTGTATGCACTCAACATCCTCCTCACACCTGTATGCACTCAACATCCTCCTCACACCTGTAGGCACTCAGCCCCCTCACACCTGTATGCACTCAGCCCCCCCCCTCACACCTATACACACTAAGCCCCCCTCACACTTGTATGCACTCAGCCTCCCCCCTTCACTTGTACACATTCAGCGTCCTTCTCACACCTGTATGCACTCAGCATCCTCCTCACACCTGTACGTGCTCAGTCACCCCCCCACACCCCTGTACGCCCTCAGCCCCCCTTCACACCTGTATGCACTTAGCCCCCTCCTCACACCTGTACGCACTCAGCTTCCCCCTACATCTGTACGCAATCAACCCCCTCCTCACACCTGTATGCACCCTGCCCCCTCCTCACACCTGTATGCACTCAGCCCCCCCACACTTGTCTGCACTCAGGCCCACCCTCCTACTGTATGCACTCAGCCTCCCCCTCACCCTTGTATGCACTCAGCCCCACCCTCACACTTCTCTGCACTCAGGCCCACCCTCCTACTGTATGCACTCAGCCTTCCCTCACACCTGTAGGAAACCAGCCCCCCTCAACCTGTACGCACTCAGCCCCCTCTTCACACCTGTACGCACTCAGCCCCCTCCTCACACCTTTACGCACTTAGCTCCCTCCTCACACCTGTACACACTCAGCCCCCTCCTCAGACCTGCATGCGCTCAGTCCCCTCCTCACACCTGTACACACTCAGCCACCTTCACACTTGTACACACTCAGAGCCCCCCTCATAATTGTACACACTTAGCCCCCCCCACACCTCTACGCACTCAGCCCCCCTCACACCTGTACGCACTCAGTCCCCCCTCATACCTGTACACACTCAGCCCCCCTCACACTTGTACACACTTAGTCTCCCCATACATCTGTACACACTCAGCTCCCCTCACACCTGTACGCACTCAACGTCTCCCTCACACCTGTATGCACTCAGCGCTCCTCACACCTGTACGCACTCAGCCCCCTTACACCTGTAGGCACTCAGCCCCCCCCTTACACCTATACACACTAAGCCCCCCCCCCTCACACTTGTATGCACTCAGCCTCCCCCATACACCTGTACGCACTCAGCTCCCCTCACACCTGTACGCACTCAGCTCCCCTCACACCTGTACGCACTCAGCTCCCCTCACACCTGTACACACTCAGCTCCCCTCACACCTGTACGCACTCAGCGTCCTGCTCACACCTGTACGCACTCAATGTCCTCCTCATACCTGTATGCACTCAGCCCCCTCCTCACACCTGTACGCACCCAGCCCACTCTTCACACCTGTGTGCACTCAGCTTCACTCTCACCCTTGTACGCACTCAGCCTCCCCTCACCCTTGTACGCACTCAGCCCCACCCTCACACCTGTATGCACTCAGCTCCACCCTCCTACTGTATGCACTCAGCCCCCCCCTCACACCTGTAGGCACCCAGCCCCCCTCAACCTGTACGCACTCTGCGTCCTCCTCACACCTGTACGCACTCAGCCCCCTCCTCACACCTGTACGCACTCAGCTCCCCTCACACCTGTACGCACTCAGCCCCCTCCTCACACCTGTACACACTCAGCCCCCTTCTCACACCTGTACACACTAAGCCCCCTCCTCACACCCGCATGCACTCAGTCCCCTCCTCACACCTGAACACACTCAGCCACCCTCACACCTGTACACACTTAGAACCCCCCTCACACTTGTACACACTTAGCCCCCCCACACCTCTACGCACTCAGCCCCCCTCACACCTCTACGCACTCAGCTCCCCCTCACACCTGTACACACTCAGCCCCCCATCACACCTGTACACACTAAGCCCCCCCTCACACTTGTATGCACTCAGCCTCCCCATACACCTGTACGCACTCAGATCCCCTCACACCTGTACGCACTCAGCATCCTCCTCACACCTGTACATACTCAGCCCCCTCCTCAGGTGTGAGGATGGGGCTGGGTGCATACAGGTATAAGGAGGGGGCTGAGTGCGTACAGGTGTGAGGGGGGCTGAGTGCATACAGGCATGGGGGGGCTGAGTGTGTACACCTGTACGCATTCAGCCCCATCCTCACACCTGTACACACTCAGCCTCTCCCCCTCACACCTGTATGCATTCAGCTCCTCCTCACACCTGTACGCACTCAGCATCCTCCTCACACCTGTATGCACTGAGCCCCTTCCTCACACCTATAAGCACTCAGTCCCCTCCTCACACCTGTATGCACTCAGTCCCCTCCTCACACCTGTATGCACTCAGCCCCCCCCACACCTGTACACACTCAGCCCCCCTCATACTTGAACGCACTCAGCCTCCCCTCTCACCCCTGTTGGCACTCAGCCTCCCCCTTACCCCTGTATGCACTCAGCCCTCTCCTCACACCTGTACGCACTCAGCCCCTCCCTCACACCTGTACGCACTCAGCCTCCCCCTCACACTTGTACACACTCAGCATTCTCCTCACACCTGTATGCACTCATACCCCTCCTCACACCTATATGCACTCAGTCCCCTCCTCACACCTATATTCACTCAGCTCCCTCACACTTGTATGCACTCAGCCTCCCCCCCACACCTGTACACACTCAGCCTTCCCTCTCACCCCTGTTCGCACTCAGCCTCCCCCTTACCCCTGTATGCACTCAGCCCCCTCCTCACACCTGTACGCACTCAGCCCCCATCACACATACAGTATCTCACAAAAGTGAATACACCCCTCAGACTTGTGTTTTTTCAGATCATTTAACTGTTGTTCAGTTTGTGCTTGTCGGGATCTACTTTTCAGTGCGTGTAGTCAGTTCGCATTTGTTCATTCAGTGCATTCTTGTCCGCTTGTTGCTGATTTTCAGCTCGCTCTTCACAGGCCTTGCTGTTCTTCAGTGCGTTCTATTTAAGTTTGTTCTGACCAGCCGACCGTTTTGAAGCCATGTTGCGTGTACGTACTCGTCATAGAGTTTGTGCTTTGCTTGGGCTTGGTGTTGTAGTTAATTATTCGACCCAAGCCAAGTCCATGAAAAGGGTGGGGAGGAGTTCATGGACCAAGAATTGGTTGCTCCAGTGTGATCAATTCTCTCACATGCCTTTGCTTCATGAGATACGTGAGAATAATCCTGACAATTTTAGGAGCTTTCTCAGGATGACGGACCCCATTTGTCAACGTTTGTTGGCTTTGCTGACCCCTTATATCAGCAGGCAAGATACCTGCATGAGGCAAGCCATCACTCCGGAGCAGAGGCTTGTCGCCACGTTGCGGTACTTGGCGACGGGGAGAAGCCTGCAGGACCTCAAGTTCTTGACAGGCATCTCCCCCCAGGCTCTGGGGAACATTATCCCAGAGACCTGTTCTGCTATAATTCAGGTCCTGCAGAAGGACTATATTAAGGTAAGATTTATCCTTTAACATCACATTTTATTGTATTTAATATTTGCTAATGTATTGTATTTCTTTCCTCAATCCCTAATTACCATTATTGCAATATGCTGTGAATGTCCCTTGTCATCATGCATGCTGTAATCTTTTAATGCTCCTTTTTTGTCTTTCATGCATATTTGTCTTCATTAACCTCCCCAGCATGCTATCCTGGGCCCATATACACCTAGTCTAGTCACTTAACAATGTATTTTGTCAGCTCCATTGTAGTGCTTTACCCTAAACACCCCCTTAAACTGTGTCCAAATGGTATGTGTGTCCTTAAATTAATTTCTAAGCCCCCCCCCCCCCCCCTAAAATGTGTCCAAATGGTATGTGTGTCCCTAAATTAATTTCTAAGCCCCCTCCCCTTAAAATGTGTCCAAATGTTATGTGTGTCTTTAAATACATTTATAAGCCCCCCCCTTAAAATGTGTCCAAATGTTATGTGTGTCCTTAAAATAATTTATAAGCCCCCCCTTAAAATGTGTCCAAATGATATGTGTGTCCTTAAATTAATTTATAAGCCCCCCCTCAAAATGTGTCCAAATGGTATGTGTGTCCTTAAATTAATTTATAAGCTGCCCCCCCTTAAAATGTGTCCAAATGGTATGTGTGTCCTTAAATTAATTTCTAGCCCCCCCTTAAAATGTGTCCAAATGGTATGTGTGTCCTTAAATTAATTTCTAAGCCCCCCCCCTTAAAATGTGTCCAAATGGTATGTGTGTCCTTAAATACATTTATAAGCCCCCCCCTTAAAATGTGTCCAAATGGTATGTGCATCCTTAAAATAATTCATAAGCCCCCCCTAAAATGTGTCCAAATGATATGTGTGTCCTTAAATTAATTTATAAGCCCCCCCCCCAAAATGTATCCAAATGGTATGTGTGTCCTTAAATTAATTTATAAGCCGCCCCCCCCTTAAATTTTATCAATGGGCCATCAGAGGGGGTGAGAAATCTGATAAATGGGCCTTATATTTTATTCTTTAAATAATAATTAAAATACATGTTATACTGATGTTGGGCAAGAAAGTTTTGTTGTGTAATCTACTTGCAATGTTATGTGCAAAAGTACTTATATTTTTTTTTCTTGTTTGACTCCCCAGTTTACTTCAACGCCACAGGAATGACAGACTGTGGCATCCCATTTTGCCACCCATTGGGACTTTCCCAACTGTGGAGGGGCTATAGATGGGAAGCACATCCACATCGTGCCACCACCCCATTCGCGGTCATACTAATTTAACTATAAGGGGTTTCATAGTATTGTGTTAATGGCGGTGTTGTCGGTACAATATGAATTTCTGTATGTGGACGTGGGAAAGAATGGTCGGATGTCAGATGGAGGAGTCTTCGCCCAGACGGAGTTCTACCAGCGTCTCCAGAGTGGTGGCCTGGGGTTGCCACCTGGTGCGGAAAACGTGGAAGGACTCCCCTTTGTCTTTATTGCAGATGAAGCCTTTGGTCTGGGCGAGCACCTGATGAGGCCATTCACCCAAAGGACCCTCACCCCAGAGAGGAGGGTTTTTAACTACCACATATCTCCGAAAAACAAGCGCGCAACCAATAATTAATCAGTAAAGATGATTAAACACAACCATACAAACTCATATAAAGATATATATATTATTGTGCAAAAGTGATACAATAAAGTAAAAAAATGCAACCAAAAAATGCTACCAAAAAACGCCCATGTGAACAGTGGTGTGCACCATCAACCTGTTACAAGGACCTAAAGCAAAAGTACTCTGTTATATACAAAATACATTAATGTGAGTGTATCTAAGTGATCAAAAATATATAAGCAAAGTCCATAAAAATGACAATGTGAGTATGGAGAAACTCAGTAATCAGGAGAGATGGGAATGAGATGTTCTTGCAGCCCAAAAACTTGTGATATTACTGCCGCTTACCAGATCAATTGGACCTCAAATTATAGAGATCATGGTTATAATCACCCTTGATTCAGATCTCTTCTCATGGATGATCTGGCCAATGAGTCTTTGGGCGCTGTTGCTTGAAAATGGTTCAGCCGCTTCCCCTTCCACAACCAGCACATCACCTAAAATTGATGAATAACCATGTATTTAGAAATATGCAGGCATACATAGATTACCTGAAGCTGGGGTGTCAGACACTCACCTGGTGGGGTGCACATCTCGCCCACTTCCTCCACCTCTCCTTCCTCAAGATCCTCGGGGGGGCTTGGGCTAATTTGCCATTCAGGTTGGTGTTGTTGGGGGTCCCTGGTATCCTCTAACTGCTGTCTGAGTCTTTTCTCCCCTATCAGAATGAAAAAAAAGGTATACTTAGGACACAGATATTTGAGTCCAGAAATAGGAATATGAAACATTGCTTTGAAGTGGTGTACAATTGTCTGTTTGGGAAGAGATCCAAGTTGAAGACATGAATAAAATTCCCTTTTTTTACCAAGCTGGAATAATTACCTTTTTTGGCCAAGTTTCACAGATGGAGACACCCCATGTATCCATTGGAGCACCTGTGTGGGTTACCCTGAAAAATGTGCTGTCCCACACTATTGCTCCTGAGTCCAGATGTGTAAACAGCTGCTGAGTGTCCTCTCCTTACATTCCACTGAATCAAGTTTGCAATTCATTCAAGTTTCAAAGACATCTAGATAACAATGTCCTAAACTTCTTTTAATAAGACAAATTGGCAAGACCAAAATGTAGTTAAAACCCTGTATCAACTAAATACATCGTATATTTTCAAACAATGTTTCCTATGAACGATGTTGCCTACGAACGAACATGAAAGTAGCCATTTAAAACTGTACAACAGTAAAGAAAAGCACATGGAGCAGCATGCAAGTTAAAAATCAGAATAAGAACACACGACAAGTACTTACTTTTTTGAAGCACTTTCTTTATTCTTCAGTACTTATCCTGCTCCCTCAGTTTAAGGTTGGACCAGCGTTTCCTTAATTGGTCTTTGGAGCGACGTACCCCAAAATTCTGCTGCAGAGTCTTCACAACTTTGGACATGATTTTAGCCTTGCGCAAATTCGGCTGGGTGTACGGTCCATGCTTCCTATCATAATCGTTCCTCCGCAAGATGTCCACCATCTCCACCCTTCTCTTCAAAGGCCATATTGGAGGCCTTAAATCTCCTCTTCCCAGATCGGGATGTTTCAGGCTCCAGGCTTTCCTCATTACTAGAAGAATTTCCAAACACCTGCTGTGTCTCCGCCATGTTGCTACTACTGCGCACCGTAGAGAGAAGGGGCGGGGATTATTCGTGAAAAAGAACGTCAGGGGCGGGTGACGCGGGCAGAGTTTCACACATGCGCAGTGTATATAAAGCTAACCCGCATGTGTCGTATCTACGTTCTGTGCGCAGAGGAAAGAGGAACGGAAGTTTGCGAGCATCCGAAACTGAGGTACATTTTATTAAATTTGGAACATCAGTGGCCTATACTGCTTAAAGATTAAGGCCTATATTGGGATAACATTATGAGAGTTTAGGCTAACATTAGTGTTTTTGTCTTGTGTATTGTCTTACAGAACAAATGAATAAGTTTAGGGGACCATGAATTTATGTCCCATTTTATTGACAAGTACAGGGAGATGAAGAATCTGTGGGTGGAACACACTTTATATTACAATAAACAAGTAAGGAAGGAAACACTGGAGAGACTTCTGGAATTTGTGCAGACTTGGATCCCAGAAGCAACCATGAAGATTTTGGAAAGTAGAATTGGGATCTTGAGGAACATCTATAGGAGGGAGCATAAGAAGATCCAGGCTTCTCTGAGATCAAGAGCATCGGCAGATGATGTATATGTACCCAGGCTGTGGTATTTCCAAAAACTGCATTTTCTTGATGACCAGACTGAAGCCAGGGAATCTCTTTCGACCCATCCCTCCACCCTTCCCTCCACCCATCCCTCCACACTTCCCTGCAGCCTTCCCTCCACCCTTCCCTCCACCCCAGCAGAGGCTGACGAGGAACAACCTGGGCCTTCCATCCTGGAAGAACTGGATGCGCCCAGCTGGAGTCAGGTATATTATTTTTCAACAGATTTATTGTCCTAATATTATTGATGTTAACTAGATGTTCTAATTGATTACCTATTAAGGATTTCATCCAAAAAATTATGTATACATTGACAGTAGTGGCCAAAAATTTATGTCACCAGCTTGAAAAAATGCTGGGATCAGAATGATACTCTTTTATATGTATTAACATTGAATTTGCAAGTCATGAGCTAAAAATTGTGTGTAATTGATGAACCAAAAACTAAAACTATGTCCCTTTTTTATACACAGGATGAGCTCAGCCAGGAGGAAGGTCTGGAAATTGGCAGGAAGGAGGAGGCAGGGCCCAGTGACAACCAGGAGGTGGTCATGCCCAGTGACAGCCAGGAGGAAGGTCTGGAAATTGGCAGGCAGAAGGAGGCCGGGCTCAGTGACAACCAGGAGGTGGCCATGCCCAGTGACAGCCAGGAGGTGGCCATGCCCAGTGACAGTCAGGAGGTGGGCGGGCCTAGTGTCAGATAGGAGGTGGCCGGGCCCAGTAGGAGCCTCACACAATCCCAGGTGCCTCCCCTCTGCCTTCAAACAAAAAGGCCCAGGAAGGGCACGGTGATGGAGGAGGCATCACTGCGCCTCATTAGGGAAGCAACGGATGTCCTGGGGACCCCCCTGACGCTGAAGAGCCCTATGGCTGGTATTTAGCCACCAGGTTGCTAGAATTGGAGAAGGGCCAACGCCTCCTCTGTGAGGAACTTTTTGCTGAGGCCCTTCAGAAGGGGCTGAGGGGCCAGATAACTGAGAACAGCCACATATATGATCCCAACCATCCTCCTCCTGCCACAAGTCCACCACCAGAGCCACAGCCTCCAAGGAAGGCTGCAGGGAAGGCTGCAGGGAAGGCTGCAGGGAAGGGTGCAGGGGAGGCTGCAGGGAAGGCTGCAGGGAAGGCTGCAGTGAAGAGAAGAAAGTGATGACCTGGGTTCAGTCTGGTTTGAAAGAAGATGCAGGCTGGTGTAGTACCACAGCCTGAGGACATATATGTCATCTGCTGCTGGTCTTAATCTCTGGGATTCCTGGACCAGATTGTGCTCCCTATTATATGGACTCCTTAAGATCCCAATTTTCTTTTCCACAGACTTGATATGTGCCCTGGGGCCAAAAGGCTTCACAAATTCCAAAAGTTTCTCTAGCGTTGCCTTCATCTTTATTTTGTTAACCAGAATAAATGGATATTTTAGTTTCTGAAAATACTTGCCTATGTGTTTTTATTCAAATACATTTCTATAAAAGACAATGTCAAATTAATAAGGGACACCAACCTCCTTGAGGTTCCAAAAAAAAAAAAAAAAAATTATAATTTTATTGTGGTAACTTGACACACACAAAAAAAATAAAAATATGGAGATCACTAGAAAATAATTTTAAAATAATCCTAAAAAAAATCTTGATAAAATCAAAAATAATAAAAGATGACTCAAAAAAAAATTGGTAAACATTATTATGGAGATTGGAGTTTTAAACAATACAATATTATTCATGAGATCAGGAGAAATAATCCGAAATCAGTTTGTGAGAACTCTGTGTGACTATGAGCAGCAAAACAACTTCATTCTTCTAGCATTATAAAGAAGACAATAATGCGCTGCATTAAACGGTCAGAGAATTTGAATTGAGGAATGTGCTAGCTCCATTACGAATGCTAGTTTTACCAGACTGAGTGCCTCCGGATTCGTTCCGTCGGACCTTTGATGCCGAAAAGTCCGCTCGTGTGTACGCAGCATAATGCCCCGTACACACGGTCGGATTTTCCTATGGAAAATGTGCGATTGGATCATGTTGTTGAAAATTCCGACCGTGTGTGGGCTCCATCTGACTTTTTCCATCGGATTTTCCGACACACAAAGTTTGAGAGCAGGCTATAAAATTTTCTGACAACAAAATCCGATCGCGTCAATTCCGACCGTGTGTGGACAATTCCGACGCACAAAGTGCCATGCATGCTCAGAAGAAATTCCGAGAAGGAACAGCTCGGTCTGGTAAAATTAGCGTTCAGAATGGATAGAGCACTTTCGTCACGCTGCAATGTTGTTTAATACAGCGCACTCTCTTCTTCTTTATAATGTGAGAAGAATGAAGTAGTTTTGCTGCTCATATTCACACAGACTTCTCACAAACTTCTTTCTTTATTATTTATCGTGATTCCCTCAATATATTTTGATTTGTCACATCTGACCCAATTTGTTTTTTGTTGTTTTATTTTTGTTTTGTATTTTTTTCAAGGCTGTTTTTTTTGGGGGGGGGGGGGGTGTATTTGTTTCAAGGCTGATGTTTTTTTTTTTTTTATTGGTTTGACTCCATAATATTTTTGTGTGTGTTTTGTGTGTCAAGTTACCACAACACCATTGGTATCTTGTATTATTTAATATCAATGAGATTGCTTGGTGTTGGTGTCCCTTGTTAATTTCACATTGTATTTTAGAAATGTACCTGCCTCCTCACAAACAAACTGTCCTTTATGAAGGAAAACACACATAGGCGAGTATAATTGTAACAAAAATTCCTTTATTAAGGGCTCAGAACCAAACAAAGAGGGAGGAAACGCTGGAGAAATATCATAAATTGGCGAAGCCTTTAACCCCTAGGGCAGACATCAATTATTTTACAGCAAAATTGGTGGCCTGAGGAGTCCATATGTAAGGAAGTACAGTCTGGTCCAGAAGTCCCAGAGATCCGGAAAGCAGCAGATGACATGTATTGTCCCCAGGCTGTGGTACTACAAGACTAGACTGAACCCAGGGTCATCACTCTCTGGTCTTCCTTCCACGCTTCCTTCCCGGCTGTGGCTCTGGTGTTGGAGATGTGGCAGGAGGAGGAGTAGGACCTGGAGGAGGAGGAGGAGGAGGAGTAGGACCTGGAGGAGGAGGAGAAGGAGGACTATGTGTGAGGTCACAAATGTGGGTAGCAGATGTTATTTGGCCCCTCAACCCCTTATTGAGAGCTTCCAAAATTAAGAACTCACACAGGAGTCGTTGGCCCTCCTCCATCTGCATCATTTTGCATGCAGTTATGCCAGCAAAGTCCTCCTCCACACTGTGGGGTGTTCTGAGGGCCTCAGTAGCCTTCCAAAATAGGCCTATTGCAGCCTCCTCCAGGTTACTCCTCTTCCTGCCACTTTTTCTTTGAAGATGGAGGGGAGGGACCTGGGTATCAGGCAGCCTGCTTGGCCTGGCCACCTCCTGGCTGAGACTTCCCTGTGTATGAAAAAGGGACATGGTTTTAGTTTTTGCTTCATCAATCACAATCATAAATTAGCAATCCAAACTAACATCTATTTAACATCATTGATTGGACAACCAGAAATATTTAGACGAATGCTATACCTGGTTCAAGCTGGGCTCCTCCACATGTTGCTGCCTGGAAGGCCCAGGTTGGGCATCAGAAGCCTCAGCTGGGGGGGGGAAGGAAGCGTGCAAGGAAGAGTGGAGAGTGCTGGCCTGGGTTCAGTCTGGCCTGCCAGAAAATGCAGTCTGTCATAGTACCACAGTCTGGGGACATAAATGTCATCTGCTGCTCCTGATCTCTGGGAATCCTGGAACTTCTTGTGCTCCCTTAGATAAGTGCTCCTCAGGCCACCAATTAGGATCTTCAAATAGGTGATGTCTGCCGAGGGGATCACCGTCTTCACAAATTCCAACAAATTATCCAGCACTGCCTTCCTCTTTGTTTGGTTCTTATATTCAGGGTGGTTTATCTGCCACAGACAGGGCAGCTCCCTAAACATATCTATGAAGATTGGCATAAAGTCCTTATCTTTCAAGATATCCATTTTCACTGTAAGACACAACACAAGACAAACCCTAATGTCAGCCTAAAGTCTTCTAAACTTGTGCAAATACAGGCCTCAATCTAGAAGCAGTATAGGCCCAATGTTAAATCTTACCTTCGCAATCACGATCGGCACCTCCGTTACTCCTTCCTCCGCTCACAGATCGTATGTACTACGCACGCGTGTTACGCTTTATAGACACTGCGCATGCGTGAAACTCCGCCTGCCCCTGACGTTCTTTCTAGTCTATTCCCCGCCCCTTCTCGTTCGTCACAGTGGGGGAAGACCACATGGCGGAGACACAGCAGGTGTCAGATAATTACACCAACAAGGAGGAGGAGGAGGAGGAAAGCCCGGAGCCTGAAACGTCCCGATCCAGAAGGAGATGATTTAAGGCCTCAAATATGTCCTTTGGGGAGATGTTGGAGATGGTGGACATCCTGAAGAGGGCCGACTATGACGGGAACTATGGACCTTACCCCAACCCCAATGTCAGAAAGGCCAAGATCATGGCCAAAGTAGTCAAGAGTCTGCACCGGAATTTTGGGGTACGACGATTGAAAGATCAGCTCAGGAAACGGTGTTCGGACCTCAAATTAAGGTAGCACGAGCAGTACAGAAGGATCTGGAGAGTGCTGCAAAAAAGTAAGTAGTTGTCCCGTGTTCCTATTCTTTATGTTTATTACGTTCGTGCTGCTCCATGTGCTTTTCTTAACTGTTATCCAGTTTAAAATGGCAACTTTCATGTTCATGGGCACATTATTCGTTCGTATAAAACATTGTTCGTTCGGCCTAGAAAACACCATTGTTTTGGCCATATGCATTTGCCCACAATTGTACCCCACTTCCAAGCAATGTTTCATATTTATAGTTCTGCCATCAAATATCTGTGTGCTAAGTATACCGATTTTTTTTTACATAGGGGAGAAAAGACTCGGAGGACACCCCTCATCCGAGGAGACCACAGACCCCCCACCTCTGGAAGAAGGGGAAACCCAAAGCCAAGCAGAGCAGGAGGAGGAAGACGTGGTGGAAATTGGCACCACAACAGGTGAGTGTCTGCGACCACAGGCTCAGGTAAGAGATGGATACTGGCATATTTATAATACATGGTGTGTTTTTGTTTCTATCTTTTTAGGTGATCGTGATGTTGTGGATCCAGGCCATTTCACCTCAGAAAGTGCACAGATCCTGATCGGGGAGATCATGGGGTGTAATAGGGACTTGGAAAACATCCTTAAAAACATCAATGATGTTCAACAAAAAATGAAGAACATCATTGATGTTTTAGGGAGAGTTTAAAACCCCTCCAAATCCCTTGGGTTTTTTGTGTGCTACAATTTTTTATTATTTTTTGACATATTTGCGAAAAGCCAAATTTTGAAGATGCACACAGTGTGTCAACATGTGCTATCTGCCATCACGGGAGATCAATGGACGCGTTTTGGGGGTGCAACCCCCTCCTCAATAATAAAGTACTGTGAGGAAGGGGTTGCACCCCAAAAACACGTACCTTGATTCCCCATGATGGCAGCTAGCACATGTTGACATTCGGCAATTTGTGTGCATCTGCAAAATGTGGCTTTTCCTGGGGTGACTTCACCCCATCTGAACGCAATATCAAACACAGTTTGTAAATACTCATGTCTGATATTGCCTTCAAGTTCTACCAAATGTGAACTTTGTAAGTTCAAGATTTGTGTCTTTCTTGTTGGTTTTAAACATGCCTGTTTTATCTTAAATGGACATTTCTACTTTTTCTAATGTGACCCCAAAAATCGTTATACAACAAACATGTTGGTTTGTTTTAAAAACCTTTTCTAAATGCACATGTGATTGTGCTGGTATTAAAAAGATTGTTAATCAAGAATGTGTGGATTATTGTCTCAACGTTCCAACACTTTTGTGGTGCTCTAATTGGTGTTTTCTGTGACAATGTGTGTTATTTCCTAAGGGCAAATCCACTTTGCACTACAAATGCAGTTTCAAGTGCACTTGTAGTGCAAAGTGTCTTTGCCTTTAGTAAATAACACCCAACAGTGCTTTGTAAGGTTACACGCCATTGTAAGGTTACACGCCAATCATGCCATTTTTAGGACTCACCACATTTCTGTCAGGGTCAGCTAAAAGAAACACAAGCAGTAAATGTCACCAAAGATTTGAGTAGTTATTTATTTATTTTTTTATTTGAAAAAAGTTTCAGACATTGTCTGGCATATTGATAGCCCCCCTACCCGCAAAGTATTCTAGGTATCTTAGCCAGACATCACGGGCACTCAGGGGGGGCAAGCCAGGACGGCCACTTTCAAGCACCCTCAGGGTTGTTTTATTTAGAATTCTGGCCTCAGGCCCAACTGAGCCAACATAGTTGGCAGAATGTTGCCGTAAAAAGTTATGTAGAACACAGCACGCCAGGATAATATGATTCAGTTTATACTCCGCCATGTGTATGGGTGTAAGAAATAAGCAGAACCGGCTGGCCATGATTCCAAACGTGTTCTCCACCACTCTTCTGGCTTTGGCCAGCTGGTAATTAAAAACCCTCCGGCGTGGGGTGAGGGTCCTCATCGGGAATGGCCGCATAAGATGGTCCCCCAGCGCAAATGCTTCATCCGCAACGAAGACAAATGGGAGTCCTTCCACATTGTCTTCTGAAGGTGGCAAGTCCAAGCTGCCATTCTGGAGACACCTGTAGAACTCCATCTGGGCGATGACTCCACCATTGGACATCCGGCCATTCTTCCCCACGTCCATATACAGGAACTCGTAAGTAGCCGACACCACCGCCAACATTACAATACTATTGAACCCCTTATAATTATAATAGTATGACCCCGAGTTGGGTGGTGGGACGATGTGGATGTGTTTCCCATCAATTGCCCCTCTGCAGTTAGAAAAGTTCCACCACTGGGCAAAGTGGGAGGCCACAGTCTGCCATTCCTGTGGCGTGGAAGGAAACTGTGGAGTCAAACAACAACAAAAATTAGTCATTTTGCACATAAACAGGGAAAGCAGATTAGACACAAACATTCTTGGCCAACATCAAGATAACATTTATTTGAGGGAGTTTTTAAAGACCAAAGTCTAAGGTACACCTATCAGATTCCCCCTCCCCCCCTCTCATGGGCCATTTTTAACATTTTAGGGAGGGGGGAGCTCTTGGACAGGTAACCCTCTCCACTTCATTGAGAGATGAATGCCAAAACAATGGGTATTACTTTGGACAGACCCTCCTTAGTTACACTATTGGCAGCCCACTGGACAGGTAAGAAGTGTCATGATACAAAGAGATAAATACACATTGTACACATTTGAGCACATTTGGAAATTCTACTATTACCTATCAAGATAAAAACTTTAAACAGTACCATTTGAAAGTATACAGGCAGGCCCTTGCACTACATGCTTTGGGGAATTCATCCATAAATCTGACCACTAAAGAGATGGGTATAGTGTGTATGGGTTTGGCAAAGTCAGCAGATAGATGATTGAGGATAGATAGAGAATTGGTATCAGCTGACTTAGCAGTTGGGGGGAGGGAGGGTTCCAAATGATTTGGGGACCCCCAAAAAAAGCCTCTGGCACTCTGCCTGAATTTAAAGCACAAATCACATTTTAAAACATTTTAGGGGGTTTTTAGGGTAAAGCACTACTATGGAGCTGATAAAATACATTGTTAAGTGATTGCATGAGGTGAATATAGGGCCAGGAGACCATGCTGGGGAAGTAAGTGAAGGCAAATATGTATGAAGGAGAAAAAAAATAATTACATAAAAATTCAGCAAGCATGAGGACAAAGGGGACATTCACAGCATATTCCAATCATGGTCATGGTGATTTGGGAATGAGGAAAGAAATATAATATATTATCAAACATTAAATACAATAAAATGTGATGTTAACCTCCCTGGCGGTATGATTCTTTCTGATTTTAGGTGCTGAAAGCGGTACAATTATTTTGCAATGAAATTTGGCGTTTTATATTGTAGGTATTTAATTATTAACAATAACACACTTAAATCTGTCCAAACAAGAGTCTAGTAGATATCCCGGGTATGATAAAGTTTGAAACACAAAAACATAAATTATAATATAATAAAAAAAAAATAATAATTATAAAAAATAAAAATAAATAGTAATAAAATAAATTTCCACACGATTCACTATCGCTCAATTCTGCAAGTGTTCTAATTTACTATCGCTGTTTTCTAGCTGGTCTAAAGCCATTTTTGACGTAAAGGGACACTTTTTGGTTGCTATGGACAATCTCCAGTTTCCAGGCAGAAAGAACAGTATATGCAATATAAAACTGCATGCAGGGCATGGGCCAGAGCACTGGGGACAAATGGGATGTGAAATGATTTCATACAGTACTGTAATCTGTAAGATTACAGTACTGTATGTGTTATGATTTTTACATTTTTTTGAATTTGCCGCCAGGCTCCGCCCCCGTGCGTCGCGACGCTCGCAGGGAACAGAGCCTGGCACGGAGAGGCTTCGGAGGAGGACGGAGCCCTCGGACAGTGCGGGGGACATCGCAGGATCCCGGGGACAAGGTAAGTAAGGAGGCACCAGGATCCTGCGATGTAATCCCGAGTGTGGCTCGGGGTTACCGC
Source organism: Lithobates septentrionalis (assembly GCA_037952835.1). Taxonomy (NCBI): domain Eukaryota; kingdom Metazoa; phylum Chordata; class Amphibia; order Anura; family Ranidae; genus Lithobates; species Lithobates septentrionalis. The sequence continues at coordinate 416,194 of JBBDGP010001766.1, read as the reverse complement.
TAATGGTCCTGAAATGTAACCCCGAGCCACACTCGGGAAAACCGCCAGGGAGGCTACAGGACAAATCTTACCTTAATATACTCCTTCTGCAGGACCTGGATGATGGCAGAACAGGTCTCTGGGATAATGATACCCAGAGCCTGTGGGTAAATGCCTGTCGAGAACTTGAGGTCCTGCAGGCTTCTCCCCGTCGCCAAGTACCGCAGGGTGGCGACTAGCCTCTGCTCCGGAGTGATGGTTTGCCTCATGCAGGTATCCTGCCTGCTGACATAGGGGGTCAGCAAAGCCAACAAACGGTAAAATATGGGGTCCGTCATCCGGAGATAGTTCCTGAAATCATCAGGATTATTCTCACAGATCTCACGGAGCAAAGGCATGTGACAGAATTGGTCACCCTGAAGCAACCAATTCTTGGTCCATGAACTCCTCCCCACCCTGTTAATGGACTGGACTTGTGTCAAGGTCAGGACCCCAACACCAAGCCCCTGCACAGCACGAACGCTATGAGGAGTACGTATACCCAACATGGCTAGAAAACGGTCGGCTGCTCAGAACGCTGTAACAGAGCGCACTGAAGAACAGCAAGGCCTGTGAAGAGCGACCTGAAAAACAGTAACAAACTAACAAGAACACAATGACAAGAGTCACGCGTAACTCCCTGCACGCACTGAAGAGCAGATACAAACCCACAAGCACAAACTGAACAGCAGAAAACGATCTGAAAACCATGAGTCTGAAAAAGCGCGGATCGTCTCTCACCAAACTTTTACTAAAACGAGATTAGCAAAAGGAGCCCAAAGGGTGTCGCGCTTGGTTCGGACCTGCCCTTTTCTAGTCTCGTCGTACGTGGTGTACGTCACCGCGTTCTTGGCGATCGGAAATTCTGACAACTTTGTGCGACCGTGTGTATGCAAAACAAGTTTGAGCCAACATTTGTCGGAAAAAATCCATGGATTTTGTTGTCGGAATGTCCGATTGTGTGTACGGGGCATAAGAGTACCTGCATACTCTTGGCTGTGAAATAGTCTTTTTTTCTACATTTACCATTAGTTTGGTTCACATACAGCAGCAGCACCCCAATATGATTCATTTGTGTACAAAAAGGCTTTTTTTTTCCAGATAATTTTAGCAGCAACACATTTTTTGTCATTAAGTGGTAATAGGCCTGCTTTGACATGATTTGACCAGCTGTCACTGTTCTGGATAATGCTGCTGGCTAATTTCTATCAAACTCTCATTAACCACAGTACATTTACTGCGGGCAGCCGGTACAGGCAGGCTGGATCACGTACATGTACGTGATCCAGCCTGTTCCAGGTTAGGGGTGCATAGTATGCTGCTCTTGCAACCACTGTGTCCACCAGACACATTGGATTGTGGATCCCAGTACCCCAGCCACTTTTGGCAGCCAGGGGATCATGTGATCACTATGCGATCACATGATCAACATGTCAACATAGCTGTTATAAATTAATTTCATTCATAAAAACTGTGTTTCCTGTAGAGTGATGCTGTGATTGGCCCACAGCTATCACATGGTACCTGTGCCAATCACAGCACCCTGTACCATGTCATTAGCTGTAGCCAATCACAGATCACTAGTAATAAAAAAAAAATCCCTAATCTAAACCTCAGAGAAATACAGTGTTACTATGGTGACACTGAACTACTTTGATGAAAGTATGTAAAAAAAAATAGTAAAAAAATATTAAATATATATTTATGTAAAGTTTAAAAAAAGTAATAAAAAATTATTATTTTTTTTTTCATACTGTCACCAGTTAGTATCCCTGATCACCACCACACAAGTCATATGATGATGCTGTAGTACACTTGTGACAGAAAGTAAAAAAAATATTTAATTTCTTAATTTTCAAAAAAATGTTGATAAAAAATTGCAACTTCAAAAAACTCGCCATGCCACTTACAAAATACCTCAGACTGTCTACTTTCCAAAAAGGGGTCAATTGGGGGGAATTTGTACTGTCCTGGCATTTTAAGGGCCTCAAGAAATGAGATAGGCCATCAGTACATCAGGATTGATAAATTTTCAAATATATACTTATATATATATATATATATATCTATATCTAGATATAGATATATATCTATATCTATATATATAGCATAGTTTTTAGACACTATAACTTTCAGACAAATCAATTAATATAGACTTATTGGGATTTTTTTTACCAAAGACATGTAGCAAAATACATTTGTGAAGAAATTTTATGAGATACGTTTTATAACAGAAAGTAGAAAATATTGTTTTTTTTCGTTTTGTTATTTTTCATTTATATAGCAAAAAATGTAAAAAAAAAAACTGCGGTGATCAAATACCACCAAAAGAAAGCTCTGTTTATGTGAAAAAAAAATTATATAAATTTAATTTGTGTATAGTGTTACATGACCCCACAATTTCCAGTTAAAGTAGCACAGCGCTGAATAGCGAAAAAGCCTGGTCATGAAGGGGGTAAAACCTTCCAGAGGTCAAGTGGTTAAGAATTAAGACTGTAGATGATAAAGCAGTGCAAAAAAAGGCCAGCAGCATTGCAGTCGTAAAAAGCAAAACTAAGCCAATATACACAAAGGAAACAGGGCAGAGGCACGTATTTTAATATCAGAATTAAAATACCGCAGATCATAAAGCACTGCAAAAATTGGCCAGCAGTAGGGCAGTTTTTTTTTTTTTTTTTTTTTTTTTTAAATATTTTTTTTTTATTGAACATTGTACAAGATATGATACATACAATTGTGTATTGTTAACATTCTTTCCATAGTACTATAGCATTCTACACATTTTTTTCTCATTTCAATAGCTGTATCTTACGTTATGTTAAGTATATGTAATATTCCTGTTGTGGTATATATTCATGGCCTCTCTATCTTTGGATTGAGCGATCTCTCATTATGGTCGCATCCTCCGACATGAAGCCACATATGCTACAATTTGCTCTTAGTGCTTTTAGCTATTACAAATACCTGACTGTTGTATTGGTAAGTTAATATTTTCTTGTACCTTTATAGATAGAGTGCTTCTGGTCTTAGTATTTATTTAAGGTAACTTGTAGAAAAATAAGGAAGAAAATAAAATTAAAAAAAAAAAAAAAAACAAGTAAGCAAATAAAACTTGACCCAACAGACTTATTGCTTCCCCTGGGTAGATGGTTCAAATCAGCTTATTTTTTCTCTCAGTAAATCAATCGCCTTGAGTACCATGAGTTCCATGGTGCCCATAGTTTGGATATCTTCTCATAGTTCCCTATAGCTGATGCGTGTAAAACTTCATATGTACCGTAGTTGTGGACTGTGGTTATTACTTCTGATATGGATGGGGGTTCTATATCCTTCCAGTGTCTAAGAATTGTAAGCCTGGTTACCAGCAATATGTGTGATACTATTGTTCTGAATTGGTTTGGAATAGAATATAGGTTCATTGATAGTATTGCCATTGATAGGCTTAAAGGAGGGGTTTGTTGCGAAAAATTTCTTATTAAACTTTCTATTTGCCTCCATAATGGTTTTATTTTGGGGCAGTTCCATAGTATGTGAGATAACGTGCCGCACTCCCCGCATAGTCTCCAACATTCAGGAGAGGAGTTGTGATAGATTTTAGATATGCGACTGGGTGTGAGGTACCACTTATGGAATATTTTTTGCTGCATTTCCCTGAGGTTGGTGCTTTTAGTGGAGTTGTATATATTATTGAAAGTTATTTCCCATTTTTTTGCCGGGTAACATTGTCCCATTTCTATTTCCCAGGCTATTATGTTTGGGGATTTTGTGCAAACCTTTTTTTCTTGGAGACCCAGAAATAAGGTTGATATCCCTTTTAATTTTGTAGTAGTTTGTGATAGAAATTGGAGTATCTTTGTTGGTAAGTTGGTAAATATGTTGGGGTGTTTTTTCAGGAGTTGAGTAATCTGTGCGTATTTGTAATATTCTGTGTGTGGTATGCCAAATTCCTCCTGTAACGTGTTGAATGTTTTGATGGAATTACCCTCTATTAGATCTTCAATATGTTGTATACCCTTCATCTTCCATATCTTTAAGTTAATATCTGGAATGATATGGCTGAGTGCGGAGATCTGGAGCTTAAGTGGGGCCACTGTTCCCGTCCAATCTGGGTAATTTCTAAGGTAACCCCACGCTCTTATTGTTGCTAGTATGGTTGGGGATAGCTTTGCATCTAGGGAGAAGTTCATATGGGCTGTCATGAGAAAGTCTTTCAATGATTTATTTTTTATTTGGATTTTTTCTGTCTCTGCCCACAATGTAGACAGATTCGTCTCCGATATCATCCAATTTCTTGATTGCGCTAATATGGTTGCAAAGTAGTAGTCCTGCATGTGTACATGTCCCACCCCTCCTGCTGTCCTATGTTTTATTAGCTTAGTGAATGCACATCTTGCTTTCTTCCCTTGCCATATGTATCTATTTATTATAGGTTGAAGGGAATTAAAGAAAGAATTTGGTAACGGCATTGGGAGGGTCCTAAATAGGTAGAGTATCTGTGGTAGAATTTGCATCTTGAAAGCTGCAAGTCTACCCAGCCACGAGAGTTCAGTTTTAGCCAGATTTTTTAGTTTGTCAGGAAGCTGTTTCAGAAAGGGGGTGTAATTGGCTGACAATAGATCTTCTGATTTAGGAGTTAGTATAATGCCTAAGTATTTTATTCCCTCTTTTTTCCATATGTATGGGAAATTTTGTTCTAGTTTGTGACTAACCTGAGGTGTTATTCCTAGGTTTAAGATATAGGACTTAGATTCGTTTACTTTATAGTACGATACTCTGTTGAATATTTGTAGGGCCTTGTGGACTGATGGTAGGGAGGTTTCTGCTTTTGTGAGCATCAGTATGATGTCATCTGCGAATAGGCTGATAATATGGTTTCTTTGGCCTATCTGTACCCCGGAGATGTTTTGGTGTGTTCGTAAATGGGTTGCTAATGGTTCCATTAATAAGTTAAAGATCAGGGGGGAAAGGGGGCACCCCTGTCTCGTCCCATTGGTAATTTGGAACGGGGCAGAAAGCGCTCCTGCTACGAGTACTTGTGCTGATGGATGTGTGTATAGGGCCATAATGGCAGAGTATACTGTACCCTCAAACCCAAATTTCCCCAATACCTGGGAGAGAAACTGCCAATGGATTCTATCAAACGCCCTCTCTGCGTCCAAAGCGAGGAGCAGGGAAGGCGTTTTACATCTGTTCGCAATGTGGATTACGTTGATCAGTCTTCTTGTGGCATCTGAAGTTTGCCTTCCCTTTGTGAATCCAGATTGATCTATATGAATAATTTCAGGAAGAATGTGCATTAACCTATTCGCTAGTAGTTTTGCATAAGTCTTAATATCCATATTTAATAGGGAGATAGGTCTGAAATTCTGTGGGGAATCAGGAGCCTTCCCTGGTTTAGGTAATGCTATTATGGTTGCTTTCAACATCTCCGGAGGGAATGACGAGGAGGCAACAGCAGCACCGAACATCTCTGTCATATGTGGGGTTAGTATACTATGAAAGGCCTTATAGTATTCCCCTGAGAAGCCATCTGGTCCGGGGGATTTGTTTATAGGTAGTGACTGAATGGTGAGACTGACTTCTGTTATAGGGGAGTTCAATGTATGAAGGTGTTCTGCGGTGAGTTTAGGTAAGTGTATAGTTTGTAGGAAAGTTTCAATGTTTTCTATATTAGGTTGTGGTATTGTGGAGTCATTTTTAAGATTATATAAGGAGCCGTAATAGTGGCTAAAGGCATCGGCTATTTCTTGTGGATGTTGGTGTTTGATTTGTGTTTTTGGATGAGTGATATATGGTATGTGTGTTTTATGTCTGTGACCTTTTAATTGATTGGCAAGTAGTTTCCCTGCTCTAATACCACTAGTGTAGTATGTCAATTTTAGCTTCCTGGAGGCCTTTTCAAAGTCCTCCAATAGAGTTAGCCTAAGCTCTGTGCGAAGCATATTTAGTTGATCTATTAATTCTTGAGAAATAAGTGTCATATTTTGCTTCTCTAAAATTTCAATTTGGTTTATGATTTTCGTTGTCTGCTGTTGCCTCATCCTCCTGAACCTCGCCTCCTGTTGCATCAACACCCCCCTTACAAATGCCTTGTGGGTATTCCACAGGGTGAATGGATCTGAGACCGACCCCTTATTAAGTGAAAAAAATTCCTTCATCTGCTGCTCTATGTACATCTTGGTCGGGCCATGCTGGAACAGCCTGGGGTTGGCTCTCCATATGTAAGTGCTTTTAATTGTAGAAGGTTTCCCCACTTGTAGCTCCACTGGGGCATGGTCCGACCAAGCTATACTATGTATTTTAGCAGTTCTACATTTAAACAGCAATCGTTTATCAACCAGAAATAAGTCAATTCTACTGTAAGATTTATGGCAGTGAGAAAAAAAAGAGTAGTCTCTTTCATTAGCATTAAGGCATCGCCATGCATCATACAATGAATACTTGTGAAGTATTGGCTGTAGGGTTGGTGGAGATCTTTTAGGATTGGATGTTGAGTCCAGAACAGAGTCAGGCACCATGTTAAAGTCTCCGCATATCACTGTTGCTCCTTTGCGTATCTGTTCAATTTTCTTGAGGACTGAATGCAGGAATTTGGATTGCCCTGCATTTGGGGCATAAATGTTTGCCAAAGTGAAAGTTTCAGAGTTAATGTCGCACACCATAATTATGTAGCGGCCATGTGGATCCAGTAAGATCTTATGTAGGATGAATGTGATAGTGTCCTTAATTGCTATCATTACCCCTTTCGTTTTGGTCTTTGCATTTGCGCAGAAAATATGGGGGAATCTCGGATGGGAGCATTTAGGTGGTGAGTCAACGTGAAAGTGGGTTTCTTGTGTGCATAGGATGTCGCTGTTTTTTTGGATTGCTTCCTTCCATAAGGACTTTCGCTTGGCCGGGTGGTTTAGTCCCTTTGCATTAATGGTCAGGAAATTCACTGCCATGTATTCGGTTTATGTGATGGTGTGATTGGTGTATAATATAGGTTGCACTTACTTCGCTTATGTGCCTGACCTGGATGTTGATTTTTTGCTGGGCTTGGAGATCTTCTGTTCTTGATTGATGCAACATCCTCCCAGGTGTGAAGCAATGGTCTTGACTGTCGGGGTGAGAAGAAAAGAAAAAAAAAGGAAAAAAGAGGAGAAAAACAAAACAAAAACTTGTAGGAACCGAGGTTCAACATTCGTGGCTACGTGCCAACTAGTAAGTTCGTTAAAGTGTGACTCTCAGTCACTCAGGTATTAACTTGTGGGTAGTAAGTTTATACAAACTTAACGGAGTGGAAATATGTACTCCAACGCGGGTCGTTGGTAATGTAACTTGCCCATGCTGGTATCAGTGGTGAGTGCGGGCATTCCTGCGATCGACCGTGCGCCATTCTGGACCCGGGCTTGTGTTGGGGCTTCTTGACCTAGGGGGTGACTGTTTGTCTGAGATTATCCCCCAGGAGCTGAGTAGTGCCATAACTTTAGCCAAGGAGTCCATCACATACTCCTTGCCTTCTTTTGTTACGATCAGTTTGGTTGGGAATCCCCATTTGTACCCAATCTTGTGGTTTCTGAGTGCTTTAGTTAGGGTTGTCATATTTCTCCTTTTTTGTAGCGTGTATTGTGATAAGTCTGCGTAGAATTGCAGGTTTGAGTATGGCGAAGGAATCGCTTCCTTCTGTCTTGCAGCCGCCATTATTCTTTCCTTAGTTTGGTAGAAGTGTAGGCGCAGGATCACGTCCCGCGGTATATCTTCTCCTAGGTAGGCGGGTTTAGGTAACCTGTGGATCCTATCCACCGTGAGGTCTAATGTTGTTAGATCTGGTAAGATGGCTGTGAATAGCTGGGTGGCATAGTCCCTCAAATCTTGTTGTTTAACCGTTTCTGGGACCCCTCTGATCTTCATGTTATTTCTTCTGGATCTGTCCTCAATGTCCGCCATTTTGGCTTTGATCCCTTCTAAATCTTCCTCTTTAGCTTCATTTGCATCTACCAGGTTATTTATTGTTGTGGCGTATTCCCCCATTTTATGTTCTATATGGGTCATTTTGTTAGTTACTGATTTGATCTCATTGCTGAATTTGTGCATACAGGAGATCATGTCTGAGTGAAGTGATCCTCTCAGTGATACTAACATTTCTTTTAACATAGTATCCATGACAGGCTGGCCGTTTGTAGGGAATGTATCAATGGAGTCAGGCAGCTCCCTAGTATCATCACCTGAGTCAGGGGGAGAGCTCACCTCAGTGCTGTCATCCATGGCATCCGCCTTGAATCTGGACTTCTCTGGACTCCCTGTTGATGGGGTAGCTGGGGGAGAAATCGAGTCTTTAGGAGGGCTGCTTCTTTTTTGGGTTTTCATCTGCTTGCTGTTGTTTTTAGCCGCGGATGTCGGCGTGGATGCCGGGCCGGCGCCATCTTGCCTGGCCTCATAGGAGTAAAACTCCGTCAGTCTCATCGGCCGATTCCCTTCCTTTTTTCTTCTGGTCATGGTCTCAGTGCGTTCCCCGGGTTCTTGCGGACCGGAACGCCGTGGTTTGGGCTTAGTATCGGTCCCGGGCAAGGTGCTGTGAGCCGCGTTGTTCCCGCTGGTGTTGGAGCTCTGCTCTCACACGTCCATCTTGGACTCCGGCTAGCTCCGCCCCTAGTAGGGCAGTTTTAATGAGCAAGACTAGGCCAAAATTTCCTCGAAACACAGGGTACAAGCAGATGTTTTACTACTGGAATTAAAAGACCACCAATGAAACAACAAATTGGTTACTGGCAGGACAGTTTTAATGAGCAAGGCTGGGTTGCAATGTACTGGAGAAAGTAAACAAAAAAAGTAAAAGTTAAAAAGCAGGTGTTTTCATACAAGACAGATGTTAGAGCTGTGTTAAATTGGCCAGCAACAAGACACTTTTAATCAGTAAAAAAAACAAAAAAAAAAAAACAACCTAACAATATACAGTATATCTAATGGTGTATGCTAAGAGGAATTTTTACTATGGGAATAGAGAAGTGCAATAAATGCTAGTGATAAAATTTAAGGTAGTTAGGTAGTTTACATGTACACTTTTTGTATACCTAGTTTTTTTATCCTTCAAACAATACAGTGGTGTAGCAATTACATATTGCTAACTAAAAGAAAGTATCACAGCTCACCAACTCTTTCCAAGATGGACTAATGGACTCTGCTATGTATAGATTCCTGAGCAATATACGTGCTTTTACCTTGCTGGAGGATTGGCGAGAGTGGGTGAGCTCCGATGCTTTTTTTTTAGGCCAGCAACAACTCAATGTTGTGTGTTAAGTTTCCCAAATTTAACAAAAGGCCCTATTAACATAAAATAAAAAACAATATACCCCCCAAAAAAGTGAAGACATCAAAATATCACTTTTTCTTTTGTAAAGGGAAGCTCTATGGTATGAGCAGGAAAACAGTTAAAAGTAACCACTTAAAGAAAAAAAGCCCCCCCAATGGTAAGAACTCTTAAGCAAAGAAGGGAAGTAGGGCTGGTTTCCCAATAGCTAGCAATGATACTTGTTGTTGACACAAATAGTGGCCCTAATGGGGTTTTTTGGTAAGTGAAGAATTGTCAGCATGGAGAGGGGTGGGGTAAGAGACAAAAAAAAATCCCACCACTGCAATTCAGAAAAGTAAAGCACAGTCTTCTAACTGACCCCAATCTCTGTACATGCAGTTTGTTTCTCCCTATCCTCCTCTGACAGCAGCTTTTAATGAGGGAGATGGCTTATTTTATTTGCCCTTCAATAATGTTTCAAGGGCCATGCAGTGCATTATGGTTAAAAACAAATTTGCCCTGGTGCGATTTCGAAGCCAAAGGATTGCATGCAGTCCATGGTTATGGCAAATTCAAAACTAATTTTTACAAAGCAGTACCAATGGCTCATCCCTCCAGCAGAGTAGTTCCATCATGCCCTTCCCAACAGAGCAGTACCATCAGCTCTTTTCTCCTCAGCAAAGAAGTCTCATCAGCTCTCAATCCTAACAAACCAGCACTATAAGCCCTCAATCCTAACAGAGTAGCACTTAAATCCTAGCTTAATTCCTAGACAGAAAACCTTTAAAATCTGGCCGTGGGGCAGTCCTTCATTCATGGTTCCTCAGAGGATTCCTCTACAGCAAATATGTCAAACACAAGGCCTGCGGGTCAAATCTGGCCTGCCAGGTTTTGTCATGTGGCCCTCGCAGCCAGTTTTGCAGCTGGAATGTGAGGGAACTCTATTCCGCCACCTCTGGCTCTCACCCCCTGCTCCTGCTCCCGCTGTCACTTGTAAACACAAAAGCCTTCTGTGTTTACAAGAGACAGCTTTGAAATCAGATCCCTGCATGCACACACGGCAAGGAACGACAGGGACAGATCTCCAGAGTCTGAGAAAGAGAACGATCTCTCTGAAAAGTGAGGCAGAGCTGCCTACACAGGGAGGTACTATAGCTGAATACATGGGTAGTAGAGCAGCCTACACAGGGAGGTACTAGAGCTAGGGCAGGTAGAAGAGTGAAAATGCAATGGAAGCTTGGGGGGGTTGGGGTTTCACACTGTGCACCCCTAAACCCTGCACTCTATTCACGGCATACCCCTAAACTATGCACTGTGTCTGTAGTTTACTCCTGAGCTCTGCACTCTGTACATAATGCAGATCTAAACCCTGCACTCTGTACATTACTCACCCCTGAACTCTGTCTGCACTCTGTGCATAGGACACCCCTAGAACTACACTCTGAACATAGCACACCCCTGAACCTTGAACTCTGTACGTAGCGTAATCCTAAATTCTACATGTAGCACACTCCTAAACTCTGCATTCTGTATGAAGCGTAATCCTGAATTCTGCACTCTGTATGTAGCATAATCCTAAGCTCTACACTCTCTATGCAGCACACCCCAGATACAAGCAGCCCTTTGAGAGCAACTATACTGCTGATGCGGTGGGTGATGAAATTTGAATTTGACACCCCTGCTCTCTAGAGGGTACTGCATTCTGAAGACTGATAATAACAGAGAAGCACCATCAACTCTTCTTGAATAGAGCACTATCATCGCCCTGTTTTTTCTGCAGAGCAATTTCACCAGTTCCTCCTTGATGTGAAGTATACCATTTATTTTCCTGAAAGTTTAAAACCAATAAAACCATATCTTACATTTTTTTAGTCACGTGTATTGCATTTAAGTTGTGAGCCTCCTAAGTATCTAATTATTCCTCAATTAGTGTCAACAACCTCAAAGTCTTTTACATGCTGGGCTTATTAGTAACACATCTAGAAAACGCGGTTTATTTTAACTGCAATCATTCAGATATAAGTTGTTAGGTGATTACATTACATCTTGTGTTAATGAGGAAATTTGGTATCCCTCAAATAATAAAAAATAAATAATCATGTTATATTAAGTAAGGATGTCAGTGGTGGAGACTTTTTTTGTTTTCTTTATTCCTCATAATAACATTGAATCCTTTTCAGCTGGAATAGACAACAGAAGGAAGTGCAGATCTTGCATACAGCATTAAGACCAAACAGTGGGGTTGATTTACTAAAACTGAAGAGCACAAAATCTGGTGCAGCTGTGCATGGTAGCTAATAAAATTCTAACTTCAGCTTGTTTAATTAAGCATTGGCAAAAAAAACAAAAAACTTGAAGCTGATTGGTTTCTATGCAGAGCTGCACTAGATTTTGCTCTCTCTAGTTTTAGTAAATCAACCATAATGTCCTCAAATATGTCAATACAACTGCAGGGGAACTGCGGTCATACACCTTACATGGAACTGGCTGTAGAGGGGAAAGATTTCATGCTAAGTTCCTGTCCAAAGCAAAGTTGTTATTCCCCACTGGACTACAGAACACATCGTCTCTCCTCATCTCCATAAGATAAGAATCATTTTTTCTGTAGTCCAGCAGGAGCGAATTCAGGCAGGGCTGACAACATTGCTTAAAATTTCAGTGCAGCACATGCATCACTGTCAGCTCACTACATGAATTTAGCTACTCACTCTATTTCTGGCAGGTCTTATGGTATTTTACTGTACTTTCAAAATCGGAGAGAGAGCATGAGAAGTTCATGTATTTCACAGACATTCAGAATTTTTGCCAAAGTTTCCCAAAAATGTTGTGCTGGGAATAAGAGAGGACTAAATTAGGGTACCTGATAACATGAAAACCTGAATCCTGTAGGTTGAGACATATATGAAATAGAAAATCAGAAATGAGACTATCATGGGTGGGTCTCCAGGGCCAAAACTAGGGGGGGGTGCCTGCCCCGGGTGACGCATCTAGGGGATGGGCACCAGGGGTTCCGCTCTCACCTTTATTGGGAACCACTGCTCTCAGGGTGTCACTGCTGTCCGATGAAGTGTAATGGACAGGCAGGTCTCCCTCCTAGGTACAGCCTATGTCTTTTCTGTGTGAGGCATCCCAGAGAAGGGGAGACTTCAAAGAAGGCCCTGGACTGGACGAGAGATGCAGAGGAGGTCCTGGAATGGGGGGGGGGGTGTGGAGGAGGCCCTGGGCTGGGGGGTTGCAGAGGACACCCTGGACTGGGGGGTGCAGTGAAGGCCCGGGGCTGAGGGGGGATGCAGGTGAGGCCCTGGACTGGGAGGGGGGTTAGAGGAGGCCCCGGACTGGAAGGTTCAGTGGAGGCTCTGGGTTCATGGGGAGTGCGAAGGAGGCCTTGGGCTGGGGAGTGCGGAGGAGGCCCTGCCTGGAGGGTGAAGTGGAGGCCTTGACCTGGGGGGAGGGGCGCAGAGGAGCCCCTGGACGTGGGGGATGCAGAGGAGGTCCTGGGATGGCGGGGTGCAAAGGAGACCCTGGACTTGGGGGATGCAGAGGAGATCCTGGTATGGGGGGGTGCAGATTAGGCCCTGGACTGGGGGGGGTTCAGAAGGGACCTTGACCTGGGGGGATGTAGAGGAGGTACTGGATTGGGGGGTACACAGGAGGCACCCCCCCAAAGCAGAAAGCCAGAGACTGATAGCCACCAGCTTTCTGCTCGGGGAGCACTAAGAACTGAGTGATTGGCTGTTTGATTACTCAGTTCTCAGCCTTAGAGCCGGCAGCGGACAGATGCAGCATATACCTAGGTAAGTATGATTCATAAATAAAATTCCCATACTTCTCTTTTAATTACCCGACATCTCCTCTTTCCTGCTATTCGGGCCACATGACGACAATTAGGCCTCATTCACATGGAGCATATGCCCAGTGTGATGCCCATGTACCGCGTGAGGACGCATGGTGTCCTGTGCATCCCTGTGACATAGTCGAATGTCAAAATTTGACATGCAGACAGGAAGGGATGCATGTATCCAAACGCACAGTGTCTGCATTTGGATCTGTGCACCCACTTCTATAGGTGAAGCTCTCTGGTGGATGCAGATGCAGCAAAAAGTGGCTCAGCGCCTGTCTGAATGAGCCCTTAGGGGAATTTATCAAAACTAGAGCAGACAGAATTTGGAACAGCTGTGCCTGGCAACCAATCAGTTCATAGCTTCCATTTTTAAAGCAGAAGCTGAACAAGTTGAAGATAGAAGCTGATTGGTTACCATGCACGGCTGTTCCAAATTCTGACTGCACCAGTTTTGATAAAGTCCCCTCACTGTGTTTTACATTTCTTACTCCTGACTACTGCATTCTAAGTTCAGCACATTCTTTGTTAAAGTCATTGTAAAGGCACAATATTTTTAATCTTCATGCATTCTATGCATTAAGGTAAAAATACTTCTGTGTGCAGCAGCCCCCCTAGCCCCACCTAATTCTTACCTGAGCCCTCTCTCGATCCAACGATGTCCACAAGAGCCTTGGCTGTCCGGGGACTCACACTCCTGGTTGGCTTTTGGCAGCAATGGGAGCCATTGTCTCCCACTGCTGTCAATCACAGCCAGTGAGCCAATCAGAAGAGGGAAGGAGCAGAGTCGAACTGTGTGAATGGACACACAGAGCCGCAGCTCAGGAGCGTGCCTGCTAGGTGCCCCCATAGCAAGCTGCTTGCTGTGGGGGCACCCAGAAAGAGGGAGGAGCCAGGAATGCTGGCGAGGGACCCAAGAAGAGGATGATCCAAGCTGCACTGTGCAAAACCACTACACAGAGCAGGTAAGTATAACATGTTTATTATTTAGAAGAAAAAAAAACAAGACTTCAATATCACTTTAAGGTTAGCTGTGTGTAGTAAAGGATATGCAATAGAACAGTTTTATTTTATGAAAATGAGTGTACTGAGGTTTGTACTGTCTGCTACATAGTTGCTTGTGGCACAGTCATTAAAGCATATGGCCCTTTAAGCTCCTCCCACCGTTGATGCAATCTGACCACACCCACAGTGTTGGCATGGCGCTGCTATGTTGCCACATACCATTTTTCTTGGGGGGGTGCAAAAAAATGTCCAGCCCCGGGTGCCAGATGTGCTAGCTACGCCACTGTGGGTCCCTTCACATGTTTATCCTTGTAACTCTTCTGGACAACTTAAGAAACATATCAGTTTTCAAACACATTATATTTCCAGCATCAGGTTGCTGAAAGGTAATTGTTCACGTACGGAACTGTTGAAAACCTTGTTAACCTTTAATTAAGTACAGTGATCTCTGCTGAAAATTAACTGGGAATTGGTTTCTAGATTCAATTTAGCTTAGCAGTTTTAACGTGAGTTAAGAGCGCAAATAGTGTGATTTAAGAAATAATACATTCATAAAATTGCTGTAATTGGCATGCCTGAAAATCCCAGTGGGGAAACACGAAGGGAACTACTTAAAAGTTCTGAAATAAGTAGTTCTATGAAAGTCTGACCAAATTTTGACTTTCATATTTACCATACTTACCATATTTATTTTTTATCTGGCTGGGAAATAACCTTGAATATGGAAGGGGCATATTTATAAACTGGGGATATATGATTTATTCATAGATATTTGTCCAAGTGAGATTTGACAGAATTCTCCCTGTATTTCATGGCCACATTCATCCTATTTACAATAGGATGAATTTGGTTCAGATGAAAGCAGCTACTGGTGAACAGCCATTGAATCTCATATGTACAGCGCCAGTGGAGATTTGGATTCAGCCTGCAGGTCAGTTTTCTTTCAATAGCTCTCCATGGTACTGAAACAGTTTATACATAATTACAGCATTTGGAGGATTACATTTCTTTTTTTTTATGTGAAAAAGTTGTACCCGCCCACACTTCTAGAGTAGACCAGCAAGGCACATAGGGGTCCTCCCAGAAAAGGGGGTCCCTTGCCAAACCCAATGCTGGTCAACAAGTTCTTCAGCACCCAGGTGCCTAAAAAGGGGTTCCAGTGAGGTGGGGCATGATATACCACTTACCTGCCTCTCTATCACGTGATGCCCAAAGGTGCCTTGCAATTTCCATCCAGTGTCAAGAGAGGAGAGAGGAGCAAGGTTCTCTTTCTCACTGCTCAAATCCTGTTTGAGCAATGAGGAAATTCCCTCTATATTGCACAGATTAGTTTGAAAAAGGAAATCCTTCCCCAGAGTTCCCTGAGCACGCAAACCATGCCAAGGGTGGGGATTTCCTCATTGCTCAAATGAGACTTGAGAAGTGAAGAAAGGGAACCCTGCCCCTCCTTTCAACCACAACACTTGATGATATGATGGGAATCCTTTGGAGCTCGGAAAGATTAATAATAGTTAAACAATAGAATAATTAATGATGTTTTCGTGTTTTTTTTTTTACTCTCTCACCCACCTACATGGTGAGTCAGTTTTCTAAGGAGGTAGGTGACCACTTACTTGCCTCCCATGGGGGGCAGGTAGGTGGTATATCAACTTCTCCTTTGCTAGCACCCTTTCCTGGTCAGCATGGGTGGTGAATAACCCAGTGGCCATCTGCATTGGAACTGGGGCTTTATGAAGGAGCTCTAGTATTTTTGGATAGCCACTCCTAAAGCATCCGCTGAGTGTTGAAAGGTATGTATGTTTATATCAGCTTGGTGGGGGTGGGGGGGGGTGACTGTGGCTACCAGTCTAGGGGGATATTTATTAGCCTATATGTTTAGCTTGTCAGGCTGCTAAGATCTGCGGGAGGCACACTGTAATATATATATATATATATATATATATATATATATATATATATATATATATATATATATATATATAGTGCCTTGAAAAAGTGTTCATACCCCTTGAAATTTTCCACATTTTGTCATGTTACAACTAAAAATGTAAATGTATTTTATTGGAATTTTATGTGAAAGGCCAACACAAAGTGGCACATAATTGTGAAGTGGAAGGAAAATTATAAATGTTTTTCAAAACTTTTTACAAATAAATATGTGCAAAGTGTGTTGCGCATTTGTATTCAGCCTCCTTTACTTTGATACCCCTAACTAAAATCTAGTGAAGCCAATTGCCTTAAGAAGTCCCCTAATTAGTAAATAGAGTCCACCAGGGTTTGTTAGAGAACCTTAGTGAACAAACAGCATCATGAAGGCCAAGGAACACACCAGACAGGTCAGGGATAAAGTTAAAGGAGAAGTTAAAGCAGGGTTAGGTTATAAAAAAAATAACCCAAGCCTTGAACATCTCACAGAGCACTGTTCAATCCATCATCCAAAAATGGAAAGAATATGGCACAACTGCAAACCTACCAAGACATAGCCGTCCACCTAAACTGACAGGCCGGGCAAGGAGAGACTGAATCATAGAAGCAGCCAAGAGGCCCATGGTAACTCTGTGGGAGCTGCAGAGATCCAAAGCTCAGGTGGAAGAATCTGTCCACAGGGCAACTATTAGTTGTGCACTCCACAAATCTAGCCTTTATGAAAGAGTGGAAGAAAGTCATTGTTGAAAGAAAGCCATAAGAAGTCCCATTTGCAGTTTGCGCAAAGCCATGTGGGGGACACAGCAAACATGTGAAAAAAGGTGCTCTGGTTAGATGAGACCAAAATGTAATCTTTTGGCCTAAAAACAAAATGCTATGTGTGTCAGGAAACTAAAGCCTCGTACACACAATCGGATTTTCCGCAGACAAAACCTCAGACTTTTGTCCGAAGGCGTGTGCCTGGATTTTGTCTTGCATTCAACTGGCAAGGAATTGTCAGCTAACAAACACGAACGTAGTGACGTACTATGTGGTTTTTCAGCTCTTTAGCGCCACCCTTTGGGCTCCTTCTGCTAATTTTGTGTTAGTAGAAGTTTGGTGAGTGTTGATTTGCGCTATTCATTTCAGGCTTTTCATTTAGCGCTTTTCAGTCCGCGCTTTTCATTTCACGCTTTTCAGTTCGTTTCTGAACGGCCGTTTGTCAACCAGACATGTTGCGGAATCGGAGGAAATAACGTGTTATTTATTATTGGCCTTGGAGTTATTGCTTTGACCCAAGTCCAGTCCAGGAACAGGAGGAGGAGCAGTTCTTGGAGCAAAAATTGGTTGCTTTATTAATCCTGACCAATTATGTCATATGCCTTCGCTGCGGGAGCTCCAGGAGAATAATCCAGATGATTTTCGGAATTATCTCAAGATGATGGACCCCTGCTTTCACCAACTCTTGGGATTTCATAATTTGCCATGTCACGAATGTTAATTATCCATTACGAATGCTAGTTTACAAGACCGACCTCTTCTGGCTCGTCCTTGCTTCCGAGGATGCGTGTGAGTACTTTGGACTTTTGCCCAATGGACTTGTGTACGCACGCTCGGAAAATCCAACAACAGACATTTGTCCTTAGAAAATTTTAAAACCTGCCATCCAACATTTGTCCGATGGAGCGTACAAACGGTCAGATTTTCCGCCAACAGCCTGTCATCACAGATTTCCCGTCGGAAAATCCGATTGCGTGTACGAGGCTTAACACTTAACACATCAGCCTGGACACACCATCCCCGTGAAACATGGTGGTAGCAACATCATGTTGTGGGGATGCTTTTCTTCAGTAGGGACAAGGAAGCTGGTCAGAGTTGATGAGAAGATAGATGGAACCAAATATAAGACAATCTTAAAAGAAAACGTGTTAAGGCCCGTACACACGATCGGACTTTTTGACAACAAACATGCAAATTAGCTGTTTTGGAGCAATATCCGACCGTGTGTACGCTCCATTGGACAAACTTTTTCTGTTTCCATCGGACTTTTGTTGGCTGTGCGAATGGACAAACTTTCCGGCAACAAAAGTCCGATGGAGCAAAGTCCGATCGTGTGTACACAAAAGCATCAGACTTTTGTACAAACTACAGTACGCGGCCGCGAGAATGTTTCCAGCGCGAACACATCGCGCTGGTTCTCGGCGACAGGGTACTGTACATCTCGCGCTGGCTGCAATAGGAAAAACACATTTTCCTATTGCGGCGAGCGCGAGCGGGAATTCCCCTCTGGGGGCATGCCAGGCCCTTAGGTCTGGTATGGATATTAAGGGGAACCCCCTACCCAAAAAAAAATCCATACCAGATCCTTATCCGAGCACGCAGCCCGGCCGGTCAGGAAAGGGGGTGTGGACGAGCGAGGCCCCCCCCCTCCTGAGCCGTGCCAAGCCGCATGCCCTCAACATGTGATGTCATAGGGGGGGTGGGGTCACCGCCTATATAAGTCATAGCAGAGCGCACAGACAGCATTACAGCCGGAGAGAGCGTCGTGTCAACATCTCTGGAAGAGAAGAGGGAAGAAGACGATCCAGATGTCCGGGCTCCTCCGCTAGCAAAAGAGCGGCAAAAGAGCAGAAGATAACAGGGGAGCCCAGCAGAAGGAAGAAGGCACCGGAGAAGAACCAGAGAGCGTGGAGACGACACCAGAGAGAGGGAGAAGAGGCCTGAAAGACCCCCGAAGTCGGCAGAAGACCCACGAAGTTGGAAGAAGTCCCCTGAAGTCGGAAAAAGACCCCTGGAGCTGCCTAATAAATTACTTTTAAAACCTGTGTAGCGTGTTTTATTTTATTGACACTTTTTTTTCCTTAGGTGAATGGGTAGGGGTACCATATACCCCATACTCATTCACATTGGGTGGGAGGCCGGGATCTGGGGACCCCCTTATTAAAGGGGGCTCCCAGATTCCAATAAGCCCCCCGCCCGCAGACCCTGACAACCAACGGCCAGGGTTGACGGGATGAGGCCCTTGTCCTCATCAACATGGGGACAAGGTGCTTTGGGGTGGGGGGGTGCAGGGCACCCCCTCCCCCAAAAAACTCACCCCCCATGTTGAGGGCATGCGGCCTGGAATGGCTCAGGAGGCGGGGGGGGGCGCTCGCTCATCCCCACCTCCTTTCCTGACTGGCCAGGCTGCATGCTCGGATAAGGGTCTGGTATGGATTTTGGGGGACCCCCATGCTGTTATTTCGGCGTAGGGGGTTCCCCTTAAAATCCATACCAGATCTAAGGGCCTGGTATGCCCCTGGTGGGGAACCAATGCCGTTTTTTTATTTAAAATTTGGCGTGGAGTTCCCCCTCAAGATTTATACCATACACAGTGCCTGGCATTGGCAGGGATCCAAGTCAGATCCCCGCACCAGTGTGAACCCGGCTCGCAAGGTGTCAATCTCGCCAATAAAAGTGGCGAGATTGACACAATATCAGACAATACAGAAGTTGACCAAAGGGTGGTGGTAAAGAGCTGAAAAAACACGTGATTTGGTGAAAGTTCGCTGGAAAAGTCCTGTTGTCTGTATGCAAGACAAACTTCTGGCCAACACCCTTTGTACAAAAATCCAAGGGAAAGTTCTATCATGTGTATGGGGCTTTACAGAGCTTGAGCTAAATTGCAAAGAAGAATGGGCAAAAATTTCACTCTCTAGATGTGCAAAGCTGGTAGAGACATACCTAAAATGACTTGCAGCTGTAATTGCAGCGAAAGGTGGTTCTACAAAGTATTGACTCGGGGGGCTCAATACAAATTTTGAAAACCATTTATCATTTTCCTTCTATTTCACAATTATGTGCCACTTTGTGTTGGTCTATCACATAAAATCCCAGTAAAATACATTAACGTTTTTGGTTGTAACATGACAAAGGGGTATGAATACTTTTTTAAGACACTAGGCATTATGAATGGCGAGGTGATTGTTGAACGTTATGTTTTACCTCTCATGCATTAATTTGCAGAGAACTAAGGTGGAATCTGGTCTCTGTTTTTACCAGCCACCTTGGCAGGGTTGGTTCCGGAGCAGATTTTTCGGTCCACTTTTGTCCACCAACAGGTGGTATAAATAAAGTAGGACTGGAACAAAGAATTGGTCTTGGCCTGGGACTCAGGAAGCCAAAACCTGAGAGAGCTGCTTATGTAAAGTTTGCTTTGTGAGGGAAAAAGTTTGCATTATCTTTGTTTTGTGGGTGACTGAGAGAAGCCCTTCACCTGTGAGTTAGGAACCTGCAATGTTCAGTTAGTGCCTGGATGGCAAGGATTTATTTTCTGTTTTTGTTTGTGTTATTTTCATGCAACCTTTTAAAATAAAACTGGCTACAAGTCAGATTTCAAGAAACCTGCCATTTGGACTACCTTTTTCCCAGGGAAGGTGATCCCCATTGAGTTAACCACTGAGGATATATATATATATATATATATATATATATATATATATATATATATATATATATATATATATATATATACAAAAAAAGTATTTGCCCCCTTCCTGATTTTTTTATTTTTTTTACATATTTATCACACTTAAATGATTCAGATCATCAACAAATTTTAATATCACACAAAGATAACCCGAGTGGATCAAAGATGCAGTTTTTAAATTATTATTACATTTAACAAGGGAAAAAAGCTGTTCAAACCTGCCTGGCCCTATGTGAAAAAGTAATTGCCCCTTCCCACGCTGAATCATGAATGAACTGTGATTACCCACAATTTTTTGGAAAGCTAAAGAGTTAAATTTTACTTGCCACACCCAGGCCTGATTACTGCCAGAACTGTTGAATCACATAAATAGAAGCTGTCTGACAAAGTGAAGCACGCTAACAGATCACAAAAGGCCACACGTCATGCCACAATCTAAAAAAATTCAAGAACAGATTAGAAACAAACATACAGTATCTCACAAAAGTGAGTACACCCCTCACATTTTTGTAAATATTTTATTATATCTTTTCATGTGACAACACTGAAGAAATTACACTTTGCTGCAATGTAAAGTAGTGAGTGTACAGCTTGTATAACAGTGTAAATTTGCTGTCCCCTCAAAATAACTCAACACACAGCCATTAATGTGAAAATGTCCAAATTGGACCCAAATTAGCCATTTTCCCTCCCCGGTGTCATGCGACTCGTTAGTGTTACAAGGTCTCAGATGTGAATGGGGAGCAGGTGTGTTAAATTTGGTGTTATCGCTCTCACTCTCTCATACTGGTCACTGAAAGTTCAACATGATACCTCATGGCAAAGAACCCTCTGAGGATCTGAACTTTTGCTCTACAAAAAAATGACCTAGGCTATAAGAAGATTGCAAAGACCTTGAAACTGAGCTGCAGAACAGTGGCCAAAACCATACATCGGTTTAACAGGACAGGTTCCACTCAAAACAGGCCTCGCCATGGTCGACCACAGAAGTTGAGTGCACGTGCTCAGCGTCATATCCAGAGGTTGTCTTTGGGAAATAGACGCTGAGTGCTGCCAGCATTGCTGCAGAGGTTGAAGGGGTGGGGGATCAGCCTTTCAGTGCTCAGACCAAATGCTGCACACTGCATCAAATTGGTCGGCACGGCTGTGGTCCCAGAAGGAAGCCTCTTCTAAAGATGCTGCACAAGAAAGCCCGCACCAGTTTGCTGAAGACAAGCAGACTAAGCACATGGATTACTGGAACCATGTCCTGTGGTCTGATGAGATCAAGATAAACTTAGTTGGTTCTGATGGTGTCAAGCTGTGTGGCAGCAACCAGGTGAGGAGTACAAAGACAAGTGTGTCTTGTCTACAGTCAAGCATGGTGGTGGGAGTGTCATGGTCTGGGGCTGCATTAATGCATCCGGCACTGGGGAGCTTCATCGAGGGAACCATGAATGCCAACATGTGCTGTGACATACTGAAGCAGAGCATGATTCCCTCCCTTCAGAGACTGGGCCGCAGGGCAGTATTCCAACATGATAACGACCCCAAAAACACACCTCCAAGACGACCACTGCCTTGCCAAAGAAGCTGGGGGTAAAGGTGATGGACTGGCCAAACATGTCTCCAAACCTAAACCCTTTTGAGCATCCGTGGGGCATGCTCAAATGGAAGGTGTAGGAGTGCAAGGTCTCTAACATCCACCAGCTCTGTGATATCATCATGGAGGAGTGGAAGAGGACTCCAAAGGCAACCTGTGAAGCTCTGGTGAACTCCATTCCCAGGAGGGTTAAGGCAGTGCTGGAAACTAATGGTGGCCACACAAAGTATTGACACTTTTGGCACAATTTGGACATTTTCACTTAGGGGTGTACTCACTTTTGTTGCCAGCCATTTAGACATTAATAGCTGTGTGTTGAGTTATTTTGAGGGGACAGAAAATTTACACTGTTATACAAGCTGTACACTCACTACTTTACATAGCAGCAAAGTGTAATTTCTTCAGTGTTGTCACATGAAAAGATATAATAAAATACTTACAAAAATGTGAGGCGTGTACTCACTTTTGTGAGATACTGTATATCGGTCTAGGAAGGGTTTCAAAGCCATTTCTAAGGCTTTGGAACTACAGTGATTCACGGGAAGAGTCATTATCCATGACGACTCATCTAGGAGGTCATAAAAGAACCCAGAACAACATCTAAAGAACTGCAGGCCTCACTTTCCTCATGTAAGATCACTGTTCATGATTCAACAATAAGAAAGAGACTGGGCAAAAATGGCATCCATGGCAGAGTTCCAAGGCAAAGCCATTGCTGATCAAAAAGAACACAAAGGCTTATCTCATGTTTACCAAAAAACATCTTGATTATCCCCTAGACTTTTAGGCAAATATTCTGTGGACTGATGAGACAAAAATGCATGTTTTTGGAAGGTGTCCGTCCTGTTACATCTGGCATAAAACTAATACAGCATTTCATAAGAAGAATATCATACCAACAGTCAGACATGGTGGTGGTAGCGTGATGGTCTGGGGCTGCTTCAGGACCTGGGCAACTTACCATAATTAGGGATGAGCCGAACAACCCCCTGTTCGGTTCGCACCAGAACATGCGAACAGGAAAAAAGTTCGTTCGAACACGCGAACACCGTTAAAGTCTATGGGACACGAACATGAATAATCAAAAGTGCTAATTTTAAAGGCTTATATGCAAGTTATTTTTATAAAAAGTGTTTGAGGACCTGTGTCCTGCCCCAGGGGACATGGATCAATGCAAAAAAAATTTAAAAATTTTTTCAGGAGCAGTGATTTTATTAATGCTTAAAGTCAAACAATGGAAAAAGCCATTTAAAACTATTCGCGGCTATTGCATTGCCGGTCCGACAATACACATAGAAGTTCATTGATAAAAACGGCATGGGAATTCCCCACAGGGGAACCCCGAACCAAAATTAAAAAAAAAAATGACGTGGGGGTCCCCCTAAATTCCATACCAGGCCCTTCAGGTCTGGTATGGATATTAAGGGGAACCCCGGCCAAAATTAAAAAAAAAATGATGTGGGGGTCCCCCTAAATTCCATACCAGACCCTTCAGGTCTGGTATGGATTTTAAGGGGAACCCCGTGCCAAAAAAAACAAAACGGCGTGGGGTCCCCCCAAGAGAATCCATACCAAACCCTTATCCGAGCACGCAACCTGGCAGGCCGCAGGAAAAGAGGGGGGGACGAGAGAGCGCCCCCCCTCCTGAACCGTACCAGGCCACATGCCCTCAACATTGGGAGGGTGCTTTGGGGTAGCCCCCCAAAACACCTTGTCCCCATGTTGATGAGGACAAGGGCCTCATCCCCACAACCCTGGCCAGTGGTTGTGGGGGTCTGTGGGCAGGGGGCTTATCGGAATCTGGAAACCCCCTTTAACTAGGGGACCTCTAGATCCTGCCCCCCCTGTGTGAAATGGTAAGGGGGTACAAAAGCACCCCTACCATTTCACTAAAAAACTGTCAAAAATGTTAAAAATGACAAGAGACAGTTTTTGACAATTCCTTTATTTAAATGCTTCTTCTTTCTTCTTTCTTCTATCTTCCTTCATCTTCTTCTTCTGGTTCTTCTGGCTCTTCTGGTTCTTCCTCTGGCGTTCTCATCCAGCATCTCCTCCGCAGCATCTTCTATCTTCTTCTCCTCAGGCCGCTCCGCACCCATGGCATGGGATGGAGGCTCCCGATCTTCTCTTCATCTTCTTCTCTTCTTCATCTTCTTCTCCGGGCCGCTCCGCATCCATGCTGGCATGGAGGGAGGCTCCCGCTGTGTGACGGCGTCTCCTCGTCTGACGGTTCTTAAATAACGGGGGGTGGGGCCACCCGGTGACCCCGCCCCCATCTGACGCACGGTGTCTTGACAGGACTTCCCTGTGATGTCACGGGAAATGCCACAGGGAAGTCCCGTCATGTCCCGTGCGTCAGAGGGGGGCGGGGTCACCGGGTGGCCCCGCCCCCCGTTATTTAAGAACCGTCAGAAGAGGAGACGCCATCACACAGCGGGAGCCTCCCTCCATGCCAGCATGGATGCGGAGCGGCCCGGAGAAGAAGATGAAGAGAAGAAGAGAAGAAAAGAAGGAGATGAAGAAGAGAAGAAGATGAAGAGAAGAGCGGGAGCCTCCCCCCATGCCATGGGTGTGGAGCAGCCCGAGGAGAAGAAGATAGAAGACGCCGCGGAGGAGATGCTGGACGAGAACGCCGGAGGAAGAACCAGAAGAGCCAGAAGAACCAGAAGAAGGAGAAGATGAAGGAAGATAGAAGAAAGAAGAAGCATTTAAATAAAGGAATTGTCAAAAACTGTCTCTTGTCATTTTTAACATTTTTGACAGTTTTTTAGTGAAATGGTAGGGGTACTTTTGTACCCCCTTACCATTTCACACAGGGGGGGCCGGGATCTGGGGGTCCCCTTGTTAAAGGTGGGCTTCCAGATTCCGATAAGCCCTCCGCCCGCAGACCCCCACAACCACCAGCCAGGGTTGTGGGGATGAGGCCCTTGACCTCATCAACATGGGGACAAGGTGTTTTGGGGGGCTACCCCAAAGCACCCTCCCAATGTTGAGGGCATGTGGCCTGGTACGGTTCAGGAGGGGGGCGCTCTCTCGTCCCCCCCTCTTTTCCTGCGTTTGTGTGCTCGGATAAGGGTCTGGTATGGATTTTTGGGGGACCCCACGCCATTTTTATTTTTTGGCCGGGGTTCCCCTTAATATCCATACCAGACCTGAAGGGCCTGGTATGAAATTTAGGGGGACCCCCGCGTCATTTTTTTAAAAAAATTTTGGTTCGGGGTTCCCCTGTGGGGAATTCCCATGCCGTTTTTATCAATGAACTTCTATGTGTATTGTCGGTCCGGCAATTCATTAATAGCCGCGAGTAGTTTTAAATGGCTTTTTTCCTTTGAAATGTCATTTTGCTCTCGGACTGTTCTAAACACGGGGAACATGCGCCCCTTTACAGGCATACTATAGACACCCCCCAGCTACGAAATTTAAAGGGATAATACACTTTTATTGTTTGACTTTAAGCATTATTAAAATCACTGCTTCTGAAAAAATGGCCATTTTTAAAACTTTTTTTTGCATTGATCCATGTCCCCTGGGGCAGGACCCGGGTCCCCAAACACTTTTTATGACAATACCATGCATATAAGCCTTTAAAATTAGCACTTTTGATTTCTCCCATAGACTTTTAAGGGGTGTTCCGCGGCATTCGAATTTGCCGCAAACACCCCAAATTGTTCGCTGTTCGGCGAACTTGCGAACAGCCAATGTTCGAGTCGAACATGAGTTCGACTCGAACTCGAAGCTCATCCCTATCCATAATTGATGGAACCATGAATTCTGAGCTCTACCAAAAAATCCTAAAGGTGAATGTCCGGCCATAAGTATCAGGAACCATGAATCAGACCGAGACAGAAGTATAGTCAAATCACACTTGTTTAACCACTTGAGCCATGGACCATTATGCTGCCTAAGGACCAGAGGTCTTTTTCCAATTTGGCACTGCGTCGCTTTAACTGCTAATTGCGCAGTCATGCAATGCTGTACCCAAACGAAATTTGCGTCCTTTTCTTCCCACAAATAGAGCTTTCTTTTGATGGTATTTGATCACCTCTGCGGTTTTTATTTTTTGCGCTATAAATGGAAAAAGACCGACAATTTTGAAAAAAAATGATATTTTCTACTTTTTGTTATACAAAAAATCCAATAAACTCAATTTTAGTCATACATTTAGGCCAAAATGTATTCGGCCACATGTTTTTGGTAAAAAAAATGTCAATAAGCGTATATTTATTGGTTTGCGCAAAAGTTATAGCGTCTACAAACTAGGGTACATTTTCTGTAATTTACACAGCTTTTAGTTTATGACTGCCTATGTCATTTCTTGAGGTGCTAAAATGGCAGGGCAGTACAAAACCCCCCCAAATGACCCCATTGTGGAAAGTAGACACCCCAAAGAAATTGCTGAGAGGCATGTTGAACCCATTGAATATTTATTTTTTTTGTCCCAAGTGATTGAATAATGACAAAAAAAAAAATATTTACAAAAAGTTGTCACTAAATGATATATTGCTCACACAGGCCATGGGCCTATGTGGAATT
Organism: Lithobates septentrionalis; assembly: GCA_037952835.1. NCBI lineage: Eukaryota > Metazoa > Chordata > Amphibia > Anura > Ranidae > Lithobates > Lithobates septentrionalis. The sequence continues at coordinate 389,574 of JBBDGP010001766.1, read as the reverse complement.
GCACCCCAAAATACATTCTGCTGCTTCTCCTGAATATGGGGATACCACATGTGTGGGACTTTTTGGGAGCCTAGCCGCGTACGGGGCCCCGAAATCCAATCACCGCCTTCAGGATTTCTAAGGGCGTAAATTTATGATTTCACTCTTTACTGCCTATCACAGTTTCGGAGGCCATGGAATGCCCAGGTGGCACAAAACCCCCCCAAATGACCCCATTTTGGAAAGTAGACACCCCAAGCTATTTCCAGAGAGGCATATTGAGTCCATGGAATATTTTATATTTTGACACAAGTTGCGGGAAAGTGACACATTTTTTTTTTTTTTTTTGCACAAAGTTGTCACTAAATGATATATTGCTCACACAGGCCATGGGCATATGTGGAATTGCACCCCAAAATACATTTAGCTACTTCTCCTGAGTACGGGGATACCACATGTGTGGGGCTTTTTGGGAGCCTAGCCGTGTACGGGACCCCGAAAACCAATCACCGCCTTCAGGATTTCTAAGGGTGAAAATTTTTGATTTCACTCTTCACTGCCTATCACAGTTTCGGAGGCCATGGAATGCCCAGGTGGCACAAAACCCCCCCAAATGACCCCATTTTGGAAAGTAGACACCCCAAGCTATTTGCTGAGAGGCATGGTGAGTATTTTGCAGCTCTCATTTGTTTTTGAAAATGAAGAAAGACAAGAAAAAACTTTTTTTTTTTTCTTTTTTCAATTTTCAAAACTTTGTGACAAAAAGTGAGGTCTGCAAAATACTCACTATACCTCTCATCAAATAGCTTGGGGTGTCTACTTTCCAAAATGGGGTCATTTGGGGGGGTTTGTGCCACCTGGGCATTCCATGGTCTCCGAAACTGTGATAAGCAGTCAAGAGAGAAATCAAAAATTCACGCCCTTAGAAAGCCTGAAGGCGGTGCTTGGATTTCGGGGTTCCGTACGCGGCTAGGCTCCCAAAAAGTCTCACACATGTGGTATCCCCGTACTCAGGAGAAGCAGCAGAATATATTTTGGGGTATAATTTCACATATTCCCATAGCATGTTTGAGCAATATATCATTTAGTGACAATTTTGTGCAAAAAAAAAAAAAAATTGTCTCTTTCCCGCAACTTGTGTCGCAATATAAAATATTCCATGGACTCGACATGCCTCTCAGCAAATAGCTAGGGGTGTCTACTTTCCAAAATGGGGTCATTTGGGGGGGTTTTGAACTGTCCTGGCATTTTATGCACAACATTTAGAAGCTTATGTCACACATCACCCACTCTTCTAACCACTTGAAGACAAAGCCCTTTCTGACACTTATTGTTTACATGAAAAAGTTTTTTTTTTTTGCAAGAAAATTACTTTGAACCCCCAAACATTATATATTTTTTTAAAGCAAATGCCCTACAGATTAAAATGGTGGGTGTTTCATTTTTTTTTTCACACAGTATTTGCGCAGCGATTTTTCAAACGCATTTTTTGGGGAAAAAACACACTTTTTTAAATTTTAATGCACTAAAACACACTATATTGCCCAAATGTTTGATGAAATAAAAAAGATGATCTTAGGCCGAGTACATGGATACCAAACATGACATGCTTTACAATTGCGCACAAACGTGCAGTGGCAACAAAATAAATACATTTTTAAAAGCCTTTAAAAGCCTTTACAGGTTACCACTTTAGATTTACAGAGGAGGTCTACTGCAAAAATTACTGCCCTCGATCTAACCTTCGCGGTGATACCTCACATGCATGGTGCAATTGCTGTTTACATTTGACGCCAGACCGCCGCTTGCGTTCGCCTTAGTGCGAGAGCAGGGGGCGACAGGGGTGCTTTTATTTTTTTTTTTCTTTATTATTTTTTTGCTTTTTTATCTTATTTTTAAACTGTTCCTTTCATTTTTATTTTTTTTTAATCATTTTTATTGTTATCTCGGGGAATGTAAATATCCCCTATGATAGCAATAGGTAGTGACAGGTACTCTTTTTTGAAAAAATTGGGGTCTATTAGACCCTAGATCTCTCCTCTGCCCTCAAAGCATCTGACCACACCAAGATCGGTGTGATAAAATGCTTCCCCAATTTCCCAATGGCGCTATTTACATCCAGCAAAATCTAAGTCATAAAATGCTCGTAGCTTCCGGTTTCTTAGGCCATAGAGATGTTTGGAGCCACTCTGGTCTCTGATCAGCTCTATGGTCAGCTGGCTGAATCACCGGCTGCATTCTCAGGTTCCCTGTTGAGACAGGAGAGCCAGAGAAAAACACGGAAGACGGTGGGGGGGGCATTCCCTCCCACGGCTTGTAAAAGCAGTCTAGAGGCTAATTAGCCGCTAGGATTGCTTTTACATGAAAGCCGACCGCTGGCTGAAAAGAATGATACCAAGATGATACCTAAACCTGCAGGCATCATTCTGGTATAACCACTCAAAGTTGTGAATGGCGTACCTGAAGACAAAAAAATGGTTAACAATAAAGCACAGTAAACGGTAAAGTATAAAAAATTGCATACCTGAAAAGCAAACATGATAAAGCATAATAACAATAAAACATTGCAGAATAGAATACAGTAAAAAAGAGCAGAACAATAGAGAGAATAGAGAGAGAGAGAACAATAAAACGACAACTATTTTTTTTTATTTTATATATATATATATTTTTTTTTTTTTTTTTTTTACACTTTTTTTGTAACTAACTTTTATAACTGTAACCGGTTCCAGGTTCGGGTCTCTCAAAATGCGATGGCATCTTGGGAGACCCTGTGAAAGTGTGCCTAGTCTGTGCAATGCTGTACCCTACGCTAATACTCAACTAGTGTATGGTAGCGTTAAAAACATTCACCAATGCAAAGACCAGGATTGTCAGGACAGGAGGGACAATAATAGCGGGTGTCACGCCTATATCCGCGCTAGCTGCAGACACAATATCTTTTTTGGGGGCGTTCGCTGGGTAGGGGTACTCGGGAGGACATAAAGAAAATGCCTCTCATGCAGCCGACTGCATTTGGTTGGGGATGTGAATGGGGGAAGTACGGGCGCTGCAGAAGCGGTGGGTTCCCAATTAGGATTGGCGAATGCAGTAGGAAGGGCACTATGGGCACGACGGGCCTGTGTTTGTCTTTCTGGTGGCAGCGGGACACTACTTGTGCTTGCCACCTCACCAGCTTGAACTGCACTTATGGGACTCGCCACGTCACCAAGTGTTACTGCAGTGCTGGTTTGACTACGACCGGGGTGTACTAGGCCGCTGGCGCTTGCCAGTTCACCAAAACGCTACCAAAAAATCTGTTAGCGATCGCAGGGATCAGGCCTGACTCTGCGAACGCTGCAGTTATGCGTTTTAGTCTTTTGTAAGTGACAGTGATCGATCGATACTGCACTTGGGTGGGCTGGGCTGGGCCGGGCGGAGGGGCAAAACGCAGGTGCTAGCAGGTATCTGGGCTGATCCCGCTAACACTGCGTTTGTGAGAACCCTAAACTGCTGGGGATGCTAGTATAGATCTGATCGGATCAGATATTGATCCGTTCAGATACTATACCACTAAGGGTGGTGTACGGTGCGTGCGTGGGTGTTAGCGGTACTGGCGCTAACCTGACGCTGCCTGGGGCTGGTGCTTGCCAGTTCACCAAAATACTACCAAAAAAACTGTTATGCCGCGTACACACGGTCGGACTTTTCGTCTACAAAAGTCAGACAGCCTGTCCGACAGACTTCCGGCAGACTTCCGGCAGACTTTCGGCGGACTTGCGGCAGACTTTCTAACGAACGGACTTGCCTACACACGACCACACAAAAGTCTGACGGATTCGTACGTGATGACGTACACCGGACTAAAATAAGGAAGTTCATAGCCAGTAGCCAATAGGTGCCCTAGCGTGGCTTTTTGTCCGTCGGACTAGCACACAGACGAGCGGATTTCGGGGTCCGTCGTAGTTACGAAGTAAAGTTTTAAAGCATGTTTCAAATCTAAAGTACGTCGGATTTGAGGCTAAAAAAGTACGTTGAAAGTCCGGAGAAGCCCACACACGATCGGATTACCAGCCAGCTTTGGTCCGTCAGCGTCCGTTGGACTTTTGTAGACGAAAAGTACGACCGTGTGTACGCGGCATTAGCGATCGCAGGGATCAGGCCTGACTCTGTGAACGCTGCAGTTATGCATTTAGTGTTTTGTAAGTGTCAGTGATCGATCGATACTGCACTTGGGTGGGCTGGGCCGGGCGGAGGGGCAAAACGCAGGTGCTAGCAGGTATCTGGGCTGATTCCGCTAACACTGCGTTTTTGGGAACCCTAAACTGCTGGGGACACTAGTATAGATCTGATCGGATCAGATATTGATCCGTTCAGATACTATGCCACTAAGGGAGGCGTATGTTGCGTGCGTGGGTGTTAGCGGTACTGGCGCTAACCTGACCCTGCCTGGGGCTGGTGCTTGCCAGTTCACCAAAATACTACCAAAAAAACTGTTAGCGATCGCAGGGATCAGGCCTGACTCTGCGAACGCTGCAGTTATGCGTTTAGTCTTTTGTAAGTGACAGTGATCGATCGATACTGCACTTGGGTGGGCTGGGCTGGGCCGGGCGGAGGGGCAAAACGCAGGTGCTAGCAGGTATCTGGGCTGATCCCGCTAACACTGCGTTTTTGGGAACCCTAAACTGCTGGGGACGCTAGTATAGATCTGATCGGATCAGATATTGATGCGTTCAGATACTATACCACTAAGGGAGGTGTATGCTGCGTGCGTCAGTGTTAGCGGTACTGGCGCTAATCTGACGCTGCCTGGGGCGACGCATATCACCGCCGGGCGATCAGGGGGCTAAACCTTTATTCGGTAATAAACGGCGGGTGCCCTGACACTATAAAAAATAAACAAACTAACCAGCGTCAACCGTAACGGTTATACGGTGATCAGTGGTGAAAGGGTTAACTAGGGGGCAATCAAGGGGTTAAAACATTTATTCGGTAGTATATGGGGGTCCCTGACGCTATAAAACGCTGACGGCGAACCTAAATATTTATGTCCCTAACTAGCGTCACCAGCGACACTAATACAGCGATCAGAAAAATGATCGCTTAGTGACACTGGTGACAGGGGGTGATCAAGGGGTTAAAACTTTATTAGGGGGGGTTAGGGGGGTACCCTAGACCTAAAGGGGGGTAATACTCACTGTCCCAACACTAACTGTCACAAACTGACACCAATGCAGTAATCAGAAAAAAAAAACAAAAAAAAACAAAAAAAAAACTGCTGGTGTCAGTTTGTGACAGGGGGGGGGGGGTGATTGGGGGGGGATCGGGGGGCGATCGGGGGGGGGATCGGGGTGTTTTGTGTGCCTGGCATGTTCTACTGTGTGTGTGTGTGTTGGTGCACTCACATTGATGTCTTCTCTCCTCGGGCCGGAACGGAAATTACCGACCCGAGGGGAGATGACATCATTTCCTTTGCTGCTGTTTAGCATACAGCAGCAAAGGAATGATTCGATTGGCCGGCGGCGATCGCGAGGGGGGGGCCACGAACGGATGGTCTCCCCCTCACCACCGATCGCCGGGGCACAAAGGACGACCGCCTCGGGCACCGGGGGGGGGTTCGATCGGACCCCCCACCCGCGGAAGGCAAATCACGTACACTGTACGTGATTTTGCCTGTCCGTGCCACTTTGCCGACGTACATCGGCGTGAGGCGGTCGTCAAGTGGTTAATAATAATAATAATAATAATAAAGTAAACAGAGTAAGCGTAGTCAGCCAAGCAAATGTCAGAGAGCCAGAGATAAACGTAGTAGTACAACAAGCCAGAAGGAACGTCAGCCGACCAAGTCTTCAACAGGAACACAGGAGAAAGTCTCTGTGATGTTGACAAAGGCAAAGGCAGAGATCAAGTGAGCTGGACGACTTTAAGTAGGCAGGACTGATGAGCAGAATCAACAACAGCTGGGTAACTGTGGAGAGAGATGGAAGCTGGCAATTAGCCGACAGCTGAGTGGCCAGCTCAGAGAAGGAAGGGCTGAGCCCAGCCCTGACAGTAGCCCCTCCTCAACGACCCCTCCCCCTCAGAGGACCACCGGGCTTCAGGGGAAAATGTCTATGGAAATCATGGAGGAGGACAGGGGCATGTATGTCTGAGGATGAGACCCAAGAGCGTTCCTTCGGATCGTACCCCTTCCAATGCACCAGGTACTGTATGCGCCCACTGAACCTGCGGGAGTCAACAATGGATTGTACTTAATACTCCTCATGGTTCTCAACCTGTATAGGGAGAGGAAATAGCACAGAGGTGGTAAAGCGATTGCAGACCAAAGGTTTAATAAGGAGACATGAAACACATTTGAGATGCGCATACTAGGAGGAAGGTCCAAGGCGTAAGCCACTGGGTTAATCCTGCGAAGGATACGGAAAGGCCCAATAAAACGAGGTGCGAACTTCAAAGAAGGAACACGAAGTTGGAGGTTGCGAGATGACTGCCAGACTCTGTCCCCAACCTGGTAGGAAGGTGCAGGCAGGCGTCTGCGGTGAGCATGGAGTCTATACCTATCAATAGCATGTTGCAAAGCCTCCTAAACTTGTGCCCAAGTGGAACAAAGACCACGGAGATGCTCCTCTAATGCAGGAATACTCTGCAGAATAAACGAGTCAGGCAACATGGAAGGTTGGAAGCCATAATTTGCCATAAGCGGGGACAATCAGGAAGCAGAATTCAAGGCACTGTTGTGAACAAACTCTGCCCACGGTAATAGGTCTGACCAGTTATGATGATCAGAAATATAGCAATGTAAGAATTGCTCCAAGGACTGATTGGCTCGTTCTGCGGCCCCATTAGACTGCGGGTGATACGCAGAGGAGAAAGCAAGCTGAATTCCCAACTGTGCACAAAAGGCTCACCAGAACCGGGAGACAAATTGACTACCCCTGTCCAAGACAATCACCTTGGGTAGTCCATGTAAGCGAAAGATCTCCCAAGCAAAAATGGAAGCCAGTTCCTTAGAAGTGGGCAGCTTCTTAAGTGGAATACAATGACACATCTTTGAGAGCCTGTCAACCACCATAAGGATAACAGTGTTGCCTTGGAAGTTGGGTAACTCCACAATGAAATCCATAGACAGGTGGGTCCAGGGGCTCTCTCCATTGGGTATGGGTTGTAGGAGGCCCACTGGAAGGTGTCGTGGAGTCTTGCTCTGAGCACACGCGGAACAGGCAGCTACAAAGGCAGTTACATCAGCCCGTAGACTAGGCCACCAGAATTGTTGGGAAATGACCCAAACGAGTTGATTTTTTCCAGGGTGGCCAGCTGCCTTGGGAGAATGGTAAGTCTGGAGCACGGCAGTATGGAGACTCTCTGGCACAAAGCAGCGGTCACAAGGTTTCTCAGGAGGAGCATGGACCTGAGCAGCAAGAATTTTGTCACCCAAAGAAGAATTAAGACTGGTGTGAACCGTAGCCAGGATACGATCCAGAGGAATCACAGGAACCCGAACCGACTCCAACTTGGAAGTGGAGGAAAATTGTTGTGACAAGGCGTCAGCCCTTACATTCTTAGTACCGGATAGGAATGAGACAATGTAATTAAAACTCAACAAGAAAAGAGCCCATCGCGCCCTTCTGGGAGAGAGGCGCTTAGCCTCAAACAAGAATGTGAGATTCTTATGGTCAGTAAGAATGAGAACCGGCACAGTGGTACCTTCAAGAAGATGCCTCCATTCTTTCAGGGCTAAAATGATTGCCAACAGCTCTCTGTCACCAATCTCATAATTACACTCTGCAGGTGACAATTTCTTGGAACAGTAGCCACATGGATGCATAGCGCTCTTAGAGTTAGGACATTGAGACAGAAGGGCACCAACTTCAGTCTCAGAAGCATCAACTTCTGGGATAAAAGACAATGTAGGATCAGGATGTGCCAACACAGGAGCATAAACAAAGGCAGCCTTGAGACTCTCAAAGGCCTTAATGGACTCCGGAGACCAACTCTGTGGGTTACCATCCTTTCTGGTCATATCAGTCAGGGGCTTGACCAGAGACGAGAAGTTACGAATAAATTTCCGCTAATAATTGGCAAAGCCCAGGAAACGCTGCAGAGGACGTAAACCCATGGGTCGGGGCCACTGTAGGACTGCCGAAAGTTTCTCTGGGTCCATCGAAAAACCAGCAGTGGAAATGACATAGCCCAGGAATTTAACCTGTTCACGATGGAACTCGCACTTCTCCAGTTTACAATAGAGATTGTTTTCCCTTAATTTCTGAAGCACACGACAGACATCTGTGTGGTGGCTCTCCAGGGACTTGGAAAATATGAGGATATCATCAAGATAAACCACCACACATAACTGCAACAAATCTCGGAGGACATCGTTAATAAATTCCTGAAAAACTGCCGGGGCGTTACAAAGGCCAAAAGGCATTACGAGGTACTCATAATGGCCTGTTCTGGTACTAAACGCAGTTTTCCACTCGTCGCCCTCCTTAATCCGCATGAGATTGTATGCCCCTCTCAAATCAAGCTTCGTTAATTCCGTTGCTTCCTTGAGGTGGTCAAATAACTCTGTAATCAACGGAATCAGGTAGGCATTCTTAAACGTGAAACGATTGAGACCCCTATAATCATAACAAGGTCTCAATTCACAAAGAAGAAACCAGCACCAGCAGGAGATGAAGATTTGTGGATAAAACCTCGAGAAAGTGCGTCTGCAACACTCCTCTATGGCCTTATCCTCCAAGACCGACAAAGGGTAAACCCGGCCACAAGGGGGTATGGCACCAGGTTGAAGGTCAATTGCACAATCATAAGGCCGGTGTGGAGGCAAACTACCGGCTTGACCCTTGTCAAAGACATCGCTAAAATCGCTGTACTCCTCTGGCAGGGAGCAGAGTGAAGAGGTGCACAGGGCCTTGGCTACCTTCTGGAAGCATGTCTCACTGCATTGTGGTGACCAGGAGAGAACCTCAGCACAGAGCCAATCAAAAGAGGGGTTGTGCCTCTTCAACCAAGGATAACCAATAAACAGCGGAAACCTAAGTGAGGAAATAACTTGGAATTGGATTATCTCATGGTGAAGAGCCCCTATGGCCATGGACAACGGAACCCTCTCATGAGTCACATGGGCAGGCTGTAGAGGTCTTCCGTCAAGAGCCTCAATGGCAAGTGAAGTGTCACGCAGCTGCAGCAGAATCGAGTGCTGCGATACAAAGGCAGCATCAATGAACAGGCCTGCAGCCCCAGAGTCGATTAGAGCCTGTATCTCGATGGATGACTCAGCCCAAGAAAGGGTGACCGAAACCAGGGGCTTATCCTTCTGGATAACTGGGGATGAAACAACGCCACCTAAGGTCTCTCCATGACAGGACCTCAAGGTTCGGGCATTCCCTGGACGGGTAGGACAAGACTTCAAAAAGTGACCTGCCTGGCCACAATAAAGGCACAATCTCTCCCTCCTCCTAAAGGCTCTGTCATCCGCAGAGAGACGCGTGAAGCCCAAGTGCATGGGTTCATCTTCACTGACTGACTCCGTACCAGGAGGCATGGGAGGTGAGGGAGGCATGGGTGGGACTGCAAAGCTCGGAGGCAAACGTACAGGAGGCTTCCGCAAGCGCTCCTTAAAAGAGAGTCTTTCTCTGAGTCTGGAGTCAATGAGGATGGCAAACGCGATCCACCTCTCCATCTCAGTGGGTATATCTTGGGCTGCTATCTCTTCCTTGATGGAATCCGAAAGACCATGAGAAAAAGCAGCCATGAGGGCCTCATTGTTCCAAGCAACTTCTACTGCCAGAGTACGGAATTCAATGGCGTAGTCGGCAACAGTTCTGGTACTCTGTTTGATGGACATGAGGCACTTGGCAGCAGAAGCGGAGCATGCGGGAATGTCAAATACCCTTTTAAAGGAGGCCACAAAGTCAGGGTAACTCAAGACAACAGGTTTTTGCGTCTCCCATAGAGGGTTTGCCCAGACCAAGGCTCTCTCAAAAAGAAAAGATATCACGAAACCTACTTTGCTTCAGATTGTATCGGAGCAGCCACAGTGGGAGTTTCCAGGTGAGCCGTGCGACTCTGGAGCATTTGTAATGCTATGGCAAACTGATCCATGTGGTGATCTTGCTCATCCAATCTGGAAAAAATATTACCAACAAGTGGATTGACTGTATCTTCTGAATTCATGGCCTTCGCCTACTATCAGGAACCATGAATCAGACAGAGACAGAAGTATAGTCAAATCACACTTGTTTAATAATAATAATAATAATAATAAAGTAAACAGAGTAAGCGTAGTCAAAACAAATCAGAGTTCAGTAACCGGATTGGGTAGTTCGCCAAGCAAATATCAGAGAGCCAGAGATAAACGTAGTACAGCAAGCAGGATCAGGAGCCAGAAGGAACGTTAGCCGAGCAAATCTTCAACAGGAACACAGGAGAAAGTCTCTGTGATGTTGACAAAGGTGAAGGCAGAGATCAAGTGAGCTGGATGACTTTAAGTAGGCAGGACTGACGAGCAGAATCAACAACAGCTGGGTAACAGTGGAGAGCTTGCAATTAGCCGACAGCTGAGCAGCCAGCTCAGAGAAGGAAGGACTGAGCCCAGCCCTGACAATGAGTTTGTGACTTCAAGCTCAAATCAAGTGCACTTTGATTATGCAGCAGGACAAAGATCCGAAACACAACAGCAAGTCCACCTCCAAATGATTCAAACAAAGCAAAATTTTGGTTTTGGAGTGGCCTAGTCAAAGCCCGGACTTACATCCAATTAAGATGCTGTGTCATGACCTTACACAGGCTGTTCATGCTGGAAAACCCTCCAATGTGGCTGAATTAAAACAATTCTCCAAAGAAGAGTGGGCCAAAATTGCTCCACAGCAATGTGAAAGACTCATTGCCAGTTATCGCAAATGCTTGATTGCAGTTGTTGCCGCCAAGGGTGGCACAACCGGTTATTAGGTTTAGGGGGCAATTACTTTTTCACATAAAGAAGAATACAAATATAGGCGCATCAACACAGAGATCATAAAAGTCCCAATACAAGTCTGCTAGTAATTGACAATATAGTCCATCTGGCATACACAGGCAAATCATCTATGTAGTGGTATTGGTAGGGGGAAAAAACGTCCACAGGAAGCACACAAGGCTGCCATCAATTAAGGGAAGAAACCATATTCCAAGGAGCTGAAAAAAGCACAAGTGGAGAGGTGCCTCTGGGTGCAGTCGTTTTTTTTTAAATCAATTGAATAGACAACGTAGGATCAACTCACATGTGGTATATAAATGAAAAGCATGGTATCATCCACTTGTGCTTTTTTTCACATAAAGCCACGCAGGTTTGGACAGCTTTTTTCGCCTAAATAAATGAAACCATCATTTAAAAACTGCATTTTGTATTTACTCTGGTTATCTTTGTGTAAGACCGAGACAGATGTGGATCACATAAACACGCAACGAGACTTACAACATAAATAGACCCGAGGTATGGCTTTTGGTCATCTGGTAGGTAAGCCAAGAAGAGGAGCCATATCCAAGATAAGTAATGGATGATTTTGGAGGAGAATGTGTTGAGAAATGCTGTAAAAAAGGGAAGTGGGAGGGCATTGCGCACTGGCACCGACACAGAGCAAGGGCGAGTGGTCAGCTTGAATACCCACTGGGGCCCTCCGATTAATTCAGGCCACCATACTGGCCTTCTAATTTATGGTTGTGGCCATAAGACCGAGACAGATGTGGATCACATAAACCTAGTGAGATCACTTCTGGTAGTACCAGTAGTCAGGTACTGTACAGACTCCTGCTGACTCACTTCCCAAACCACTATGTTCTTCATCTTATGGAGACCATAAGATGAAGGACATAGTGGTTTGGAAAGCGAGTCAGCAGGAGTCTGTACAGTACCTCACTACTGGTACTACCAGAAGTGATCTCGCTAGGTTGTAGGAAGCCGTAGAAAGCCAGGTAGATGGCCGCCTGAATGACCAGGCTGGGCAAGAGCCCAAAGGGGAACGTGTGAGGATTTTGGACATGCTCCTAAAGATAGCGCTTGTCATGGGTAAGCGTTTGCCATTGGTAGTAGGGTGCTGTTTCTGAATGCCGCGCAGCAGGGCTTTCACTGTATGGGATGTGAACACAGATGGTTCTGCGGGATTCTGTAAGGACATGAAATGCTGAATACAGGCTAGGTACAGTCTGATAGTGTTATGAGCGAGAGCTAGCTGTGTATGGCAATAAGATATGAAGGCTAGGACGTGGGTGACGTCATCTGCTGTGGTTCTGGGACAAGCGGCTAGGAACCTGCAATAGGTGTTCCATGCTGTGCGATAAGCCTTTAGTGTGTTGCTACACACAAGTGGTTAATGAGCCGGGTTGCATTGGCAAGATGTGACTTTAATCCATTGTTAGTTGAGACCAAGGTGGGATAGGCGTGGATGATGGGTCGGCTCTGGATTTCTGCTGGAAAAATGAGACAAAATTGAAGCGAGACAGTGCATCTGCTGCAGCTTTGCACTTGCCAGGGATATGCTCACAGTAAATTTAAACTGGTGATGTAGTGATAATTGCACCAGCCTGCGCAGGAAGGACATGATGAGGAGCGATTTGGATCTACCCTTATTAATGATGTCGGCTGTAGCCTGGTTGTCTGTGGTGAAGAGCCCTGTCTGACCTGTCCATGTGTGGCCCCAGACTTGGGCTGCTGCCATGATGGGGTATAGTTCGAACAAAGACTAGGATCGGGCGTAACCAGGAATCAAGAAGTTTTCTGGGGGCCAGGGACCGGCGAAAGTGGTGGCCAAAAATAGCAGCAAAGCCTGTGGAGGCTGCAGCATCTGTGACTACTTGTGGCGACTGGGCTGATACTGAGGGAATAAACATTGATATGCCGTTCCAGTTGGTGAGGAACTCGTCCCACATAGCTAAGTCCACTATGGCTGCTGGGTCTAGTCTGAGGACTTGGTCGGGATCCTGTACTTGGGCGAGAAAGACCAAGAGCCACAAGATGAACGAGCACCCCTGCGGAATAATCCTCATTGTAAAATTGAGCATCCCTATCAAGGACTGCAGCTGCCTTTTAGTACAGCCCTGTGACCAGGTAAATGACCGACCTAACATGGGCTAGTTTGTCAGAAGGCAGGCTAGCCTGCATAGCCTGCATGTCCAGGACGATGCCTAAGAAGGTGGTGGAATGTGCCTGGCCTTCCACTTTGTGTTCGGCTATAGGCATATTGAGATTGTTGAAGACCACTCTTAGCTTGTCTAGATACACCGGGGGTTCAATAAGCAGAAAGTCGTTGAGATAAAGGATAACCCTGTGGCACTGGACCTGGTGTGATAGCATCCAAGTGAGGGACTGGGTGAAAACGTCAAACAGCCATGGGCTGCTTTTAGAGCCAAAGGTCAGCTTGGTGGCAAAATAGTAAGAATCCTTCCACTTCATGCCGTGCCACTGCCAGAGGGATGTCTCGATAGGCAGGAGCTTGAAGACATCTGCGATAGCTGCTTTGGATAGCCTAGCTTAATGATGGCCTGGATGGCCATGTCAACTGATGTGTACTTGAGAGAAAATTCCTCGGAAGGGATCAGGGAGTTCAGACTAGGGATATGTGAGAAATGAGGCGCAGACAAGTCATAAACTAAGCAGAGTTTATTTGTGAACTTGCCCTCGACAAGCCCAATAGGGCTGACTCTCCAAATCTGGAAAGGTGACTGTGAGAAGGAATCGATGATCAACCCCTTATCTAAAGCCATCTGTAAGAGAGTGTCTATTGCCTGAGCATCGATAACTGCTGACTGCAGATTCTTGCACTCATGAGTGGAGAGGGGTAAGGTGATGAGGCTGGTGTGGAATCCTGCCTTGAAGCCATGTAGCAAGAATATGGCCAGTGAAGGGGTAGGGTGTGTGGATAGGTAGAAGCCTAGCCACAGGACATCCACTCAGCTTAGTCAGGCTTTGTTTAGCTGCTTTAGAGGACAAGTGGTCTTTGGGTGTGCCTTGTGGCATGAAGTACAGACATACAGTAGGCGGCACTGACTGAAGGAGCACCCGTCTTGGTTGAAGTTGTTGCATATGGCCGCACCCCCCCCCACTGAAAAGACTGGTTGTTCTAACTTGTCTAGTTGGAGAGAATAGGAAATAACCTAGTGCTTGTAAGGCATGGTAATACCCCTCTGGATTTTATAGGCAGACCAGGTAATGTAGTAAAAAGGTATTTTATTATACATATAAAAAATATTAACAAAGGAATGTATATGTAGCACTGACCCCCGAAGGAGCTGATGATATTTGATTGGGCCTGTACTCTGCTTTTTACACCCTCAATCCCCTTGACAAAGCTATGGTGCAGTGTTAGCGTGAAGCTAATAGTAAAGGATAACCCCACAATGTACAATATAACAATAGAATACCTTTGTTATTACCTGGGTATCCGATGTTCCACCTGCTGTAAAAGGAACAACACTCCACACAAATTGTACTCAACCAAGAACGTAATTTTACTGGAATTGGTATGAAGATAGTAATTACAATAGTTGCACTGTCACACAAACGTAGTGTAGCAGTCCAACAAGTATTCACAACAATTTGTACATATAAAGTTATATTAACTGATCTCTGAAAGTGTGTCTCCAAGTGGGACCAATGTCAGAATGAGAAATAACTTAATTCTGGCCACCTTCCCACTTCCAGTGCACCCTTGTAACACAAGAAGACAATGTTAGTAAATAAAGCACAAATGCAATCCCCAGGTAGCTCCCCCTGCTTTATAATGCAGTCCCTCTGATAAACTGGATAGTGCAAGGCCTTGCAATGAAAGATGAAGTCTTTTCCTTCTTCTGTCTTCTGCTAGCTATTTTTGAATTATAAATTGTAATCCAGCGATTAAATAAACCAGGGTTAGGTAAGTGGATGTTGAAAACTATCCTTGTAGTGTAGTAACCTGCAACTGTCTCCGATGCAATTAACTTTATGTAACACAGTGCTAGTAGTATAGAAAAGGGTAGGCTTGAGGCCTGTTTGAACTCAGTCTTTAGTTCCTTAAGATCTCCTGTGTGGGACTACAGGTCCCAGCACACTGTGTTACAGATTCAGGTGTATAAAAGTGTGTTAAGAAAACTTTGGGCACCAGCCCTCTCACCCAACCAGGTCTGTATAGTAGAACAGCTCCACTCCGGTGTACTCAGTCTTGCTCCTTCCCATCTGGCGCTGCTACACCGCTCCGCTCAGCAAGATGTAACAGGACCTTCCGTTGGCTCCAACGGGTATCTCTGGACCCTTCCCAGTGCTGCTACACCGTCTTTCCAGCCCACTGGTACAAAGCAAAGTCACTGGTCGTGCCGCTCCGCAGTAGGTGTAGGCCGCGCTCTCCGGAATACCTCCGCACTGGTCCTCACAGGCAGGCCATGCATCCAGAAGAGAGCTAAGATGGCTGCCTGGGGCCTTTTTTTTAGCCTACGCAGGATGCATTTCAGTACTAAGTGTTCATGGGTAGGTCACCTGGCATTCTGGGTAGGTAGGTCATTGTAAACAAACAGTCACTTCCTGTAACATTTCTCACATTCTTGAACATAGAAAAATAAAATAAAGTCCATTCCACATTTTGTCCACTAGATGGTGCCAAATACTACATTATAATACTGCTTATAAATTAACATTGTATTACATTAGCAGGCAAAAATGCTGGCGCTACATATACGTTTATATAAAACGTTTTGTAGAAAAATGTGGTTAGATAAACATATGTATGAAACTCAGCTGTCCTATAGACATTGTTGGGCTAGCAAGAGCGCATACTGGAAATGATGCCTGACATGTTTCGGACCTTGTAGTCCTTCTTCGGAGGCTTATGTCATTTTTCAATAAAGAATCATAGGTATTCTAAAATGTAAATACAATGATACATTAGTATAACAAACAGTACAGAAAGTAATTAGATCAATGATAATTTCAACAAGACAAGAGAATGCTTGATAGTCCAAAGGACCTCTGGTCGTGCTAAGTATCAATGTATAAGCTCAGGAGATTATACTTATGAAGATGAACCACTCGCTGATAAAAACAAATGGGGGGAGCAAGATGGATTGCCATGGACACACAGCATGACCCAAAGCTCGAAGGTATGCCAGGTGAAAACAGGAGAGCGGTATGCACCCAAAGGGCAAAGAAGCAGGGAGGCAGAAATTGTCCCAACTGCAGGGACTTCGGGAGTGTGGAGTGATAAACTCCAGCCTAAATCCTGACCACCAAAATGCAGGGAATCCTCACGTAAATTAGATAAAGAGGGGGAATATTGAGAAGGAGAGTACTAGCAGTTTGTTCTAGAGATATTAAATAGTAATACAAATATGCACATCAAAGGCACAGCAATGATGGGACCATGTCCCATCATTGTTGTCTAGTTGCTGCTGTTGAGGTGGGCCTGATGGGTCCTGGTTGAAGCCAGAGGTGGAAGGAAAATTGAAGGGGCGTCTTGTGGCTGCCTCAAAGCACCAATTTGCTGTGTGGGCAGAAGATTGGCAAATTGCACAGAGTGGGGAACGAAGACCAGCAAACTGGCAACAAAACAGTTCCGTGTCTGAGACGCTCCAGTCAGTACTGATCTGGAACTGGGTGAGTCTTACTGCTGCTTTGGCTGAGAATGACCGATGGTAGTCGTAGAAGGCAAAGCCACCATATTTGTAAGCAAGATCTAACACTGCATGGAGGTATAAGTCCAGCTCCTCCCTCCTGCTGGGGGTGGCTGAACAAAGGAGGTCTCTGAACATCTTGAAGGTCAAGGCGTACTCGGTGGCTGACAGCTTAGGACTGAGCCTGGGGTCTTTCAACTTGACAACTACTGAGAGGTCCCCCCAAGGCGTAAGATTTGTTGTCAGCTAAGTCGTGGCTGAGATGAGGATTGACATCCTTGCCCTCTAATATATATCCTTCCTGATGCTGGCCGGGACAAGATGAGAGGGGAGGACAATAGGTGTGGAGCCTGGTGTACCTGCAGATGGAGAAGCTGTCATCGGGACTAAGACCGGATCAGGGAGGGCCATGGTACAAAAGGTTGTAACTGTGGGGAATGAGCTGATGGAAGTGGTAAAAGATTAGTTAGAGACGTTATAGGCTTTCCTGAAGAGATGAGTTTTCAGGGATCGCCAAGAAGATGAAGTCTGGTATGGTCTACATAGGAATGTTGCGGTCTGTAGTGGGTGACGTATGCTTGGCTTCCTAACACTTGCACTGCCAGCAAGCCTACAGTTAAGCGACCTTGTCTACGAGATGAAGCCCTTCAAAAATGGAGTGTCATGTATAGACATATATGACAGAAAACTAACGCCTGGAGAACACGACCAATGGGTATGTGAAGTAACAGTATAGTGCAAGGGTGCTGCAGAGTGATGTGATAGAGAAACCTGTGAACTACCTACCTGACTGACGCTCTAGTAGTGAAGTCCTGGTTAGGATCCAAACTCGGTCGACTGGCAACAAGATTTTTTCTTTTTTTCTTTTTTTTGTGCCCTTTGTATGCGACTGGCCTTGGTGAAGATGCAATCATTGCGGTTTTTTTTTTTTTTTACCTGGGAAATAACATCCAGCCTGGTACATGATGGAACCTGAACTCAATTGACCTGAGGGAGAAAGACAGATGGAAAATAATGAGTGGCTTTTATGAATGCCACTGGAGACGAGTGAACGACAAAGTTCCACTAACATAAAGTGTGACCGTGTGAGTGCCACTAAGTGTGCTTGCAGTGATATGCAAGAAGTTATGTTGAGATGTGTACTTGCAGCATTTGCAAGGAGTTTAGGCTGATATGCATGTTTAGCAGCATAGCAAATAGGTAACTGCTGAGATGCATGTATTTGCAGCGATTGCAAGGAGTCTATGCTGAGAGGCCTGTTTGTAGCAAATGAGTATATGCGTGTGTGTTTTTTGCAGCGATTGTTAGATGCATATTTTTGCAACGATTGCAAAGGTATACTACTGATAGGCGAAAAGAAAAGGATAGCAGAAATAGTATGTGTAGGAATGAACTGTGAAAAAAGGCATACATAACGAATCATAGATTTACGATAAGGAGTGTTACGAATTGGTGTGCGGAATACTGGTTATGCAAACCGCTGTGCCGCTGGCGCAACTAGGTTCGGTTTGGAGAGATGTATGTAGCTGCTGACACGATCCGAACCGGTCAGAGCAATGATATGAATAAAAAATCGTAGGGTATGGTACGAACCGCTACGAATCAGTGTGAGTGAAGCATGTAGCTGCTGACACGATCCGATCTGGTCAGAGGAATGATATGAAGAACGAATCGTAGAGTATGGTATGAACCGCTATGAATCAGTGTGAAGCGCTGTGCCGCCAAGGCGACTAGGCTCGAATTGGACTGTTGCGTGTGGCAAGAAGTGATATGAACAAGTAAGTGAAACAATGAATTGTTAGTAGCGTATGGGGGTAAGCGGTATGGCGCTGCGGGAAGTATCCGATGCAAAACCGTGTGGCGCTGACGCGACTAGGTACGAATAGGACTGTGGCAAGTGTGCCCTGAATCCGATGTGAATCGGGGAAGAAACAGCGAACCTACGAACAACTCCTAAGCTCCTCAGCAGAACCGAACAACGGAATGGGGAACATAACGAGAAGTAAGCTGGTTGAACATGATACGACAAGGGGGGTTACGAATCCTACCTGTGACAGCGAGCAAGACTTGATCAATAAATCACGAATAAGCAACCGCAACCTACTGTATTCGAAACACCAGACTCACAAACACGCAGTGAGCTGAAGAGTCGGCCTGGCGACGTAACGAGTCGAGCACTGGAACCGATACAGAGCAAGGACGAGTGGTCAGCTTAAGTACCCACCGGGCTCCTCCCACAAATTCAGGCCACCATACTGGCCTTCTAATATACATGTATATATATAGATATATATATATATATCTATATATATATATATAGATATATATATATATATATCTATATATATATATATAGATATATATATCTATATATATATATAGATATATATATATATATATATATCTATATATATATATAACCAAATAAGTGCTGAACCTGTATTAAAATTACAGATTCAGCACTGTTTAATAGATAATCATTGCATTTTCACTTTCAAGCAGTACTAGTACAGCGTCTCCTTCTGCACTAAAATCCAGTGACTGGTGCCTTCACAAAACTAAGATAAAAAAAATGTAGGTTTTGTAATGGTTAGGATTGGTGTTGGTGTTAAAGAGGTTGTAAACCTCTGAACCCCCCCCCCAAAAAAAAAACCCCTGCAAGACAAGGGCATAATGAGCTAGTATGCATCGCATACTAGCTCATTATAAAATACCTTAAAACAAAGCTGTTGCAGTGAACCCCGCACTTAAAATGAAGCTGTTGCAGCGGTTCTCTGGCTCCGGCGCTGAGATGCCGCGAGGACATCACTCCCGTGCATGCGTGCGGGAGCCACTATTTACGGCACGGGCTCGGAAGGAATGGCACATGTGGGCCGTTCCTTCAGAGCACATGCGCCAGTGATGTCACTGGCTGCATGCACTTGAAATATCTAATAAACTGTACATGTTCAGCAGATATTTCAATACCTATAGGTGCTTATTATAGGCTTACCTATAAGTAAAAGTTTGCAGAGGAAAATTACTTCCTCTTTAAGGTTAGGCAAGATTTGTCCTACCATGAGACTTTGGAGCTAGGTTTCATCTAGTGTTAAAGGTAAAAATCTTGTCTGGAAAAAAACAATCTTGAGGTAAACAAAAAACACTCTTATTTTCCATTTATAATGCTTGGAATCACCAAGCTGTATATAGAAGTGTGATATCGAAAGAAAACTCATGCCAAAACTGATTAGAATATCCAGAGGAGTATGAAGAATATTAACATATAAATTAACGCAATGTGCAAGTCAACAAAATGGCTTGGGGCATTAAGCTGTATCACACTTTTTGTGCTTGAGGGGATGACTTTAAAAAAAGCCAATCCTAATATATTACTATTATCTATAAAATCTGAATCTACACATTTAAAAACAAGAGATTTTATATTTAGTCTCAAACTAAAATACAATGGGAAGCAAAGTCGGATCTATGGCTCCCCTAGGCCAGCTGATATATGCTACTCCCCCTCCCTTCCTCATCAATGTTATGTTTCTTCTCCTTCCCTTCTCCTTCCCCAGTGTAATAATCACCAACTAAAGGAAATATACAGTATTTTACTAGGATAACACCAAGTAAGGACATATATTACTTCCGTATTAGACTAATGCAGCAGTCAGGAATTCTCACCTCATAATCCCCAACAGTGATAAAGTGACCCTGTCTTTACTCAGCCATGATTAGTCATTCTTAAGGCCTAACGGCTGAAATGCATTGGTGTTTATTGACTATTTTTCACCAGTGTTTAAAGGGGTTGTAAACCCTCAAGGTGTTTCACCTTGATGCATTCTATGCATTAAGGTGAAAAACCTTCTGTAGTGCAGCAGTCCCCCAGAGCCCCCCTTTTACTTGCCTGAACCTGATCATTCCAGTGACGAGGATGAGCACAGCAGCTCCAGCTGCTGTCTTGGATCCTCATTGAATAGATTGACAGCAGCAAGAGCCATTGGCTCCCGCTGCTGTCAATCAAACCCAGTGACACGGGAGCCGGGAAGGGGGGCTGAGTCCTGCTGTCTGTGTCAATAGACACAGGAGAAGGACTCTGGAGTGCACCTGCATGAGTGCCCTCATGGAATGTGGCTCTCCGTGGGGGTACTCAAGAAGAGGAGGAGCCAGGAGTGCCGCTGGGGGACCCCAGAAGAGTTGGATCGGGGCCACTCTGTGCAAAACCCTTGCACAGAGGAGGTAAGTATAACATTTGTTTAACTTAAGAAAAAAAATGAACCTTTACAACCCCTTTAATAAAGGTATAACGATTTTTAGCCGATTTTGTGTCTCTCGCCTTTTCCCGTTTTTGTGACCGTGGGCTCAATTCACAAACAGTTATTTTACTTTCAAAATCTGAGATAAATAAGATACATTTTTTCCCCCTTTTTTTAATTGTAATTCACAAAAAACACTACTAAAATAAAGCATTAGTTATTGTAGCAAAATATGAGGTATATTACTCATGAAACAATGTGGTATTTTATCTCATGACATGGGTTGATTGGATACAATGGAGAAGGATTCAAACCCCTTCAGTTTTTAGTGCTAAGAAAGAGGTAAAATGCCATCACGCTAAGTTACCGCGGTCCCTGCAGCATATGTATTAACACAAAAGAAACCAGATGACTAGAACACCAGTCAAAGAGAAGCTGCTTTCACAGGACACATGTGGTGTATCAAAAGAAAACTAAGTTCAATTCAGTAAATAAAAAATATCTTAAATATTGAATGAAAATAGTTTTAAAAATCACATACATATATAAATACAGTTTTTCCACCAATACAAAAGAAAGCTTTGTCATTGGGGAGATTTGCTCTCACTTCTGTCCCATAGCCAAAACAGTAATGCTGCGTGCACACTAGCGGAATTTCCGCCAGAAAGTCTGATGGGAGCTTTTCATTGCATATTCCGACCGTGTGTTTGCCCCATCAGACTTTTTCTGTCGAAAATTAAGGCGGACTTAGATAGAGAACATGTTCAATATTTTTCTGATGGAACAAATTACTATCGGAAAAACCGCTCGTCTGTATGATGTTCCGACGCACCAAAAATGAAGCATGCTCTGAAGCAAGTACGAGATGGAAGCGATTGGCTACTAGCTATTGAACTTCTGTCTTCTAGTCCCGTCGTACGTGTTGTACGTCACCGCGTTCTGGAATTTGGTGTGACCGTGTGTATGCAAGACAGCTTGAGCGGAATTCGGACGGAACTCCGTCGGAAAAATATTCACAGTTTATTCCGGCGGCAAAACTGGTCGTGTGTACAGGGCATTAGTGAGAGGAAATCCCTACAGATTAAAAAAATCCCTTGGGCCCCTGCAGGTCAATAGAACTAGTGTCCTCATTGGAAGATTTCCCTCTATTACTTTTCTGGGGACAAGCCAACATTTTAGTTTTTGTGTTACTTTCAATGATAACAGTAAATAGGACAAATAGAGAGGTGAATCTCCCTAACAGGGGCACAGACTGCAATAAAAATCCTGACAGGGGTGTTAATCAGTCTCCACTCTATCCAAAACTCTTCACATTTTTGTGTCAGTGGTTTCTTTTTGCATAGAAAGGTGAGGCATGTTGCATAGCATTGCACAGGCTAATGTGTGACTGTCTCCTGTAATCTGAGAACCAACATTTCCTGTGAATAAACTACATATCCCACAATCCCTGGATCTCTCTGTCTAGTGCTGGTGAGAACTAAACAGTAATTAGATCTGACACAGACACAAGCAGACAACGTATTCATGGACACAGAGCTCATTCATGTAGCTGAAAGATGTTTTTCTTTTACATTAGCACTCCTATATTTGTGATGCACCACAGAGTGGATGGCAAAGCATGCATTGGATGCTGTGTGACCCAGAACGGGAAGTTGTCTTGTCCCATTGGTGAATAGGGACAGGCTAGCATCATTACAACACAGGTAAAATAACTACACTAATACCTAGTTAAAGCAACAAAAACATTTTAAACTGTACAATGTCTTGAACTGTCCAGCAGTCAGATTTTTACTTTGTTAAAGGATCAAAGCTGCCACTGGCATTTCACACTTTTATCAGTGTTGGATTCCAGGTCCCCCCTGCAAGCTGTGGTTCCATTTGCTGACCGCTATATTACTGCTGTGCCCTTGGTGATGTAGATTTTCCGACAACTTTGTGCGACTGTGTGTATGCAAGACAAGTTTGAGCCAACATCCGTCGGAAAAAACTGATGGATTTTGTTGTCGGAATGTCAGATCAATGTCCGATCGTGTGTACAGGGCATAACTCTGCAACACAGACCAGACTAGAATTGTCACTCAAAGGATAGTTAAAGCGGAGTTCTGCAAAAAAAAAAATTAAATGTCAGCAGCTACAAATACTGCAGCTGCTGACTTTTAATAATCACACACTTACCTGTCCCAGGGTCCAGCGATGCGGGCGCACGAAGCCCCGCTCGTCCCCCTTCTCCTCTCTGCAGTGACGGCATTGTAACTGTGGGCCCCCGGCTGTGGCTTCACAGCTGGGCACCCACTGCACATGCGCGCGCTGCGCCATGCTGTGATTGGCCAGGCAATCATCTGGGACCTGTGATTAGGGAAGGGCCGAACACCCTCCTGTTCGGTTCGCATCCAGAACAGGCGAACAGGCAAAAAATTTGTTCGAACACGCGAACACCGTTAAAGTCTATGGGACACGAACATGAAAAATCAAAAGTGCTCATTTTAAAGGTTAATATGCAAGTTATTGTCATAAAAAGTGTTTGGGGACCTGGGTCCTGCCCCAGGGGACATGTATCAATGCAAAAAAAAGTTTTAAAAACAGCCGTTTTTTCGGGAGCAGTGATTTTAATAATGCTTTTTGAAACAATAAAAGTGAAATCAAAAAAAGCAAAAAACCGCGCTATAAAGTAATTTGAACAATAGTCCGACTGTGAAGTCTCATACAAAAATAAATAGTCCCAATTAAGATCCAAAAGGAAAGAAGATAGGTTTGTGACATAAACTTCATCAAGAAAGAAACAGTGATATCAGACACAGTTTGTGGAACACACCAATAGGTATTGTGCTTACCAGAAGTAAGTCAAAAAAGGGCGAGTGGCTTAAACCCAGCCTGGGCCTTTAGATGAACAATCCAGATGAAGCAGGAAGGACGCCCTCGTCCCGTGGATCCACAGAGTATGGTCCGAAAAAATATATATGACAAAAATATAGCGTAATATTGTTTACATAAGCAACACTCCAAAACAGAAAAGAAGTGACACTCAACCAGCCATAAATCATGTGTGATCATATAAAATCCTGTGCTAAATAGCTAGGACAATATAGTGAGTATCATGCAATCATGCAAAATAAAAGTGAATGGGTGAAAGCTACAAAGACACCCAAAATCTGCTTACCAGATATAAATGGACAGTCAGCGTGTATAAATCACCCCAAAGGTATGTGAAAGGAAATTTCAAATTTTTTATTTAATATTATAGATATGTTGTCCATACTGTCCATTTATATCCATTTATATATTAGTCAGGTTGAAAAAAGACACAAGTCCATCCAGTTCAACCTTAAGAGTAGGAGCATGGATTTATTGGATTACATCGCTGGACCCTCTTTTTTATTTTTTATTTTCTTATTTTTAATAAAGGACTTGTCCCAAGCCATCTCCTGTGGTTTTTTTAACATCTTGACACTTTCTTTTTGTGAAATGATAGGGGTACAATGTACCCCTTACCAATTCACATAGTGGGGACAGGATCTGGGTGTCCCCTTTGTTAAAGGGGGCTTCCAGATTCCGATAAGCCCCCCACCCGCAGACCCCCACAACCACCGGGCAAGGGTTGTGGGGATGGGGCCCTTGTCCCCATCAACATGGGGACATCCTCCCCATGTTGAGGGCATATGGCCTGGTACGGCTCAGGAGGGGGGGGCGCTCTCTCGTCCCCCCCTCTTTTCCCGCGGCCTGCCAGGTTGCATGCTCAGATAAGCGTCTGGTGTGGATTTTTGGGGGAATCCCACGCCATTTTTTTTTAATTTTGGCGCGGAGTTCCCCTTAATGGTAATGGAATTTTGGGGGACCATCACGCATTTTAACATTTTTTTTAATGACTTTTATGTGTATTGTCGGGACCAACAATTTATTAGTAGCCGGCACTAGCGCTAGCACTTTTAAATTACTTTTTCCTTTAGAAATGTCATTTTGCTCTCGGACTGTTATAAACACGGGAAACATGCGCTACTTTACAGACATACTATAGACACCCCCCAGGTATGAAATTTAAAGGAATATTTCACTTTTATTATTTCACTTTAAGCATTATTGAAATCACTGCTCCCGAAAAAACTGACGTTTTTAAAACTTTTATTTGCATTGATACATGTCCCCTGGGGCAGGACCCAGGTCCCCAAACACTTTTTATGACAATAACGTGCATATTAACCTTTAAAATTAGCACTTTAGATTTCTCCCATAGAATTTTAGAGGGTGTTCCACAGCCTTTTTAATTTGGCGCGAACACCTCAAATTGTTCGCTGTTCGGCGAACAGGCAAACAGGCGAACAGCCAATGTTCGAGTCGAACTCATGTTCGACTTGAACAGATAGCCCATCCCTACCTGTGATGTGTCCCAGATGATTGCTGAGAGGGAGGGGGGAGAAGTGATCTCCCTTCCAGCGCCTGGAGGAAGTGGGAGCTGGGACCCTCTGAAAAGAGGGTACCGGTTTCCCCCCCAAAAAAATTACATCCCAAATGTGGCATGTCAGGGGGTCACCTCCCTTAAAGCGGAAGTTCCATTTTTGGGTGGAACTCCGCTTTAAGTAAAGCTAATGCAGGGCCATACATGGGTCAAATTCCGGACGAATTTCCTTTCAAAATTCGAAATTTGGTGCGTTTTGTTATCCGATGGTGCCACCATTGATTTCGAAATTCGACCAACCAAGCCTTCAATTTCACCTCATGTTGCTACAGAAATTTTTTTTCGTGGCCAGGAATCTTCTTTTCTTTCCAGGTCACAGCTCATGTGGATTTATTTTTCCATTATTTCTCCCACAATTCTTGCATCATTGATTAGAAATTCGTTTTTACAAAAAATTTCCAGCATGCCCAATAACTCAAATTCGATGGCCGCATAAAAATCGGCCATTGCTGTGGCCCACTAATGGTGCGAAATTCGAATGAAAATTCTTAGTTACAATTTTCCAAAGAAAATTATTTCAGAATTCGACCCATATATCTTCTTTTACAGAATGCTGTTTGCTTAATTTTCTTAAGGTAGTGTGTTGATTTAATAATACAATATACAATATGTACAATATCCATGTCTTGTATGGACACAGCGCCTCACAAACACAGCATTGGGCAATTTTTGAGACTTTACCCATCTCCCACTGCACCAAACTCTTGGCCCCCCAAGGACACACGCAGGCTGCAGTTTTCCTACAAGCTCCTGAAACAGGTTCACCTGACAGTACCTCCCCCACAAGAAGGATCACCTTTTTATTTTGGTCGCTATAGAGCACTCTGATGTGGACCTACATGGAGCTAAGGACCCTCCACATGATATGTCTCTCCACTAGCCAACGCTTTCCATGTGTATATGTGTTTGTACAGACTGTTTCACCTATTAAAGCTCTGATGAAGAGGTTATCCTCGAAACGCGTCAGCCATTCTTTTAGCACTTGCCCCTGTCTGGGCATGTCCCACTTGTAACACTGCGAATGTATATTTTGTAACCCCCCCTTTACAAAATGTAGTATGTTTATACTCCTTACATGTATGTATTTTATTGCTTATGGTTAAACTGTATGATGTGATGCCAGTGTCTGATCACGCGCATTCCATCCATTCCTCCCACACTGTTGATTTAAAGCAGCCTGCCTGCTGTGCCCTTTTGTTCTCTGCTGGAGTTAAATCCAAAAGTATCAACTGTGCTGCAATTGTAGGGAACAGGAATTTGCTAGCATTACCCAAGCCCACCCTATACCATCAAACAGTGGTATATGGCTGGCAACTGCCTGGCCTGTGGTGTACATGCCGCCCAGGGCCATGGCCTAAAGTATATGCAAGAAATATCAAACTGGGAGCAGCATACTGTGATGAAAAGTGTGCATGTGTGTAAAGTGACAGAGGGATGTGGCTTATACTGTGAACCATCTAAAGTCCTAATGCCTAACTTGTGGCCCTTTGGTACTTGCTGTGTAGCCCTTGGGAGACAACAGTAGTAGGGTTGGAGCAATAATTTGCAAAGAAGCAGTAATGTGATCTGTAACAAACTCGCAAAACATTTTTCTAGTCTTTGACAGTCTCTTGCAGTAGGTCTCTGTTTTCCAAGAACACCTGTAACATGGGCGCTTGTAGGCTGTCACGGGAAGACAATTTTTGGACCCCTGCACTCCTTTACCGTTACTTGTATTATATGATGTGGTTCTGCAGTTACTTGTGCTGTGTGATGCTAGACATACGGGGGGGGGGATACTGAAAGGCGACAGCATTTTTTTGTGATATTTGTAAGTACAATGTAATACACTTCTTGTATTGTGTTGAAGCACAAATTTGTGGACAGCATGTTATGGAGAGTTCTTTACTTTGCATGGTGGTACCCTATACATTCCTGATGATGAGACTGATCTAATAATTCTTGAAACGCGTTGGATACCTGATTCCATTAAGCAAGCGAATATGTGGAAAGCTAGAGCTATATAAAGCAATGGTTTTGGGGAGTACTGCTCAATATGCTCAATATGTACTGCTTAATAGGGATGAGCTCCGTGTTCGAGTCGAACCCATGTTCGACTCGAACATCGGCTGTTCGGTCGTTCGCCGAATTGTGAACGATATGGGCCATTTGCGCCAAATTCGTGTGGCATGTCACGGCCCATAATTCACTGTGGCATCGCAGTGCATTGCTGGCTGATGATTGGCCAAGCATGCACTATGACCCGCATGCTTGGCCAATCACAGCGCTGCCTGAACAGAGAGCCGTAATTGGCCAAAGCCAAGGAGGCTTTGGCCAATTATGGCTCAGGGGATTTAGTACATGCCCCACACTATATAAGGCCGCCTGCACGGCGGCCCTGTGTAGTGTGTGTTCCAGCGTTGAAAGAGATAGACAGAGAGACAGTGTCATTTGAGTTAATTTAGATAGATTAGGCAGGACAGTCAGTGAGTTAGCTGCACTTACAGTGTATTGTGTGTATATTTATGCATCCCAGGTGTTGTATATATATATATACACTGTATTCAGTTTAGCTAGATCCGTTCCTGTTATCTTCCTACTGACAGGCAGGCTTGTCTTGTTACAGTATTTACAGCTACCTGAAGAAAATTGCTGGTATTCTTTTGATCCTATAAGTACCACAGTCAGGCAGCTAGAATATTTACAGTTAGTGTAGTGCGTCCTCCTCACAGTGTTCAGTTAAAGCTACAAGTTAGTTTAGTGTGACCTCTGCACAGTGTTCAGCTAAAACTACAAGTTAGTGTAGTGCACCCTCCTCACAGTGTTCAGCTAAAGCTACAAGTTAGTTTAGTGTGACCTCTGCACAGTGTTCAGCTAAAGCTACAAGTTAGGGTAGTGTGTCCTCCTCACAGTGTTCAGCTAAAGCTAGTGTAGTGCATCCTCCTCACAGTGTTCAGCTAAAACTACAAGTTAGTGTAGTGTGTCCTCCTCACAGTGTTCAGCTAAAAGTACAAGTTAGTGTAGTGCGACCTCTGCACAGTGTTCAGCTAAAGCTACAAGTTAGTGTAATGCGTCCTCCTCACAGTGTTCAGCTAAAACTATAAGTTAGTGTAGTGCGACCTCTGCACAGTGTTCAGCTAAAGTTACAAGTTAGTGTAGTGCGTCCTCTGAACAGTGTTCAGCTAAAACTACAAGTTAGTGTAGTGCGACCTCTGCACAGTGTTCAGCTAAAGCTACAAGTTAGTGTAGTGCGTCCTCTGAACAGTGTACAGCTAAAGCTACAAGTTAGTGTAGTGCGTCCTCCTCACAGTGTTCAGCTAAAACTACAAGTTAGTGTAGTGCGAGCTCTGCACAGTGTTCAGCTAAAGCTACCTGTAGAAGGTTGGTGGTGTTTTCCTGATCCTATCACTACCGCAGGCAGCTAAATAAGCTACAAGTTAGTTTTTTGCAAGCTCTGCACAGTGTTCACCTAAAGCTACCTGTAGAAGGTTGGTGGTGTTTTCCTGATCCTATCACTACCGCAGGCAGCTAAATAAGCTACAAGTTAGTGTAGTGCGTCCTCCTCACAGTGTTCAGCTAAAACTACAAGTTAGTGTAGTGCACAGTGTTTAGCTAAAGCTACAAGTTAGGGTAGTGCATCCTCCTCACAGTGTTCAGCTAAAGCTACAAGTTAGTGTAGTGCATCCTCCTCACAGTGTTCAGCTAAAACTACAAGTTAGTGTAGTGCAACCTCTGCGCAGTGTTCAGCTAAAGCTACAAGTTAGTGTAGTGCGCCCTCTGAACAGTGTTCAGCTAAAACTACAAGTTAGTGTAGTGCGACGTCTGCACAGTGTTCAGCTAAAGCTACCTGTAGAAGGTTGGTGGTGTTTTCCTGATCATATCACTACAGCAGGCAGCTAAAAAAGCTACAAGTTGTTTTTTGCGAGCTCTGCACAGTGTTCACCTAAAGCCACCTGTAGAATAGGGATGAGCTTCGTGTTCGAGTCGAACCCATGTTCGACTCGAACATCGGCTGTTCGGTCGTTCGCCGAATTGTGAACAATATGGGCCATTCGCGCCAAATTCGTGTGGCGCGTCACGGCCCATAATTCACTGCGGCATCGCAGTGCATTGCTGGCTGATGATTGGCCAAGCATGCACTATGACCCGCATGCTTGGCCAATCACAGCGCTGCCTGAACAGAGAGCCGTAATTGGCCAAAGCCAAGGAGGCTTTGGCCAATTATGGCTCAGGGGATTTAGTACACGCCCCACACTATATAAGGCCGCCTGCACGGCGGCCCTGTGCAGTGTGTTCCAGTGTGCTGAGAGATAGAGAGAGAGAGAGACAGTGTCATTTCATTTGAGTTAGCTAGATTAGGCAGGACAGTCAGTCAGTTAGCTGCACTTACAGTGTATTGTGTATATATATGATCCCAGGTGTTGCATATATATATATATATATATATATATATATATATATATACACTGTATTCAGTTTAGCTAGATCCGTTCCTGTTATCTTCCTACTGACAAGCAGGCTTGTCTTGTTACAGTATTTACAGCTACCTGAAGAAAATTGCTGGTGTTCTTTTGATCCTATTAGTACCACAGTCAGGCAGCTAGACTATTTACAGTTAGTGCAGTGCGTCCTGCTCACAGTGTTCAGCTAGATCCGTTCCTGTTATCTTCTTACTGACAGGCAGGCTTGTCTTGTTACAGTATTTACAGCTACCTGAAGAAAATTACTGGTGTTCTTTTGATCCTATTAGTACCACAGTCAGGCAGCTAGACTATTTACAGTTAGTGCAGTGCGTCCTGCTCACAGTGTTCAGCTAGATCCGTTCCTGTTATCTTCCTACTGACAGGCAGGCTTGTCTTGTTACAGTATATAAAGCTACCTGAAGAAAATTGCTGGTGTTCTTTTGATCCTATTAGTACCACAGTCAGGCAGCTAGACTATTTACAGTTAGTGCAGTGCGTCCTGCTCACAGTGTTCAGCTAGATCCGTTCCTGTTATCTTCCTACTGACAGGCAGGCTTGTCTTGTTACAGTATTTACAGCTAAATGCAGAAAATTACTGGTGTTCTTTTGATCCTATTAGTACCACAGTCAGGCAGCTAGACTATTTACAGTTAGTGCAGTGCGTCCTGCTCACAGTGTTCAGCTAGATCCGTTCCTGTTATCTTCTTACTGACAGGCAGGCTTGTCTTGTTACAGTATATAAAGCTACCTGAAGAAAATTGCTGGTGTTATTTTGATCCTATTAGTACCACAGTCAGGCAGCTAGACTATTTACAGTTAGTGCAGTGCGTCCTGCTCACAGTGTTCAGCTAGATCCGTTCCTGTTATCTTCTTACTGACAGGCAGGATTGTCTTGTTACAGTATATAAAGCTACCTGAAGAAAATTACTGGTGTTCTTTTGATCCTATTAGTACCACAGTCAGGCAGCTAGACTATTTACAGTTAGTGCAGTGCGTCCTGCTCACAGTGTTCTGCTAAACCTACAAGTTAGTGGGGTGCGTTCTGCTCACAGTGTTCAGCTAAACCTACAAGTTAGTGGGGTGCGTCCACCTCACAGCGTTCAGCTAAACCTACAAGCTAGTGGGGTGCGTAATGCTCACAGTGTTCAGCTAGATTCGTTCCTGTTATCTTCTTACTGACAGGCAGGCTTGTCTTGTTACAGTAAATACAGCTACCTGAAGAAAATTGCTGGTGTTCTTTTGATCCTATTATTACCACAGTCAGGCAGCTAGACTATTTACAGTTAGTGCAGTGCGTCCTGCTCACAGTGTTCAGCTAAACCTACAAGTTAGTGGGGTGCGTCCACCTCACAGTGTTCAGCTAAAGCTACCTGTAGAAGGTTGGTGGTGTTCTCATACTACAGGCAGGCAGTTGATTTTGCTAGCTGCAGTATCAGTACATATATATATATATATATATATATATATATATATATATATATATATCCCAGCTTAGTGCAGCTACAGGCCATTAGTATTTCTGGAAGGCCAAGAAGGAGAGGCAGACAGTCACAAGCCAATAAGAGAGGGCAAGCAGGCTCTGTGTCTAGTGCTGGTCGTGGAGACGGTGCATCCTCATCAGCACGTGGCCATGGGACACGCTTGGCCTTTTTTTCAGCAGCTGGCCGTGTTGAGCCGCAACATGCGGAAGACTTGGTCGAGTGGATGACCAAGCCGTCCTCATCCTCCTCATCCTCTCTCACCCATGCCCAGGGTACTTTGTCTGGCAAAGCAGCGGCCTCTTCCCTCGGCTCAATGTCATCAGTGACTCCTTCCCTAGCCCCACCATGTCCTCCTGAGGAGTCCCTCGAACTGTTTGACTACAGTGTTGGGTACATGCTCCAGGAGGATGCCCAGCGTTTGGAAGGCTCTGATGACGATACTGAGCTCGATGAAGGCAGTAACATGAGCACGGACAGAGGGGGTGCCCAAGAAGGACAGCAATCTGGCAGTCATGCTCCCCCTGCTGCAGCATACTGCCAGGTTTGCTCCAGTGATGAGGAGGGAGGGGATGATGAGGTCACTGACTCAACGTGGGTGCCTGATAGGAGAGAGGAGGAGGAGGAGGAGGTGGCACATCACCAACGAGGCAGGATGCCCTCCAGGGGCCAGCCTAAGGGCAGCACATTGATTGCATCACACCCCAAAGCTCCACATGTGCAGGGCGCTGCAGTCTCTGCGCGTTATTCAAAAAGTTCTTTGGTGTGGGCCTTTTTTGAGATCGCACCGCTGCTATTTGCAACATATGTCTCAAGCGTATCTCGCGTGGCCAAAACATCTCCCGCTTGGGTACCACATGCTTGACCAGACATATGTTGACCTGCCATGCAGTTCGTTGGCAAGCATATCTAAAAGACCCACACCAAAGAACAAAGAGCACCTCTCCTTGCTCCTCATCAGCTGAGATTTCCAACCCCACTAGACCTTCAGTCCTCTCTGAGACCTGCACTGAGAGGAATGAAGGTGTAGAATTAGGTGTGTCACAGCCAAGTACTTGTGGGCAATCTGCTTTTGGTACACCGACGTCAGATTGTACCAGGCAAATTTCCCTGCCCCAGCTGCTGCACCGCCAAAAGAAGTTTGCTCCCAGCCATCCACATGCCCAGTGGTTGAATGCTAGCTTGGCAAAATTGCTAGCACTTCAACTGCTGCCTTTTCAGTTGGTAGACTCTGCCCCCTTCCGTGAGTTTGTGGAATGTGCGGTTCCTCAGTGGCAGGTACCCAAAGCCACTTTTTCTCACGGAAGGCGATTCCGGCTCTCTACCGGCATGTGGAAGGCAATGTCCATGCCTCGCTGGACAGGGCGGTCAGTGGTAAGGTGCATATTACCGCTGACTCATGGTCCAGCTGGCATGGACAGGGACGTTACCTAAGTTTCACGGCGCATTGGGTGACTCTGCTGGCAGCTGGGAAGGATGCAGGACAAGGTGCAGTAGTGTTGGAGGTTGTTCCGCCACCACGCCTCCAAAATGCTAATGATTGTGACACACCTCTCTCCTCCACCCCATCCTCTTCTTCTTCCTCCATGGCCTCTTCCTGTGCTTTGTCCTTGGAACCAGCGGTGCTCCGTAGCCGTTCAAGGGGCTACGCAAGTACGCAGGCCAAAAGATGCCATGCGGTGCTTGAGCTGGTGTGCTTGGGGGACAGGAGCCACACTGGGGCAGAGGTTCTGTCAGCTCTGCAGGGGCAGGTTCAGAGGTGGTTGACGCCACGCCAACTTAAGGCAGGAATGGTGGTTTGCGACAATGGCACCAACCTCCTCTCTGCTCTCCGACAGGGACAAATGACCCATGTGCCCTGTTTGGCTCACGTCCTTAACTTGGTGGTGCAGCGGTTCTTGGGCAGGTACCCGGGCTTACAGGATGTCCTGAAGCAGGCCAGGAAAGTCTGTGTGCATTTCCGCCGGTCATATAATGCCAGTGCTCGGCTGACGAACCTCCAAAAGGAGTTTAACCTGCCCAAGAACCGCCTAATCTGTGACATGCCCACCAGGTGGAACTCGACGTTGGCCATGCTGCAGCAGCTGCACATGCAGCAGAGGACCATCAATGAGTACCTGTGCGACTATGGCACCAGGACAGGGTCAGGGGAGCTTGTTTTTTTCCCCATGCCAGTGGGCCATGATCAGGGATGCATGCACTGTCCTGTCACCATTTGAGGAGGCCACGAGGATGGCGAGCAGTGACAGTGCATGCATCAGTGACACTGTCCCCCTTGTCCACCTGTTGGAGCACATGCTGCGTGGAATAATGGACAGGGCACTTGAGGCAGAACAGAGGCAGGAAGAGGAGGACTTCCTTAGCTCTCAAGGCCCCCTTTATCCAGACAGTGTTCCTGCGTGCCCGCCGATCACACAGGAAGAGGAGGAGGAGGAGGAGGATTGTGTCAGTATGGAGGTGGAGCCTGGCACTCAGCATCATTAGCAGTCTTTAAGGGATCAGTCCCAAGAAACACATGGACTTGTACGTGAGTGGGAGGAGGTGGCTGCGGACCATGTCATCCTTAGTGACCCAGAGGACTCCGGACCGAATGCCTCAGCAAACCTACGCTGCATGGCCTCCCTGATCCTGCAAAGCCTGCGTAAGGATCCTCATATACGTGGTATCAAGGAGAAGGACCAATACTGGCTGGCAATCCTCCTTGATCCACGTTACAAGGGTAAGGTTGCAGACCTTATCTTGCCGTCGCAGAGGGAGCAGAGGATGAAACATCTTCGGGAGGCCTTGCAGAAAGGTCTGTGCAACGCGTTTCCAGAGACTGGGAGGTTACAAACTCCTGTTTCTGGACAACGTGTTGCTGAGGCTTCGGTCAGTCAAAGAAGGAGCAGTGGAGAAGGTGGCCAGCTGACCGATGCGTTCAGACAATTTTTTAATCCGCAGCCCCAAGGTATGATCGGTTCCAGCAACCATCGC
This sequence comes from Lithobates septentrionalis, assembly GCA_037952835.1. Lineage (NCBI taxonomy): Eukaryota > Metazoa > Chordata > Amphibia > Anura > Ranidae > Lithobates > Lithobates septentrionalis. The sequence continues at coordinate 355,424 of JBBDGP010001766.1, read as the reverse complement.
CAGCGTCTGTTTTACATGGTGCAGGAATACCTAGGGGCAAGACCTGACTTGGACACTTCTACATATTCTTCTACATATTTTTGGTAAAAAAAATCGCAATAAGCGTATATTGATTGGTTTGCGCAAAAGTTATAGCGTCTAAAAAATACGGGATAGATTTATGGCATTTTTAAAAAAAAAATATTTATTTATTTTTTTTACTAGTAATAGCGGCGATCACAATTTTTTTTCATGACTGGGACATTATGGCGGACACATCGGACACTTTTGACACATTTTTGGGACCATTCACATTTATACAGCGATCAATGCTATAAAATTGCATTGATTACTGCGTAAATGTGACAGGCAGTGAAGGGGTTAACCACTAGGGGGGCACAAGGGGTTAAATATGTTTCCTAAGGGAGTGTTTCTAACTGTAGGGGGCGGGGACGTACAAGGGGAGGAGACCGATCAGTGTTCCGCTATACTGGGAACACAGATCGGTCTCCTCACAACTGACAGGATGTGGATCTGTGTGTCTACACACACAGATCCACGGTCCGGCCCGGTTAACGGGCAATCGCGGGTGCCCGGCGGACATCACGGCCGCCGGGCACACGCACCGGGTACCGAGCAACGTGGCGGGTGCGTGCGCTCGCCCCCTAGACGGCCGGGAATCCCAGGCCGTCATATGACGTCCACCCAGGATGGGAGATCTCATCTGTGGACGTCATATTACTATGGCCGGGTAGGGAAGTGGTTAAAGGAATATTTCACTTTTTTTTTTTTTTTTTTTACTTTAAGCTTCATTAAAATCACTTCTCCCGAAAAAACAGACGTTTTTAAAAGTTTTTTTTGCATTGATACATGTCCCCTGGGGCAGGACCCGGGTCCCCAAACCCTTTTTAGGACAATACCATGCAAATTAGCCTTTAAAATGAGCACTTTTGATTTTGAACGTTCGAGTCCCATAGATGTCAATGGGGTTCTAACGTTCGTGCGAATCTTCGGTCCGTTCACAGGTTCTGGTGCGAACCGAACCGGGTGGTGTTCGGCTCATCCCTACTGCTCAATATGTAGATAAAAATTGATGTCAACTGCATATAGACCAAATTGTGGCCAATTGTTTTTGCGTTGTGGTTTCAGGATTAGTATTTTTTTTTCAAATTCAATATTAAAAATAAAATTTTACTGAAATACAATTTTTCTTTAGTTGGTTTGGTTGCCTTCGTAGTAAGAGGTTATCTGAATTTTACTATAAGGTATATTTGCTGTTAAGGTGTAATGTTGAGTGTCCTATGTGTGTGGTTGCTGCTGCATTATGTAAAACTATTGGTTTAGTTTTTACATTTGAATGGTTTGCCTTGAGATTGTGCAGAATTTTAAAAGGTCCCGACTGAAAAAAAGAATATGCAATGATTTACTTTAGGTCACGTGCAATTAAATGTATTATCTTCACCTTGAATTTGGTTCACACTCTGAAAAATCACCAGGCATTAAGCAGATATTAATAGAGAGTATGAAAAATTACCCTGTCACAGCACACCCATAGTATTCGCTGATCTTCTGAAAGTTTTGTTGCCAAGCAAAACTTTACTTTAAAGCATATTTATGGTCAAAATGTAAAGATATAATATGTGTATCCTTATTGTATTTCAATTATATCTCGCCTACTTCTATTAATCTGAATGATCTTGAAGTTTGTAAACTTACTTTGTGAAGATTCCCACACATTTATTTCCTTGCATTCTGTGACACGTATCCACTATGCCCTGTGGGTAGACACTGCTGTGTTACACATTTCACAGAGCCTGCCTCCTGAACTGCAGATGTGCGGAGAGGAGGGGTTTCAGGTGGCGGATTCAGTACAGGAATCACTGCTTGCACACAGTAAGGTACCATGGGATATGTAGTCATTAGAAATTAAAGTAAACAGTAGAAGAGAAGCTGCAAAGCATGCAGGAAATCCAGGAAGTTGCGGGAAAAGACGGCCATTAGGCAGCACTCGCAATATTAACCGCTTGCTGACCAGCTGCCGTCATTATACTGCGGCAGGTCGGCACAATCCCATGAACCATCGTAGCTGTAGCTTGAAGCAGGATAGCAGGCGCGCGTGTGCCCACTGCACTGCGGGGGTGCCAATACGTGTGACCGGCGGTCACGATGATCACGGGCACGAGAGCCAGAACAGGAACATGTGTGTGTAAACACACAAATACCTGTTCTGTGAGGAGAGGAGAGACAGATTGTGAGTTCCTACTAGCTAGGAACAACGATCTGCAATTTCCTCCAGCCACTCCCATCCTCCTACAGTTATAACACACACTAGGGAACATAGTTAACCCCTTGATCGTCCCCTAGTGTTAACCTCTTCCCTGCCAGTGACATTTACACAGTAATCAGTGCATTTTTATAGCACTGATCGCTGTATAATTGTCAATGGTCCCAAAAGTGTGTCAAAAGTGTCTGATCTGTTCGCCAATGTCGCAGTCTTGATAAAAATCACAGATCTCCGCCATTACTAGTAAAAATAATAATAAAAATGCCGTAAATCTATCCCGTTTCATAGACGCTATAACTTTGGCGCAAACCAATCAATATATGCTTATTGCGATTTTTATTACCAAAAATATGTAGAAGAATACATATCGCCCTAAACTGAGGAAAAAATTTGCCTTTTTCAAAAGAAATTGGGGATATTTATTAAAGCAAAACATACAAAATATTGGGGTTTATTTACAAAAGGAAAATCCACTTTGCACTACAAGTGCACTTGGAAGTGTAGATGCTGTAGATCTAAATCAACCCCATTGTGTTTTTTTCAAAATTGTCGCTCTTTTTTTGTTTATAGCGCAAAAAATTAAAACCGCAGAGGTGATCAAATACCACCAAAACAAAGCTCTATTTGTGGGAAAAAAAGGACATCAATTGCAGTGCCGTATCGCAAAAAAAATGGATTTTTAATACAGCTTATCTCTAAAATCCTTTTCTTGAAGTACATCACGGGACACAGAGCACCATAATAATGACTAATTGGGTTATACGCTACCTTTAGGTGATTGGACACAGGCAACCAATAGTAAGACGGTTCCTCCCATATAACCCCTCCTATACAGGAAATACCTCAGTTTTGTAGCAAGCAATGACGATCCCAGAAAAGAGGGGAGGGACCTCTTTGTCCCGTGATGTACTTCAAGAAAAGGATTTTACAGGTAAGCTGTATTAAAAATCCACTTTTCTTTATCATACAGCACAGGACACAGAGCACCATAATAATGACTAATTGGGATGTCCTAAAGCAATGCACCTGATGGGGGGAACACCATATCCCTAAGTCCAACGGGCCAGAGACTATAAAGCTGCCTGCAACACGCTGTGACCAAAAACAGGCTCTTTTTGAGATCTAACATCCACCTGGTAAAACCTGGTGAACGTATGAACTGAAGACCAAACGGCCACTTTGCAAACCTGATCCATAGACACCTGTTGGCGTACTGCCCATGATGCACTAACCCCTCTAGTGGAGTGTGCCTTTAAATCCCAAGGTGGAACCTTGTGCCTTAATCCATATGCCTGGATAATAGTCTGACGAATCCACCTGGATATAGTTGAACTTGTTGCCTGCTGTCCTTTTTTAGGACAAAAAGGCAGTCAGTTTTCCGAAAAGAAGCTGACATCTTTAAATAAACTTTGATCGCCCTCACCACATCAAGTGACCTTTCCTCCCTAGTTTTAGGGTTTGGAAAAAAGGAAGGTAGAATGATATCCTGATTCAAATGAAATTTGGAAACTACCTTTGGTAAAAAATCCGGACGAGGGCGCATGACCACTCTGTCCTGATGAAGATTCAAAAAAGGTTCTTTGCAAGAATGGGCGGCCAATTCTGACACCCTTCTAGCCGAAGTTATAGCCACCAAAAAAAAACAATTTCCTGGTTAATAGGACAAACGGAATATGTCCAATAGGTTCAAACGGTTGACACTGTAAGGCCGACAGGACCAAATTTAGGTCCCAGGGACATAAAGGCAGCTTAACCGGCGGCCTTAAGTGCGTAACCCCCTTAACAAAGGTTCGTACCAAGGAATGGGATGCAATTGGCCTTTGGAAAAAAAACGATAAGGCCGATATCTGTCCTTTAATTGTCCCTAAAGCCAGCTTCAAGTCTACTCCTGCTTGAAGAAAGGCCAGAACTCTTCCAATAGTATACCTAGGAGGGTTCCACTTCCTTTCCTCACACCAAGAAATGTATGACTTCCAGACTCTATAATAGATAGCTCTAGAAACTGACTTTCTAGCGTTTATCAGAGTAGACAAGACTGAGCCCATGATACCAAGGTCTTTTAATATTCTGGTCTCAATAGCTATGCCATCAAATTCAGCAACCGTAAAGAAGGATGGAATATGGGTCCTTGAGACAACAGGTCTGGACGGCACGGAAGGACCAATGGGTCCCCCACTGCCAATTTCACAATCTCCGAGTACCAGGATCTCCGAGGCCACGCTGGGGCCACTAGGATCACTGGCTTTCATTCCTCCTGTATTCTGCATAGTAAGTGCGGCAGAATTTGGATTGGAGGGAAGGCATATATCAGAGAATACTGATCCCAAGGAACTACTAATGCGTCTATCCCGACAGCAAGCAGGTCCTTGGTCCTGGATACAAAACCTGTCCAGTTTGGCATTGAATCTGGATGCCAGCAGATCTACATCTGGGGTCCCCCAGTGTTGACAGATCTGTAGAAAAACTTCGGGATGCAGAGACCATTCCCCTGGCAACAATTTCTGGCGATTTAGGAAGTCTGCCTGCCAATTGTCCACCCCCGGTATAAACACTGCCGAAAGAAACAGATGCTTTTCTTCCCAAGTCAATATGTAATTCACCTCTCTTTGGGCTGCTGACTCCTGGTACCTCCCTCGTGGTTGATATATGCCACTACCGTGGATTTGTCGGACTGGACTCGGACAGGGAGACCCCGTAACCTGGACGTCCAGAAGCGCAGAGCCAGACGAGCTGCCCGAATCTCCAATAGATTGATGGGCAAGGTCCTTTCTGCCTGAGACCATATTCCCTGGACAGACGCCTCCTGCAGGACTGCTCCCCAGCTGAGGCGACTGGCATCTGTAGTTACTACCCTCCAGACTGCTGGTGGAAAAGATTTTCCTTTTCTCAAATTGCTGGTTTTTAACCACCAAGAGAGACTCCATTGTACCTGTGAGGATAGAACCATAGGATGATCCAAGGTTCGAGCAGACCTGTCCCAGGCTTCCAGAATGCTGTTCTGGAACACCCTGGAGTGGAACTGTGCATATGGAATTGCGTTGAAGGATGACACCATTTTGCCCAGCAACCTCATGCACAGCCGAATAGAAGGCCTTGGTTCTTTTTTTACTTTCTGGATGAGTTCCACTATGGAAACGACCTTCAAAGGGGTAAAAATACCCTTTCTTGGGTGGTGTCCAAGACCAGACCCAGATATACCAAGGCCTGGGTTGGACAAAGGGTTGACTTGTCCACATTTAGAATCCAACCCAGGCGTTGTAAAACCCGTACCGTTCTTGACACGTTTTGGATCAGGATGGGGCAAGAGCAATCCCTCAAGAGAAGATCGTCCAGGTAACCTACCACTGAGATTATCTGGGACCTTAGCGACGCCAATACCGGGGCCAGAATCTTTGTGAAGACCATGGGGGCCATGGCTAGACCGAATGGCAGTGCCACAAATTGAAAATGACGGCCCTCTACTGCAAAACGCAGAAACCTTTGATGTGGACCGAAGATCGGTACATGAAGGTATACGTCCTTGATATCTATGGACGCTAAATAATCCTCTTTTCTCAGAGATTTTATTATTGAACCAATCGATTCCATACGGAAGGACCGGACGTTTACAAAAAAGTTGAGAGCCTTGAGGTCCAAAATGGGCCTTACTTCCCCATTTGGTTTTGGCACGGTAAAAAGGTTTGAGTAAAACCCCTTGAATCTTTCTTCGTGCGGAACCCTGACAATTACCCCCTGCTTCAGCAGATGCTGCAAGGCTAGGAATAGGCATTTCTTTTTCTCTGGATCCCACGGGATCCTTGATACAGAAAACGGCTTGGAGGGATTTCCCGGAACTCTATTCTGTAACCCTGTGTTATAGTGGAAATAACCCATCTGTCTTGGACCAGATCTTCCCATGTATCCAAAAACAGCTGAAGCCTGCCCCCCCACCCATGACAGCGGGGGCGTCCCTTCATAAGGTTGACTTGGAGTTGGACTTGGCTGGCTTTTGGTTCCAGGGCTTCCTCTGACCCTGAGGTTTTTTAAAACCAGACGGCTGAGGCCGTCGATACCGCTTGGGGGAAGAAGCATTAGGTCCTGGAGCATTGTGAATTGTATAAGAGGGTTGCTTACCTCTCCTTTTAGTAGGGAGGAGGGCACTCTTTCCTCCAGAGATCTTTTGGATATATTTATCCATATCTTTGCCAAACAAGCCTTCTCCATGGAATGGAAAAGCTGCAAGTAGCCTCTTGCATGGCATTTCAGCATTTCACCAGTTCTTTAGCCACAAAAGCCTGCGCATATGTATGGACAGTAACGCAAAACGAGACATCTGCTGAATTGAGTCTTTCAATGCGTCCACTGCAAAACATAAAGCATGAGGAAGCTCCGATAATTCCTCTGAAGGTTCCTCCTGACAAGGCAAGTTTTTTATTAAACCTTTTAAAACGGTCTTTTAGGGATTGGCAAATCCCAATAGCTGCAACTGCTGGCTGAACTGCTGCACCAGCCACCGCAAAGGAGGCTTTTAATAAAGACTCTAGCTTTTTATTGGCCAGATCCTTAAATACCTGGGCATTATCCACTGGACAGGTTAAACTCTTATTCACTGAAGAAATGGCGGCGTCCACCAAAGGTGTACCCCATCTCTTCCTGAATTTTTCCTCCATAGGATATAAGATAGAAAACCTTTTTGGAGGCAAGAATATCCTGTCAGGATGATCCCAGTCTGCGTAGATCACCTGCTCCAATAGAGGGTGCAAAGGGAATGCTTGGGAACCTTGCTGAGGTCGCAAGGATCCCAAAGTAGAACAGGAGAGTCCAGACTCCTGAACCGGAGGTAACTTAAACCAAACTCGTACCATCTCAATCAGAGATTGGATAAACAATTTCTGCGAATGGGAGGCTAAAATTGGCTTCTCCGAACCTGAGTCCTCAGCTGAGGAATCTTCAGCCTCACCTTCTTCCCGGTCTTTTATGGCCACCTCCTCCAAATCCTCTGCCCACTCTGGTTCCAGATCACCTGGACCCATCTGGTTATAAGGGTCCTGGTGCTCTAGTGATTCTCCACTTGGCCCAGGCTCAGGGGAGGGAGATCTATTACGCTTCTTCCCTCCCTGATTTACAGAAGCAATCATGCCAGCTATTTTGCCTTCAAGGCCTGCTAATGCCGATGCCAAATCATCCTTTGTAACATAAGCTGAGGCAGGAATATTGGTGGTGGCCACTATGCCTGACAAATGCAATGGCTCAGCCAGGCCAGATGCTGCAGGTCTTTCAGGGGAGACTGAGGCTGCATCAGCATGGGGCTGGTCTCCTATTTTCAAGGAAGGTACTCTTACCCCTGTGCTTGCCCTGCTCCCTGTACTTGCCCTGCTCCCTGTACTTCGTTTTCTGGAAGACATTGCTTACATACGAGAAAAAAGTACTCCCCACAAGCTGAAACCAGTGTTTAACCTATTGCAACTGTGTCCAAAGACCTCCAGACTCACGTGCCCAAGTATCGCCCTGTGTTGTCCCAGCACACGCCAGGAGCTCCAGCTCTTTATAAACCCTGCCTAGTAGTGGACTGAGCGCATGCAACGCAACCAGCGGCATGCACGCCGCACAGCGCATCTGCCGTGCCCAGATGCACGCCGCACATGTGGCGCACCCATGATGCGCACAGCAGCGGCACATGCGCACACCAATGGCGCGCACGCGGCGCATGCGCACACCCACGCACGCCCGCCATAAGCGCGCGCCATACTTGGCAATCTGTAAATTTTCCCAGACACAAGCAAAGGCTTTCCAGTGGCACAGAAAAAAAATTCCCAAAGGGAGTACTCACCATCCCAAGCAGCAGGGCCTGTCTTACCAGGCCCAATCTTCCCCCATCATGGCGGGTAGCGCCTCTGAGGACCTTCAAGGACCGGGTCCCCCATTCTTTGGGGGCCACACCCTTGGACCTGTAAAGCACCCCTCTGGTTTACCTTGGGCAAGTTATGACCAGGAATACCAATTTAACAAGGGTCCAGCGCCATATAGGACATATTACAAGCAAAACCTCACTTTTGAACCGAGGCTCGGGTACCATCTACTTTAGCTATCTTATGCTATCCGAATGGATCCGATTATAACATCCTCACTGGGACATTATTTGAAGAATTTTGAAGAGCTTCAACAGCCATGACCATCACCTTCAAGACACTGGCAAAAAAACTTACTATTGGTTGGCAGTGTCCAATCACCTAAAGGTAGCGTATAACTCAATTAGTCATTATTATGGTGCTCTGCATCCCGTGATGTACGATAAAGAAATGGCCTGGTCATTGAGCAGCCAAATCTCCCAGGGCTGAAGTGGTTAAAGAAGATTTTTCAAGTAAACTGATATTGGATTGGCAAATATAACTATTGTTTGTGTTGTTTTACAATGCTGATGTTAAAAAAAAAATTATTACTGATCTGATCTAAAAATGCTGGTTGCTTTGCTGTTATGATGATCCAATGGCTTCCATACTTGTTTGTTATGAGTCACTGACCCAAAATAAATATGCACATCATCTTTACTTGCTGCATAATTTTTCTCATGGTCAAAGACTGGGGAGTATTCAAAATAGAGGATCGACATCTCAGTAAAATTTTAAGAACAAAGGACAGCAATGGCAGCCTACCTATTTGCTAAATTGATAAATGTATATGTTTTACAGTATGTTGAGAAACTGAAAGCAATAGATGTGCTGCTGTCACAATTGTTTAGCAAGGGACCAATCCCTATGAAGAATTTCTCACTTTTGGACTATGGTTTCTTTCTACAGTCCAGAAACGGAAAGGTTAATTGGCTTCTACATAAACTGACTGTAATGCGTGGGTGTGCTTATTGCAGAGACATTAGCAGACACTAAATGGGTCTTTGTAAAGGGTTTTGTATACATGTTCATTTTAGAAGATTAAAACGACAATATCCTTCTGTGGTCAAAAACTATGCATTGCAAATTGTGAAGCTCTACCCAGCAGTGAATCTCTGGCCTTTAACAAGTGGAAGCTAATGCTCATCAGGGATTTTGAAAGTCGAAGGATCTCATTTTTAAAGTAACAGTATGGCCTTACCAAAGAATCAGGACTCTGAAGCCAGCTCAGTGCTATTAAAAAGCTGTCAGTAAGACATAGGGGTTGATTTAGTAAAGGCAAGTACGAGCCAGGGTCTGGTCATGTGACCTGTCAAAATCACATGAGCAGCTCTCCTTTAATCATGGAGTTCCTTCTGCTGTGTTAAGCACACTGCAACCTGAATTTTATGAATGTAAAATGGAAAGCGGATAGTGACAGTCGCTCTCCTTTCTGAATGGACCCCTTAAGCCGGCCATAGATGGTTTGAATCGTAGCTGGTCCTTGCTGAACCAGCCGAGATTCGAACCATCTGTGGGCAAGCTGATTGTACCCAAGTCAAACCATATATATATACACAACCAACATGTTGGATTTTTACATGCGATTGTTGCCAAGGACTATAATCGCTAGCAATAATCATTGTGTTCCCCCAGCAGGGACGGCTCCCCTGCCAGGAGAACACAACAGCTCTATGGAAGGGATTACCCTATGAACACTGACTGTGATGGGCGAATCAAGCCCGTGGTTGCAGGAAAGAAAATCACATTATCTATGGCCTGCCTCAGTGTTCAGGCACTGCTGCAGCTCATAGTCAAGTGCACATAACCGGGTATTATAAGGGATTATTGGTAATTTCTCAACACTTCTCTTTTAATGATTTACATAAACATATGAATGAGGCAAAAATGCTAAACAGTTGCATGTTCAATCTGATGTCCTTTTAATACAACATGACATTTACGAAACGCTTGGTCAAATTTTGTACTTCTGGAAATGAATAATGCAGTCATCCTGGCATTACTGGGTACACAGTAAAAATAAAGCTTTAATATTATAGGAGCTGGCTTTAATTGGATTGTCATAAAGAGAGTTGTGTAAGAAAAAAGGGATGTCGTTGTGATATAATAATAATCTCATTAGGAAATGTTGAGGGACTTGTTTGTAAGGGCACTGAACATCATCTGTACAAATCAGACGTTAACTCCCAGCTGTGGGATTCTTCCAATAAGCACACATGCTCTCCTTTATAGCTCTGTTCTTTTTGTTTCTCTGAATAAGAATAATTAGAAACTATATATTAGATGTAAAATATATACAGGAAATAAACCAGTCAGGCATGCTCAGTTAAACAGAACAACAAACAAGGGGGACATTTGGTGATACATAGCAACTAATAAAATTAGAACTCACTTCTAATTGGTTATCACTGGTAACTACACTTTGCATACCTCAGAAGAGGTTCAGAATTAATTAAGAGCTGCTGATTGGTTGGCTCCTTCCTAACAATTATTCTTTAACCCTTTCGACACCAGAGGACATTGATACCAGGCCGAATTTAAGCATGTCACGATTAACTTAAAGTGGTTGTAAAGCTCAGATATGAAATATGAACAAAGCATAACCCCATATAGTGTGTACTTGTCTAAATCCAGAGCACTAAGTGTAATTTCTGTCTGTTGCCTCATTCTTCTGCTATTAGCATGAGTCACTTCTGACAAGTTTTCGACACCAAGAGAAACGTGGTGATGAGGGGGGGGGGGGGGGGGGGCTCCAGCAGATTAACAGCTTCAGCTCTGTTCCTGTGAGCTGTGTAAAGGGGGGAGATGTCTCTTCCCTCCAACCAGCTCTCAGAGATCCCTCACTGAGCTCTACAGTGTGTAGTTTCAGCTCTCCGCCCCCATTTTTTCTGAACTCTCAGACAAGCTTTTTTAGACAGTGTGGGGGGGGTGTATTTCTCTCTCAACAGGGCCCTAGTACCCTCTCTTAAGATACTTGACCCCAGCCTGACTCCCTTACTCCCAGCACTCTGCAGGGCCTTTAGCCGCAGAGCGTTCCTCCTGCTAATTTAGGAAGGCATTTTTTGCCAAAATATCGGAAAATGGGTAAAATCTCATTTTTTTTGGAGGCTGTAGATAAAGGATGTCAGAAGCAAGCCCTTTCAGTTTTCCCTCCTGAGTCGGTCTCTGACTTTGCTTTTAAGAAGGAGGAAGATCCTCCATCTCCCTCCTAAAAATTAGATCAGGATGACATTTTGGCTAAAATTTAATCTAAGCTTAAAGATACCATTGCTACCCATATTGGTGCTGTATGCTCTTGTTTAGCGTTTCAACAGCTTGGGTCTCAATATCTTATTGACAAGAGCTTCCAGTAAATGTGGAGGAATCTTCCAGTAAATGTGGAGGAATCTTTGGTTTAAATGCTGGTTGTTGGAAGAAACACTTCAAAAGGCTGAAATTTGAGGGAAAAAAAAAACTATTTGGTTCCTGCTTGGATAAGGACATCAAGAGTGTCACTTCAAAGGGCCATAAACTGTAGTTTCAGATTGTGCCTTTTAAATTTGCCACTCTCCCCACAAACACGAGTAGATCCTCTTGATGCTGTTCAGCATCTTCTCTTGCAGAGGGTCACTACCAGATTCCTCAATGAGAAATGCTTTCAGGGTTTCTACTTCAGCCTTTTCACAGTTTCTAAGCCATATGGAAGAGTTTGGCCCATTCTTGATCTGAAGGCTCTCAACCTTTTCCTGTGGGTTCAAAACTTCATGGAATAAACTAGGTCGGTCATTGCCTTCTCCTTCTGGGAGATTTTCTGGCCCTAGTGGACATTCAGAATGCTTACTTACACATTCCCAATTTTCCTCCTCATCATGCTATCTGCGTTTTGCAGTGGGTGATCAGCATTACCAAATTGTAGCACTTCCCTTTGGCCTGTCCACAACCTCCTTGGTTTTCAACAAGGAGCTTGCTTCCCCAGTCCTAGCTCTGCTCTTTTCCTAAGGGATACATGTTGTGGGTAACCTAGACAATCTGTTGTTAAATGATCAGTCCTTCCTATCTTGGTCAACCAGTGTTCAGTGGACACTACAGACTCTGCAGGGAATTGGTTTGATCCTCAAACTTCGGAAGTCATCACTGGAGCTGACTCACAGATCAGAGTACCTGGGATTGATATTGGATATGTCCCTTACCAGGGTCTTTCTATCATGGGACATACTTCTGTCCCTCCACTTTTATGTCCTGAGCCTTTGGTCCCAGAGTCACCCATTCCTGGTGGTCACCTCTTTTGGTTCAGTGCGTACTCCCAGTTTTTCTCCAGACGATTGCAACTAAACATTCTAGCAGTGTGGGGCAAACAGAGATCCATGCATCTGACATGCAACCCCAGATGCTCCCTGGAATAATGGAAGTGAATCCCTTTCTCCCAATGTAGAAACAGACAGAAGGCAGCCTCACAGGCTGAGAAAGAGTACAGAATGCTCTCTTGATGCAGGGGACTTGGTTGACGATAAAAGCTCATCTTCCCATCAACATCCTGTAGGGTGATTTGGTTGTCCCATCAAGCAACCATCAACCAGTCACCCCAAAAGAATCTAGTCTTACAATGCTACGGCCATGACCTACATCAATGATCAGGGAGGCATTAGTCATCTTGCTGCTCCAAGGGAAATGGACCGCATCCTGTCTTTGGGAAAAATTCATGTTCCAGTCCTGACCACTGTCCACATCCCAGGGACGAAAATTTTGCAAGTGGACTTCCTAAGTCATCAGCTCTCCATTTGGAGCTATTCCAAGCCCTGGTGAGGGAAGCCAGATGTGGATCTTCCTGTTTCCAGATTTAACAACAACCTGATGAGTTTTGTCATCAGGTCCAGGGACCCTTGGACCTGCACAGTGGTGTCTGCATAGTATCAGTTCCACTACAGTTTTTCCAGATTCTCCCCTGCCTGCTTTGCAGGATCAAGGTGGAGGGCATTGTGGTGATGCTGATGGCACTGAACTGGCCTAGAAGGATGTGGTACTTGGACATACTCAGACTCTGCCAGACACTCTATGGGTCCTTCTGAATCATTCAGACATTCTGCCAGTCCACCATTTTGCTTCTCAGTCACTGGCTTGGTTGTTGAAGCCCAGGTTCTAAGGTTAACTACTCTCTTAAAGTCTAGGAAATCAAATTATTGCAAAATCTATCATCACATCTGTAAGTCCAGGAAATGTCATCCTAGGAGGTACTCTATAGAATTCTCTCTCTCCAGTACATTCTCCTGTGACTCCATGGGACCTTAACCCAGTTTTTCTCTGCCCTTCAAAAGCCAATTTTTTCCCTAAGGGGATTTTTTTCCTTCCACCTCAACAGGACATTGTCCCTCTCTCCTTAGATCTTGCTTCAAAACATCACAAGGACATTTCTCTCTACTGTCTTGATTTGGTACATTTTGAAAGAGTCTGCTTCTTGACTACTGTCTCTTAGGTAATCAGATGCAAATCCCTGCTTCTTGCTTCACCACTGCTAGGTGGATTATACAAGTCATCATTCAAGTTGATGCTGAGGAGCACTCTACTAGATCTGTTAGTGTTCAATGTTTAGAATCAGGCATCTGTTTCTCAGATTTTGTAAGGTTTCCACTTGATCTTCTGTTAACTTGTTTTTAACAAGTTTTACCATGTGGATATTCAGGCCCCCTCTGATCCTTGTCTTCAGTGTAAGGCACTGCAAGCTGCTCTCTGAGTCTGTCGAGCCTTTCTTGACCTATTTCCTATGTCGGCCTGATTGTTTGCTTTGTTATTCACCCCTCAGTTTAACTGATTTCGGACATTCCAAAGTTAAAGACTAAAGATCCTGTGTCCTGTATTGTATGACTAAAAAAATAGGTCTTTTGACATACCAGGAAAATCTATTTTTTAGAGTATAGTGCTAGCACCATTTCCTGTCATCTATTATTTATTATTTACCTCTTGCTTACTACCAAACTCAAATTAGGTGGGAGTGTGAGGGGTAATATAGTGGATGTATCTGCAGCTTTCTATTTTGCCATTGTCTGAATGTACCAGCATATAACCCATGGTTAAAGACTAAAGATGCAGTGTCCTGTACCGTAGCCAAGAAACAGATTTACTGGTAAGTCAAAAATCTTACCTCACTGGCGCACACACAGTCCTGAAATTATATAACATGATCTGCCATGTAACAAGGCGAGTGCCCACGCAGGATCCAGTGCCTGAAGCAACATTACAGTCCAGTCCCACATCTTCTTCAGGTAAGGCTCGAGCACGGTCCCCCAAGGCTCAGCTGAGAAGTCAACTAAACTGGAAGCTGCAGAAAGAAGCTGCAGTGGCTATTATGCAGCCAGGAATCTTGATAGCAGAATCCGTGAAAGCAAAAACCTCCACATAAAGAGATAATCTTCTCTCAGAGGTGTGAAGGACAACTTTACTAAAGCCCCTTTACTTTACCAAAGATCAGCAATGATCATCTACTGGTATTTAGTCATATGATCATGACCAAGGAAGTCTGGAAATGTGCTTTTTGCAGAACAAGCAAAGACAAAATCCTTATTAAAATTCTTTATTACACACTGAAAAATATACAGTTTGGTTGAACCCAACCAATTTATCTGCCAAGTGTCAATAGATTGCTTTGGTAATTTGTTGTTATCATTAAAAAAATAACAGCAACACTTTTAATGAGAGCAGTGTTCGCTGGATAGCTGGGTCTCTGCATTGTGTGTGGAAGTAGGAATGGTCCCGATGTTCGAATCGAACGTAAGTTCGACTTGAACATCGAGTGTTTGTTTGTTCATGAAGGAACCAAACATATTCGCAGCAAATTCCAGCAGCGCGGAGTGCCCCATAATGCACTGATCCCAGCCCTCCCTATGTGAATGGGTATCCCCTACCCATTCACCAAAAAAGTGTCAAAAAAGTAAAAACCACAATAGACAGTTTTTGACAATTTCCTTATTAAAAAAAAAAAAAGCGTCAAGTGATGTACATCCATCGTCAATCATGCCTCCCGACGGACCAGAGAAAAAAAAAAACTCTGCCTCCACGGGAGGCCTCCCGGCAACTGCTGTCTCTTGGCTGTTACAGCTGTTATATAGGCAAGGGCGGGGCCACCCGGTGATGTAACCGAGTGAACCCATCCCCTTCTGACACCATGTCACATCAGACGGGGGTGGTCATCCGGTTACGTCAGCGGGTGGCCCCACCCTTGCCTATATGACAGCTGTCAAAGCCAAAAGACAGCAGTGACCAGGAGGCCTCCCATGGAGGTGGAGTTTTTTTTTCTATTTTTCAGGTTCGTCAGGCAGCGTGATTGATGTACGATGTACATCGTGGGATCATTTTTTTCCTTTTTTAATAAAGGAATTGTCAAAAACTGTCTATTGTGGTTTTTACTTTTTGACACTTTTTTTGGTGAGGGGGGCGGGATCTTGGGACCCCTTGTTAAAGGGGGCTTCCAGATTCCGATAATCCCCCCACCCACAGACCCCAACAACCAACGGCCAGGGTTGTCAGGAAGAGGCTCTTGTCTCCATCAACATGGGAAAAAGATGCTTTGGGGGGCACACCAAAGCACCCTCCCCATGTTGAGGGCAAGGGGCCTGGTATGGTTTAGGAGGGGGGAGGGCACTCGCTCGACCCCCCCATCCTGTCCTCCAGGCTGCATGCTCGGATAAGGGTCTGGTATGGATTTTGGGGGGGAAACCACGCCAATTTTTTTTAATTTTGGCATTGAGTTCCCCTTAAAATCCATACCAGACCCGAAGGGCCTGGTAGAGACTTGGGGGGGGACCCACACCAATTTTTTACTGATATTACATCTATATTGCTGGGAGCCAGCAATACATTACAGCAATGACATTTTTTCCTTTAGAAATATCATTTTGCTGCAGTACTAGTCTACACATTGCACAGATGCGCCACTTTACATGCAGAATAAGGGGACCCCCAAAATCACTGCCCCTGAAAAATGGTCATTTTAATAACTTTTTTTTGCATTGATACATGTCCCCTAGGGCAGTACCTGGGTCCTCATACACTTTTTTATGGCAATAACTTGCATATAAGCCTTTAAAATGAGCACTTTTGATTTTTCATGTTTGTGTCCCATAGACTTTAATAGGGTTCGCTAGAATTTTTTGCCTGTTCTCATGTTCCGGTGCGAACCAAACCGGGGGGTGTTCGGCCCATCCATATGTGGGAGCAATGGTCCAACTCTCCTACCTTCTTTCAGCACAAGGTATTTCAACCCTTGCTGCAGCACTTAGCAGTTAAAAAAAGTAAAAGAGCAGCATAATTATTATTAATCAGGGACTATATAGCTTCAACAGTTTGCACAGCACTTTACATTGTAAACAGAAACAGTACAGTTCCAATACTATTCAATACAAGAGGGTTAGGAGGACCCTACTCCTGAGAGCTTACAATTGATAAGGAGGGGCAAGTGAAAAAAAAAGGTAATAACTGTGAGGGATGAGCTTATGGGGGAAATAAAAGATTCAGTTGTTAGCACAATTCATTTTTTCACTTATTTATTTTATATGTATTACTGTACATGTACTTTACTGCAGTAAAGTGATAAATAAGAAGTGTTCAGTTAGGCTTAACCATTTCTCAATAATCCACACCCAGTATTCAGCGCAAAGTACTGTAGCCACACACACTTTTTTCCCACCAGAGCCTGCTGTGTGCACTGCATGTCATCTCTATCATTTCTTAGGTTGTTGATTTGAAAGGTTAGATATTAAACATGTCAGCATTATCAAAGCACATCATTATTTTCAGTAAATACCGTATTTATCGGCATATAACATGCACTTTTTTCCCCTGAAAGTCAGGGGAAAATCGTGGGTGCGTGTTATAGGCCGATCCCCCCCCATTTCTGTGTCATCGCAGCGATCGCGGCAATTGCCGCGGTCGCCGCCGACCTACACAGCCGTGGGTAGATTCAAAAATGGCGCCAAGACTGCAGGGAGCCGAGATACACATACCCGAGTGTTCTCGGCTTTTTCCAGCGCCGCCGTCATGCCCAGTCCCGCCCCTGGACCTGTGTTATGTCCATCATAGGGCGGGACTGGGCGTGACTGTGAGCGGCGCCGAAAAAAGCCGAGAACACTCGGGTATGTGTATCTCGGCTCTTGTCGGATCCAAGATACACATACCCGAGTGTTCTCGGCTTTTTTCGGCGCCGCTCACAGTCACGCCCAGTCCCGCCCTATGATGGACATAACACAGGTCCAGGGGCGGGACTGGGCATGACAGCGGCACCGGAAAAAGCCGAGAACACTCGGGTATGTGTATCTCGGCTCCCTGCAGTCTCGGCGCCATTTTTTGAATCTACACCGAGTGCACAAAGCTTCACTGACATGGCTGGACTGGGGCAAACCTGCACTAACAAAGCTGCACTGGGGCAAGGCTGCACTGGGGCAAAGCTGCACTGGGGCAAAGCTGCACTGAGGCAAGGCTGCACTGACAAGGCTGCACTGACAAGGCTGCACTGGGGCAAAGCTGCACTGAGGCAAGGCTGCACTGACAAGGCTGCACTGGGGCAAAGCTGCACTGACAAGGCTGCACTGGGGCAAAGCTGCACTGACAAGGCTGCACTGGGGCAAAGCTGCACTGACAAAGCTGCACTGACAAGGCTACACTGACAAGGCTGCACTGACAAGGCTGCACTGACAAGACTGCACTGGGGCAAGGCTGCACTGACAAGACTGCACTGGGGCAAGGCTGCACTGACACTGAAAAGGCTGCAGATGGACAGATAAGGCTGCATTGATGGGCATTTTAATGTAAGTTTTTTTTCCATAAACTTCCCTCCTAAAAATTTTTTTTCCTTAAAATTCTCTCCTAAACTTGGGGTGCGTGTTATACGCCGGCGCGTGTTATACGCCGATAAATACGGTACCTTTTGCTTGCAGTAAATAACAATAATAATCAAAATTATTCCAAGTCTCTTTTGAGCAAAACCCTGGGCAACCTGGGGCACATGTGACAAAAAAAGAAAATCAGCAAGGCACAACCATAATGCAGCACTACTAAGCATGACTAAGGCCCAGAATAGGTAATAAACAAATATAGCTGCCCACATGTGCATGCATATTTACAATTTCATATGCAGAATCAAGGTTTTCAATACATTACCTCACATTATTATTATTATTTATAATGTGCATTTTTTTCACACATACAGTGAGGGAAAAAGTATTTGATCCTCTGTCAAATCAGCTGGATTTTTGGCTCTCAGGTGTCTTCTATACCGGTAACGAGCTGAGATTAGAAGCACTCTCTTAAAGGGAGTGTTCCTAATCTCAGCTTGTTACCTGTATAAAAGATACCTGTCCACAGAGGCAATCAATCAATCAGATTCCAATCTCTCCACCATGGCCAAGATCAAAGAGCTGTCCAAGAATGTCAGGGACAAAATTATAGACCTACACAAGGCTGGAATGGGCTGCAAGACTATTGCCAAGCAGCTTGGTGAGAGGGTGACAACAGTTGGTGCGATTATTTGCAAATGGAAAAAACACAAAACAACTGTCACTCTCCCTCGGTCTGGGGCTCCATGCAAGATCTCACCTCGTAGAGTTTCAATGATCATGAGAACCGTGAGGAATCAGCCCAGAACTACACGGGAGAATCTTGTCAATGATTTCAAGGTAACAGGGACCATAATCACCAAGAAAACAATTGGTAACACACAACGCCGTGAAGGGCTGAAATCCTGCAGCGCCCGCAAGGTCTCCCTGCTCAAGAAAGTACATTTACAGGCCCGTCTGAAGTTTGCTAATAAACATCTGAATGATTCAGAGGAGAACTGGGTGAAAGTGTTGTGGTCAGATGAGACCAAAATCAAGAGCTTTGACATCAAATCAACTCGCTGTGTTTGGAGGAGGAGGAGGAGGTGGAATGCTGCCTATGACCCCAGGAACACCATCCCCGCTGTCAATCATGGAGGTGGGGGTGTTTGGGGGTGTTTTTCTGCTAAGGGGACAGGACAACTTCACCACATCAAAGGGACGATGGACGGGGCCATGTACAGTCAAATCTTGGGTGAGAACGTCCTTCCCTCAACCAGGGCATTGAAAATGGGTCGTGGATGGGTATGCCAGCATGACAATGACCCAAAACACACAGCCAAGGCAACAAAGCAGTGGCTCAAAAAGAAGCACATTAAGGTCCTGGAGTGGCCTAGCCAGTCTCCAGACCTTAATCCCATAGAAAATATGTGGAGGCAACTGAAGGTTCTAGTTACCAAACAATCAGCCTCAAAAATGTAATGGCTCAGAGAGGATTTGCAAAGAGAAGTGGGACAAAATCCCTCCTGAAAGGTGTGCAAACCTAGTGGCCAACTACAAGAAATGTCTGACCTCTGTGATTGCCACCAAGTACTAAGTTATGTTTTGCAAAAGGGGTCAAATACTTATTTCACTCATTAAAATGCAAATCAATTTATTACTTTTTTTAAATCGTTTTTCTGGATTTTTTTTGCTATTCTGTCTCTCACTGTTAAACCTACCATTAACATTAAAACCATTAACATTATAGACTGATCATTTCTACGTCAGTATTAGCAGGGAATCAAATACTTTTTTCCCTCACTGTATATCAATAAAAAGTTTGACTAAATCTCATTGCATGCCAAAATTTCATATCGGTACTTGAGTGTTTAATACTGATATATGTAATATTAGTGTTGCATGACAGGTACACTGAAGAATCTACCAAGGTTATTGCCCTGAAAGTAAAACAACTCTGCTATAGATATTATCATATTTAAGCTTTTTTCCTTTTTAAATACAGCTTTTCTACTTTGCTTTACATTCATATCCCCCTCCCAGCGCTTTTTCATTGACCATAAAGCTTTTCATTGCAGGCCCATAAAAAGGGTTTTATATCAGTAACATTATTATACCAAGAACATGATTTGTATTGTACAGTGAATACCTCTTCTTTGTTAGGGGGTGTAAAAATAGAGGGACATTTAAATAAATGCGAATGTCATTCCCAAAAAATCTGACTCAGGATGTTCCATTTTTGCTCTGTCTGTACTACAGGGACAGAATTCCCTACGGTCCTCTTTTCTCCTTAATTACTTTCTGCCATGTCTAGACCTATGATATTTTTTCCCTTCATAATAAGGAGACTCTCGGGAGAAGCACTAAGAACAGCATCTCTACTATAGTTTATATTACATTTTCTGCTATTCACTTATTGTACTCCATGCCCTGAAATTATGTTGTAGGACATTGCCTGGACACAAAGAGGTGGGGTAATCAGTATAAACTGCACTTGTCTGTAGTAAAATACAAACTCTAGGAGTTAAAGCACATCTGTGCTATCTTTCTGGTTTAGAATATTTCCTGGGACAGTTGAACCAAAACAGATTCAATCACAAGATTCTCAAATCCTGTAAAGTCCAGCAACAGAACCGTCCCATCCATACATTTTCCAGATGATCAACCCCCCTATCGTTTCGAGTCTTCCACTCTGTATTGTATGTGTATACGTTGTTTAATATGCTTACCTTTTACAGAAGTCTTTAGTTCAGTCTCTTCATGTGATGCAGTGGGTCCGCTTTAGTCCTCCCAGTGGTGAGCAGTCCTTTAGATGCAGAGATCACTGCTGATGTGATGATGTCTGCACCACTGTCTGCATAATTATACTGTAAATAAATGGTGTGGGGCCCATGATGCTCTTCCTTCACAGAAAAGCTGCACGATTCTGAATAAAATGAGAATCACATTTTTTTTGCTTAGAACAAAGATAATGATTCTCTCACGATTCTTGAAGAACTTTTTTATTTGAAAGATTTACAACCCCTAAACATTAGGTTACCAATCAAAACGGGAATAAAATAAGTCATATTCAATCAAATATAAAAGAATGTAATGCAAAATAATGTAACGTGTAAAGAAATAAAAAAATCACCATTAAGTTATATTCGGGTCTTTTTTTTTAGTATTGGCCGATACCAATTACTGATACCTACTGCAACTTTTTTGTTTACACTTCAGCTGTCAGCAATGGTACAAAGCATTGAAAAGTTATTTTACAAATGAAATAAAATTTTTTTTAAAAATGTTGCGCTTTTTTCGTGAAACGTGTAAATATATGTTAAAGGTGTAAATACATTAATGAACAAAGCAAACAAAAAAATAGTTTTAATTATTAGTTTATAAAATAGAAGTAAATTAAAAATAAAAAAAAAATCAGCAGGAAAATAATAATTAAATGGTGAAAAAGAATAAGGAGTTAATAAGGATGATTAGAGTAAATTAAGGGTTAACAAGGGGTTAAACAGAGGAACAATTTATTAAAAACCAAAAAAAATAAAAACATTTTTTTACTTGACAAGGTTGCTTTAAACTGACTTCACTTACAGACCGAAGTTCATCCCTTTGATCTGTAAATGAACAGAAAGATACAATGTTTCTTTTTATCTCTCTTTCAGCAAGTACTGTTGTTGATAAACATTGCCGGCTGCTTTTTTATTTTTTGACAGCTGTGAACAGGGAAACTGCTCTGCCTTTGTTACATGAATTCTGGAAATGCTGGATTAAGATTGTGTGTGGGGTTGAATCGAGATTGTGATCTTTTAACGATTAATCATGCAGCTCCGTTTTCACAGTATTGTCCTTAGTCTTTCAGGTTGTGTGACTTTGATGTCATTCATTTGAGGACACTGAGGCCATCTTGTGGTGAAAATGTGGTACTGTGGGGGACAGCTCTAGCTTTACCCACCTTAGCTCTGGAAGCTCTGGAAGGTTTTACCCCCTTCATGACCAGGCACAGCACTACTTTACCTGGTAATTGCACAGTCATACTTTCTGTTGGCGGCATTTGATCACCACTTGGTTTTTAATTTGTATTATATAAACAAAAAAAAGACCAAAAATTTTGAAAAAAAATTTAAAAAGTTTACTAAAAGTTTACGTAAAAATAAAAATATCTAACAAAGTAATAATAAAAAAACGTCTTCATAAATTTAAGCCAAAATGTATTCTGCTACATGTCCTTGGTAAAAAAGGACATGTAGCAGAATAGAAGGGGGGGGGGGGGGGTGGTGCTGCGCTATCCGAAGGGTCTCTGTGATATATAAATAATCCTTACTGATCAGTATGGTTGATATCAATATAAGTAATTATAAACAATACATGTGAATAAATCAAAAGTGATAAATAAAGCCAATTCAGTGTATGTTGAAATTGTTCAATCCAATAATACAGTAAATATATATAAAGTGCTCGTGCTCTTGTGCCTTATAGAAATCTTGAAATATTCCAAGCTAATACATATGCTGAAGTGCAAAAGAGACAATATTATCACACAAAAATAAAAGTGTCAAATGTATTCAACAAACAAAAAAACGCATGGTCGCCTAATCTTACATTTTGACCTAAATTTCTGAAGATTTTTTTTTTTTAAAGTGTATATTGATTGGCTTGCATGAAAGTTATAGTGTATAAACTATGATATGTATACAGGATTTTTTTTTGTTATACTACTAATGGGGATAATCAGCAACTTATAGTGGGACTGTGAAAGTGTGGCGGACAAACTGACACTAACTTACACTGGATGGGAACTGATTAACATCACTGATTAACATCACCAGTGACACTAATACAGTGATCAGTGATAATACTATAAACTGTCACTGTACTAATGACACTAGCTGGGAAGGGGTTAACATATCCGGTAATCAAGGGGTTAAATTTGTGCCTAACAAGTGTTAACATGTTACTAAACCCACAACAGTAAAATTGGTCTGTATATGCAGTAAAGCATGCTTGTTATTCTCACTGTGGAACCTAAGGGGTTACTCCTGCGCATTGTGTAAAAACGCTGTTTAATCCTGTCTTCTCTGACTCCAGAACATGTCCGGATAATACAGAGCCTTTGGAGTCAGGCTGCACATACTCAGTTTGGTGTGTATTGCTAGAGAGGTTGTTTTTTTTTTTCCTTCGGAGGGTGCATGTGATCAGCACAGGGCCAATCAGCACTGTCCAGACTTAGGGTGGAAGCAATAGAAAACATTTCCCTGCCCAGCAAAAAACATTCCCTTCCTAACTAGTTGAATGAGGTCATATTTAAAAGTACAGTAAAATGTTGTGGTGGAAAATACACTTTTTATAAACATTAAGTTAAAGGGGTTGTAAAGGTAAATTTAAAAAACAAAAAAAAAATAACAAACATGTCATACTTACCTTCACTGTGCAGCTCGTTCTGCACAGAGTGGCCCTGAACCTGCTCTTCTGGGGTCCCTCGGCGGCTGTTTCAGCTCCTCCCCGCAAGAACTAACCACCTTAATGCGAGCTCCCTCGCATGGTGGTTAGTTATTGCGGGCACGCTCCCGTGATACAGCCGGCGGCTATAGCCGCTCACTGTATCACTCGGCCCCGCCCCCCGCCGCGCCAATGGCCAATGGCTGCGCTGCTTTCAATCCATCCACTGTAGCCAATCAGCGACCAGGCTGAGCTGCAAAAGAGAAGACGGGAGCGAGCAGCGGAGATTCGAGGTGTCAGGTAAGTAAAACGGGGGGGCTGGGGGCGGCGGTATTGTCAAAAGTTTTTTCACCTTAATGCATATAATGCATTAAGGTGAAAAAACTTTTACCTTTACAACCCTTTACAACAACTCATTCACACAGACATGTAGGTCCATACAGTGTCTAGAGTTGCATGTGCTGACAGACACAAGTGGGTGTAGATGCAGTGGGTGTACAGATCTTCCTGCACATCCACACATTTACATCCACACAGGGACAGATGCATGGTCATGCACAAAGGGCAAGGGCTGTGCATTCATCCCTATATGAATATAAATGCTTGGATGTGCAAGAAGATCTATAGAGCTGCTGCGTCCATCAGCCTGTTATTGATTGTTAAAAGTTTGCGGCTGGCAGCTGTATAGAATAGGTGTGCTTTCTCTGTGCCCTTCTGCACGCTGTATGGGCCTCTGCACCCATGTAAATGAGCTCTAACTGTTAAATTGTATAGTATACGTTTGAAAAATACACTTTCAAAAAGTAAAACTTTGACATACAAATATATACACACATAAAGTATTGGATTTTACAGTATTACATTATACACCATTAAAGAACCAGCAGACAATAACCTCTTTTTTTAAATAAATACTGTCTATAACTTGAATGGTGCGAAATACTAGAAAAGGAAAAGCATCCAATATGTACCCACCAGCCACTTTATTAGGGAAAACCATGCTAGTACCAGGTTGGACTCCCTTTTGCCTTCAGAACTGCCTTAATTCTTCATGGCATAGACTTAACAAGGTGTTGTAAACATTTCTCAGAGATTTTGGTCCATATCGACATGATAGCATCACGCAGTTGCTGCAGCTTTATCGGTGGAACATCTGTGATGCGTATCTCCTTTCCCACCACATCCCAAAGGTGCTCTATTGGATTGAGATCTGGTGACTGCGGAGGTTTTTTATAGTACAGTAAACTCATTGTCATGTGCATGAAGCCAGTTGGAAATAATTTGAGCTTTGTGACATGGTGCATTAACCTGCTGGAAGATGGGTACACTGTAGTCATAAAGGGATGGACATGGTCAGCAACAATACTCAGGTAGGCCGTGGCATTTAAACAATGGTCAACTGGTACTAAGGGGCCCAAAGTGTGCCAAGAAAATATCCCCTACACCATTACACCACAAGCCTGAACCGTTGATACAAGACAGGATGGATCCATGCTTTCATGTTGTTTACACCAAATTCTGACCCTGCCATCTGAATGTCGCAGCAAAAATCGAGACTCATCAGGCCAGGCAACATTTTTCCAATCTTCTATTGTCCAATTTTGGTGAGCCTGTGCGAATTGTAGCCTTAGTTTCCTGTTCTTAGCTGACAGGAGTGGCACCCTGCTGTAGCCCATATGCTTCAAGGTTCAATACAATGTGCTTTCAGAGATGGTATTCTGCATACCTTGGTTGTAACGAGTGGTTATTTGCGTTACTGTTGCCTTTCTAATACTCAGACCAGCCCGTCTGGCACTAACATCCATGCCACGTTCAAAGTCACTTAAATCCCTTTTTTTCCTCATTCTGATGCTCAGTTTGAACTTCAGCAAGTGATCTTCACCATGTCTAGATGCCTAAATGCATTGAGTTGCTGTCATGTAATTGGCTGATTAACAATTTGTGTTATCAAGTAGGGATGTGCCCAATGTTTGAGTCAAACATACATTCGACTCAAACATCGGGTGTTCGCTTGTTCATAGAACGAACATATGGGGTGTCCACCCACCGCGGAGTGCCCCATAATGCACTGCAAGATTGCAGTGCATTGAAGGCTGCTGATTGGCCAAAGCATGCACCTGACCTGTATGCTTTGGCCAATCACAGCGCGATGTACAGTAAGAGGCATGATTGGCCAAAGGCAGGATGCCTTTGGCCATTCAAGGCTCAGAGGCTAAGTCCACGCCCCACACTATATAAGGCTGCTTACATGGCAGCCGTGTACAGTGTGCATTAATGGAGAGAGATTAGGCAGGGTAGTTAGTGGATTGAGCGTATAGTCAGTGTAGTGTAAATAATGCAGTGCAGAGTATATAGTGCAGTTAGCGTAGTGTATATAATGCAGTGCAGAGTATATAGTGCAGTCAGTGTAACGTATATAACGCAATGCAGAGTATATAGAGTATATAGTGCAGTCAGTGTAGTGTATATAACGCAGTAGAGAATATAGTGCAGTATAGTGCAAAGTATATAACACAGCCCAGTGCAGAGTGTATAGTGCAGTGCAGAGTATATAGTGCAGTAAAGTGCAGAGTATTTAATGTAGGGCAGTGCAGAGTATTTAGTGCAGTGCAGAGTATATAATACAGTGTAGTGCAGAATATATAATGCAGTGTAGTGCAGAGTATATAATACAGTGCAGTGCATAGTATATAATACAGTGTATTGAAGTAGTTACATAGTTACATTGTTGGTGAGGTTGGAAAAAGACACAAGTCCATCAAGTCCAACCTACTGTATGTGTATTTGTTAGTATTACATTGTATATCTCTGTATGTTGTGGTCGTTCAGGTGCTTATCTAATAGTTTCTTAAAATTATCGATGCCCCCCGCTGAGACCACCGCCTGCGGAAGGGAATTCCACATCCTTGTCGCTCTTACAGTAAAGAACCCTCTACGTAGTTTAAGGTTAAACCTCTTTTCTTCTAATTTTAATGAGTGGCCACAAGTCTTGTTAAACTCCCTTCTGCAAAAAAGTTTTTATACCTATTGTGGGGTCACCAGTACGGTATTTGTATATTAAAATCATATCCCCTCTCAAGCGTCTCTTCTCCAGAGGGAATAAGTTCAGTGCTCGCAACCTTTCCTCATAACTAATATCCTCCAGACCCTTTATTAGCTTTGTTGCCCTTCTTTGTACTCGCTCCATTTCCAGTACATCCTTCCTGAGGACTGGTGCCCAGAACTGGACAGCATACTCTAGGTGCAGCCCGACCAGAGTCTTGTAGAGCGGGAGAATTATCATTTTATCTCTGGAATTATTCCCCATTTTAATGCATGCCAATATTCTGTTTGCTTTGTTAGCAGCAGCTTGGCATTGCATGCCATTGCTGAGCCTATCATCTACTAGGACCCCCAGGTCCTTTTCCATCCTAGATTCCCCCAGAGGTTCTCCCCTTGTGCATAGATTGCATTCATATTCTTGCCACCAAAATGCATTATTTTACATTTTTCTACATCGAGCCTCATTTGCTATATAGTTGCCCACCCCATTAATTTGTTCAGATCTTTTTGCAAGGTTTCCACATCCTGCGGAGAAGTTATTGCCCTGCTTAGCTTAGTATCATCTGCAAATACAGAGATTGAACTGTTTACCCCATCCTCCAGGTTGTTTATGAACAAATTAAGCAGGATTGGTCCCAGCACAGAACCCTGGGGGACCCCACTACCCACCCCTGACCATTCCGAGTACTCCCCATTTATCACCACAATCTGAACTCACCCTTGTAGCCAGTTTTTAATCAATGTACCCACCCTATGGTCCATGCCAACGGACCTTATTTTGTACAGTAAACGTTTATGGGGTACTGTGTCAAATGCTTTTGCAAAATCCAGATACACCACGTCTACGGGCCTTCCTTTATTTAGATGACAACTCACCTCCTCATAGAAGGTTAATAGATTGGTTTGGCAAGAACGATTCTTCATGAATCCATGCTGATTACTGCTAATGATACTGTTCTCATTACTAAAATCTTGTATATAGTCCCTTATCATCCCCTCCAAGAGCTTACATACTATTGATGTTAGGCTAACTGGTTTGTAATTCCCAGGAATGTATTTTGGTTAAGGGGAACCCTATGACAGAATTTAGAAAAAACAGCATGGGATCCCCCAAAATCCATACCAGACCCTTTGGGTCTGATATAGATTTCAAGGGATCCTCCACGCCAAAATGTAAAAAAAAAAACAAAAAACGGCGTGGGGTCCCCCAAAAATCCATACCAGACCCTTATCCGAGCATGCAGCCTGGTAGGCCAGGAAAGGGGGGGAAGAATGAGCGCCCCCCCCCTCCTGAACAATACCAGGCCAGTTACCCTCCACATGGGGAGGGTGTTTTGGGGTGCCCACCAAAGCACCCTGTCCCCATGTTGATGGGAACAAGGGCCTCTTTCCGACAACCCTGGGCTGTCACATG
The DNA here is from genome assembly GCA_037952835.1 of Lithobates septentrionalis. Lineage (NCBI taxonomy): Eukaryota > Metazoa > Chordata > Amphibia > Anura > Ranidae > Lithobates > Lithobates septentrionalis. Next base: position 327,629 of record JBBDGP010001766.1, on the reverse strand, counting down.
ATGTTAGAAGGGGGCAGGGTCACCCGGTTACGTCACCGGGTGGCCCCGCCCTTGCCTATATAAGAGCTGTCAAAGCGAAGAGAGATCAATCGTCGGGAGGCCTCCCATGGAGGCAGAACGTTCTCCATTTTTGCTATTTTTCGGGCCGTCGGGTGGCATAATTGAAAGTGGATTTACATCACGGGACACTTTTCCTTTTTTTCTTTTTTAATAAAGGATTTGTCAAAAACTGTCTCTTGTGGTTTTTACTTTTTGACACTTTTTTGGTGAATGGGTAGGGTATAATGTACCCGATACCCATCCACATAGGGGGGCGGAATCTGGGGGTCCCCTTGTTAAAGGGGGCTTCTAGATTCTGATAAACCCCCACCCACAGACCTCGACAACCACAGCCCAGGGTTGTCAGGAAGAGGCCCTTGTCCCCATCAACGAAGCACACACCCCCCCATGTTGAGGGCATGTGGCCTAGTATGGCACTTTTACTGACCTGCTAGGCTGCGTGCTCAGATAAGGGTCTGACATAGATTTTGGGGGGTACCCCATGCCATTTTTTTAAATTTTGGCACGGGGTTCCCCTTAAAATCCATACCAGACCCAAAAGGCCAGGTACGGATTTTGGGGGGACCCCACGCTGTTTTTTTCCTATTTCTTTAAATCTGCATTGCTGGGAGACAGCAATACATTACAGCCATGAGCAGGCAATACATTACAGCCGTGAGCAAGTTTAAATGCCATTTTTTCTTTTAGAAATGTCATTAATGCTATGGCATGTTCTATACATTATACAGATGCGCCACTTTACAGACAGGATACTTAAAGGAATATTTCATTTTTATTGTTTCACTTTAAGCATCATTAAAATCAATACTCCTTTAAAACTGATCGGTTTAAAAACTTTTTTTTTTTTGCATTGATACATGTTGACTAGGGCAGTACCCGGGTCACCATACATGTTTTATGGCAATAACTTGCATATGAGCCTTTAAAATTAGGACTTTTGATTTTTCATGTTCGTGTCCCATAGACTTTAATGGAGTTCGCATGTTTGGAAGAACTTTTTGCCTGTTCGAGATGTTCTGGTGTGAACCAAACTGGGGGGTTTTCAGCCCATCCCTATTATCAAGCAATTGAACAGGTGTACCTAATAAAGTAGCCAATGAGTGTATTTCTAAAGAGCTGCCAATGCTTCCTAATCCACAAAAAGAAGTAGTACACCACAGCAAATATATTCACAAGGCAAACACACCACAGAAAAAAAAGCTCCTAACTGTCCCTTATTTGGAGGGACTGTCCCACTTTTTTAACTACAGGAATCATATCTCTCTGTTCCTGTTTCCTCCTTGGATTCTTCTCTTTTTCGGTCTGATATTTGGAATCCTATAAAATGCACTATTAAAAAACTACCAATAGTGTTATACAACACCCAACGTCTGAATTATTATATTTGTTATTTTGACAAACCAATCATTTTTTGCATATCAATTCTTCATGGTTGGAAAGCCAATACAGTATACAGGAGCTCTTTTCTCTAGCAAATGGCATTATTGTGACAGATTACTTGCTGTACTGTCAATGTAAAGCTTCTCCATGCCTTCTCATTCAGACAAGGAATCCGCATGGCCCCTAGCAGAATGAGTAAGGGGCTGATATATAAAGGAGTGAGGATATGGCTATCTGACAGACTCCACAGTGTTTACTCCATACTGCATTATTTATAAAATGCACATTGCAGAGCCTGTGCTGTCAGAGTGTTCTCTTCATAAAATATGATTGGAAGAGAGGTTGGTTACATGACTTTTTATTCTCTTTTGACTTTTTATTTCTCATTTATTATTTGATTGAAGCTGCAATTGCCTTGAAGTCCTGAAACATGCAAAGCAGAGGGTATATTTGTAAAGCAGTAATGAAAAAAATGGTTTAGCACTGCACTGTAACCAACAATATATAGGCAAAATTCAAAACAAAGTCCACTGAATAAGTAAAATAAAAATAAAAAATAAAACAAAAAATCACATGTGTTGTGTCACTCATTGATTATCGTCAACTTCTTATTTCTTCCACGAAATAAACACACAATGTGCTGCATACCCCACCACTAGGGATGAGTTTGATGTTCGGGTCAAACATAAGTTCGACTCGAACATCGGGTGTTCACCCGTTCGCCAAACAGTGAACATAATGGGGTATTCACGGAAAATTTGAGCGCCATGGAGGTGCCTGTGGTGTACTGTTTCTAATATACTTCAGGCGGTGTATCTAATACAGTGTGTACAGTTTCTACTACTTTTCTGGTGGTGTGCACAGTACACAATACAGTGCAGCCGTAGTACAGTTTCTACTAATTTTCTGGTGGTGTACATAGTATCTAATACAGTGTGTACAGTTTCTACTACTCTTCTGGTGGTGTACACAGTACACAAAACAGTGCAGCTGTAGTACAGTTTCTAATACAGTGCATACGGTGTACACAGTATCTAATACAGTGTGTACAGTTTCTACTACACTTCTGGTGGCGTACACAGTACACAATACAGTGCAGCCGTAGTACAGTTTCTACTACTTTTCTGGTCGTGTACACAGTATCTAATACAGTGTGTACAGTTTCTACTACACTTCTGGTGGCGTACACAGTACACAATACAGTGCAGCTGTAGTACAGTTTCTACTACTTTTCTGGTCATGCACACAGTATCTAATACAGTGTGTACAGTTTCTACTACACTTCTGGTGGTGTACACAGTACAAAATACAGTGCAACCATTGTACAGTTTCTAATACAGTGCAGACGGTGTACACAGTATCTAATACAGTGTAATATGGTGTTGCAAAACAAATAATATATCATGTCCGGAAGTCCACCAAGGAGAGGCAGATGCTCACAGGCCAATAAAAGAGGGCAAGCAGCCTCTGTGTCTACAGTCAACAGTGGTGGTCATGGACATTGTGCATCCTCTGCAGGTGGCCGTGGGGCAGACTTGTCCTTTTTTTCTTCTGCTGCTGGCCGTGTCATTGAGCCACAACATGCAGAAGAGTTGGTGGCGTGGATAACAAAGTCATCCTCATCCTCATCATCCTCTGGCAACCAGGCTCAGAGTAGTTTGCCTTCCAACGCAGCTGCCAAAGTGGCCTATTCCACCGGCTCCTTGTCCACAGTGACTCCTTCTGTAGCCCCACCATCATGCTTGGAGGAGTCCCCAGAATTATTCGACCACAGTGTCGGGTACATGCTGCTGGAGGATGTGCAGCAATTTGAAGGCTCTGATGTGGGTTCCCAGGTTGAGGAAGGGAGTAACATGAGCCTAGAGAGAGGGGGTGCCACAGAAGGACAAGAAACTGGCAGTCATGTCCCCCCAGCTGCAGCATACTGCCAAGTTTGCTTCAGTGATGAAGAGGGAGGGGATGATGAAGTCACTGACTATACTTGGGTGCCTGAGAGAAAAGAGGAGGAGGCACAAATCCAATGAGGCAGGATATCCTCTAGGGGGCAGCTTAAGTGCAGCCACCCTATTGCATCACACCGCAGAGCTCCGCGGGTGCAGGGCGCTGCTGACTCCCCGCTGACTTTTAAAAGTTCCTTGGTGTGGACCTTTTACGACATGTGAGCAGCAGATTGCTCTTTGCAACCTATGTCTGAAGCAGATCAAGCATGGCCAGAACAGCAGCCGCTTGGACACTACATGCTTGACCAGACATATGACGACCTACATGCAGTCCATTGGCAATAGCACTTGAAAGACCCACATCAAAGAAGAAGGCAGACTTCTCCTTGCTCCTCACCTGGGATCTCCAACCCTACTATACCTCCAGTCATCTCAGAAACCTGCACTGAGAGGAATGAACGTATATGAAGGTATAACAATAGGTGTCCCAAGTACTTGCAGCCAATCTGCTAGCAGTACACCACCAGTTGATTTTAGCAGGGAAATATCCCTTCCCCAGTTGCTGAACCGTAAAAAGAAATTCAGTCCCAGCCATCAACATGCTCAGCGTCTAAATGCTAGCTTGGCCAAATTGTTAGCACTGCAACTCCTGGCTTTTCAGCTGGTAGACTCTGCCCCCTTTGGTGAATTTGTGGAATGTGCTGTACCACCGTGGCAGGTTCCAAAACGCCATTTCTTTTCACGGAAGGGCATTCCGGCTCTCTACCAGCATGTGGAAGGCAATGTTTTGGCCTCATTGGACAGGGCAGTCAGCAGTAGGGTTCATATTATTGGCATGGGCAGAAACGTTACCTTTCCTTCACGGCACACTGGGTAACTCTGCTGGCAGCTGGAAGGATGCAGGACAGGGTTCAGTGTTGTTGGAGCTTGTTCCGCCACCACGCCTCCAAAATGCTAGTGGTGATTCTGCCACAGCTCTCTCCTCCACCCCGTCCTTCTTCTATTTCTATAGCCTCTTCTGCAGTCAGGCCAAAAGATGCCATGCGGTGCTTGAGTTGGTCTGCCTAGGGGACAGGAGCCACACTGGGGCAGAGATTTTGTCAGCTCTGCAGGGGCAGGCTCAGAGGTGGTTGACGCCACGCCAGCTTCAGCCAGGAATGGTTGTATAAGACAATGGCACCAACCTTCTTTACGCCCTCAAACAGGGACACTTGACCCATGTTCCATGTTTGGCACACGTCCTGAATTTGGTGGTGCAACGGTTCTTGAGCAGGTACCCAGGCTTACAGGATCTCCTGAGGCAGGCCAGAAAAGTCTGTGGTCACCAACCGCCTCATTTGTGACATGCACACCATGAGGAAATCAAGTTTGGCATTGCTTTAGCGGCTGCACACATAGCAGAGGGTCATCAATGAGTACTCGTGCTAGTATGGCACCAGGACAGGGTCAGGGGAGCTTGGCTTCTTTTCGCCATGCCAGTGGCTATTGATCAAGGATGCATGCACTGTCCTGTCACCGTTTGAGGAGGCCACAAGGATGGTGAGCAGTGACAATGCATGCATCAGTGACACTGTCCTTGTAGTCTTCCTGCTGGAGCAGACACTTCATGGAATCATGGACAGGGCACTTGAGTCAGAACAGCGGGAGGAAGAGAAGGACTTCCTTTTTTCTCAAGGCCCCCTTAATGCAGATAGCATACCTGCGGGCCTCCAAACGCACAGGAAGAAGAGGAGAGGGATTGTGTCAGCATGGGTGTAGAGGGTAACACTCAGTAGCAGTCTTCAAGGGAGGCTTTCTAGTCCCTAGAAACCCAAGGAGTTGTACATGGCTGGGAGGAGGTAGTTACAGCTCATGTGATCCTTAGTGACCCTATAAGAATCGAATGCCTCTGCAGACTTACGCTGCATGGCCTCCCTGGTTCTGCAAAGCCTGTGAAAGGACCCTAGGATTTGTGGTATCAAGGAGAGGGAGCATTACTGGCTGGCAACCATTCTTGATCCACGTTACAACAGTAAGGTTGCAGAACTCATCCTGCCTTCGCAGAGGGAGCAGAGGATGAAACATCTTCAGGAGTCCTTGAAGAAAGGTTTGTGCAATGCATTTCCAGACCCTGGGAGGTTACAATTTCCTGGTGCTGGACAACGTGTTGCTGAGGCTTCGTTCAGTCAGAGGAAGAGCAGTGGAGAAGGTGGCCAGCTGGCCGATGCCTTTAAGCAATTTTTCAGTCCTCAGCGCCAAGGTCCGATCGGTTCAAGCAACCATCACCAGCGTCTGCATTACATGGTGCAGGAATATCTAGGGACAAGAGCTGACTTAGAGACCTTTACAACAGAGCATCCACTGGGTTACTGGGTCTTGAGGATGGACCACTGGCCAGAACTTGCTCAATATGCAATTGAGCTACTGGCCTGTCCTGCATGCAGCGTGCTTTCTGAATGCACATTCAGTGCAGTTGGAGGGTTTGTAATGGATCAAAGAGTGCGCCTGTCCACAGACTCCGTTGATAGGCTCACATTCATAAAAATGAATCAGTCTTGGATCAGCAGCTATCAAGCACCTGATGCTGATGTAACTGATTGAATTTGCTATGGATGTGGGATCCCTTGAAGACTGCCTATGCTGACTATCCTATTACTCCTCAATCTTGATTAGGGATGAGCCGAACACCCCCCGGTTCGGTTTGCACCAGAACCCGCGAACGGACCGAAAGTTCGCACGAACGTTAGAACCCCATTGACGTCTATGGGACTCGAACGTTCGAAATCAAAAGTGCTCATTTTAAAGGCTAATTTGCATGGTATTGTCCTAAAAAGGGTTTGGGGACCCGGGTCCTACCCCAGGGGACATGTATCAATGCAAAAAAAACTTTTAAAAACGGCCGTTTTTTCGGGAGCAGTGATTTTAATGATGCTTAAAGTAAAAAAAAAAAAAGTGAAATATTCCTTTAAATATCGTACCTGGGGGGTGTCTATAGTATGCCTGTAAAGTGACGCGTGTTTCCCATGTTTAGAACAGTCCCTGCACCAAATGTCATTTTTAAAGGAAAAAATCTCATTTAAAACTGCTTGCGGGTTTAATGTCATGTCGGGTCATGGCAATATGGATGAAAATCAGTGAGACAAACGGCATGGGTACCCCCCAGTCCATTACCAGGCCCTTTGGGTCTTGTATGGATATTAAGGGGAACCCCGCACCCAAATTAAAATAAGGAAAGGTGTGGGGCCACCAGGCCCTATATACTCTGAACAGCAGTATACAGGCGGTGCAAACAAGACAGGGACTGTAGGTTTGTTGTTAAGTAGAATCTGTTTGTAATTTTGAACATTTTTAACGTGTTTAGCTCCAGCCAAAAAATCTTTTTTAAGCTTTTTGGAAAACATAGGGAAGGGTTATCACCCCTGTGACATTTGTTTTGCTGTCTTTCCTCCTCTTCAGAAGATTTCACCTCACTTTTTTGTCCCAATGAAAAATGTTTTTTGAAAATTTGGGTTTTTTGTGGAACAAGGATTGGAAAGCATCAGTGGAAAGGAGAAATTGTTTTCCCATATTAACTCTTACAGGAGAGAATTTTCCTTCCTAGGGGTAGATTTCATCTCACTTCCTGTTGTCTCCTTCCGTTTGCAAGTAGGAGTCGTTTGTAAGTTAGATGTTTGAAAGTAGGGTCCTGCCCTATATATTCAGCAGAAATTGGGGCCTTAGGTGTTGCTGTGGCCACAACACTGTAAGCCCTCACAGGGCCCTGCTGTGAAATATTAGATCAAGAATTGTAATTACATGCCCCTGTTGAACAGGAGCTGAAAAATTAGGCCTTAGGCACTGGTGCTGGTGCCACAACACTGCAACCCCTCACAGACACTCTAGTTGGAACGCAGGAACGAGCCCTGCTGCAAAGTATTGCTTCAAAAATTGTAATTACACGCCCCTGTTAGACAGGGGCAGAAAAATTGGGCCTTAGGCACTGGTGCTGGTGCCACAACACTGCAACCCCTCACAGACACTCTAGTTGGAACGCAGGAACGAGCCCTGCTGCAAAGTATTGCATCAAAAATTGTAATTACACGCCCCTGTTAGACAGGGGCAGAAAAATTGGGCCTTAGGCACTGGTGCTGGTGCCACAACACTGCAACCCCTCACAGACACTCTAGTTGGAATGCAGGAACGAGCCCTGCTGCAAAGTATTACATCAAAAATTGTAATTACACGCCCCTGTTAAACAGGGGCTGAAAAATTGTGCCTTAGGCACTGGTGGTGGCGCCCAGAACCAAAAATGTTCTTACAAGCTATCAGCGTGATGATTGAGGAGGGAGAGGATAATTACTCAGGGATAGTCACTCAGCATCAGCATAGGCAGTCTTTGAAGGGATCTGAGATTTCAAAAAAAATTATTCGGTTACATCAGCATCAGGTGCTTGGTAGCTGGTGGTGATCCAAGACTGATTCATTTTTATGAAGGTCAGCCGATCGACCGAGTCGGTGGACAGACGCACCCTGTGATCGGTTACCACGCCTCCAGCAGCACTGAATGTGCGTTCCGAAAGAACGCTGGATGCAGGACAGGCCAGTAGCTCAATTGCATACTGTGCAAGCTCTGGCCAGTGATCCATCCTCAAGACCCAGTAACCCAGAGGATTTTCGGTGGGAAAGGTGTCCAAGTCTGATCTTGCCCCTAGGTATTCCTGCACCATGTAAAACAGACGCTGGCGATGGTTGCTGGAACCGATCATACCTTGGGGCTGCGGACCAAAAAATTGTCTGAACGCATCGGTCAGACGGCCACCTTCTCCACCGCTCCTTCTTTGACTGACCGAAGCCTCAGCAACACGTTGTCCAGAAACAGGAGTTTGTAACCTCCCAGTCTCTGGGAACGCGTTGCACAGACCTTTCTGCAAGGCCTCCCGAAGATGTTTCATCCTCTGCTCCCTCTGCGATGGCAAGATAAGGTCCGCAACCTTACCCTTGTAACGTGGATCAAGGAGGGTTGCCAGCCAGTATTGGTCCTTCTCCTTGATACCATGAATACGAGGATCCTTACGCAGGCTTTGCAGGATCAGGGAGGCCATGCAGCGTAGGTTTGCTGAGGCATTCGGTCCGGAGTCCTCTGGGTCACTAAGGACAACAACGTCCGCAGCCACCTCCTCCCAGCCACGTACAAGTCCATGTGTTCCTTGGGACTGATCCCTTAAAGACTGCTGCTGATGCTGAGTGCCAGACTCCACCTCCATACTGACACAATCTTCCTCCTCCTCCTCCTCCTCCTCGTCCTCTTCCTGTGTGATCGGCGGGCACGCAGGAACACTGTCTGGATAAAGGGGGCCTTGAGAGCTAAGGAAGTCCTCCTCTTCCTGCCTCTGTTCTGCCTCAAGTGCCCTGTCCATTATTCCACGCAGCGTGTGCTCCAACAGGTGGACAAGGGGGACAGTGTCACTGATGCATGCACTGTCAGTGATCACCATCCTCGTGGCCTCCTCGAATGGTGAGAGGACAGTGCATGCATCCCTGATCATGGCCCACTGGCGTGGGGAAAAAAAACCAAGCTCCCCTGACCCTGTCCTGGTGCCATAGTCGCACAGGTACTCATTGATGGCCCTCTGCTGCGTGTGCAGCCGCTGCAGCATGGCCAACGTTGAGTTCCACCTGGTGGGCATGTCACAGATTAGGCGGTTCTTGGGCAGGTTAAACTCCTTTTGGAGGTCCGTCAGCCGAGCACTGGCATTATATGACTGGCGGAAATGCACACAGACTTTCCTGGCCTGCCTCAGGACATCCTGTAAGCCCGGGTACCTGCCCAAGGACCGCTGCACCACCAAGTTAAGGACGTGAGCCAAACAGGGCACATGGGTCATTTGTCCCTGTTGGAGGGCAGAGAGGAGGTTGGTGCCATTGTCGCAAACCACCATTCCTGCCTTAAGTTGGCGTGGCGTCAACCACCTCTGAACCTGCCCCTGCAGAGCTGACAGAACCTCTGCCCCAGTGTGGCTCCTGTCCCCCAAGCACACCAGCTCAAGCACCGCATGGCATCTTTTGGCCTGCGTACTTGCGTAGCCCCTTGAACGCCTACGGAGCACCGCTGGTTCCGAGGAAGAGGCCATGGAGGAAGAAGAAGAGGAGGGGGTGGAGGAGAGAGGTGTGTCACAATCAGCATTTTGGAGGCGTTGTGGCGGAACAACCTCCAACACTACTGCACCTTGTCCTGCATCCTTCCCAGCTGCCAGCAGAGTCACCCAATGCGCCGTGAAACTTAGGTAACGTCCCTGTCCATGCCTGCTGGACCATGAGTCAGCGGTAATATGCACCTTACCGCTGACCGCCCTGTCCAGCCAGGCATGGACATTGCCTTCCACATGCCGGTAGAGAGCCGGAATCGCCTTCCGTGAGAAAAAGTGGCGTTTGGGTACCTGCCACTGAGGAACCGCACATTCCACAAACTCACGGAAGGGGGCAGAGTCTACGAACTGAAAAGGCAGCAGTTGAAGTGCTAGCAATTTTGCCAAGCTAGCATTCAACCGCTGGGCATGTGGATGGCTGGGAGCAAACTTCTTTCGGCGGTGCAGCAGCTGGGGCAGGGAAATTTGCCTGGTACAATCTGACGTCGGTGTACCAAAAGCAGATTGCCCACAAGTACTTGGCTGTGACACACCTAATTCTACACCTTCATTCCTCTCACTGCAGGTCTCAGAGAGGACTGAAGGTCTAGTGGGGTTGGAAATCTCAGCTGATGAGGAGCAAGGAGAGGTGCTCTTTGTTCTTTGGTGTGGGTCTTTTAGATACGCTTGCCAACGAACTGCATGGCAGGTCAACATATGTCTGGTCAAGCATGTGGTACCCAAGTGGGAGATGTTTTGGCCACGCGAGATACGCTTGAGACATATGTTGCAAATAGCAGCGGTGCGATCTGATGCACTCGTCTCAAAAAAGGCCCACACCAAAGAACTTTTTGAATAACGCGCAGAGACTGCAGCGCCCTGCACATGTGGAGCTTTGGGGTGTGATGCAGTCAATGTGCTGCCCTTAGGCTGGCCCCTGGAGGGCATCCTGCCTCGTTGGTGATGTGCCGCCTCCTCCTCCTCCTCCTCCTCCTCCTCCTCTCTCCTATCAGGCACCCACGTTGAGTCAGTGACCTCATCATCCCCTCCCTCCTCATCACTGGAGCAAACCTGGCAGTATGCTGCAGCAGGGGGAGCATGACTGCCAGATTGCTGCCCTTCTTGGGCACCCCCTCTGTCCGTGCTCATGTTACTGCCTTCATCGAGCTCAGTATCATCATCAGAGCCTTCCAAACGCTGGGCATCCTCCTGGAGCATGTACCCAACACTGTGGTCAAACAGTTCGAGGGAATCCTAAGGAGGACATGGTGGAGCTAGGGAAGGAGTCACTGATGACATTGAGCTGAGGGAAGAGGCCGCTGCTTTGCCAGACAAAGCACCCTGGGCATGGGTGAGAGAGGATGAGGAGGATGAGGACGGCTTGGTCATCCACTCGACCAAGTCTTCCGCATGTTGCGGTTCAATACGGCCAGCTGCCGAAAAAAAGGCCAAGCGTGTCCCATGGCCACGTGCTGATGAGGATGCACCGTCTCCACGACCAGCACTAGACACAGAGCCTGCTTGCCCTCTCTTATTGGCTTGTGACTGTCTGCCTCTCCTTCTTGGCCTTCCAGACATACTAATGGCCTGTAGCTGCACTAAGCTGGGATAGAACACCTGTAATTTTCTTCAGGTAGCTTTATATACTGTAACCAGACAAGCCTGCCTGTCAGTAGGAAGATAACAGGAACGGATCTAGCTGAACACTGTGAGCAGGACGCACTGTACTAAATGTAAATAGTCTAGCTGCCTGACCGTGGTACTAATAGGATCAAATAGAACACCTGTAATTTTCTTCAGGTAGCTTTATATACTGTAACCAGACAAGCCTGCCTGTCAGTAGGAAGATAACAGGAACGGATCTAGCTGAACACTGTGAGCAGGACGCACTGCACTAAATGTAAATAGTCTAGCTGCCTGACCGTGGTACTAATAGGATCAAATAGAACACCTGTAATTTTCTTCAGGTAGCTTTATATACTGTAACCAGACAAGCCTGCCTGTCAGTAGGAAGATAACAGGAACGGATCTAGCTGAACACTGTGAGTAGGACGCACTGTACTAAATGTAAATAGTCTAGCTGCCTGACCGTGGTACTAATAGGATCAAATAGAACACCTGTAATTTTCTTCAGGTAGCTTTATATACTGTAACCAGACAAGCCTGCCTGTCAGTAGGAAGATAACAGGAACGGATCTAGCTGAACACTGTGAGCAGGACGCACTGTACTAAATGTAAATAGTCTAGCTGCCTGACCGTGGTACTAATAGGATCAAATAGAACACCTGTAATTTTCTTCAGGTAGCTTTATATACTGTAACCAGACAAGCCTGCCTGTCAGTAGGAAGATAACAGGAACGGATCTAGCTGAACACTGTGAGCAGGACGCACTGCACTAAATGTAAATAGTCTAGCTGCCTGACCGTGGTACTAATAGGATCAAATAGAACACCTGTAATTTTCTTCAGGTAGCTTTATATACTGTAACCAGACAAGCCTGCCTGTCAGTAGGAAGATAACAGGAACGGATCTAGCTGAACACTGTGAGCAGGACGCACTGCACTCAATGTAAATAGTCTAGAAGATAACAGGAACGGATCTAGCTGAACACTGTGAGCAGGACGCACTGCACTAAATGTAAATAGTCTAGAAGATAACAGGAACGGATCTAGCTGAACACTGTGAGCAGGACGCACTGCACTAAATGTAAATAGTCTAGAAGATAACAGGAAGGATCTAGCTGAACACTGTGAGCAGGACGCACTGCACTAAATGTAAATAGCAGGAACGGATCTAGCTGAACACTGTGAGCAGGACGCACTGCACTAAATGTAAATAGCAGGAACGGATCTAGCTGAACACTGTGAGCAGGACGCACTGCACTAAATGTAAATAGTCTAGAAGATAACAGGAACGGATCTAGCTGAACACTGTGAGCAGGACGCACTGCACTAAATGTAAATAGTCTAGATAGAAGATAACAGGAACGGATCTAGCTAAACTGAATACAGTGTATATATATATATATGCAACACCTGGGATGCATATATATACACAATACACTGTAAGTGCAGCTAACTGACTGACTGTTCTGCCTAATCTATCTAACTCAAATCAAATGACACTGTCTCTCTCTCTCTCTATCTCTCAGCACACCGGAACACACACTACACAGGGCCGCCGTGCAGGCGGCCTTATATAGTGTGGGGCGTGTACTAAATCCCCTGAGCCATAATTGGCCAAAGCCACCCTGGCTTTGGCCAATTACAGCTCTCTCTACTGACGGCGCTGTGATTGGCCAAGCATGCGGGTCATAGTGCATGCTTGGCCAATCATCAGCCAGCAATGCACTGCGATGCCGCAGTGAATTATAGGCCGTGACGCGCCACACGAATTTGGCGCGAACGGCCCATATCGTTCGCAATTCGACGGACGGTCGAACAGCCGATGTTCGAGTCGAACATGGGTTTGACTCGAACACGAAGCTCATCCCTAATCTTGATGATGCTAGCTTCCAACAATATTTTTGGTTTAAGGCACCACCACCACCCAAGGCCCAATTTTTCTAATCCTGTTTAACAGGGGCATTTATTTACAATTTTTGATCTAATATTTCACAGCAGGGCCCGTTCCTGCGCCCAACAAGGGTATCTGTGAGGGGTTACAGTGTTGTGGCACCACCACCCAAAGCCCAAATTTTCTGCCCCTGTTTAAAAGGGGCATGTAATTACAATTTTTGATATAATATTTCAATGCAGGGCCCGTTCCTGCACCTAACAAGAGTATCTGTGAGGGGTTACAGTGTTGTGGCACCACCACCATCACCCAAGGCCCAATTTTTCTGGCCTTGTTTAACATGGCATGTAATTAATTACAATTTTTGATCTAATATTTCAAAGCAGGGCCTGTCCCTTCGGCCAACAAGAGTATCTGTAAAGGGGTTACAGTGTCTTGGCACAACCACCACCCAAGGTCCAATTTTTCTGGCCCTGTTTAACAGGGGCATGTAATTACAATTTTTGATATAATATTTCACAGCAGGGCCCGTTCCTGCACCCAACAAGAGTATCTGTGAGGGATTACAGTGTTGTGGCACCACTACCACTGCCCAAGGCCCAATTTTTCTGCCCCTGTTTAACCGGGGCATGTAATTACAGTTTTTGATATATTTAAATGCAGGGCCTGTTCCTGCACCCAACAAGAGTATCTGTTAGGGGGGCTTACAGTGTTCTGGCACCACCAAAACCTAAGGCCCAATTTTTATGCCCCTGTTTAACAGGGGCATGTAATTACAATTCTTGATATAATATTTCACAGCAGGGCCCATTCCTGCACCCAACAAGAGTTATGCCACGTACACACGATCGGACATTCCGCTCAAACTTGTCTTGCATACACACGGTCACACAAATGTTGTTGGAAATTCCGGTTGTCAAGAACGCAGTGACGTACAACACGTACGACGAGCCGAGAAAAATTAAGTTTAATAGCCAGTGCGGATCTTCTGCTTAAAATCCGAGCATGCATGGAATTTTCTGCGTCGAAATTGTGTACACACGATCGGAATTTCCGACAACGGATTTTGCTGTCGGAAAATTTGAGATCCAGATCTCAAATTTTGTTTGTTTAACCACTTCCCGCCCGGCCTATAGCGGATTGACGGCCGGGCGGTGGTTGTGCTATCCTGACTGGGCGTCATATGACGTCCTTCAGGATAACATGCCGCCGCGCGCCCGCAGGGGCGCGCATCGCGGCGATCGGTGGATCGGTGTGTCAGTCTGACACACCGCTACACCGATCTTGGTAAAGAGCCTCCGGCGGAGGCTCTTTACCACGTGATCAGCCGTGTCCAATCACGGCTGATCACGCTGTCAATAGGAAGAGCCGTTGATCGGCTCTTCCTCACTCGCGTCTGACAGACGCGAGTAGAGGAGAGCCGATCGGCGGCTCTCCTGGCAGGGGGGGTCTGCGCTGATTGTTTATCAGCGCAGCCCCCCCGCAGATCACCACACTGGACCACCAGGGATCGCCACTAGGACCACCAGGGAAGGGAAACATGTGGATGGCCAGGTATGTACCCCATGGCCATCCACATGTGCCCAGTCAGTGCCAAATCTGTGCCAATCAGTGCCCACAAATGGGCACTGATTGGCACAATTATGTTGCAGTGATGCCCAGCAATGCCACACTTAGGGGCATCACTGCCATCAATCAGAATCATCAGTGCCACCCATCAGTGTCCATCGGTGCCACCTGTCAGTGCCCATCTGTGCCCATCTGTGCCCACCTATCAGTGCCCATCCGTGCCCATCTGTGCCAACTATCAGTGCCACCCATAACTACCCATCAACGCCACCTACGAGTGCCCATTAATGCCACCTACAAGTGCCCATCAGTGCCGCCTATCAGTGCCCATCGGTGCCACCTATCAGCGCCACCTACCAGTGCCACCTATCAGTGCCCATTAGTGCCACCTATCAGTGCGCATCAGTGCCACCTATCAGTGCCCATCATCAGTGCCCGTCAGTGCCACCTCATCAGTGCCACCTCATTGGTGCCACCTCATCGGTGCCCATCAGTGCCGCCGTATCAGTGCCCGTCAGTGCAGCCATATCAGTGCCCGTCATTGAAGAAGAAAACGTACTCCTTTACAAAAAATTTTAACAGAAACAAAGAAAAACGTGCTTTTTTTCAAAATTTTCTGTCTTTTTTTATTTGTTGCGCAAAAAATAAAAACCGCAGAGGGGATCAAATACCACCAAAAGAAAGCTCTATTTGTGGGAACAAAATGATAAAAAATTTGTTTGGGTACAGTGTGGCATGACCGTGCAATTGTCATTCAAATTGTGACAGCGCTGAAAGCTGAAAATTGGGCTGGGCGGGAAGGTGTCTAAGTGCCTGGTATTGAAGTGGTTAAAATTCCGGAAATTGTCCGATGGAGCCTACACACATAATTTCCGACAACAAGCTCCCATCAAACATTTGTTGTTGGAAATACTGACGGTGTCTATGCGGCATAACTTATCCCAAAGGTGTTCTATTGGGTTGTGGTGCAGAGCAGTCAAGTTCCTCCACCCCAAATTCGCTCATTCATGTCTTTATGGACGTTGCTTTGTGCAATGGTGCGCAGTCATGTTGGAACAAGAAGGGGCCATCCCCAAACTGTTCCCACAAAGTTTGCAGCATGAAATTGTCCAAAATGTCTTGGTATGCTGACACTTTAAGAGTTCCCTTCATTGGAACTAAGGAGCCAAGCCCAACCCCTAAAAAAAACAACCACACACCATAATCCCCCCTTCACCAAATGATTTGGAGCAGTGCACAAAGCAAGGTCCATAAAGACATGTATGAGCGAGTTTGGGGTGGATGAGCTTGACTGGCCTGCACGGAGTCTTGACCTCAATTCAATAGAACACCTTTGGGATGAATTAGAGCAGAGACTGCAAGCCAGGCCTTCTCGTCCACATCAGTGCCTGACCTCACAAATGCGCTTCTGGAAGAATGGTCAAACATTCCCATAGACACTCCTAAACCTTGTGGACAGCCTTCCTAGAATAGTTGATGCTGTTATAGCTGCAAAAGGTGGACCAACGCAATATTGAATATAAGACTGGGATGCCATTAAAGTTCTTGTGCGTGTAAAGGCAGGTGTTCCAATACTTTTGACAATATAGTATATGTTTTATTCCTGAGCATTACCTTTGGATTTTTTGGGAGCACTTGTACAGTTAGATTGCATCATGGGAGAAACCTGTCCATTTAATACATCTGATTACATCCCTCAAAGGGACATGTGCAAGTGACATATTGAACATACTGTAGGTCAAAAAGTGAGGTGAGCTGCTAATGGTGGTGGGGTGTGGAGCACATTGTATGTAGCGCTGACAACTTTTGTTTTTAATCATATGTGTGTTATAAAGGACATAAGTTGATATAGACTTTTATGTTGCATCATTAAGAGAAGTGACATGGAAGTGATTGATTGTTTACTTCTGAACATTAACTATGACCTACCCACAATGCTCCTGGACAAGAGGAGAACTGAACTGCATTGTGGGAGGATATAAAAGGTTTGGGAGCGGCCATCTTAAGTCTCTTGTTCCTGGGACGCGTGGCCTGCCAGCAGAACTCTGTGGGTGTGTGTGTCCCACAGGGTTGCGGCCTACTTTGTGAAGGAGCGGAGCAGCAGCAAGGATCCTGCTGTTGATCACAGTGTGCTGGAGCAGCAGAAGTGATCGTTCCAGAGATCCGTGAAAGAGGTAACCGAGGACTCCTGGTCGTTAGGAAACGGAACAGTGTGACAGCGTGGTGGTGGCTTCATATGGACTGAGAACTGCTGAAACTGAGACATCCATTTGTCCGGATCCAGTGCGGTGAGAGGGTTAACACCCGGAACTTTGTTTAATACTACACACACTTAGGACTGTTACAGAGTATTGCTGAGACTGATAGTCCCACGGAACAAGTTAAGTTGGAGAACATTACATTTGCATAGACTTCAGTATTCAAGAACTGATACTAGATGTTTGTCTTCTTTGTATAAGAACACATAATCAATCTGCTGGATTATAATTGTCTTAGTGTATTACCTTATACTGCGCAACACCCAAGAAGAACCCTCTGTGGATTACAATTACAAATTCATAGCTAGCGAAGATTGAAGACATCAAAACTATCTCTTTTATTGCAGGGCCCTGCATTTAGTTACAAAGGGTAGTGACTTTACGGTTTAGAGCGGGGGGAGCTCCCTGATACAAATATATATATATATATTTAGGTATATTTGTGTATGTTACCAAGACTGTCATAACTATTTACTATACTGTTGCACTACGTTGGTGTGATAGTGTAGTCACTGTAATAACTCTTTATATAAATATATCATTTACCCAAAAAAGGAAGTTATTTTGGTTATTACTGAAGTTTGTGTGCAGTGTTGTTATTTCTCCTGCGGCTGGAGCTACAAGCACCCAGGTAGAGGTAAATATAAATATAAGTGTATATTGTGGGCTAAAGTTGGTACTAATATTATTACAACACTGCACTACAGCTGTGTCAAGGGGATTGAACAACTTAAGA
The DNA here is from genome assembly GCA_037952835.1 of Lithobates septentrionalis. Lineage (NCBI taxonomy): Eukaryota > Metazoa > Chordata > Amphibia > Anura > Ranidae > Lithobates > Lithobates septentrionalis. Next base: position 310,087 of record JBBDGP010001766.1, on the reverse strand, counting down.
GGGGTGAAAAGAATAGAGGACAGGCCCAATAATAAACCAGCAGCTCCACCGAGAGTTATTGCTACATCTATTTTATGAAAGAAATAAAAAGATGAGGATAATCAATGAATGAAACAACACATTGGGGGTTATTTACTAAATGAAAATCCAGTTTTCAATGCAAGTGCACTGAAAGTGCACTTGGAAGTAAAGTCGCTGTAGATCCGAGGGGGACATGCAAGGAAAATAAACAGCATTTTAGCTTGAGCTTCCACTCATTTCAGATCTACCCCTTATGCCGCGTACACAAGGTCGGACTTTTCGTCTACAAAAGTCCGACGGACGCAGACGGACTAAAGCTGGCTGACAATCCGATCGTGTGTGGGCTTCCCCGGACTTTCAGCGGACTTTTCCAGCCTCAAATCTGACGGACTTTAGATTTGAAACATGCTTCAAATCTTTACGTCGTAACTACGCCGGACCTAGAAATCCGCTCCTCTGTGTGCTAGTCCGACGGACAAAAACCCACGCTAGGGCAGCTATTGGCTACTGGCTATCAACTTCCTTATTTTAGTCCGGTGTACGTCATCACGTACGAATCCCTCGGACTTTTGTGTGATTGTATGTAGGCAAGTCTGTTCGTTAGAAAGTCTGCCGCAAGTCCGCCGCAAGTCCGCCAAAAGTCCGCCGAAAGTCTGTCGGACAGGCTGTCGGACTTTTGTAGATGAAAAGTCCGACCGTGTGTATACGGCATTAGATTTAGAGCGACTGCACTTTCAAGTGCACTTGCAGTGCAAATTGCATTTGCCTTTCGTAAAAAACTCCCATTGTGTTGTTTTATTTTTCATTTTACATATTCAGTGGACTTGTGTTTACATTTTCTCTATATATTTTTGGTTATAGTGCAGCACTAAATAATTGATTTTTCATAACTGCTTTACAAATATACCCTCCACTTTGCTAATTCAGGATTCCAAGGCAATCAGAACTTCAATCAAATAATAAATAGGAAATAAAAAGTCAAAAGAGAAAGAGTTGGACCAAATTGCCTCTCCAAGACTCCATCAGGATGGAAACCAACCAACAGTGTAATGACACCAATGAGCATGGGAGGTCAGCTCCCACAATGTGGGAGTACCTTTTTCAACATCAACGAACTCAGCAAATACTCTACATACAAACATGGGATTTACTTTTTTTCCTATAAATGCCAAGGGTCTCCATCACCCAGTTAAACGGAATCTTTATGGCAAGAAGTCCTTCAATATAACTATGACATATTATGTGTCCAAGAGACGCATTTCTGCGGCGAAGAACCCCCTTCCCGCATGTTTTAACTGCCAATGCAGACTGTAAGAAGTGTGGAACTTTAACAGCTATCAGAGATACTATTAAAATGAAAAATGTGACAGCGCTGCATCAAAATGATTCACAAATGTAGATAATACCAATAATAGTGATCCTGTGCATAACATGATATACTGAAAATAAACAATGATGATGATAAATAATGATGTGCACAATAGAAAATGTAAACGAAATTAAGAAACAAAGTCCAAAATAAAGTGAAAAACTCCTCTGTTGACACACGAAGAGATGCAGAGTATTTCTTTACTCCACACTGCCTCTAAGTGAAAAATTGCTCCCGCCACCACATACGGTAGTCGCTCACCTCCTTGCAAGACCCTGAGGGGGTCAAACACACCTTGCACAATGTGCAGTAATCCTTCCAAAGACAACTCCACTGCTCCTTGCTGGTTTTTAAATTTTGACCTTTATGAATCCAGAGAATGACATAGGACTGATAAAGATTCCTCCCACTGTGTTAATTCCAACTCGGATCCAAAAAATGATCCACAGTGGCCAACGATGATTTCAATAATACATGGAAAGAGAAAAAAAAGTGCCTCCAATAGTGCAATATCATTAGGAAAAAATGATCCTCTCCACCCCAAGTTAGTATGCAACTCACATTTATTTTAAAGTTTAAAAGCATAAATAATACATCAAGGGTCTCACTCGTTTAGGATAAGGTTCCACCGTCAGGCTCCACCTCTACTAGTTTCACCACCTCACACGTGGCTTCATCTGGAGGAATGACAGTATCAGAGATACTGTTTCTTTCACTTTGCATAGTGCAATTAAGGACCCGAGGGCAGATACCTGATCCTAATACAGTATGTGACATCAACGTCACAACTTATACCCAGGTCAATGTGTATGCTTCAAACACACACCAACTCAGTTTCTTTAACAAGCTGATCCGCAAAGTTCACAAAATTCAGCAAGGAGACCTGCTTTTATGTGGAGACTTTAATATCACCCCAGAACCAGTAATAGACTCTACAGCATCTCCAAAACGACCTCCAGGATCTCTACTTAACTCAATTCAAACTAATGAGATATACACTTAACGAGCATTGAAACTTCTCCTCACACTGGAGTTTGGAGACTATTATATGACTTTTTGACTGTGCTAAAAATATGTCAAAGTGTTATATATTATTCTTTTTATGTTTTAACTATTTTGTTAGCTCTTGAGTAATTTTGACTAGATTGTTCATTACTGGCCTCTATAGGAACAGTGTATGTTTTTTGTGTTTTGTATAAACTATGAAAGTTCAATAAATAAAGATTGAAACTAAAAGAGAAAGAGTTAGTCACATGACCTGTCAAAGTCATGTGTTCTTTTTTATTTTACACATTCAGTGGACTTTGGGGTTCATTTACTAAAGGTAAATTGTCTGTACCCTGCAAGCAGTTGCTCTAGTTCTGAGGGGAACATGCAATGGAAAAAAAAAAGTGCATGTTTGCTTGCACATGATTGGATAAAAAAATCAGCAGAACTTTCCCTCATTTTAGAGCTTCCCCTCAGATCTAGAGCAACTGCACTTGCAGTGCACTTCTAGTGCAGAGTATATTTGCCTTTAGTAAATAAACCTATATATTGTTGGTTACAGTGTAGTGCTAAATCATTGATTTTTCATTACTGCTTTGGCATGTGTGCTATACTTGTGGATTTTGTCAGCAGCACATTTTTAATATTTTTGTATTTGATTTTTTTGAACAAAATAGGGGTGCACAAAGAGATTTCTGATAATTAAATATCTGTTAAGCAGGGTATAGCCAGGGAAAGGCTCCTGTCACATGACACAAAGACCTGCAAAGCAGAAGTCAGGCATTATAACATGCAAGCAAGGTAGAAGCACCGGCAGCCCTGCATCTCCCACAGTGCAATCAAGCATCTCAGTGAAAAAAACTTATCAAGTTAGAATTATTTTTCTAAAATCATTACAGTGCTAAAATCAGCTGAAGGCGAGAAGGGCCAATCAAAGAATTGCTAATGTCGCAAAACCTACCAGAAGAGTTTTTTTCTTTAAAATAGAAAAAACTAGGTTAGACATCACATATGCATTGCACAAATAAGTGGTGCACAACAACATGTGTAGAATTATAATGACAAACAACATTGCCATGCAGTTATTTTAAGAAGAAGGATAAGGGGGTATTAATATTCATACTTAGGCAGCTAGTTGCATTAATATATGTGTGCTAAATCACGTTAACAAGTTTTGCTTTAAGGCAGCCCATTTTTTTCTGATGCAGCACATCAAAATGCACAGTAGTACATCACTATGCATTGTGTTAAGCTGCAAAGCATGTGCATCAAAGGTGCCTTGGTGCACCATTGAAGATGATTGACACCACAACGCATGCATGGTGCATTGCACATTGCTACAACATACCACAACTACTACGTATTATTCATATATAGTATGGGAGTTCTGAGTAGCTTTTGCTTCTACTGTTGCCCAAAAGCAGTCAACATGTCAGTTTTTTACTCTGTACACTGTACTGAAAAAATAACAGCAGATAGCTGGTTAATAGCTGTGAACTACAATCCCTTTTTTATCCTCCAATTTTATACATGAGTCTCGTATTATAAGACCATCTATCATGGCACACAATATTGTATATCCACCTGAGATTTGATAAAAAAGATGTGAAGAATACATTAAATTAAACAGAGAGATTATTTGAATTCCTTTGGTGCGGACAAGCTGTGAAACCACTAACGGAAGAACAGGTGTGGCTTCTCTGTTATCCTGACACATATAATTAATCTAACGACGGAGACATCTGGTTCCATCATGATTAATATCTCTATTATCCATCTTAAGCAAACCTTTATAGATCACAAACTTAAACAAGTAAATGTATGTTAACAGATCAATAAGTCTAAATGCAATCAGGTTTATGTAGACGCATTATTGATGATATCTAAAAAAATCTATGTAAATAATTCAAGACAGAGGCTGAAGAGGACTGTCGTAGGAAAGAAGGGCGAAGTAAGATCTGGAAATCTGCTTCAGGGTCATTGCTGCTATTATATTTTTGAGCCATCTTGCCAGAGTAACACCGGTCCAAACTGTCTCAAGCTGAACTCACATTGTACAGCTCTTTGCAGAAATGATATTGTCTTTGTACATCACAGCATTTAATGATATTTTATGTGAAAGATCTTTCCCTGAACTTTCACTTTAAATCTGCTGACCATGCATGTTTAGGCCTATGGAGGAAGAATGCTGTTGGAGGCCTATTATCACGTACCTGGTGGAGACTGGAACATTGTGCGGGCTTCTCTTGCACCTCTTGTCCAACACTCCTGAAGGTGGAGACAGAAAGTGTAAAGGCACAGAGTGGCAGAAGTGACGTGGTAACTGACTGATTGTATCTGCACTGCATGTGGGTAGAACTGGATACCACAAACCTCAGGACACCTGGAGAGTTTGGCACCAGAGCAGCAGGTATCAGAGGAAACTGGAGGGCAGGGCGAAGTCCCTAACAGCCCAGCAGCATGGGACAAATTCAGCAGACAGACCAAGTCCAGGAAGCAGGCCAAGGCCAGTAACAGCTGGGCAAAGCAGTACAGAATCAGCAGAGATAAGTCCAGTAATCAGGCAGAGGTTGAAGGTAACCAGATGAGGAAAGTTAAGGAAGAATGCAGAGAACCGATCAGGTCTCAGGACACTCAGGAACAAGTTAAAGACCATTCAGCAACTTTTCTCAGTGACACACCAGTTTAAATTGACCATTAGGCAAGCATGCATGTCATTTACTATGTACACATGCGCATCCTCACGCTTGTAACCTTTGTGATTTAAAAGGACCCTGGGACTGATGGAAAGGGCCCCAAGACCGATGGAAAGGGCCTTGGAAGTCAGGGGGACCATCATGGTTTCTTGCACCTGGGAGCCCTGGGGGTTCTTGTTAAAAGACTGTGTCAGGGCTGGAAGCCAGGTCTCTTGGCGTTGTGGCATTTGAATATCATCCAGAAGTCGCCAATCAGGAAATCCTTATGAGGCAGGTCAAGTTCATCCTTATCCCCTAGGGATAAAAATCATCCTTATCCCCTAGGGATGCTGTTTTTCCATTTTTGTGGGCGATTAGCTGAAATTTGAAACCCCAGTAATGGTACACTTCCTCACATTGCAGCACCTCAAGCACTGGACAAAGCATTCGCTGCATCTTAAGGGTTCGCTACAACAAGTTGGGGGAACAGAGAGAAGTGCATGCCATCAAAGTCTACATACTGCTTTCCCCTCAAAGCTACCATCATAGCCATTTGATGGAATATTTATGTGTCTTACAAAACACATCCCTGGGTCGTAGAGCATCGAGGAAGAGAGGTACAAGCGCTCTATGAACTTGGTCAACTTCTATATGAGGAAGCGCTGAATCTCCCAAAATCTCCTAGAAGATATCCTGTAGGGTTGGGATGAGGTTCTGAGCAAGCATGGTCTATGGGAGACCTCTAATGTGAATATTTTGTCTCCTATTCCGGTTCTCATAATAGTCTAGTCACAATAAAGTGTTAATAACAGTGTCCTGCTTCTGTAATTTTTCTCTCGAAAGCTCAACTTTGTTTATTAATTCCTTATGCTCTGATTCTAGTTTCTCTATTATTTGTCCCAGGTAGGAGGGTTCTTCCTTCAGGCTGTTATTGCCAAGGTCAGTATTTTTTTCTTTACCTCGCTCACCAAGGCTCTTCTCCCCCGATAGCTCAGTTTGGCCGGACGGCCAGCTCTAGGAAGGGTTCTGATCGTCCCAAACTTCTTCCATTGAAGGATTATGGAGGCCACTGTGCTCTTAGGAACCTTAAGTGCAGCAGAAATTTTTTTGTAACCTTGGCCAGATCTGTGCCTTGTCATTTAGCAAAAGGCCCCAGAAAACCAGAGTCTATGGTCACACCTAGTCCATTGGAGACCCCCTAATTAATGTACTAGGGGGTCCCATAACTGAATGACACTGGTTCCAAGGTCCATGTCATGGAGTATGACTTCTACGCCCAGCAGTTCGGGAGACAAGACCAATTGGACCCCTAATCTTAGTAGACGGCATTACCTGTGTGAAGATCCGGATCGATGACCAGGTGGTGGATCGAGTAGGGATGGTGGTGACTTGTGGCCTAATAAGTTCAGCGTTGTCTATTGTCCTGGACATGAATGTCTTGAAATACTTGAACTTACTCCACTTACTGGCTAAATTTGAGCATTCTGGCCTGTGGACAAGGGGCTGTGGTCTGCGAGCTGTGTTGCTCAACCTGATACAGGCTTATGAGGCTCAACAAAGAGCAGCAAGGAAAAAGCCCGAACAAGTAGGGGTGTCCGTACACCTTGAACCAACAGTTAATCCTGGCACCCCTCAAAAAGGTAGTCTGGTCCCTTCCCATCGAGACTCACAGAAAACTTCAAGGAGTCACCATAATAGTGGAACCCCACCAAAACTCAGTTGCACCCGGGGAGTGGCTGGTTGCTCTCTATCCAAGGTCCACAAGGGGAAGGTCCTGGTGCAGCTCATCAACCTGGGGATGACCCCAATTTCACTCCTCAACCATGCCATCCTAGCAGACCTGTATGTAGCGCCCCGTCACTGTATCTCAGAGGCTCAGTAGAAGCCATACTAAAGGCAGCCATGGCTTCGTTGGATGAGTCTCAATACCAACTACTGCTAGAACAGCTGGATATTCCCTTACGGGACTACCCTCTGCCACAACAATGGCTGCTTCACCAACTGCTGGAAAAGCACCTACTGGCCTTTGTTACCAGACCAGAAGACTATGGATACGCAGAGGCCGTGACTATGGGCAGTCCAGCCACTCCTTCAAGTTCCACAGAGAACAGAAAAGCAGAAGCGCGATCCCAATTAAATATACAGAGTAGTTTATTAGAATGCAAAACAAAGCATACTTAAAGAGTGTTTTTACTCTGAAACATGTTACCAGCCTTTCATCCCCATGCTGTCAGTGTCATGAAGTTCCAAGGTGGCGTGTCTAGATGCGGACATTGACGGTTTTCATCTGTCTTCACATGAATTCCCCTGGGCTGGCCATAGGATCCTGTGTAGCTGCTGTAATACACCTTGAATCCAGCTAATCCCTGGAAGCCTCTGATGTAAGCGTGCTTTTTTGTATTCTAATAAACTACTTTGTATATTTTAATGGGATTGTGCTTCTGTTTTCTGAGTTGTTTTGGATATACCCTGCATCTCATGAGAAGCTACAGTCCATCTGAAGATACAAGCCTATTAGAAACCATTCCTTGTGATGTGTGTCCTCATCTAAGCTAATTTTTTTAACTTGACTGGCTGGAATTTGGGAAACTGGGACTTGTTCTGCTCTGGTTGCAGTTTGTGGGTTTTTGTAAGTGTGTCCTCATCTAAGCTGATTTTTTTAACTTGACTGGCTGGAATTTGGGAAGCTGGGACTTGTTGTGCTCTGGTTGCAGTTTGTGGGTTTTTGTAAGCTCCACAAACTGTCCAGGCGTGACCGAGGAATCGGTCTTGGGTCCAGACAAAGGGGGTATAGAGGATTCAGTCAACCCCCATCTACCTGAGGCCCCGGAGTCACAACCAGAAGATGATTACCTGCGACATGACTCCACAAAGGATAATGTTGTTTGCCAGCCCTTGCAGTTTAACAGCGGGCAGCTCCCTGCAAAATACTCTGATTATGTTGAAAACATATATAAAAAAATCATTATATATGTGTGATACAAGGTATTGCTTCATCTTTTTATCTTTTTTCACTTTTCCTGCTAATAACAGTTGGTGTCTAGCAGCAACCTTAATTATTTAATCACACAGTTATTCATTATTAGTAGTGCAGAAGTAACTTCTATTTATTTATTTTTCATTCTGATTATGTTGTTTGAACTTTTTCCTGTTGTGCCTTAACTATGTTCATTGCATTTCTCATGTTGTTTTGTCATGCCAAGATGCCGCCGAGGACACCATCTGTCAAAGAGTGGGGGAGTGTAGGAAGGTGAAGTTTATTTTCTCCACTGTAGGTGGTGGTCAAACGCAGCAGCAATGCAGTTAGAGGGAAAGTCAAGAGGAACATGGTTCCTCTATGGTTTCTTTGGTCACTGGTTGAAGCTATCCAATTGGATGCTGCCACCCCATGTGACTCTGGCAGCCATTTTGGGACAGACAGAGCCTATTTAAGGCCTTGTCTCCCAGGCTTGGTACGTATTTCGCGTGTGGGTAGTGTAAGTACTGATTACCCGTCTGACAGGGACAGTGATTATCATCAGGGAGAGGTTGCAGATTAGTAGGGAAAGGATAGGGACATGCCATCCTTCTAGGAGACCTCCTCATTTAGGCTTGCACCGGCCAGGCTACATTATGCCCCTCACGACAGATGCTGTTGGAACATCCGAGACCTGCTCTTCTACCCATTGCTGTTGCATTCTGTGACTGTTCCTGGTCGGGTGCCTTCCCATCGGGCTTGTTGTGAATTGCCAAACTTTAATTTTCCTTGTCAAAAGAAGTTTATTGAGTATACAATGTTATAAAGATACATAAAGTAAGTTTACATGGATCTATAAAGTAAGCTCATTGTTTTACAGTAGGGTTTATATAGGTAAATATCATAGAATTTCAAATATTAAACATCGGGTTCACGTAAACCTAAATTAAAGATATATATCATTTCCTTAGTTACTTTTGTAGGTATTTAAATGATTTATACCTACTATACATATTGTTTACAAGTAGAGTGTATATAGGTCAAATAAATTCTGATAATGAGCTTTAATCGTAAGGTGGAGAAAAGGAAAGTGAAAGAAGAAAAAGGGTTGAAAGGTAGAGGTATGGTCCACAAGGTTGTCCCGCTCGTCAGTTTATTATTCTTTTTAGTTCTCTTTGAAGCCTTAGAATGGGTGTCTCTGTAAGTCATTTAATCTGTTACCATGGCAACAGGACAGAGTCATTGAAGTTTGACAGGAACTGTTGTTTTATCCAAGGATGCCAAAGTTTTTCAAATTTTGGAATTTGATTTTGATTGATGGCTACCATCTTAGCATGGGACATTGTATTATTCATTCTGTGAATTGTTTCTGCTAGTACCAATGTAGGAGATTTCCATGCCTTGGCCACTGTTTGTTTTGCAGCCGTTATTAGTTGGATCATAAGTTTGAATTGAGAGAGTGTTAACCATTCCGGTTTTAGATTAAGTAAAGTTAAATATGGATCTGGTTGTATTCTTTTTTTAAATATTTTAGATGCAATCACGAAGACTTCCTTCCAGAAGGTTTGGATTACTGGGCACGTCCACCATATGTGTAAATATGTGCCTATTTCTGGGCATCCTCGAAAACAAAGAGCTGAGGTATTAGGTGAATATTTTGCCACTCTAGCGGGTACAAGGTACCAGCGAGTTAGGACTTCATAGTTTGTCTCCAGTGCTAAGATGTTGGGTGAAGATGACTTAGATGTGAGCCATATGTTAGACCAGTCCGTGTCTTCTAAAGTTCGTCCCAGGTCCTCCTCCCACCTCTGAACGTAAGAGGGTCTATTAAGATTTGCTACTCCATATAATTGATTATAAAGTGATGAAATTGTACCTTTAGCAAATGGATCTTTTGTACAGATTGATTCAAAAATGGATAATTGGGATAATGGTGTATCCCCCTTTAGGAATGGTGTATAGAAATTTTTGATTTGGAGATATCTAAATATCTCAGAGTTTGGTAGATCATATTTTTCTCTAAGCGATGGGAATGAAAGGAATGATTTAGATGCTATGAAGTCATTTAGTGTCTGAATGCCTGATGTTGTCCAAGCTTTAAAAGAATTTGGGTAGATCCATGCCGGATAAAAGGCCGGATTTCTGATAAAAGAAAGGAGAGGATTGTGTGGAGATTGTAACTGATATTTGGTTTTTAGTTTATCCCAGAGAGATAAGAAGTGTTTAGTTATGGGATTATGAATTTTAAAGCGGTCTTTAGGATCAAGCCATAATAAATTTGATATTAATAGAGGGTCATTTTCTGAAGCCTCTATAAATACCCATAATGGGATTTCCTGTTTTGCATGGTATTTGGACAGACTGGCCAAATGTGCTGCTCTGTAGTAGTTAGTAAAATTAGGGTATCCCAGGCCTCCTTTATTTTTGGGAAGATGTAGTGTGTGTATAGGTATACGTGGTTTAGAAGAGCCCCATATAAACAAAGTTGCTCTTTTTTGTACTATTCTCAAAAAATAGGAAGGAATTGGAATAGGGAGGACTCTGAATAGATAAAGCAATTTGGGTAGAATAGTCATTTTGATTGCATTAATCTTCCCTATCCAGGATAAAGGAAGTTGCGACCATTGTTTTATTAGATTTGTGATCTGTCTTAACCACTTGAGCCCCGGACCTTTATGCTGCCTAAGGACCAGAGGTCTTTTTCCAATTTGGCACTGCGTCGCTTTAACTGCTAATTGCGCGGTCATGCAATGCTGTACCCAAACGAAATTTGCGTCCTTTTCTTCCCACAAATAGAGCTTTCTTTTGATGGTATTTGATCACCTCTGCGGTTTTTATTTTTTGCGCTATAAACGGAAAAAGACCGAAAATTTTGAAAAAAAATGATATTTTCTACTTTTTGTTCTAAAAAAAATCCAATAAACTAAATTTTAGTCATACATTTAGGCCAAAATGTATTCGGCCACATGTCTTTGGTAAAAAAAATGTCAATAAGCGTATATTTATTGGTTTGCGCAAAAGTTATAGCGTCTACAAACTAGGGTACATTTTCTGGAATTTACACAGCTTTTAGTTTATGACTGCCTATGTCATTTCTTGAGGTGCTAAAATGGCAGGGCAGTACAAAACCCCCCCAAATGACCCCATTTTGGAAAGTAGACACCCCAAGGAAATTGCTGAGAGGCATGTTGAACCCATTGAATATTTATTTTTTTTGTCCCAAGTGATTGAAAAATGACAAAAAAAAAAAAAAAAAAAAAATATTTACAAAAAGTGGTCACTAAATGATATATTGCTCACACAGGCCATGGGCCTATGTGGAATTGCACCCCAAAATACATTTAGCTGCTTCTCCTGAGTATGGGGATACCACATGTGTGGGACTTTTTGGGAGCCTAGCCGCGTACGGGGCCCCGAAAACCAATCACCGCCTTCAGGATTTCTAAGGGTGTAAATTTTTGCTTTCACTCTTCACTGCCTATCACAGTTTCGGAGGCCATGGAATGCCAAGATGGCACAAAACCCCCCAAAATGACCCCATTTTGGAAAGTAGACACCCCAAGCTATTTGCTGAGAGGCATATTGAGTCCATGGAATTTTTTATTTTTTGACACAAGTTGCGGGAAAGTGACACTTTTTTTTTTTTTTTTTTCATAAAGTTGTCACTAAATGATATATTGCTCACACAGGCCATGGGCATATGTGGAATTGCACCCCAAAATACATTTAGCTGCTTCTCCTGAGTATGGGGATACCACATGTGTGGGACTTTTTGGGAGCCTAGCCGCGTACTGGACCCCGAAAACCAATCACTGCCTTCAGGATTTCTAAGGGTGAAAATTTTTGATTTCACTCTTTACTGCCTATCACAGTTTCGGAGGCCATGGAATGCCCAGGTGGCACAAAACCCCCCCAAATGACCCCATTTTGGAAAGTAGACACCCCAAGCTATTTGCTGAAAGGCATGGTGAGTATTTTGCAGCTCTCATTTGTTTTTGAAAATGAAGAAAGACAAGAAAAAACATTTTTTTTTTTCTTTTTTCAATTTTCAAAACTTTGTGACAAAAAGCGAGGTCTGCAAAATACTCACTATACCTCTCAGCAAATAGCTTGGGGTGTCTACTTTCCAAAATGGGGTCATTTGGGGGGGTTTTGTGCCACCTGGGCATTCCATGGCCTCCGAAACTGTGATAGGCAGTGAAGAGTGAAATCAAAAATTCACGCCCTTAGAAAGCCTGAAGGCGGTGCTTGGTTTTCGGGGTCCCGTACGCGGCTAGGCTCCCAAAAAGTCTCACGCATGTGGTATCCCCGTACTCAGGAGAAGCAGCAGAATGTATTTTGGGGTGTAATTTCACATATTTCCATGGCATGTTTGAGCAATATATCATTTAGTGACAACTTTGTGCAAAAAAAAAAAAAAAAAAAAAAAATTTGTCTCTTTCCCGCAACTTGTGTCGCAATATAAAATATTCCATGGACTCGACATGCCTCTCAGCAAATAGCTTGGGGTGTCTACTTTCCAAAATGGGGTCATTTGGGGGGGTTTTGAACTGTCCTGGCATTTTATGCACAACATTTAGAAGCTTATGTCACACATCACCCACTCTTCTAACCACTTGAAGACAAAGCCCTTTCTGACACTTATTGTTTACATGAAAAAGTTTTTTTTTTTTTTCAAAAAAATTACTTTGAACCCCCAAACATTATATATTTTTTTAAAGCAAATGCCCTACAGATTAAAATGGTGGGTGTTTCATTTTTTTTTTTCACACAGTAATTGCGCAGCGATTTTTCAAACGCATTTTTTGGGGAAAAAACACACTTTTTTTAATTTTAATGCACTAAAACACGCTATATTGCCCAAATGTTTGATGAAATAAAAAAGATGATCTTAGGCCGAGTACATGGATACCAAACATGACATGCTTTAAAATTGCGCACAAACGTGCAGTGGCAACAAAATAAATACATGTTTAAAAGCCTTCAAAAGCCTTTACAGGTTACCACTTTAGATTTACAGAGGAGGTCTACTGGAAAAATTACTGCACTCGATCTGGCCTTCGCGGTGATACCTCACATGCATGGTGCAATTGCTGTTTACGTTTGACGACAGACCGCCGCTTGCGTTCGCCTTAGCGCGAGAGCAGGGGGCGACAGGGGTGTTTTTTTTTTTTTTTTTTTTTTTTTCTTTATTATTTTTTTGCTTTTTTAATCTTACTTTTAAACTGTTCCTTTCATATATTTTTTTTTAATCATTTTTATTGTTATCTCGGGGAATGTAAATATCCCCTATGATAGCAATAGGTAGTGACAGGTACTCTTTTTTGAAAAAATTGTGGTCTATTAGACCCTAGATCTCTCCTCTGCCCTCAAAGCATCTGACCACACCAAGATCGGTGTGATAAAATGCTTCCCCAATTTCCCAATGGCGCTATTTACATCCGGCGAAATCTAAGTCATGAAATACTCGTAGCTTCCGGTTTCTTAGGCCATAGAGATGTTTGGAGCCACTCTGGTCTCTGATCAGCTCTATGGTCAGCTGGCTGAATCACCGGCTGCATTCTCAGGTTCCCTGTTGAGACAGGAGAGCCAGAGAAAAACACGGAAGACGGTGGGGGGGGGGCATTCCCTCCCACGGCTTGTAAAAGCAGTCTAGAGGCTAATTAGCCGCTAGGATTGCTTTTACATGAAAGCCGACCGCTGGCTGAAAAGAATGATACCAAGATGATACCTAAACCTGCAGGCATCATTCTGGTATAACCACTCAAAGTCGTGAATGGCGTACCTGAAGACAAAAAAATGGTTAACAATGGTTAACAATAAAGCACAGTAAAGTGTAAATAATTACACACCTGAAAAACAAACATGATAAAACATAATAACAATAACAATAACAATAAAACATTGCAGAATAGAATACAGTAAAAAAGAGCAGAACAATAGAGAGAGAGAATAGAGAGAGAGAGAACAATAAAACAACTATTTTTTTTTATTTCATATTTTTTTTTTTTTTACACTTTTTTTGTAACTAACTTTTATAACGGTAACCGGTTCCAGGTTCGGGTCTCTCAAAATGCGATGGCATTTTGGGAGACCCTGTGAAAGTGTGCCTAGTCTGTGCAATGCTGTACCCTACGCTAATACTCAACTAGTGAATGGTAGCGTTCAAAACATTCACCAATGCAAAGACCAGGATTGTCAGGACAGGAGGGACAATAATAGCGGGCGTCACGCCTATATCCGCGCTTGCTGCAGACACGACATCTTTTTTGGGGGGTTCGTTGGGTAGGGGTACTCGGGAGGACATAAAAATGCCTCTCATGCAGCCGACTGCATTTGGTTGGGGATGTGAATGGGGGAAGTACGGGCGCTGCAGAAGCGGTGGGTTCCCAATTAGGATTGGCGAATGCAGCAGGAAGGGCATTATGGGCACGACGGGCCTGTGTTTGTCTTTTTGGTGGCAGCGGGACACTACTTGTGCTTGCCATCTCGCCAGCTTGAACTGCACTTATGGGACTCGCCACGTCACCACGTGTTACTGCAGTGCTGGTTTGACTACGACCGGGGTGTACTAGGCCGCTGGCGCTTGCCAGTTCACCAAAACGCTACCAAAAAACTGTTAGCGATCGCAGGGATCAGGCCTGACTCTGCGAACGCTGCAGTTATGCTTTTAGTGTTTTGTAAGTGACAGTGATCGATCGATACTGCACTTGGGTGGGCTGGGCCGGGCGGAGGGGCAAAACGCAGGTGCTAGCAGGTATCTGGGCTGATCCCGCTAACACTGCGTTTTTGGGAACCCTAAACTGCTGGTGACGCTAGTATAGATCTGATCGGATCAGATATTGATGCGATCAGATACTATACCACTAAGGGAGGTGTACGGTGCGTGCGTGGGTGTTAGCGGTACTGGCGCTAATCTGACGCTGCCTGGGGCTGGTGCTTGCCAGTTCACCAAAATACTACCAAAAAAACTGTTAGCGATCGCAGGGATCAGGCATGACTCTGTGAACGCTGCAGTTATGCGTTTAGTGTTTTGTAAGTGTCAGTGATCGATCGATACTGCACTTGGGTGGGCTGGGCCGGGCGGAGGCGCAAAACGCAGGTGCTAGCAGGTATCTGGGCTGATCCCGCTAACACTGCGTTTTTGGGAACCCTAAACTGCTGGGGACGCTAGTATAGATCTGATCGGATCAGATATTGATCCGTTCAGATACTATACCACTAAGGGAGGCGTATGCTGCGTGCGTGGGTGTTAGCGGTACTGGCGCTAACCTGACGCCTGGGGCTGGTGCTTGCCAGTTCACCAAAATGCTACCAAAAAAACTGTTAGCGATCGCAGGGATCAGGCCTGACTCTGCGAACGCTGCAGTTATGCGTTTAGTGTTTTGTAAGTGACAGTGATCGATCGATACTGCACTTGGGTGGGCTGGGCGGAGGCGCAAAACGCAGGTGCTAGCAGGTATCTGGGCTGATCCCGCTAACACTGCGTTTTTGGGAACCCTAAACTGCTGGGGACGCTAGTATAGATCTGATCGGATGAGATATTGATCCGATCAGATACTATACCACTAAGGGAGGCGCATGCTGCGTGCGTGGGTGTTAGCGGTACTGGCGCTAATCTGACGCTGCCTGGGGCGACGCATATCACCGCCGGGCGATCGGGGGGCTAAACCTTTATTCGGTAATAAACGGCGGGTGCCCTGACACTATAAAAAATAAACAAACTAACCAGCGTCAACCGTAACGGTTATACGGTGATCAGTGGTGAAAGGGTTAACTAGGGGGCAATCAAGGGGTTACAACATTTATCAGATAGTATAGGGGGGTCCCTGACACTATAAAACGCTGACGGCGAACCTAAATATTTACCTCACTAACTAGCGTCACCAGCGACACTAATACAGCGATCAGAAAAATGATCGCTTAGTGACACTGGTGACGGGGGGTGATCAAGGGGTTAAAACTTTATTAGGGGGGGTTAGGGGGGTACCCTAGACCTACAGGGGGGTAACAGTATCTGTCCCAACACTGTAACTGTCACAAACTGACACTATGCAGTAATCAGAAAAAAAAAAAAAAAAAAACTGCTGGTGTCAGTTTGTGACAGGGGGGGGGGGGTGATTGGGGGGGGATCGGGGGGCGATCGGGGGGGGGATCGGGGTGTTTTGTGTGCCTGGCATGTTCTACTGTGTGTGTGTGTGTTGTGCACTCACATTGATGTCTTCTCTCCTCGGGCCGGAACGGAAAATACCGACCCGAGGGGAGATGACATCATTTCCTTTGCTGCTGTTTAGCATACAGCAGCAAAGGAAGATTTTCATTGGCCGGCGGCGATCGCGAGGGGGGGGCCACGAACGGATGGTCTCCCCCTCATCACCGATCGCCGCTGGACAAAAGACGACCGCCTCGGGCACCGGGGGGGGGTCCGATCGGACCCCCCACCCGCGGAAGGCAAATCACGTACCCTGTACGTGATTTTGCCTGTCCGTGCCACTTTGCCGACGTACATCGGCGTGAGGCGGTCGTCAAGTGGTTAATACAGGAGGATAATTGGTTGAGAATAAGTCAGAATGAGATGCTGTTAAATGAATTCCAAGATATGGGATTGATTTTTCTGCCCATGTGAATGGGAGTGCAGCCCTACCGGAGATCAATTCCATGTTTGTGAGTGAAATATTAAGCACTAGGCATTTCTTAGGATTAATCATAAGGCCGGATAGGGCTGCAAATCCATCGCCAAACTTTAATTTTAATATAAGTTCTGTTTTCTGCAATTGGACTCTGAGTGTCTACTGCTGCCTCACCACACTGCACCTCCCCACATACTGAGCTGCCTAACCAAAAAACATCTGTTTCTCCCATGAAGAGGGCATTGAGGGGCAGTCAAGCTTCAGCAGAGAAGTGCCTTAGTTTACCCTCTGGAAGAAGCTGCAGCAGGTATGCGAAGGCACCTTTATCTGCAATTTATGCCCATGGGCAGCTTTTTTGTTTCCGAAAGATTCCCTGTCACCACACCATTTATTTCAACAATTTCCTATAAGATTAAATGCACATTTAACATATTTTATGAATGTAGTTTTTTTAATTTCTTTATTTTATTTGTCATACATACAGAGAAATAAACAATTTCATTAATCCATCAATCATATGAGCTCCAGCGAATCCATTCAAAATCCAATTAACAGCATTACTCCTATCTTAAATACATACACAGAAAAAACAATAACTAGTTATTTGAGATTCCCCATTCTATCTTCCGTTAGACCTGCTTCTCTTGTATGCCCTGACAACATACTTTACTAAGAAGAAAAACCTCTACATTATGCATGTTATTTACCTGTAAAAGTCTCCCTTGTGGGGACATTTAAAAGCCCTGAAACTGCTGCTGGGTGTCACCATCTTAGATTTGATTCAGTAGCTCCAGCAGTCTCAGAGCTGTCACTCAAGTGATACTCAATAGTATTCCATTAAACTGAACACCTGGCTGCTACATAAAAGCCTATGTATAGAGGTGAAAGAAGGAGAGGAGCTGGGCCAGCACAGTATTAAGACACTCCCAGCAGAGGAGAAAGCTATAACATGTAAGAAGTGAGGGAATTGATTAGTTACAATTTCTAGCACATTGCAGATAAATAAAATCTAATGTAAGAGAAACAACACTGCAAATAAGCTGTTTTGTTTTTTCCTAAAGAGAAGATCCACCCCCCCAAAAAAATTAAAAGCCAGCAGCTACAGATACTGCAGCTGCTGGCTTTTAATAATAGGACACTTACCTGTCCTGGAGTTCAGCGATGTCGGCACTGCAGCTGATGTTTTCATCAGCTTTCGGGTGCTGCCACCGCCATTGCGGGTAAGAGAACCTGGCAGTGTAGCCTTATGGCTTCACGCCGCGAACCCTACTGCACATGCCCGAGGCCCCGCTCCTCTCTCCTACTGGCCCGGCGACAGGGGGAGGAGGAAGGAACCCCGCAGTGATGTTGTGGGCCACGGAGTGGACTTCCAGAAGTGGGGACAGGATACCTGTCAAAGACAGGTACCCTGTCCCCCCCGAAAGGTGGCAATTGTGGCACCGGAGGGGGAGAGGAGACAAATGAGTGGAAATTACACTTTTGGGTGGAACTCCGCTTTAAGTACATTGAGCCCTGGTTCACACCAGTGCGGCTTTGAAATTGTGCTACTTCAGTGCGATTCCAAAGCGTGCATCAGTGCGATTTGCACTGATGATTTCATTGTGGCTAGCGACTACAGAAGTCTATGCAAGTTGTAATGAAATGAGTAAAAAGTAGTGAAGAAACCTTTTTCATAATCGCTGCGTCATGATTTGTGACAATATGAACAGCTCCATTGCCGGGGTGTGACTTGTCATGTTATTTGGAGCTGTCAATTCACATGATAGGTCACACAGGTGTGAATGGGAGATTAATCTTTGATATAGCAAACTACAGTAATTCATAATAATCAACCTGTGCGTCTTTCACATTTCACTTCTCTGAAATGATAAAGGTAAAATCAAATTGTTTTGTGTTGCTTACTACCACACTCTATCACTGCACTGCCCCGTTCAACGAGCTTGATGCTAAATTTGTTACTGATTTTGTGCTTGCTTTAGAGTCCCTTTTAAGTTCAGCGGTGACTGTAATGGATCACAAATCTCAATGTTTAGAACACTCCAGAGCCTAGACTAAACATTAGCATTAGTAAGAATTATAGTATGTTTACCTGTGCCTTGTTTTTGGATTCTGAATGCATTGTTTGGCAGAAGTAAATGTCTGCAAAAACTAATGGATTTATAATTGTAAGAAAATGATTTAATAGCAACACAAACCCTTTGTGTGTGTTTCGGATATAACAGACCATTGTGTAGCAATGACTCCCCAAAGGAATCGCTGGAAATTCATGGGCTCCCATACCTGTCAGGAGGCTGCCCACCATGTGTCCAGTTGGAGCTCCAGATGACGTCAGAGTGATGAAACGCATAGGGCGGAGTCTACATATGTCCTTGCATCACTTCCTGTTCTAGAGGCTTGTGTCAGCAATATAGGCTTTTTACCTTTTCACCGAATGTGAGTACTTTTAAACGTTTTTACACCAATAAACAAATTTTCATACAGTATCACGCTATGTGGGCTCCCTCTTTCTCTTTCATTATGGAATTCCCTCATAACCCACACTAAGGACAGAGTTACCCTGTGTTATCCCGCGGTGCTACACAGTGGCATATACTGTGGATGTGTGAGACCCCAAGAGGGGGTGAAGGATCTGGTGAGTGCAGTCACTATTAGAGCACGGATTAAGACACGCACTGAATGTTTATCCAGTGGGATATCCACCAGAACCCAGGTCAATTTTTTCACGGCACTGAAAGCACCTAATTGTATATATGTACAAGTTCATTTGTTCGTTCACATCAGCACTTTATTTTTGTACCATTGATTTGTGTTATTGATCATATGAATATTGCTCTTTATTTCACATTTTTATGAATATACACTACCGTTCAAAAGTTTGGGGTCACATTGAAATGTCCTTATTTTTGAAGGAAAAGCACTGTACTTTTAAATGAAGCTAACTTTAAACTAGTCCTAACTTTAAACAAATATACTCTATACATTGCTAATGTGGTAAATGACTATTCTAACTGCAAATGTCTAGTTTTTGGTGCAATATCTACATAGGTGTATAGAGGCCCATTTCCAGCAACTATCACTCCAGTGTTCTAATGGTACAATGTGTTTGCTCATTGGCTCAGAAGGCTAATTGATGATTAGCAAACCCTTGTGCAATCATGTTCACACATCTAAAAACAGTCTAGCTCCTTCCAGAAGCTACAAAACTGACCTTCCTGTGAGCAGATTGAGTTTCTGGAGCATCACATTTGTGGGGTCAATTAAACGCTCAAAATGGCCAGAAAAAGAGAACTTTCATCTGAAACTCGACAGTCTATTCTTGTTCTTAGAAATGAAGGCTATTCCATGCGAGAAATTGCAAAGAAATTGAAGATTTCCTACAACGGTGTGTACTACTCCCTTCAGAGGACAGCACAAACAGGCTCTAACCAGAGTAGAAAAAGAAGTGGGAGGCCGCGTTGCACAACTAAGCAAGAAGATAAGCACATTAGAGTCTCTAGTTTGAGAAACAGACGCCTCACAGGTCCCCAACTGGCATCTTCATTAAATAGTACCCGCAAAACACCAGTGTCAACATCTACAGTGAAGAGGCGGCTGCGGGATTTTGGGCTTCAGGGCAGAGTGGCAAAGAAAAAGCCATATCTGAGACTGGCCAATAAAAGAAAAAGATTAAGATGGGCAAAAGAACACAGACATTGGACAGAGGAAGACTGGAAAAAAGTGTTGTGGACAGATGAATCCAAGTTTGAGGTGTTTGGATCACAAAGAAGAACGTTTGTGAGATGCAGAACAAATGAAAAGATGCTGGAAGAATGCCTGACGCCATCTGTTAAGCATGGTGGAGGTAATGTGATGGTCTGGGGTTGCTTTGGTGCTGGTAAGGTGGGAGCTTTGTACAGGGTAAAAGCTAAGGAAGGCTATCACTCCATTTTGCAACGCCATGCCATACCCAGTGGACAGCGCTTGATTGGAGCCAATTTCATCCTACAACCGGACAATGACCCTAAACACACCTCCAAATTGTGCAAGAACTATTTACAGCAGAAGCAGGCAGCTGGTATTCTATCGGTAATGGAGTGGCCAGCACAGTCACCAGATCTGAACCCCATTGAGCTGTTGTGGGAGCAGCTTGACCGTATGGTACGCCAGAAGTGCCCATCCAACCATTCCAACTTGTGGGAGCTGCTTCTAGAAGCGTGGGGTGCAATTTCTCCAGCTTACCTCAATAAATTAACAGCTAGAATGCCAAAGGTGTGCAATGCTGTAATTGCTGCAAAAGGAGGATTCTTTGATGAAAGCAAAGTTTGATGTAAAAACAATGTTATTTCAAATACAAATCATTATTTCTAACCTTGTCAATGTCTTGACTCTATTTTCTATTCATTTCACAACGTATGGTGGTGAATAAGTGTGACTTTTCATGGAAAACACAAAATTGTTTGGGTGACCCCAAACTTTTGAACGGTAGTGTATATATATATATATATATAGATATTTTTAAGGATCAAGTTAGAGCACATACTGCACTTTATTAAGTCAGGTAACCAATTTGACTTATGCACATTTAGGACCTTTACGCACTATTGCACTGTACAGTACTTGAAGACACTCACTGAATAGGCAATATATATATATTTTTTCCCACTCAATACCGTCCTCCCAATAAGGGAGTAGCACACACCTGAATCCATCAGGTTAGGAACGGCGCCATATCTACGTCTATTTCTTTTCTCACTGTATTTACTTTGTAAATTGATTGCATAGCATCTGAAAATGTCAAGAAAAAGATGATTGTTTTTCTTTCCAGAACAGACACTTTTTAAACAATAAACACTTCTTTTTCTTCAGGGATTATCACCCCATAAGTAACACCAACTATTGATCATGTTTGTCAACTTCCAAAAATTATATGATCCAGCAATTTTAAATTTGTATTTTCACTAAGTTTATTTTCTGTTATGTTTATACTTTTTAATGAGTATAATAAAATCTATGAATTTTAACAGTTGTTCATGTTATTGACACCTTAAAAATCCCAACTCCTAATGTGAGCAGCTTTTGTTTGTCCTATTCTTTTTTTTCTATTAAGATTTAATAAAGTAAACAAAAAAAAAAAATCAAAATACAATACATACAAACTACCCAAATACAGTCCCAATACACATATCATTAAACAAACCATAAACACTCCCCCCCAAAAAAAAATTCCCTTACCTCTCTCCCGCCCCACCTTCCCATACTCCAATCTCTCTCTCTATTTACCTTCTCTTACTATAGGGCTCCTTCCAAATAGGGGCCTAGAGCATCCATTCATCTTCTCCATATAGTCTCAAATTACCCTTGACAGCCTCAATGCAGAAAAATATATTTCTCTTTTAGTAGGGTTTCTTTTATTTGCATTCTCCATTCCTCCACTGTTTTTGGATAAACTGAAATCCATTTTTGCGCTGTCCTATTCTTTAATTGATGGGTTGCGGTGCCCAATAGTTTTCCTCGGTTAATTTTCTCTTGTGCTACTTCTTTTTCTTCATTTTCATTGTTATTTTTTCCTTTAACAGACCAAGTTGTCCAGCAGAAGTGGCAGTTCGAGGGTTGAGACAGAACATTTAACACTACCAGGGGTGCTTACAATGGTCATATTTTATTCATATATGTAAAATCTTTGTCTCAAAAGATAAAAAAACAAAACAAAAAACTGTTGCTATAACTGCTTAAAATGTGTTAGCTGGTGTTCAGCTTTAATTTGTTAGTCAAGTCCATCTAAAACTACTAGTACATCCAACAATACCCTCTCCCTAGATTGACAATGTCGCTGTTCCAGGGTGACACTGTTGCTTCTCAATCCAGAGTGAAGACAGCCCAAGACAGGAAGAACTTAACTGACTAGAAAAGAAAAAGATAATGGCACTTCCAGAGAATAAAGATCAGCTCCTTTCATTGTGCAAAAATGGGAATGAAAGGCACACACACAATCAACCCGTGGAGGGTCAGCAGACGCGTTTCAAACTCCTGTGCTTAATCTTTGATTATTGCCCAGAGTGTGTATGCCTGTTGCCAAGACTTAACTGACTAGATCATCTGGTGATCCTCTTGCCACCACACCACAGCCAACACACTTAACCACTAGACATCCGCGCTATGGCCGAATGACGGCCACAGCGCGGACCTACATTCCCGGGAGGCCGTCATATGACGGCCTCCCCTGTGCACGCTCCCTGCGCGCGCCTTGCAGGGCGCGCGCCGGGCGCGGTGTGATCACCGAGTCACTGAGACTCGGCTGATCACCGATCTGAGTAAGGGGCCGGTCCCGGCCCCTTACCATGTGATCAGCTGTCAGCCAATGACAGCTGATCACATGTGGTAAACAGGAAGATCGGTAATCGGTTTTTTTTTTACTCGCGCTGACAGCGCGAGTAGAGAAAAAAGCCGATCACCGGCTCAGATGCCAGGGACATCGGTCCCAAAGAGGAAGCACAAAAAATTCCTCATAAGTGCCACCCAAAAGTGCCACCTAACAGTGCCACCTAGCAGTGCCCACAGTGCCACCTAGCAGTGCCCACAGTGCCACCTAGCAGTGCCCACAGTGCCACCTATCAATGCCAACAAGTGCCACCTATCAATGCTCACAAGTGCCACCTACCAATGCCCACCTGTAGTGCCAATCAGTGCCACCTGTCAGTGCTGCCCATCACTGCCACCCATCAGTGCCCATCACTGCCACCCATCAGTGCCCATCACTGCCACCTATCAGTGCCCATCACTGCCGCCTCATCAACGTACATCAATGAAGGAGAAAAATTACCCGTTAAAATTTTTTTATAACAAAATATAAAAAAAAAAAAAATTTTTTTTAAAAAAAATTCTGGTTTTTACATTTTTTTAACAAAAAGTAAAAACCGCAGAGGTGATCAAATACCACCAAAAGAAAGCTCTATTTGTGGGAAAAAAATGATAAAAAATTCATTTGGGTACAGCGTTGTATGACCGCGCAATTGTCATTCAAAATGCGTTAGCGCTGAAAGCTAAAAATTGGTCTGGATAGGAGGGGGGTTTAAGTGCCCGGTAAGCAAGTGGTTAAAGTAGTTCTAAAGGTTTAAGGATTTTTACTTTCATGCAATCTATGCAAACCCTTTTCCATGCAGCAGACCCCCCCCCATCAGTCACCCTAATACCTGAGCCCGATCTTCCTTCAGCACTGTGCACAAAAGCCACAGCTCTCTGGCGACAGTTCCTCTTCATTGGCTGAAACAGCAGCAGGCACCATTGGTTCCCGCTGCCCTCAATCACAGTCAGTAAGCCAGTGAGTGAGCCAATGAGGAGAGAGAGAGGCGGGGCCATGCCGTGGCTCTATATGTGAATGGACACACAGAGTAGCTGCTTGGGAGAGAACCTGCCTGGGTGCCCCCAGTGTAAGCTGCTTGCTCTGGGGGCACTCAGCAGAAAGGATGAGCCAGGAGCACCAGCGGGGGACTAAAAATGAGGAGGATCAGGGCTGCTCTGTGCAAAAACACTGCACAGAACTTGCGACATGGCAAAGAACAAAAAAAATTTTGCTCTACATAAAGATGGCCTAGGCTATAAGAAGATTGCCAAGACCCTGAAACGAAAATGCAGTTTGGTGACCAAGACCATACAGTGATTTAACAGGACAGGTTCCACTCAGAACAGGCCTCGGCATGGTCGACCAAAGAAGTTGAGTGCACATGCTCAGCGTCATATCCAGAGGTTGTCTTTGGGAAATAGACATATGAGTGCTGCCAGCATTGCTGCAGAGGTTGAAGGGGTGGGGTGGGGGGGGGGGTCAGCCTGTCAGTGCTCAGACCATATTCTGCACACTGCATCAAATTGGTCTGCATGGCTTTTGTCCCAGAAGGAAGCCTCTTCTAAAGATGATACACAAGTAAGCCCGCAAACAGTTTGCTGAAGACAAGCAGACTAAGGACATGGATTACTGGAACCATGTCCTGTGGTCTAATGAGACCAAGATAAACTTATTTTGTTCAGATTGTGTCAATTGTGTGTGGCGGTAAACAGGTGAGGAGTACAAAGATAAGTGTGTCTTGCCTACAGTCAAGCATGGTGGTGGGACTGGGGCTGCATGGTGTCATGGTCTGAGGCTGCATGAGTGCTGCCGGCACTGGAGAGCTACAGTTCATTGAGGGAACCATGAATGCCAACATGTACTGTGACATTCTAAAGCAAAGCATGATCCCCTCCCTTCAGAGACCGCAGGGCAGATTTCCAACATGATAACAACCCCAAACACACCTCCAAGCTGACCCCAAACACACCTCCAGCTTATTGAGCCATGCTTTGAGGAGAGATTACTTAAGCAGCCAGACAAAAGGAATTTGAGGACAGAGGAGGAAATCGTATCTACTGTTGTAGGAGTCTTTCAATAAGCTGGATTACTGAAGACGGACATTAATTTTTTTCTTATTGGGTTGAACATGTGACCAGAAGCCAAGGACTTAAAGCTGTCGCTGTTTCCCTACAGACAGGCTGGGAAAGAACTGGGCCATGTGACAGCTGTATATCGATTAGGAAAAAGAAATTGAACCTGGAGAAATCAACTGGTTGTGGAGAAGTTTTGTAAACCTGGAGTCATAAGCTGGAACCTGAGTATTTGTGAGCTGATCATAAGCTGATCTTTGTGAGGATTATTATTGAAAGTGTCATTAGACCCAAGGGGGTCATGAATTGAGGTGAGCAGGCATTACACACTGAGGTGGTGGTGATCATCTGTCAGCACATATTTTCCGCAAAGACTGTCACAGAGCACGGATTGTTTTGGATTTAAGTTTTGTCAGCAATCAAGAGCTTGTTTGCTTATTATTGTGTATGTGTATTTTTCTTTCTTTATTATAGTTTATCACATATTCACTGGAGGCTATTGTTAGTTAGTCATTTTGAAATTTAGCGCACTATTATTTTTATATATATTTTTATGTTGTGTCAGCACACATGTGAATAGTTGCAGCTGTTTTTCTTTTAATGAGTCTTAATTTATATAATTTTCAGTTTTTTCATATTAGCGCTTAAGTAACCACATTCTAAAATGCGCTCAGCGGTTTGCCAAACTGCGAACAGGCTAAGTTTAAGTCAAACTCAAGTTTGATCCAGACCTGAAACCCATCTCTATTGTGGACCTCGTCTTGTACCAGAAAACAGACTGACACTAGCCTTATTATTTTACTTTTTTTCACATAAAAAAACCAGAAACAGTGGAAAAAAGTAAGCACAAAACTTAAAGGTGACAGTGCCCAAACTATAATCAAATACAAACCAAACAAAAAGGAAGAAATATGAAGAACGCTAAATGAAATACAATTAACTAGCATAAATAAATCCTTCAAAAAAATTGACAAAAACACCCTCTGTATCAAAAAAGCAAGTGAACTTTTCTTCAACAAAACCATAAAATCAGTAAAAAAACACACTTTAGGACTTACTACAACACAAAATATTTTCTTAAAATCAGGAACGCGAACCAGAAGTTTATTTTTCTGCCTTTAAACGTTGAGCTCAAAATATACCTCTAATCGTCCTAATGTGCATGGACACATAGGATAACATTGAGCTGCTTCTACAGGCAGAACACAAAACTCCAGTAGGAGCAACGTTTTTTAAGCCAGTGTGCATGGAGGCTAAGTCCTAATCAAAGGAACTTCTATTTTTATTGATAAAAAAAACACCCCATCCAACACTGAACTTTAGATTTAGATTTTTGTACATTCTTAACCTTCTCAGTTTTGAAGAAATTGCTTTTTGTCTTACTATGTACTTTCCAAAACTGATTTCAGAATGGAATGCTCTGTCTTCATTATAATCACCTGAGCAATCTCAGTGTTGTAATAACACAAGCTGCGGTGTTTGCTACCCTTCAGGCAAGGTGGTGTATTAGAAAGTATCCCTCCAATCAAAAAAACTCATATTGCAGAAGTTGCCTGTAATTTGACTTTTAGTTCAGTGATGACGGGAAGGCAGTAAGCCAATCTCACAAGCAAGGCATCGACTTTCTGGGGGAGTTCTGACACATACAAAAGAATGCCCTCCAGGTCTCCATATTGCAAGGAAGGGAAATGGAAAGGTCATGTTAAAAAATGCCTTGTGTAGCAATTATACTATTTGTGCTATATTATTATTATTATAAAAATGTGGCGTTTTCTTTTGGCACCTTATGAACCACACCAAGCCCATAACTAATCCCTTCTTTTCTTAACTTTTTTTTTTCCAGTAAATACAGACAAAGAAAGCGCATTATCAAACCAATTCCAGATAACATTCCTATTGCAATAGACAAAGGTAACAAATTCGGTCCATGTACTAACAAGCCGAACAACCTGAATATATGTGAATACAAAAGTATTCCATGTATAGCACTTCTGTCGAGGACCCAAGGAGGCTGAACATATTAAAGTTTAAAATTGTACAGTAATGCCCTGTACACACGGTTGGATTTTCCGATGGAAAATGTGCGATCGGAGCGTGTTGTCGGAAATTCCGACTGTGTGTGGGCTCCATCGGACTTTTTCCATCGGATTTTCTGACACACAAAGTTTGAAAGCAGGCTATAAAATTTTCTGACAACAAAATCCGATCGCGTCAATTCCGACCGTGTGTGGACAATTCCGACGCACAAAGTGCCACGCATGCTGAGAAGAAGATCCGAGATGGAACAGCTCGGTCTGGTAAAATTAGCGTTCGGAATGGATAGAGCACTTTCGTCACGCTGCAATCTTTAAAATTATTTAATACAGCGCATTCTCTTCTTCTTTATAATGCAGGAAGAACCGAAGTAGTATTGCTGCTGATATTCACACAGACTTCTAACAAACTTCTTTTTTTCTTATTTATCGTGATTCCCTCAATATATTATGATTTGTCACATCTGACCAAAAATCTATATCATTTTTTTTTGTGTTTTTTTTTTTTTTAACCACTTGCCGTCCGCCTCATGCCTATATACCTGAGCAGAATGGCACGGGCAGGCAAAATCACGTACCTGGTACGTGATTGCCTTCCCGCGGGCGGGGGGTCCGATCGGACCCCCCCCGGTGCCAGCGGCGGTCGGCATTTGTCTGGCAGCCATCAAAGATGAGGGGGAGGCCATCCGATCGTGGCCCCCCCCTCGCGATCGCTCCCAGCCAATGAGAAACATCCCCTGCCTCTGTATAGTACACAGAGGCAGAGGATGTGATGTCATCTCTCCTCGGCTCGGAAGTTTCCGTTCCAGCGCCGAGGAGAGAAGACATGTGAGTGAGTGCACAACACTACACAACACAGTAGAACATGCCAGGCACACTAAACAACCCGATCCCCCCCCGACCGCCCCCCGATCCCCCCCCAATCACCCCCCCCCTGTCACAAACTGACACCAAGCAGGTTTTTTTTTTTTTTTTTTTTCCTGATTACTGCATAGTGTCAGTTTGTGACAGT
The DNA here is from genome assembly GCA_037952835.1 of Lithobates septentrionalis. Taxonomy (NCBI): domain Eukaryota; kingdom Metazoa; phylum Chordata; class Amphibia; order Anura; family Ranidae; genus Lithobates; species Lithobates septentrionalis. The sequence goes on along the minus strand of JBBDGP010001766.1, from coordinate 282,013 downwards.
TAGAAGTGGTAGGGCAGTGAGTATTAGCCCCCTGTAGGTCTAGGGTACCCCTAACCCCCCCTAATAAAGTTTTAACCCCTTGATCACCCCCTGTCACCAGTGTCGCTAAGCGATCATTTTTCTGATCGCTGTATTAGTGTCGCTGGTGACGCTAGTTAGGGAGGTAAATATTTAGGTTCGCCGTCAGCGTTTTATAGCGTCAGGGACCCCCATATACTACCTAATAAATGTTTTAACCCCTTGATTGCCCCCTAGTTAACCCTTTCACCACTGATCACCGTATAACTGTTACGGGTGACGCTGGTTAGTTTGTTTATTTTTTATAGTGTCAGGGCACCCGCCGTTTATTACCGAATAAAGGTTTAGCCCCCTGATCGCCCGGTGGTGATATGCGTCGCCCCAGGCAGCGTCAGATTAGCGCCAGTACCGCTAACACCCACGCACGCAGCATATGCCTCCCTTAGTGGTATAGTATCTGAACGGATCAATATCTGATCCGATCAGATCTATACTAGCGTCCCCAGCAGTTTAGGGTTCCCAAAAACGCGGTGTTAGCGGGATCAGCCCAGATACCTGCTAGCACCTGCGTTTTGCCCCTCCGCCCGGCCCAGCCCAGCCCACCCAAGTGCAGTATCGATCGATCCCTGTCACTTACAAAACACTAAACGCATAACTGCAGCGTTCGCAGAGTCAGACCTGATCCCTGCGATCGCTAACAGTTTTTTTGGTAGCGTTTTGGTGAACTGGCAAGCACCAGCCCCAGGCAGCGTCAAGTTAGCGCCAGTACCGCTAACACCCACGCACGCACCGTACACCTCCCTTAGTGGTATAGTATCTGAACGGATCAATATCTGATCCGATCAGATCTATACTGGCGTCCCCAGCAGTTTAGGGTTCCCAAAAACGCAGTGTTAGCGGGATCAGCCCAGATACCTGCTAGCACTTGCGTTTTGCCCCTCCGCCCGGCCCGGCCCAGCCCACCCAAGTGCAGTATCGATCGATCACTGTCACTTACAAAACACTAAACGCATAACTGCAGTGTTCGCAGAGTCAGGCCTGATCCCTGCGATCGCTAACAGTTTTTTTGGTAGCGTTTTGGTGAACTGGCAAGCCCCAGCGGCCTAGTACACCCCGGTCGTAGTCAAACCAGCACTGCAGTAACACTTGGTGACGTGGCGAGTCCCATAAGTGCAGTTCAAGCTGGTGAGGTGGCAAGCACAAGTAGTGTCCCGCTGCCACCAAAAAGACAAACACAGGCCCGTCGTGCCCATAGTGCCCTTCCTGCTGCATTCGCCAATCCTAATTGGGAACCCACCGCTTCTGCAGCGCCCGTACTTCCCCCATTCACATCCCCAACCAAATGCAGTCGGCTGCATGAGAGGCATTTTTATGTCCTCCCGAGTACCCCTACCCAACAACCCCCCCCAAAAAAGATGTTGTGTCTGCAGCAAGCGCGGATATAGGCATGACACCCGCTATTATTGTCCCTCCTGTCCTGACAATCCTGGTCTTTGCATTGGTGAATGTTTTGAACGCTACCATTCACTAGTTGAGTATTAGCGTAGGGTACAGCATTCCACAGACTAGGACACACTTTCACAGGATCTCCCAAGATGCCATCGCATTTTGAGAGACCCGAACCTGGAACCGGTTACCGTTATAAAAGTTACAAGTTTGCAAAAAAAACACAAACAAAAATAAAAAAAAAATAGTTGTCGTTTTATTGTTCTCTCTCTCTCTATTCTCTCTCTATTGTTCTGCTCTTTTTTACTGTGTTCTATTCTGCAATGTTTTATTGTTATTATGTTTTATCATGTTTGCTTTTCAGGTATGCAATTTTTTATACTTTACTGTTTACTGTGCTTTATTGTTAACCATTTTTTGTCTTCAGGTACGCCATTTACGACTTTGAGTGGTTATACCAGAATGATGCCTGCAGGTTTAGGTATCATCTTGGTATCATTCTTTTCAGCCAGCGGTCGGCTTTCATGTAAAAGCAATCCTAGTGGCTAATTAGCCTCTAGACTGCTTTTACAAGCAGTGGGAGGGAATGCCCCCCCCCACCGTCTTCCGTGTTTTTCTCTGGCTCTCCTGTCTCAACAGGGAACCTGAGAAAGCTCATCAGAACATAGAGCTGATCAGAGACCAGAGTGGCTCCAAACATCTCTATGGCCTAAGAAACCGGAAGCTACGAGCATTTTATGACTTCGATTTCGCCGGATGTAAACAGCGCCATTGGGAAATTGGGGAAGCATTTTATCACACCGATCTTGGTGTGGTCAGATGCTTTGAGGGTAGAGGAGAGATCTAGGGTCTAATAGACCCCAATTTTTTCGAAAAAGAGTACCTGTCACTACCTATTGCTATCATAGGGGATATTTACATTCCCTGAGATAACAATAAAAATGATTTAAAAAAAAATGAAAGGAACAGTTTAAAAATAAGATAAAAAAGCAAAAAAATAATAAAGAAAAAAAAAAAAAAAAAAAAGCACCCCTGTCCCCCCTGCTCTCACGCTAAGTCGAACGCAAGCGTCGGTCTGGCGTCAAATGTAAACAGCAATTGCACCATGCATGTGAGGTATCATCGTGAAGGTCAGATCGAGGGCAGTATTTTTAGCAGTAGACCTCCTCTGTAAATCTAAAGTGGTAACCTGTAAAGGCTTTTAAAGGCTTTTAAAAATGTATTTAGTTTGTTGCCACTGCATGTTTGTGCGCAATTTTAAAGCATGTCATGTTTGGTATCCATGTACTCGGCCTAAGATCATCTTTTTTATTTCATCAAACATTTGGGCAATATAGTGTGTTTTAGTGCATTAAAATTTAAAAAAGTGTGTTTTTTCCACAAAAAATGTGTTTGAAAAATCGCTGCGCAAATACCGTGTGAAAAAAAAAAATGAAACACCCACCATTTTAATCTGTAGGGCATTTGCTTTAAAAAAATATATAATGTTTGGTGGTTCAAAGTAATTTTCTTGCAAAAAAAAATAACTTTTTCATGTGAACAATAAGTGTCAGAAAGGGCTTTGTCTTCAAGTGGTTAGAAGAGTGGGTGATGTGTGACATAAGCTTCTAAATGTTGTGCATAAAATGCCAGCTATTTGCTGAGAGTCATGTCGAGTCCATGGAATATTTTATATTGTGACACAAGTTGCGGGAAAGAGACAATTTTTTTTTTTTTTTTTTTGCACAAAGTTGTCACTAAATGATATATTGCTCAAACATGCCATGGGGATATGTGAAATTACACCCCAAAATACATTCTGCTGCTTCTCCTGAGTATGGGGATACCACATGTGTGGGACTTTTTGAGAGCCTAGCCGCGCACGGGACCCCGAAAACCAAGCACCGCCTTCAGGCTTTCTAAGGGCGTAAATTTTTGATTTCACTCTTCACTGCCTATCACAGTTTCGGAGGCCATGGAATGCCCAGGTGGCACAACCCCCCCCCAAATGACCCCATTTTGGAAAGTAGACACCATGCCTCTCAGCAAATAGCTTGGGGTGTCTACTTTCCAAAATGGGGTCATTTGGGGGGGTTTTGTGCCATCTTGGCATTTTATGGCCTTCAAAACTGTGATAGGTAGTGAGGAGTGAAATCAAAAATTTATGCCCTTAGAAATCCTGAAGGCGGTGCTTGGTTTTCGGGGCCCCGTACGCGACTAGGCTCCCAAAAAGTCCCACACATGTGGTATCCCCGTACTCAGGAGAAGCAGCTGAATGTATTTTGGGGTGCAATTCCACATATGCCCATGGCCTGTGTGAGCAATATATCATTTAGTGACAACTATTTGTAAAAATTTTTTTTTTTTTTTTTTGTCATTATTCAATCACTTGGGACAAAAAAAATATTCAATGGGTTCAACATGCCTCTCAGCAATTTCCTTGGGGTGTCTACTTTCCAAAATGGGGTCATTCGGGGGGGGGGGGGGGGGTTTGTACTGCCCTGCCATTTTAGCACCTCAAGAAATGACATAGGCAGTCATAAATTAAAAGCTGTGTAAATTCCAGAAAATGTACCCTAGTTTGTAGACGCTATAACTTTTGCGCAAACCAATAAATATACGCTTATTGACATTTTTTTTACCAAAGACATGTGGCCGAATACATTTTGGCCTAAATGTATGACTAAAATTTAGTTTATTGGATTTTTTTTATAACAAAAAGTAGAAAATATCATTTTTTTTTTAAATTTTCGGTCTTTTTCCGTTTATAGCGCAAAAAATAAAAACGGCAGAGGTGACCAAATACCATCAAAAGAAAACTCTATTTGTGGGAAGAAAAGGATGCAAATTTCGTTTGGGTACAGCATTGCATGACCGCGCAATTAGCAGTTAAAGCGACGCAGTGCCGAATTGTAAAAAGTGCTCTGGTCAGGAAGGGGGTAAAATCCTCCGGGGCTGAAGTGGTTAAAGCCTGATGTGATTTTTTTATTTTTATTTTTTTTGGTTTTTATTTTTTTCAAGGCTGATCTTGTTTTTTTGTTTTTTTTTTTTTAGTTATTGAACATCCAGAATATTTTTGTGTGTGTTTTGTGTGTCAAGTTACCACAACACCATTATTATCTTGTATTATTAAATTTCAAGGAGGTTGCTTGGTGTTGGTGTCTCTTATTAATTTCACATTGTATTTTTGATATGTACCTGCCTCCTCACAAACAAACTGTCCTTTTTTGAATGAAAACACACATAAACAAAGAGGGAGGCAACGCTGGAGAAACAGCAGAAATTGGTGAAGCCTTTGACCCCCAGGGCACACATCAATTATTTTACTGCAAAACTGGTGGCCTGAGGAGTCCATATCTAAGAGATTGCAGTCTGGTCCAGATTTCCCAGAGATCATGAAAGCAGGAGATGACATGTATGTCCCCAGGCTGTGGTCATACAAGAGACTGCATCTTTTGCCAGACCAGACTGAACCCAGGGTCATCACTCTCTGGTCTTCCTTCCACGGTTCCTTCCACACTGTGGCTGTGGTGGTGGAGTTGTGGCAGGAGGAGGAGGAGGATGTTCCAACTCAATCACGTGGGTATTGGGTGTGATTTCGCCCCCCACCCCCTTAGTTAAGACTTTATAAAGAAGGTCCTCACACAGCTGGCGTTGGCCCTCCTCCATGTCCTGCAGTTTGGTGGTAGCCATGCAGGCAAAGGCCTCTTCAGGAGTAGGGGTGGCTCTGAGGGACACAGAAGCCTCCTGAATGAGCCTGAGTGCTGAATCCTGCACGTGACTCCCCTTCCTGGGTCTTTTGTTTGGAAGGCGGAGGGGAGGGACCTGCGATTCTGTCAGGCTCCTACTGGTCCCAGGCTTTTCCTGGCTGCCACTTAGCCCCGCCTCCTCCTGGCTGCCACTTACCCCTGCCTCCTCCTGGCTGCCACATTCCACAGCCTCCTCCTGGCTGCCACATTCCAGAGCCTCGTCCTGGCTGAGGTCTTCCAGTGTATGAAAAAGGGACATAGTTTTAGTTTTTACTTCATCAATCACACACAATTTACATCTCATGACTGTTGCAAATTGAATGTTAACAAATATAAAAGACTATCATTCTAAGCCCAGCATTTTTCATTCTTGTCCCAATTACTTTTGCCCACTACTATCTATTGATATGTAAAACACTTTATTAAATCAGCAATAAGGATGAGCTCCGGCGTGTTCGCATGCTGAACGTGCCGAGCCCGCCAGGAAGCCGGTACAGCGAAGCGCTAATCACAATCAGTGAGACATTTCCCGATGTGCGGCTGCAGAGATCGGGAATTGTCTCCCTACCTGTGATTAGCGCTGCGCCGTGCCGACTTCCTGGCGGGCTCGGCACGTTCAGCATGCGAACACGCCGGAGCTCATCCTTAATCAGCAATTAGTGATCAATAATAACAACTAGTAAACATCATTTCTTTATTGACCAGAAATCTGTAGAAGAATGCTATACCTGGCTCAAGCTGGGCTCCTCCACTTCTTCCTGGCTGGAAGTCCCAGGTTGGACATCGGAAGCCTCAGCTGGGGTGGAAGATAGGGTGGAAGGAAGAGTGGAAGGAAGAGTGGAGAGGGATTCCCTGACTCCATTCTGGTCTGACAGAAATCGCAGTCTCTCATAGTACCACAGCCTGGGGACATAACTGTCATCTGCTGCAACTCCGGATCTCATGGAATCCGTGACCTTCTTGCGCTCCCTAAGATAAGTGCTTCTCAGGCCACCAATTTTTGCTTTTAAATAGGGGATGGTTGCCGTGGGGGCCACCGGCTTCACTGACTCCAGCAGTTTCTCCAGCGCTGCCTGCCTCTTTTGCTTATGATTATAATGTGGATGTTTCACCTGCCACAGACAGGGCAGCTCCCTGTACTTGTCTATGAACAGGGGGAGGAAGTTGTGGTCATTGAAGCCATCCATTTTCTCTGCAAGACACAACACAAGACAAACCCTAATGTCAGGCAAAACTCTCCTAATCTTGTTACAATATAGGCCTCAATGCAGAAGCAGTATAGGCCCAAGTTTAGATCTTACCTTCGTTATCACGATCGGCGCCTCCGATACTCCTTCCTCCGCTCACAGATCGTACGTACTACGCACGCGTGTTATGCTTTATACACACTGAGCATGCGTGAAACTCCGCCCGCCTCTGACGTTCTTTCTATTCTATTCCCCGCCCCTTCTCGTTCTGCGCAGTGTGGGAAGAGCACATGGCGGAGACACAGCAGGTGCGTGCTAATTACAGCAACGAGGAGGAGGAGGAGGAGGAAAGCCCGGAGCCAGAAACGTCCCGATCCAGAAGGAGACGATTTAAGGCATCAAATATGTCCTTTGGGGAGATGTTGGAGATGGTCGACATACTGAAGAGGGCCGACTATGACGGGAAGTATGGACCTTACCCCAACCCCAATGTCCGAAAGATCATGGCCAAAGTGGTCAAGAGTCTGCACCGGAATTTCGGGGTACGATGATCGAAAGATCAGCTCAGGAAGCGGTGGTCGGACCTCAAATTAAGAGAACACGAGCAGTACAGAAAGATCCGGAGAGTGCTGCAGAAAAGTAAGTGGTTGTGCTGTGTTCCTATTTGTTATTTTTATTACATTCGTGCTGCTCCATGTGCTTTTCTTAACTGTTATCCAGTTTAAAATGGCAACTTTCATGTTCATGGGCACATTATTCGTTCGTATAAAACATTGTTCGTTCGGCCTAGAAAACACCATTGTTTTGGCCATATGCATTTGCTCACATTTTTTATGGCCTACTTGTCTGCAAATACCTTGGTTGGGTAGATGGGTTTGTAACTAGAATGAAATGCAAACTAGATTCTGTGTAAGGAGAGGACACTCAGCAGCAGTTTTCACATCTGGACGCTGGAGCACTAGTGTGGGACACATGAACACCCTTTTTATTAGGGGGCCCACACAGGTGCTACAGTGTATACTATAGGGGTGTCTCTATCTGTGAAACTTGTACAAAACAGGTAAAGTATTGAAGCTTGACAAAGGACACTAAAAATTCTACATCTTGGAACTCAACCAAAATAGTCAACTGTACCCCATTTCCAAGCAATGTTTCATATTCCTATTTCTGCCATCAAATATCTGTGTGCTAAGTATTTTTATTTTTTTTTATTTTTTTACATAGGGAATAAAAGACTCAGGGGACACCCCTCAACCGAGAAGACCACAGACCCCCCACCTCTGGAAGAAGGGGAAATCCACCCAAGCCAAGCAGAGCAGGAGGAGGAAGACGTGGTGGAAATTGTCACCACAACAGGTGAGTGTCTGCGACCACAGGCTCAGGTAAGAGATGGATGACGGCATATTTATAATACATGGTGTGTTTTTGTTTCTATCTTTTTAGGTGATCGTGATGTTGTGGATCCAGGGCATTTCACCTCGGAAAGTGCACAGATCCTGATCGGTAAGATCATGGGGTGTAATAGGGACTTGGAAAACATCCTTAAAAACATCAACGATGTTCAACAAAAAATGAAGAACATCATTGATGTTTTCGGGAGAGTTTAAAACCCCTCAAATCCCTTTTTTTGGCACTTTTTGTGAGCTAAAATTTTTTAGCATTTTTTGACATATTTGCGAAAAGCCAAATTTTGAAGAGGCACACAGTGTGTCAACATGTGCTATCTGCCATCACGGGAGATCAATGGACGCGTTTTGGGGGTGCAACCCCTTCCTTAATAATAAAGTAGCTGTGAGGAAGGGGTTGCACCCCAAAAACACGTCCCTTGATCCCCCATGATGGCAGCTAGCACATGTTGACATTCGGCAATTGGTGTGCATCTTCAAAATTTGGCTTTTCTAGGGGTGACTTCACCCCATCTGAATGCAATATCAAACACAGTTTTTAAATACTCATGTCTGATATTGCCTTCAATTTCTACCAAATGTGAACTTTGTAAGTTCAAGATTTGTGTCTTTCTTGTTGGTTTTAAACATGCCTGTTTTATCTTAAATGGACATTTCTACTTTTTCTAATGTGACCCCAAAAATTGTTATACAACAAACATGTTGGTTTGTTTTAAAAACCTTTTCTAAATGCACATGTGATTGTGCTGGTATTAAAAAGATTGCTAATCAAGAATGTGTGGATTATTGTCTCAACGCTCCAAAACTTTTGTGGTGCTCTAATTGGCGTTTTCAGTGACAATGGGGGTTATTTCCTAAGAGAAAATCCACTTTTCACTACAAGTGCAGTTTCAACTGCACTTGTAGTGCAAAGTGTGTTTGCCTTTAGTAAATAACACCCAATAATGCTTTGTAATGTTACACAATCACGCCATTTTCAGGACTCTCAGCTAAAAGAAACACAAGCAGTAAATGTCACCAAATATTTTAGTAGTTACATTTTTTTTTATTTGAAAAAGGTTTCAGACATTGTCTGGCATATTGATAGCCCCCCTACCCACAAAGTATTCAAGGTATCTTAGACGGACATCACGGGCACTCCGAGGGGGCAAGCCAGGACGGCCACTTTCAAGCACCGTCAGGGTTGGTTCATTTTGAATTCCAGCCTCAGGCCCAACTGAGCCAGCATAGTTGGCAGAATGTTGCCGTAAAAAGTTGTGTAGAACACAGCACGCCAGGATGATATGATTCAGTTTGTACTCCGCCATGTGTATGGGTGTAAGAAATAGGCGGAACCGGCTGGCCATGATTCCAAACGTGTTCTCCACCACTCTTCTGACTCTGGCCAGCTGGTAATTAAAAACCCTCTGGTCCGGGGTGAGGGTCCTCATCGGGAATGGCCGCATAAGATGGTCCCCCAGCGCAAACGCTTCATCCGCAACAAAGACGAATGGGAGTCCTTCCATGTTGTCTTCTGGAGGTGTCAAGTCCAAGCTGCCATTCTGGAGACGCCTGTAGAACTCCGTCTGGGTGATGACTCCACCATCGGACATCCGTCTATTCTTCTCCACGTCCACATACAGGAACTCGTAAGTAGCCGACACCACCGCCAACATCACAATACTATTGAACCCCTTATAGTTGAAATAGTATGACCCCGAGTTGGGTGGTGGGACGTTGTGGACGTGTTTCCCATCAATTGCCCCTCCGCAGTTAAGAAAGTCCCACCGCTGGGCAAAGTGGGAGGCCGCAGTCTGCCATTTCTGTGGCGTGGAAGGAAACTGTGGAGTCAAACAAGAAAAAAAAATTTGTCATTTTGCACATAAACAGGGAAAGCAGATTAGACACAAACATTCTTCGCCAACATCAAGATGACATTTATTTGAGGGAGTTTTTAAAGACCAAAGTATAAGGTACACCTATCAGATCCCCCCCCCCTCTCATGGGCCATTTCTAACATTATAGGGGGGAACTCTTGGACAGGTAACTCTCTCCACTTCATTGAGAGATGAATGCCTAAATAATGGGTATTACTTTAGCCAGCCCCTCCTTAGTTACACTATTGGCAGCCCACTGGACAGGTAAGAAGTGTCATAATACAAAGATATAAATACACATTGTACACATTTGAGCACATTTGGACATTCTACTATTACCTATCAAGATAATAATAGTATACAAAAACTTTAAACAGTACCATTTGAAAGTATACAGGCAGGCCCTTGCACTACATGCTTTGGGGAATTCATCCATAAATCTGACCACAAAATAGATGGGTATAGTGTGTCTGGGTTTGGCAAAGTCAGCAGATATATGATTGAGGATAGATAGAGAATTGGTATCAGCTGACTTAGCAGTTGGGGGGAGGGAGGGTTCCAAATGATTTGGGGACCCCCAAAAAAAGCCTCTGGCGCTCTGCCTGAATTTAAAGCACAAATCACATTTAAAAACATTTTAGGGGGTGTTTGGGGTAAAGCACTACTATGGAGCTGATAAAATACATTGTTAAGTGACTACATGAGGTGAATATAGGGCCAGGAGACCATGCTGGGGAGGTAAGTGAAGGCAAATATGTATGAAGGACAAAAAATAAATAAATAAAAATCCAGCATGCATGAGAACAAAGGGGACATTCACAGCATATTACAATCATGGTAATTAGGGAATGAGGAAAGAAATACAATATATTATCAAACATTAAATACAATAAAATGTGATATTAAAGGATAAAAATCTTACCTTAATATACTCCTTCTGCAGGACCTGGATGATGGCAGAACAGGTCTCTGGGATAATGATCCCCAGAGCCTGGGGTGAGATGCCTGTCGAGTCCTGCAGACTTCTCCCTGTCGCCAAGTACCGCAGGGTGGCGACTAGCCTCTGCTCCGGAGTGATGGCTTGCCTCATGCAGGTATCCTGCATGCTGATATAGGGGGTCAGCAAAGCCAACAAACGGTGAAATAGGGGGTCCGTCATCCGAAGAAAGTTCCTGAAATCATCAGGATTATTCTCACGGATCTCACGGAGCAAAGACATGTGATAGAACTGGTCTCGCTGAAGCAACCAATTCTTGGTCCATGAACTCCTCCCCACCCTGTTCATGGACTGGACTTGTGTCAAGGTCAGGACCCCAACACCAAGCCCCCGCACAGCACGAACTCTACGAGGAGTACATATACGCAACATGGCTAGCTCAGAACGAAGTAACAGAATGCACTGAAGAACAACAAGGCCTGTGAAGAGCGACCTGAAAAACAGTAACGAACGAACAAGAACACAATGACAAGAGTCACGCGTCACTTGCTGCACGCACTGAAGAGCAGATACAAACCCACAAGCACAAACTGAACAGCAGAAAACGATATGAAAACCACGAGTCTGAAAAAGCGCGAATCGTCTCTCACCAAACTTTTACTAACATGAGATTAGCAAAAGGAGCCCAAAGGGTGCCGCGCTTGGTTCTGAACTGGCCTTTTCTAGTCTCGTCGTACGTGGTGTACGTCACCGCGTTCTTGGCAATCGGATTCCGACAAATTCCGACAACTTTGTGCGACCGTGTGTACGCAAAACAAGTTTGAGCCAACATCCGTCGGAAAAAATCCATGGATTTTGTTGTCGGAATGTCCAATCAATGTCCGATCGTGTGTACAGGGCATAAGTGTGCCGCATAGGTCTCCTCCTGGGTCTTGGAGTTTGATAAAACACAGAGGTAAAAACATAGCAATGCATAACCCAAAAAGAAGACCCCTGTCCTATTTGTGTTTTTTTTTTTTTTTTTTTGCTTCTTTTTTTTCTTAATTTTATCATGGAAACATTATATTTGCTTTTTTTTTTTTTTTTTACATTGTAAAATGTAATCCTATTGTCCTGGTTCAGATCTGTTAAGGCATGATAAACAATTAATTAACTTTTCAAAGCAACCCTGACACTATACAAAAGAGGCATTAAATACTCCCCTATCTTGCTAAAGTCTATACTAAAACTAAAATTGGTGGCAGTGATGAATTTTATAAACACTCCTGACATCTACAAAGCCACCCGATCACTTCCATGGACACAAAAACACATCATCCCCCACGTGACCCCCCCTCACCGCCATATAACTTAGGCTCCACTGTGCCATGTGCATGGCAGGTATCATTGATTAGGGCATAGGGATCCTCCCTCCGGTGAATGAGCCAGAGCCAGGAAGCAACATGTGTTATATCACTTCATGGGTCAGAACTGTCATGCCCTGTAAGGCCAGGGAAAAAGCTAATGTAGCACAATCTGCATTCTGTTAACTTCTGTGGAGTGCAGGAGAGACAACTGTTCTTTGTCTCTTTGAAGATAAGCTCTCACGGGTAAAATGCTATCTCATGGGGGATATTGGTCCCAAGTTATGTGAAAAAGGGTTTAAAAAATGTAAGTAACGTATAAAAAAACTTAAAGCCCCCCAACCCCCATATACTGTACATGCACATACATGTCTAAATGCAGGTGTTGGGTGTGGCTACATATGAAAACAATTGGGCCACACAAGTTATAAATCGCTGTGGCATGCTGGAGTGACAGCAATAATTCTATGGCCAATATTCACAGCTAATCTTAAAATGATAACCTGTAAAGGTTTTTTAGAACATCATCTATGGATAATTATGGGTACTAAAGTTTGTTGCCATATCAGGGGAGCATTTCATTTGAAAACATTTCCAAAAACATTTTAGATATTGCATTTGTGTGCACTAAATTTAACATTAGTGGATTTTTACTGAAAATATGCATCAAATCAACTGTTGTGCTAATATTGTGTAACATTAAAAACTGGAACTGCCACCACTTTATCCTCAAGGGTCTCTGCTAGACATATGCAATTCGTTTCGTTCCGAATTAGTTTTTTAACGAATTTCGACAAATTCATTAATTTCGGAAATATCCGAATTGACGAAAACCCGTTTAACCTCCGTTTAACCTCGCTGGCGATATGATTATTTCAGATTTTTGATGCTGAAAGCGGTACAATTATTTTGCATGGAAATTTGGCGTTCTATATTGTAGGCCTGTAATTCTTAGGAATAACTCACTTAAATCTGTCCAAACAAAAGTCTAGTAGACATCCCGGGTATGATAAAGTTTGAAAAACGAAATGATAAATTATAATATAATAAATACCGTAACTATAAATAATTATAACAAATAATAATACAAATTATTCAATAATGTAATCAAATCAAAAACACTGAAATTTGCTCAGTTGCAGAATTGTCACTGTCATTACTTTCAGCGTTTGATGACGAATTTCCCCACAAATCACTATCGCTCAATTCTGCAAGTGGTTCTAATTTATTATTCCAGGCAGAAAGAACAGTATATATAATATAAAACTTCATGCAGGGCACTGGATAAACCACTAGGGACAAAGGGGATGTGAAATGATTTCATATAGTAATGTAATCTGTAAGATTACAGTGTACTGTTATGTATTGTGTTTTTTTACTTTTTGAATTTGGCGCCGTTCTCCATCCCCATGCGTTGCAACGCTCGCAGGGAAGGGAGCTCGGCTTTGTGATAGATCGAGCAGAGGACACAGCTCGCACACAGACCGGGGGGACATCGCAGGATCCTGGGGACAAGGTAAGTTTGCTGTACCTGGATCCTGCGATGCAATCCCGAGTGTGGCTCGGGGATCCCGCTTTTGGTGCTGAAAATCGACCCCGAGCCACACTCGGGAAAACCGTCAGGGAGGTTAGCGAATTTTTCCGAACATTCGTAAATTCAAATATTCGAAAATTTGTAAACTCGTACATTCGTAAATTCATACATTCGTAAATTCATAAATTTGTACATTCGTAAATTCATAAATTTGTACATTCGTAAATTTGTACATTCGTAAATTTGTACATTCGCACATTCGTAAATTCGTACATTCGTAGATTTGTAAATTCGTAAATTAGTAAATTAGTGAATTCGGAAATTTGGAAATTTGGAAATCTGAAATAATAATTAACTAATAATAACTTAACTATTACTAACTATTAAATTATAGGTATTGTAATTTCCTTTCAAATTTGTCTCTTAGTGAACGTAACACATACAAATTTATCCGAAGTTACGAATTATCCGATATAACGAATGCCATATCCAAACAAATGGAACGTAATGAATTAATAATAATAAATAACAATAATAATAATAAAAATGTTTTATTATTATTATTTATTAATAATTTGTTCTGTTCCATTAGTTTAGTTGCAGCATTCGTTATTTCGGATAATTCGTAACTTCGGATAAATTCGTATTTGTTACGTTCACTAACAGCCAAATTTGAAAGGAAATTACAATACCTATACTTTAATAGCTGGTTACTATTTTAGATTTTCGAATTTTCGGGTTTTTGGATTTTCAAATTTCGAATTTACAAATTTCTGAATTTTCGAATTTACAAATGTACGAATTTACGACTATACAAATTTTCTAATTTCTGAATATACGAATTTACAAATGTACGAATTTACAAATGTACGAATTTACGAATGTAGGAATGTGCGAATGTAGGAATTTACGAATGTACGAATTTACGAATGTGCGAATGTATGAATTTACGAATGTACAAATTTACGAATGTACAAATTTACGAATGTACGAATTGCAATCATAACGAATGACCCAAAAAACGAAAAAAATATAGGCGAATGAAACGAAAACGTAAACAAACAAATTTTTTGGCAGTGCACATGTCTAGTCTCTGCTTTCAGGAAAATATATAATGTGTGGGTGATTTAACTAATCTTCAGGTCTAAAATTTGCATACAGTATTGACATGTGTTAAAAAAATGCAAAAAACTAATCAAAAATGTCATGGCAACAAAAGGATTAATCATTTTGTATAGCAAAATGCTCATTTTTGAATTAGTTAAAAATCACCCACCAATCCTCCCAAGGATTTTAGTGAAATAGATTTTTCCAAGAAATTACAGATTTAGAAATTCCAGTGAAGCAAATTTTTTGTTCATTACCCCATATGGGTGATGTGCAAACAGCAGGTGACGTTAGGGTTGCCACCTGTACGGGAATCACCCGGACAGTCCGGGTTTTGACAGCTGTGCCCGGGTTTCTCTCCTCCTGAAACCCGGACACAGCAGCATAGGCTCCAGCCAGTGTGGGAAGTGAGTGTTCATACCTCCAGCCCACCAGCAGTTTAGCCCCCCCGCTCCTGTAGCTGAGACTGCGCTCCGTCCTGCTGTGTCCCGTTAGCAGCGCAACCCCCTCCTGTCGCTGGATGCACACTCTCAAATAGCACTTGCTCCCCGGACGGCTCCTGTCTTGTGTGACTTCAGTGGTGACAGTTCTCCTCCATCCACCTCTCCCCCATCAGTGTGCCAATGCCGATCGGCAAATGCAGCCTACCCTGAATGCGCTCTCTCCCTCCAGCAGCAACGCTCCCCCCGCGCCCCCCTCCTTCCCCTGCTCCAGCAGGGCTAATGATTTTTGGCAGTTTCACTGGTGAATGGTGAGAGTGGTGAGTTGGTCCCAGTCCGGTCCCCCTCACCCCTGTCAATGCAGTGCTAGGCTAATGAATCCTGAATGCCGCAGCTCATTGTGTGCTCTCTTCCCCCAGCACCAAGCCACCCCCCCTCCTCTGTCAGCCCCTCCCTCCTCTCTGTCAGCCCCTTCCTCTGTCAGCCCCCCTCTCCTCTGTCAGCCCCCCTCTCTTCTGTCAGCCCCCCTCCTCCGTCAGCCCCCCTCCTCCTCTGTCAGCCCCCCCTCCTCCTCTCTGTCAGCCCCCCTCCTCCTCTCTGTCAGCCCCCCTCCTCCTCTCTGCCAGCCCCCTCCTCCTCTCTGTCAGCCCCCTCCTCCTCTCTGTCAGCCACCCCCCCTCCTCTCTCAGCTGTCACCCCCCCTCCTCTCTGTCACCCCCCCTCCTCTCTGTCAGCCCCCCTCCTCTCTGTCTGCCCCCCTCCTCTCTGTCTGCCCCCCCTCTGTCAGCCCCCCCTCCTCTTCTGTCAGCCCCCCTCCTCTTCTGTCAGCCCCCCCTCCTCTTCTGTCAGCCCCCCTCCTCTTCTGTCAGCCCCCCTCCTCTTCTGTCAGCCCCCCCTCCTCCTCTGTCAGCCCCTCCTCCTCTGTCAGCCCCATCCTCCTCTCTGTCAGCCCCCCTCCTCCTCTGTCAGCCCCCTCCTCCTCTCTGTCAGCCCCCCTCCTCTTCTGTCAGCCCCCTCCTCTTCTGTCAGCCCCCCTCCTCTTCTGTCAGCCCCCTCCTCCTCTCTGTCAGCCCCCTCCTCCTCCTCCGTCAGCCCCCTCCTCCTCCATCAGCCGCCTCCTCCTCTCTGTCAGCCCCCCCCCTCCTCTCTGTCAGCCCCCTCCTCCTCTCTGTCAGCCCCCTCCTCCTCTCTGTCAGCCCCCCTCCTTCTCTGTCAGCCCCCTCCTCCTCTCTGTCAGCCCCCCTCCTGCTCTCTGTCAGCCCCCTCCTCCTCTCTGTCAGCCCCCCTCCTCCTCTCTGTCAGCCCCCCTCCTCCTCTCTGTCAGCCCCTCTCCTCTGTCAGCCCCCCTCCTCTCTGTCAGCCACCCCCTCCTCTGTCAGCTACCCCCAAACAGCACGCACTTCCCCCAGCTTCAGCGGGGCTAATGTCCTGCAGCCGGGTCACACTACACTGTCTGTGCGCTCTCTCTCTCCCACCCAGCCGCCGGCGCCGATGCCGCCAGAGACAGTGAATGGAGAGCCACTGGACTGGTATCCTAGCAAACAGGGACACTTTTGCAGGAGAAAGCATGGTATTACAGACTCCGCCCCTAACAGGTTCACACACATACATCTTTTGTCTCGCTGTAATGGAGTTCTCTATTGGGGGGGCACAGACACTGTCTGATATTTAATCTGTTACTTTCCACTGCCCTACTGACGCTGTCCTCTGCTCTACTGACACATCCACTGCTCTACTGACACCATCCACTGCTCTACTGACACCATCCACTGCTCTACTGACACCGTCCACTGCCCTAC
The DNA here is from genome assembly GCA_037952835.1 of Lithobates septentrionalis. NCBI lineage: Eukaryota > Metazoa > Chordata > Amphibia > Anura > Ranidae > Lithobates > Lithobates septentrionalis. Next base: position 265,212 of record JBBDGP010001766.1, on the reverse strand, counting down.
TGACACCGTCCACTGCCCTACTGACACCATCCACTGCCCTACTGACACCGTCCACTGCCCTACTGACACCGTCCACTGCCCTACCGACACCGTCCACCGCCCTACCAACACCGTCCACTGCTCTACCGACATCGTCCACTGCCCTACCGACACCGTCCACTGCCCTACTGACACCTTCCACTGCCCTACTGACACCGTTAACTGCTCTACTGACACCGTCCACTGCTCTACTGACACCGTCCACTGCTCTACTGGCTGACACTGTCCACTTTTAAGGTAGGCTAGATTCATATTTTAACTGACAATTCTTTTATTAATCAAATCACATTTTATGAGTACACAAATGCTTTTGTTTTATTTAGCAATGCCCCTTTAAGTCCCCCCACCCCACTCTTAATGCAATTTGGCCACAGCCACTGTTCACCGTAGTACACCTCATTACTACTCTCATTGGGTAACCCAAGAGGTGTCCCAGGTATTTTACAATTCTATAGAGTGTACTACAAAAAAATTGCCATGCGACGTGAAAGTGTTCGGGTTTGGCTTGAAGAAAAGGTGGCAAACCTAGGTGGTGTCCAACAATTGTTTTAAAGGTACACTGGTTGGTTTCCTTGTATGTTTGTGTAAGTAATAATAATTAGTTACACATGATTGAAAAATGAATTGCGGCGCTAAACTAAGTGCTACATATGTGCAACTCTCTGTAGCACTTAGTTTAGCGCCGCAATTCATTTTTCAATCATCCTGCTAATTGGTGTGTGAACACTTTTATTTGTGGCAGCTACTATTTATTTAATATTTAATATTTATTAGCCTGTGTTAAATTTATCCTTTAGCATTATTTACTTTTTTAAAAATCCATCTGCGTTTGCGCACAAGTATCCATTACCTTCTTTGTCATTAGTTACACATGGTTTTTGGATTGTAATATGCTTTATTATGTATTCATAAAATGCTTATATGTATAATTTTAGATTTTTCTTCACATATATTTCCTGAAGAAGGGGACCTTGTTCGTGAAACATGTAGAGAGAAAAATTTGTGTACATACAGTAATGGAAAAATCTACCCTGTTTCCCCGAAAATAAGACCTAGCGTGATTGTCGGTGATGGCTGCAATATAAGCCCTACCCCCCAAATAAGCCCTTCCCTGTTTCCCCAAAAATAAGCCCTACCCTGAAAAGAAGACCTACGAGGACTTTAACTAGGGCTTATTTGGGGGATAGGGCTTATATTGCAGCCATCACCGACAATCACGCTAGGTCTTATTTTCAGGGAAACAGGGTATGGATATCTACAGTAATGATATGTAGTGTAAATGTGTTATGGGTATAAGTCAAATATGTTGAAAAATAAATGTTATATATGTTATATTTTGATGCAGCAAACATATGATGTATTCATACAAAAGAAATGCTGCGCTTGTGAAAAAAAATCATACATATGGAATTAAACCATTACAGTGTAAATATCCAGCAGCACCACTAAAGTGAGATATAAGCACATTACATAGCATATACCAAAAACAGTGTTGCGCTAAACATACATTTTGCTCACAGAGTGTTACAAAAAGTCCAATTGTGAAAAAAATAAAAAAACACAAAGCTAAAATTGCAGATAAATCCAGAAGACCCTCCACCTCGTGCAGATACTGCCACAACAAGCAATATGGACTCTTACCATAGAGTCTGAACTCTTTATTAGGCATGTGCATTTCGTTTTGTTCCGAATCGAAATTCGGACAAATTTTTCATTATTCGGAAATTCGGATGCATCCGAATTTCCGAATTACAAAAGTAAAGAATTTAAATGAATCCGAAAAAAACGAACGAATTCGAAAACATATTCGAATCGAATTCGAAGACATATTCGAATCGAATTTGAAAACATATTCGAATCGAATTTGAAAACATATTCGAATCGAATTTGAAAACATATTCGAATCGAATTTGAAAACATAATCGAATTCGAATCGAATTCGAAAACATATTCGAATCGAATTCCAAAACAAATTCGAATCGAATTCGAAAAAAATAGAAAACGTTTTTCTAAAAAAAACAATAAAAATATAAAATAATAAAGCAATAGAATATATATATATATTTTTTTTATTATTCTCTTCTTTTGTTTTTTTATGCTTTTCTTTTCTATTATTTTATATTCTATAATAGTCTTTTCAAATTCATTCTATACGAAATTCGAATTTCAGAACATGGCTTCTGAAGTTTAAATTTCGTATAGAATGAATTTGAATAGAAAAGATTAGAACAGAAAATAATAGAAAAGATTAGACTAGAAAAACAATAGAACAGAATAGAAGAAAATATAATATATATATTATATTTTCTTCTATTCTGTTCTATTGTTTTTCCAGTCTATTCTTTTCTATTACTTTCTATTCTATTCTAATCTTTTATATTCAAATTTGATTTCGGTCTATATGAAATTCGAATTTTGGAAGATGTTTTATATATATATATATATATATATATATATATATATGTATATATATATATATATATATATATATATATATATATATATATATATATATATATATATATATATATAATTTTTTTCTATTCTGTTTCATTGTTTTTCTATGCTATTCTTTTCTATTCTATTCTAAACTTTTCTATTCGAATTTGAATTCATTCTATACGAAATTCGAATTTCGGAAGATGGCTTCTGAAAGTGGAATTTCGTATAGAATGAATTCGAATTTGAATAGAAAAGATTAGAATAGAAAATAATAGACTAGACAAACAATAGAACAGAACAGAATAAATATAATATATATATTTTATTCTATTCTGTTCTATTTTTTCTATGCTGGTCTATTGTTTTTATATTCTTTTCTATTATTTTCTATTTTATTCTAATCTTTTCTATTTGAATGCGAAATTATTCTATACGAAATTTGAATTTCTGAAAATGGTTATACAGAAACAGAATGAAATCGAATTCTAATAGAAAAGACTAGAACAGAAAAACAATAGAACAGAATAGAAAAAAATTATTATATATATAAAACCTTCTTCCGAAATTGGAATTTGGTACAGAATGAATTCAAATAGAAAAGATTAGAATAGAACAGGAAATAATAAAAAGAATAGCATAGAAAAACAATAGAACAGAATAAAAAAAATATATATATATATATATAATATTTCTTTCTATTCTGTTCTACTGCTCTATTGTTTTTCTATTCTATTCTTTTCTAATAGAATTTGATTTCATTCTATTTCTATATAACTATTTTCCGAAATTCGAATTTTGTATAGAATGAATTTGAATTCAAATAGAAAAGATCAGAATATAATAGGAAATAATAGAAAAACAATAGAACAGAATAGAAAAAATATAATTAAAAAAAAATATATATATATACATATATATATATATATATATATATATATATATATATATATATATATATATATATATATATATATATATATATATATATATAAAACCATCTTCCGAAATTCGAATTTCGTATAAAATGAATTTGAATTTGAATAGAAAAGATTAAAATAGAGTAGAAAGAATAGACTAGAAAAACAATATAACATAATAGAATAAGATATAATATATATATTATATTTTATTCAGTTCTGTTCTATTGTTTTTCTAGTCTATTCTTTTCTATTATATTCTATTCAAATTCAAATTCATTCTATACGAAATTCGAATTTCAGAAGCTATCTTCCGAAATTCGAATTTCGTATAGAATGAATTCAAATTCAAATAGAAAAGTTTAGAATAGAATAAAAGCAGAATAGCATAGAAAAACAATGAAACAGAATAGAAAAAAATATAATATATATATTATATTTTATTCTCTTCTGTTCTATTGTTTTTCTAGTCAGTTCTATTTCTATTATTTTCTATTCTAACCTTTTCTACTCAAATTCGAATTCATTCTATACGAAATTCAAATTTTAGAAGCCATCTTCCGAAATTCGAATTTCGCATAGAATTAATTCAAATTCGAATAGAAAAGTTTAGAATATGATAGAAAAGAATAGCATTGAAAAACAATGGAACAGAATAGAAAAAAAATATAATATATATATATATAACCATCTTCCAAAATTGGAATTTGGTACAGAATGAATTCGAATAGAAAAGATTAGAATACAATATATTATTTTTTTTTCTATTCTGTTCTATTGTTTTTCTATGCTATTCTTTTATACTTTCTATTCTATCCTTATCTTTTCTATTGGAATTCGATTTCATTCTATACGAATTTCAAATTTCGCAAAATGGTTATATATAGTTTACTTTTTCAAATTCAGTTAATGTTTTTTTCGAATGCGGTAGAATTTTTTTGAATTTTCTAGTTTTTTTCGAATGTGGTAGAATTTTTTCGAATTTGACAGTTTTTTTCGAATGTGGTAGAATTTTTTCGAATTTGACAGTTTTTTTCGAATGTAGTAGAATTTTTTCGAATTTGATGGTTTTTTTTCGAATGTGGTAGAATTTTTTCGAATTTGATAGTTTTTTTTCGAATGTGGTAGAATTTTTTCGAATTTGATAGTTTTTTTCGAATGTGGTAGAATTTTTTTGAATTTGACAGTTTTTTTCGAATGTGGTAGAATTTTTTCGAATTTGATAGTTTTTTTCGAATGTGGTAGAATTTTTTCGAATTTGACAGTTTTTTTCGAATGTAGTAGAATTTTTTCGAATTTGATGGTTTTTTTTCGAATGTGGTAGAATTTTTTCGAATTTGATAGTTTTTTTTCGAATGTAGTAGAATTTTTTCGAATTTGATGTTTTTTTTTCGAATGTGGTAGAATTTTTTCGAATTTGATAGTTTTTTTTCGAATGTGGTAGAATTTTTTCGAATTTTTTTTTTTTATATAATCTTTATTTATCAAAACGTTTTAACAATATTTTATAATACATATATATACATCCATGGCATGAAACAATTCTATAATTCTTTATCGTGACCATTATTACATTCTCTATTTCCTACACAATTTATTCAAGGGTGTACATACATATATTTATACCCATCCCCCATCCTCTCTAACAAAACACTCAAACCCATTCATACCGACACACCAAATGACTGCAATAACCAAGGAAAGAAAAAAAAAAAAAAATTAATAATTTTCTTTTAGAATTTTCTCTCTTTTTTCTCGGGGACCTCACTTCCTCCCGTATTAAATTAGAGCTTCTATGCCTTTCTCAGAAGCTTTGAAGAGACTCTGTACTCTTCCCATTTAATCCATATGTTCAATATTTGTTCCTTATACCCTTCTTCTATCATCATTCTTTCCTCCAGGGCACGCATCTCCGCCATCTCCCACTCCCACTCCACTACTGAGGGCATATATGTGCTCTTCCAATTTCTTGCTATAATGGTTCGAGCCGCTGTCAAAAAATATTTCAGAATTCCCTTCTTTATTTTTTTCACTGATCCTGGGATCATAGATAATACTGCTATCTGTATTCCAGGGTATAGATCCGTCCCTGTCATATCTCTGTATATCTCAAATATTCTCTGCCAGAATGGTTGAACTTCTGAGCAATAGTACCAAATATGTGACATTGTACCCTGAGCTGCATGACACCTCCAACATATATCCTCATTATCCGGGTTTATTTTATGTAAATCCACAGGACATCTATACCATCTGGCTAAGATTTTATAGTTCCTTTCTTGATGTTTAGCAGATATTGAGAGCTTATGGGTTGCTATGATTGCTTTTTTCCACCTTTCCCTAGGGATTTCCATCCCTATCTCTATTTCCCACTTCTTAATGTAGGGTAATTCCAGTTCTTTGTTCTCTGAGTTTAAATATTTATATATCTTAGATAGAACATGGGTGGGTCTATGTTCCTGCAGGAAAATTTTTTCTAGATCTGTCAGAGGCCTATCTATTACTGATTCCTTTATTAAAGATGTAATATACCGTTGAAGCAATCCATACTGCATCCATTTTGTTTTATGTTCTTCGCCTAATCTATCCAATGGGAGGAGTGTATTCCCTACCATTGTTTCCACTATCCTGGTATCCTCAGATCTCTTCCATTTAAGAAATGTTTTGGCTTCAAGTGCCAATGGGAATTCTGGGTTACCAAATAATGGAATCATCGGGCCTCTATTGGTAGATCCTATCCCTTTTTTTATCATGCTATCCCATACCTTTAGTGTTGATACCACTAGAGAGGGCATTTCTTCGTCTGGCGGTCTTAGCTCTTTTCTAATCCATGGTAATGATTTTAATTTTAAGGCCGTGATCTCTTCTTCAAGCCTCACCCACTGTTTATTATCTCTGTTGTGGAACCAATCCACCATTCTTGTTACCAAAATTGCTCTAAGATATAAATCTATATCTGGAAGGGCAAGGCCCCCGTCTCTTTTATTTTTGTTTAACACTGTTCTATTGATTCTGGGGGTCCTGCCTCCCCAGACAAACTTACCTATTAAACTATGCAGTTTTTTTCCTTGGTTCTTGGTTCCTTGGAGCGGGGGAGGAGCTGATGTCCAAGATGGCTGCCTAGCGAGATCGGGAGGCAGACATGCTGCAGACGCTATAGAGAAGGAGGGCCATGCCAATTGTTACACAGGCTTAACTTCTAGACTGCATGCCAGAGACTACCTCTAACTAGAGATTGAGTCACCTAAATAAGTGCCGCCATAACCGGAGCAGTGTATTGAGGCGGCCTGAATAGTTCCAGGAGATTAAGGAAAGAGCGGTACCTGCTGGGCTCTGGTGAGAGATCGAGGACGGAGCCAGGAGTCTGCGCAGTACCGTGCGGGAGTCCCCGTCTGTCTACATACACAGGCAGCGGAGGCAGCTCGCTGGGAAGACACGCACTCCGGCGGAGGAGCTCAGGACACAGACAGCAGAGCTCGGGAGCAGAGCTCAGGAAAAAATCAAGCGTCCTCAAGCCACAGAGTCTATACTTCTTACATAGAGGAAACAGGAGCACCATGGTACTTCAAATAAACAACAAACAAAGAAAGGAAAACAAAGATCTCTATACAAGGTATGAAGGCATATAAAGGAATGGTGGAATATATAAGGACTATATAAGGGCTGCATACAAGCCCATAGGACTGCATAAATAATTACTGTCTTTTAAACCTTCCTTAAATAGTGGCATGGAGAAGATTTAAGGGTCTCTTTCATAGGTATTGTTGGGGCAATAAAGCCAACTAAACCCTAATCACACAATACAGGTGTAGAGACAACACACACTATGCCAATAGTTTCTATGGGTTTCCCCAGTACTAATTAAGGATCTGTGTATATAAATTTAAATTAAAGGGCTTGGCAACACCCTGATAACTATTGTGCTAAAAGAAGGGAGAGAAAGGGAAGAAAGGAAGATATCAATCAAGAGCCAAGACGGATAAGTAATCATAAAGAACATATAAAATATCCGCTTTATACAGCAAGGACTAAGAAACAGAAGCTTTAATTAAAATATGGCACCCAAGAAAGGTAATAAAACACCCCAACATCAAAAAAATAAGAAAGATAAAATGGAGAGCACAAATAAAAACCCTACAGGGGCCCAATCTACACAAAAATGGATATAAAAGAGATTTTTCAACAATTACAATTGCAATCACCCCGAACTATTCAAGGTCTGCACCCACCACAGGAAATATCAAATATTGCGGAAACCTCAGTCACATCTAGATCGTCAGGGGAAGAGCAAATCACTCACCCAAGAAATAGCTCACCAATAGATACATCAGGCTCTTTAAGCGAACAAAAAGAAGAGGATAAAGGAAATTGGGATATGAGGACATACATTCAATCTCTCCCTACCAGAGCAGATATGGATCAATATGTACATAGATTGGAAAAAACATATAAAACTGAAATCCAAGAACTCAAGATAGCCACAAAAGATGCACAAGAAAAAACAACTAAATTAGATAATAGAGTTTCAAAAACAGAACAAGAGCTATTGAAGATAAAAGAAAAAATACAAAAACAAGGGAATCAAATAAACCAATTAATAAATAGCCTAGATGAGCAAGAAAATAGAAGTCGAAGGTCCAATATAAGAATCAGAGGATTAAAAGAAGAGGTTAATGCTAAGGATCTTACAACAACGTTACAAAAAATTTTTCAGGAAATAAGTCAAGATACAGATATAAAAGACCTGATAATAGACCGTGCACATAGAGTATCAGGAATAAGGAGAGTAGATCCTAGCAAACCAAGGGATATCATCTGCAAGATGCATTATGCTCACATAAAGGACAGAATCATGCTAGCAGCAAGACAAAACCAAAATATCCAGCATGAGGGAGATTCATTACTATTTTTTCAAGACTTATCAAAATATACACTAGATCGGAGAAGAGCACTGAAACCCTTGGTGGAACAACTTAAAAGAAATAATCTGCAGTATAGATGGAAATTCCCATTTCAGTTACAGGCCCAAAAAGAGGAAGCAATTGCAACATTCAACGATTTAGAAGATCTACCACAGTTTCTGGCAACCCTTAAACTTTCAGAAGTGGAACTGCCGGACTGGCCCATTTCTTATATGAAATCGCCGAGAAGATTTTGAGGAGCAATGTATGGGGGAGGGGAGAGAAAAGGTGATACGGGATCATTAATCGACTAGTTACACAAATAGAAGCTGCATGGGGGGGGGGAGGGGAGAGAAGAGAAGGGAAAAGTAAATAATATAGGGGGGAGTGAGGAAAGGGGATTATGTAAAAAAATTTTTTTTTTTTTTTTTTTTTTGGACTTGCACATTATTTTTGAGGTGAGATACTAGCACAATATAGTACACAATAAGGTACCATAACAGAATAGTTTGTTGGAATGTTTTTTTTTTTTTTTTTCTTCGTAGGATATTTTAATAGATTTGACACTGTTTTTTCTTAGCGAGATGTTTCCACCATATTACTTATTATTTATTTATAATAAAATAGCATAGATTGACAGATTGGTTGGACACTACGGTCACTGTTGGATATGACACTTAGAGGGTATGGGGGAGATATGGGGGGAGTGTTAGTCGGGGAGGATGGGGGATGGGGTTTTTCTGTTTTTGGGTTTTTGTTTTTTTTTTCCATATTAGATATTTTTGTAGATTTGAATACTGTGTTTTGATGAGATGCACTATATATTTATTACTGTATAACAAAATAGTTAGATTGATGGATATGCTGTTATTGATGGATACGACACTAAGAGGGTTTGGGGTAATATGGCAGGTGTGTGTTGACATGGGGGTGGGATGGCTAGGGGGGGAGGTGGGGGTTCCCTTTTTTTTTTTTTTTTTTTTTGTTTTTTTTTTTTTTTTTTTTTGGGGTAAACAAGGTTTTTGGTGAGATGTTCACATTACACAATTTTATGCAATAAATCAGCATACACTGATGGAATCGACATCAGAGGGTTTTAGGTAATTATAGCAGGGTTTTCTTTTTTTTTTTTTTTCTTTCTTTTTTCTCTCTTCCCTTCTCCATCCCCCCTCTGGCTGTGTCTCTGCACCCCCTCCCCGCAGTGTCGGACAGAGACATCCCTCATGCGGGACGGGATGAGGAGGGGAAAATAGATAGGTACACATAAGATGTAGGTTTTAAGATGAAAGACCCTCCCCATGCTCCCACCCCCGCCTGTGCTCTCCTATTCTCCCTCTCTACTGGCCTAGAGTGAGGGTAAGGAAAATCAATATGGGGACGGGAGATGGGAGTAGATGAAATAAAATAATAGTAAATTAAGGCTTAATCATAGCATGCGCCACCGATAGAGCGGCTAATCTGGGACAGCGGTGTCCGGTGACCCCCCTATAGGGAACTTACTTTAGTTAGTAAGACAGACTTTATATAAGTCAATAGTTTTAGGGTAGTGTGAGTGGCGAGTGTGAGTGTGTGTTTTTCCCCCTCCCCTAAATTTTTTTCTTTTTTTTTTTTTTTTTTTTTTTTCTCTTTCTTGGGTACCTCTTGGATTTTGAAGTATGAAAATATGTTCTTATAATGTTAGAGGCCTTAACTCGGCGGCAAAGAGGTCTCAGATTCTGTGCTCTCTCCATAAACAAAAAGTTGGTGTAATATTCTTCCAGGAGACGCATTTCCGCACAGATCATATCCCTAAACTACAAAATAGATTCTATACTGCATGGTATCATGATTCCTTCGGGTATTCAAAATCAAAAGGTGTCTCTATTGCAATACATAAGACAATACCACACCAAGTGTTGGAGGAATGGCGTAATAGAGATGGAAGAGCGATACTACTCAAAGTGTTGATACTCGGTAAGAAATATACTTTCATCAATATATATTTACCTAATCAGGGTCAACACAAAGTAGGAACACAAATGTTAAAAATGCTTATGGAAAAGGCAGAAGGGATAATAATAATAGGGGGGGACTTCAACTTTGTCTTAGATAGGGAGAAGGACACTACAGCACCATCACAAATACAGGCGGGTAGGGAGAAAAAAAGTTTTTTTAGACATGATGGTAAAATATCAGTTATTTGATATTTGGAGAGTATTGCACCCAACCGAAAAAGACTTCACGTTCCACTCAAAAGTCCACGGGACATACCATAGATTAGATTTTTTCTTGATAAATCAGATGGGGATAGAAATAACCTTATCCACTGAGATAGGTAGCTCCTTGTGGTCAGACCATGCGCCAGTGTTCTTGGTGCTAGATATATTTAAGAGTAAAAATAATAGGGGAAATTGGAAACTTAATGACAATCTGTTGTATGATGAAAAATGTGTGACAGAGATTAGAAAAGTGATAATAGATTTTATATATGATCACATAAAAGATACTACATCCTTGCCGAATCAGTGGGAAGCATTAAAGTGCGTAATTCGGGGTTTTTTTATAAAACATGGGGCCAGGTTGAAGAAAATAAAAGGGAATAAAATGACTCAATTATTAAAAGAAATACCTAAAATAGAAACCCAACATAAACAAAACCCAACGCGTGATAAATTAATCGAACTAACGGATATGAAAACAGAACTAAAAACACTGATAAATGAGCAAACTCTACGAATAAGAGATAGTAATCGCTCTTTATATTATCAGCAGGGTAATAAACCAGGTAAACTTCTTACTAGGGCTCTGCGCCACTGGGGCAATACAATGCCCATAATTAAAATCAAGTCAGAAAAAGGAGATATGAGGTATGATTCAAAAGAAATATTAAAAGAGTTTCAGATTTTTTATACAAAATTATATAATATACCTAACGATAGCATAAACAGCGATCCGAAAGGATTTCAACAAAGTGTGTATCAATATGTTAAAGAAACTGCACTCCCCACACTAGCACCAACAGAAACATCACAATTAGACCAGGATTTCTCAGAGATAGAGGTACAAAAAGCAATTGATGCATTAGTACCTGGGAAAAGCCCAGGCCCGGATGGTTTTACTCCTAGATTCTATAAAACATTTAAAGAAGAACTTATCCCTATAATAACGCGGACCTTTAATGCAGTATCTACCTCAGTGCCTTTTGTCCCACAAAGTATGCAGGCGTATATATCACTTATACCCAAACCAGAGAAGGATCATACATTATGTGGAAATTATAGACCAATTTCGTTAACAAACATTGATTTAAGATTGTACTCTAAAATAATCGCCAATAGACTGACACCTATAATGCCTCTGTATATACATTTAGATCAAGTAGGTTTTGTGAGAGGTAGGGAGGCAAGAGATAACACCCTAAAAACACTCACACTGGTGGAACATGCACAGAGAGGTTCCATCCCATCCTGTCTATTGGCAATTGATGCTGAGAAAGCTTTTGACAGGGTGGGATGGAACTTTCTTAGAGAGACATTAGTACAATGGGGATTGGGCCCGATACTTATAGATAAAATAATGGCATTATATCGGAATCCAACAGCTAGGATAAGGGCAAATGGTGATCTTTCGGAGGTAGTCCCTATAACGAACGGCACCCGACAGGGTTGTCCGCTATCCCCACTGCTATATATACTAGCGATGGAGCACTTACTAAAAGCAATCCGAGAAAATAAAGACATACAAGGAATCAAAGTGGGAGACATAGAGTACAAGATGTCAGTATATGCAGATGACATTCTATTATATATCTCAAATCCCTTGATATCATTACCAAATATAATATCTGAATTTAAACGATATGGGGCACTTAGCAATTTCAAGGTAAACTATAATAAATCTGAAGCTCTAAATATTAATCTGCCAAATAGTATGTTGGAACTCCTTAAAAACAATTTTTCTTTTAAATGGCAGGTAAATGCAATCAAATATTTAGGTATCTATATTCCTACCGACCTTGGTAAATTGCAGGAATATAATTATGTCCCGATGGTGCAGAAAACTGCGAGAATGTTACAACAGTATGAGAAAGGAATGTTTTCCTGGATGGGTAGAATAAGTATAGTGAAAATGGACATATTACCCAAGATTCTCTATATGTTACAAGCGATACCCACTTTTCCCTCAACAAATGTTGTAATTTTTTCGAATTTGATAGTTTTTTTTCGAATACGGTCGAATTTTTTCGAATGCGGTCGAATTTTTTCGAATTCGAATACTTAAACGAAACGAATTCCGAAAACGAATGTAACGAATGCAACAAATTTAACTAAACGAATTTAGTTAAATAACGAATCGAAACGAAACAAAAGGAATTTTTTCATCCTGCACATGTCTACTCTTTATTACAGAGGATCAAACAGGCTTGATGTAATAATCTTTGCAGGGGTCATCAGCTGGAGATGTGTCAGATCAAATTAAGAACTTTATTTAGATAATCAAACCAGGCTCCATTCACCTCACGACCAGATTTAACCATGCAAATGAAGGAGATGCCAGCTAGTGTAAAATCCCAAAGGACTCATTTAATAAAAAGTATTGCACTTACATTTGTATTGCACTTACATTTGTTCAGATAAAAACCAATGTTGTATACAACGGCCTCTATAAAAACATCCAGATACTGTAAACAGGAACGCGATAGCAAGAAACCGACCAGTTTCTTTGCTAAGAGGACTTCTTCCTTTCACCTGCTGCACAGCAGGGGAGCCGATGCGTGGGTCCATGGCCTGCAATGTCCGCCGACCACACGCGATCGCTCCTCAGAAAGGCAGAACAGGGATCTATCAATGTAACCAAAGCAGATCCTCGTTCTGACAGGAGAGTACAGTGAGATAATCAGTTCCTAGTGATCAGCAACGGCGATCTCTCTGTACTCCGTGTCAGTACACTCTCTCCACAATTAGAAACACCTCCCTAGGACACACTTAACCCCTTGATCACCCCCTAGTGTTAACCCCTTCCCTGCCAGTGACATTTATACAGTGATCAGGATATTTTTAGCTCTGTTCACTGTAATAATGTCACTGGTCCCAAAAAAGTGTCAAAAGTGTCCGATCTGTCTGGCTGATCACTGCCATTACTAGTAAAAAAAAAAAAATGACATACATTTATCCCCTATTTTTTTAGACGCTATAACTTTTGCGCAAACCAATCAATATACGCTTATTGCAATTTTTTACCAAAAATATGTAGCAGAATACATATTGGCAAACCAATCAATATACGCTTATTGCAATTTTTTACCAAAAATTTGTAGCAGAATACATATTGGCATAAATTGATGAATACATTTGTTTTTACATTTTTTTTATTGGATATGTATTTTAGGAAAAAGTAAAAACTATTGTTTTTTTTTTTTCAAAATTTTCGGTCTTTTTTCGTTTCTAGCGCAAAAAATAAAAACCGCAGAGGTGATCAAATACCACCAAAAGAAAGCTCTATTTGTGGGGAAAAAAAGGCCATCAATTTTATTTGGGTACAGCGTCGCATGACCACGCAATTGTCAGTTAAAGTAACGCAGTGTCGTATCACAAAAAATGGCCTGGTCATTAAGGGGGTAAATCCTGAAGTGGTTAAAGAGAAAGTACATCAGCTACTACTTTATTGCTTTGTAATGTTGAATATACGTGTGCTCAGAGCCAGATGTGTAAGCTCATGAACAAACAAGTTTGGGACTTATATTATAGTTAGCTTGTGTTCTAATGTCAATACTGTGATTACATTTTCGATTATTGAACTTGTTGCTCTGTTTGCATCAAGACCATTTTTCTTATTTTCAGAGTGTAGCCACTGATGAATAAAGTTGCATAATATTTACATAAAGCAATGGTAGAAATCTCAATGGTAGGTATAAACAAGAAAAAAGCTGTTGTCAAACATAGTCAGATAAATTATATAAACAAGTGGAAATATATAAGTTGCCCCATTGAATGCAATAATATAAAAAAAAAAATAAAGTGACTCAAAAATGTGAAATATGACAAATAAACAACACATACACTATATTACCAAAAGTATTGTGACACCTGCCTTTACACGCACATGACATTTAATGACATCCCAGTCTTAGTCAATAGGGTTCAATATTGAGTTGGCTCACCCTTTCCAGCTATAACAGCTTCAACTCTTCTGGGAAGGCTGTCCACAAGGTTTAGGAGTGTGTCTATGGGAATGTTTGACAATTTTCCAGAAGCGCATCTGTGAGGTCAGGCACTGATGTGAACAAGAAGGCCTGGCTAGCAGTCTCTGCTCTAATTAATCCCAAAGGTGTTATATCGGGTTGAGGTCAGGACTCTGTGCAGGTCAGTCAAGTTCTTCCACCCCAAACTCGATCATCCATGTCTTTATGGACCTTGCTTTATGCATTTTGGAAGAAATGTAATGTGTTGCATTGTATTTGTATTCTATTTTCAGACAGCAACTGTACTGATTAAACGAAAATTGTATGATCTGGTAAAATGAAGAAGCAAGAAGATTGTATAATTATGCTTTTTTTTTTTAATGTTCATCCAGCAAGTTGAACTTTCATTAAAAAAAATTCAATTCCTTCATCAACACATTCTTGATGAGGGAATCACTCCCGCTGAGCTATTATATTCTGACAGCAGAGAGAGTTCCCACTGTCAGAATACAGTGATCAGTGTTGCCAGCTAAAGCCGGCAACACAGATCAAGCAATGAAAAAAAAAACTAACAGGCTGGTTGTACAGAAGTCAGTAGAGAGATCAACTTCTGTACAATCAGCCTGCCGAAAAGGGGAACAAAATGTTATCCATCTATGGCTGGCTTAACATGGGAATGCTGATACTTTCCCTAATTCATTTGTAGCATGCACTGTATAGGCAGACGGGGAATAGAGTCTGCTTCAATGAATCACAGGTTACTTCACTTGTTTTTAAGGCTTCCATAACAGTAGAAGTACCGTAATTGATGCCCTTCCATTATATATATGCTTGAAGCAAAATAATACAATCAATAAATATAACCATGGAAAAATAATGAAGTGAATTCTTAATAGTTCTACCATCTATGGGTTATCAATAGAAAGGGCAATATAATTGCGTTGCTATTATTTACTGCATTTACGACAGCAGTAAAATGGACAGTAGTAATTTTATAAGCAAAAGACCAATTGTGCAACTCTTGTCTAATTACTGAAATACAGTAAGCTGGTCCGCCAGGGCATAATTACAGCTAGAGAAATCCTTGTGACTGCTAGGAACAACACAATCTGGTTGTGTTCTGATTTATTAAGCCCACAGCAGAATTGACTAAATAATTGTGGCTAAAATAAATGTATATATATTTCAGGAAGCTTTATCGGAATTCTATAAAAGCAAACTATATACAGCAAAGTTGGTTTCGCTTTAAAGCATATGTTGACACAACCACTAATATTTCATATGCACTCTAACATGGTATGTAATTTAAGAAGGCATTTTCAGTATTGTTTAATCTGCAGCTTTAAATCAAATAAAACCTGGTGATCCTGACATGAAGGTACTTGTTTAAGCATTTCCTGTTAAAGCAGGGGTGTCAAACTCAATTTAATTGTGTACTGCATCAGCATTATGGTTGCCCGCAAAAAGCTGGTTGTATCTATAAGATTAGATGTCCAGAATAACCCATGCTCCCTTACATCAGATGTGAAGAGCCCCCCCACCATCACAAGTGAAGAATACCCCACCATCCCTTACATCACAGTGCTGGGAAGCAGAAAGCGCAGGGTCTGGAGGAGGACCAGAGGAGGGCTGAAGTCAGCTGCCAGTGTCTGCTGAATACTGAGACCAGGGAGGTAGAGAAAAGGGGTTGCTGCAGCTGGCTGCACTGAGAAGTGCAGGAACGGGTGGAGGAGTTCTGTCCCCCTCTCGGCTGGTGACTGCTAAGGCAAGGTGAGGGCAGAGATGAGGGAGGTGCCGCAACTGCAGGCAAGGTGCGAGAGCCACATGAAATGGCCTGGCAAGCTGGATTCAGCCATGGGCCTTGTGTTTGACACATGTGTGTAAGAGTGATAACGATCTGTCCCTGTCTCGTAATTTTAATCTGCATCTTCACCCTGTCACATAGGCTTTCGATAGAGACTTGGCCTTGTGTTTTGGATCACTGTCATGTTGGAATGTCCAATTCCGTCCAATGTGCAGCTTCCTGGCTGATGAATGCAAATGTTCCTCCAGTATTTTTTGATAACATACTGCCAACAATTTTGACCAAATTTCCTGTGCCTTTGTAGCTCACACATCCCGAAAATATGTGCGATCCACCTCCATACCATTCCAAAAAGCTCAATTTTGGTCTTAGTACTCCAAATGACTTAGTGCCAGAAGGTTTGAGGCTTGTCTCTGTACTGTTTGGCGTATTGTAAGTGGGATACTTTGTGGCATTTGCGTAGTAATGGCTTTCTTCTGGCGACTCGACCATGCAGCCCATCTTTCTTCAAGTGCCTCCTTATTGTACATCTTGAAACAGCCACGCCACATGTTTTTAGAGAGTCCTGTATTTCACCTGAAGTTATTTGTGAGCTTTTCTTTGCATCCTGAACAATGTTCCTGGCAGTTGTGGCTGAAATTTTAGTTGGTCTACCTGACCGTGGTTTGGTTTCAACAGAATCCCTCATTTTGACTTCTTGATTACAGTTTGAACACTGATGATTGGCATTCTCAATTCCTTTTTATACCCCTTTCCTGTTTTTTACAACTACCTTTTCGCGCAGATCCTTTGACAATTATTTTGCTTTCTCCATGACTCAGAATCCAGAAACGTCAGTGCAGTACTGAATGAAAGATGCAAGGGCCTGTCAGGAGTCCAGAAACACAATGGCCTTTTATACACACACATTAATTATAAGCAAATAGATCACAGGTGAGGATGGTTACCTTTAATAGCCATTCAAACACCTTTGTGTCAAACCAGGCCAAAATCACCAGGGTATGTAAACTTTTGATTAGGGTCATTTGGGTAGTTTCTGTTACCATTATGATTTTAAAAAGAGTAAACACAGTTGATTGATAATAAATGGCTTCAGCCAAACACTAACCATGAGTGAAAGAAATGTTTTTGTGTTATCATTCATATTCTCTGAAAAATGGCCAAGAAATCATAAATTCTGACAGGGTATGTCAACTTATGAGCACAACTGTATATTATACTAAATATCATATGGCTAGAATTTACACCTGCTTCAAAGTAACCACTGAAATATGGTTGATCAATGCCCAATCCTGCTGATAGTAGTTTGATTAATGATAGTATGTTTATGAGCAATTCTTGGTTTGTGAAGGCCTTCCTATTGCATTCACACTGTACCTCTGGCCTGTAGATATCACTATTTACATTAGTTACATGTTTAATACTTTCTATGCTCAGTACAAGTTAGTTCCAGTATCTGTTCCTGTTTTCTGGATGCTTGAACTTGTGTATAAAGCACTCTATAGCTAATCTGCCTCTCAAACTACAGGACAGTTACTGTTATGCCGCGTACACATGACCGGACTTTACGACATACTTGGTCCGGCCTGAGTCTGTCGGACAATTCGATCGTGTGTCGGCTCCAGCGGACTTTTTTTTCTTCAAAAGTTTGACGGACCTAGAAATGAAACATGTTTCAAATCTGTCCGACGGACTCAAGTCCGGTCGAAAAATCCGCTTGTCTGTATGCTAGTCCGATGGACAAAAACCGACGCTAGGGCAGCTATTGGCTATTGGCTATGAACTTCCTTGTTTTAGTCCGGTCGTACGTCATCACCTACGAATCCATCGGACTTTGGTTGATCGTGTGTAGGCAAGTCCGTTCATTCGGAAAGTCCGTCGTAAAGCCCGTCGAAAAGTCCGCAGGACAAAGTCTGCCGTAAAGTCTGCTCGTGTGTACGCGGCATTAGACAGCATGATTATTGCACAGGTGTGCCTTAGGCTGGCCACAAAAAAAGGCCACTATAAAACGTGCAGTTTTATCACACAGCACAATGCACAATGGATGACCTTTCTGTTCGGGTCGAACATGAGTTCAACTCGAACAATGGCTGTTCGCCCATTCGTCGAAAACCGAACATTATGGGCCGTTCGCGCCAAATTCGAGCAGAGCGTAATGGCCCATAATGCACTGCGGGAGCCTAGTGCATTGCTGTTTGATGATTGGCCAATCCCAGCGCCTTCAGCTAAGAGAGCCATAATTGGCCAAAGGCAGGGTGCCTTTTGCCAATCATGGCTCAGGGGGACTAAGTCCACGCCCCACACTATATAAGGCTGCCTGCACGTCGGCCCCGTGTAGTGTGTTGTTGGCGTGGATGGAGAGTTAGTTGCAGTGTATTTAATATATATATACAGACAGTTTTGTGTGTGTATATATATATATATATATATATATATATATATATATATATATATATCCACTGTATCCAGTTTAGCTATATCTGACTGCAGGCCATTCCTGGTGTACTCTTTCTAATATACTTCAGGCAGGCAGGTTATTCAGTTAGCTGCAGTGTATTTTATATATTTATATATATATACAGACAGTCTCGTATGTATATGTGTATATATATATATATATATATATATATTTATATATATATATATATATACATATATATATATATATATATGTATATATACATATGTATATATATATATATATATATATATATATATATATATATATATATATATATATATATATATATATATATATATATATATATATATATATATATATATATATATATATATATATATATATCCACTGTATCCAGTTTAGCTATATCTGACTGCAGGCCGTTCCTGGTGTACTTTTTCTAATATACTTCAGGCAGGCAGGTTATTCAGTTAGCTGCAATGTATTTAATATATATATCCAGTCTCGTATATATATGTATCATTTGTGATATGCCCACCAGGTGGAACTCAATGTTGGCAATGCTGCAGCGGCTGCACATGCAGCAGAGGATCATCAATGAGTACCTGTGTGAGTATGGCACCAGTACAGGGTCAGGAGATCTTGACTTTTTTTCGCCACGCCAGTGGCTACTGATCAAGGATGCATGCACTGTCCTGTCACCATTTGAGGAGGCCACAAGGATGGTGAGCAGTGACAGTGCATGCATCAGTGATACTGTCCCTCTTGTCTTCCTGTTGGAGCACACACTTCGTGGAATAATGGACAGGGCACTTGAGGCAGAACAGCAGGAGGAAGAGGAAGACTTCCTTACCTCTCAATGCCCCCTTTATCCAGATTCTAGTATTCCTGCAGGCCCTCCGATCACACAGGAAGAAAAAGAGGAGGAGGAGGATTGTGTCAACATGAAGGTGGAGGATAACACTCAACATCAGCAGCAGTCTTCAAGGGATCGTTTGCAGTCCCCAGAAACCCATGGAGTTGTACGTGGCTGGGAGGAGGTGGTTGAGGATCATGTGATCTGCCGTAAAGTCTGCTCGTGTGTACGCGGCATTAGACAGCATGATTATTGCACAGGTGTGCCTTAGGCTGGCCACAAAAAAAGGCCACTATAAAACGTGCAGTTTTATCACACAGCACAATGCACAATGGATGACCTTTCTGTTCGGGTCGAACATGAGTTCAACTCGAACAATGGCTGTTCGCCCATTCGTCGAAAACCGAACATTATGGGCCGTTCGCGCCAAATTCGAGCAGAGCGTAACGGCCCATAATGCACTGCGGGAGCCTAGTGCATTGCTGTTTGATGATTGGCCAATCCCAGCGCCTTCAGCTAAGAGAGCCATAATTGGCCAAAGGCAGGGTGCCTTTTGCCAATCATGGCTCAGGGGGACTAAGTCCACGCCCCACACTATATAAGGCTGCCTGCACGTCGGCCCCGTGTAGTGTGTTGTTGGCGTGGATGGAGAGTTAGTTGCAGTGTATTTAATATATATATACAGACAGTTTTGTGTGTGTATATATATATATATATATATATATATATATATATCCACTGTATTCAGTTTAGCTATATCTGACTGCAGGCCATTCCTGGTGTACTCTTTCTAATATACTTCAGGCAGGCAGGTTATTCAGTTAGCTGCAGTGTATTTTATATATTTATATATATATACAGACAGTCTCGTATGTATATGTATATATATATATATATATATATATATATGTATATGTATATATGTATATATATATTTATATATATATATATATATATATATATATATATATATATATATATATATATATATATATATATATATCCACTGTATCCAGTTTAGCTATATCTGACTGCAGGCCGTTCCTGGTGTACTTTTTCTAATATACTTCAGGCAGGCAGGTTATTCAGTTAGCTGCAATGTATTTAATATATATATCCAGTCTCGTATATATATGTATCATTTGTGATATGCCCACCAGGTGGAACTCAATGTTGGCAATGCTGCAGCGGCTGCACATGCAGCAGAGGATCATCAATGAGTACCTGTGTGAGTATGGCACCAGTACAGGGTCAGGAGATCTTGACTTTTTTTCGCCACACCAGTGGCTACTGATCAAGGATGCATGCACTGTCCTGTCACCATTTGAGGAGGCCACAAGGATGGTGAGCAGTGACAGTGAATGCATCAGTGATACTGTCCCTCTTGTCTTCCTGTTGGAGCACACACTTCGTGGAATAATGGACAGGGCACTTGAGGCAGAACAGCAGGAGGAAGAGGAAGACTTCCTTACCTCTCAATGCCCCCTTTATCCAGATTCTAGTATTCCTGCAGGCCCTCCGATCACACAGGAAGAAAAAGAGGAGGAGGAGGAGGATTGTGTCAACATGAAGGTGGAGGATAACACTCAACATCAGCAGCAGTCTTCAAGGGATTGTTTGCAGTCCCCAGAAACCCATGGAGTTGTACGTGGCTGGGAGGAGGTGGTTGAGGATCATGTGATCCTTAGAGACCCAGAGGAGTCAGGATTCTCTGCAAACTTACACTGCATGGCCTCCCTGATCCTACAAAGCCTGCGAAAGGACCCTAGGATTCGTGGTATCAAGGAGAGGGATCATTACTGGTTGGCAACCCTTCTTGATTCACGTTACAAGTGTAAGGTTGCAGAACTTATTCAGCCTTCGCAGAGGGAGCAGAGGATGAAACATCTTCGGGAGGCCTTGCAGAAAGGTTTGTGCAATGCGTTTCCAGAGCCTGGGAGGTTACAATTTCCTGGTGCTGGACAACTTGTTGCTGAGGCTTCGTTTAGTCACAGAAAGAGCGGTGGAGAAGGTGGCCGACTGACCGATGCCTTCAGACAATTCTTCAGTCCTCAGCACCCAGGTCTGATCAGTTCCAGCAACCATCGCCAGGGTCTGAATTACATGGTGCAGGAATATCTAGGGGCAAGATCAGACTTGGAGACCTTTCCACCAGAACATCCACTGGGTTACTGGGTCTTGAGGATGGACCACTGGCCAGAGATTGCTCAATATGCAATTAAGCTACTGGCCTGTCCTGCATCCAGCGTTCTTTCTAAACGCAAATTCAGTGCTGCTGGAGGCTTTGTAACCGATCACAGAGTGAACCTGTCCACAGACTCTGTTGATCGGCTCACATTCTTAAAAATGAATCAGTCTTGCATCACCAGCTACCAAGCACCCGATGCTGATGTAACCAATTGATTTCTCTCTCCTCCAAACACGATGAGTTGTGTTTCTACCAAATAGTTCTACTTTGGTTTCATCTGACCATATGATATCCTCCCAATCCTCTTCTGGATCATCCAAATGCTCTCTAGCAAACCTCATACGGGCCCGGACATGTACTGGCTTAAGCAGGGGGACACGTTTGGCAATGCAGGATCTGAGTCCCTGGCGGCGTAGTGTTTTACTGATGGTAGCCTTTGTTACGTTGGTCCCAGCTCTATGCAGGTCATTTCACTAGGTTCCCCCATGTGGTTCTGGGATTTTTGCTCACCGTTCTTGTGATCATTTTGACCCCACAAGGTGAGATCTTGCGTGGAGCCCCAGATCGAGGGAGATTATCAGTGGTCTTGTATGTCTTCCATTTTCTAATCATTGCTCCCACAGTTGCTTTCTTCACACCAAGCTGCTTGCCTATTGCAGATTCAGTCTTCCCAGCCTGGTGCAGGTCTACAAATTTGTTTCCGGTGTCCTTCGACAGCTCTTTGGTCTTCACCATAGTGGAGTTTGGAGTGTGACTGTTTGAGGTTGTGGACAGGTGTCTTTTATACTGATAACAAGTTCAAACAGGTGCCATTAATACAGGTAATGAGTGGAGGACAGAGGAGCCTCTTAAATAAAAAGATACAGGTCTGTGAGAGCCAGAAATCTTGCTTGTTTGTAGGTGACCAAATACTTATTTTCCACCATAATTTGCAAATAAATTCTTTCAAAAATCAGACAATGTGATTGTCTGGATTTGTTTCCACATTTTGTCTCTCATAGTTGAGCTATACCTATGATGACAATTAAAGGCCTCTCTCATCTTTTTGAGTGGGAGAACTTGCACAATTGGTGGCTGACTAAATACTTTTTTGCCCCACTGTATTTCACAGCAGGGCCTGTTTTTGTGCTCAACAAATGTATCTGTGAGGTTACACAAGGCACAATTTTCTGCCCCTGTTTAACAGGGGCGCGTAATTACAAATTTTGATCCAATATTTCACAGCACGTCCTGTTCCTGCACTCAACAAAAGTATCTGTGAGGCTTTACAGTGTTGTGCCACCACCACCACCACCAGTGCCTAAGGCCCAATTGTTATGCCCCTGTTTAACACCACCACTGCCTAAGGACTAGGGATGAGCCAAACACCCACCTGTTCGGTTCGCACCAGAACATGCGAACAGGCAAAAAAGTTGTTCGAACACGCGAATACAGTCTATGGGACTCGAACATGAATAATCAAAAGTGCTAATTTTTTTTTTGTTTTCAAAAGGTTTTATTAGAAGTAAAAAGAAAAGTACTATATATATATGAAGCGAAAGAAACCATATCTTTCAGAGTAATAGAAAAGTCATGGAGATCAATGTAAAAAGTGTACATTCATGTTAAAAAAATAAAAACATTTTATCAACATTATGATCTTTTGAATTACACTAAGTGCTGGAGAGGAGCTATAACCCAGAATGTTGGTTGTACAAGACAAATAAAACAGGAAAGAAAAGCGAGAAACAGAAAATAAAAGGTAAAACAAACAGAGCATTATTAAATCTGATCAGAAAACGGTCAGTCTTGAAGCCTGAGTAGGAACCACGGATTCCATTTGGCGTCATATGCAGGTATAGAATCATGTAGAGTATGAAATATTTTCTCAGTTACCATCATACAATCAGGGCCGGATTCCCGACAAGGCCACCGAGGCCAGGCCTCGGGGCAGCAGTGGTGCAGGGGCGGTGCCAAAGCCGTCCCCCGCCGCATGAAAGCCGCCCCCCTGCCGCATGAAAGCCGCCCCCCGCCTCATGAAAACCCCCCCCCGATCTGTCCCCACGAGTCCCGGCTCCCACGGCTGCCTCCCTGCACAAATATAGCCCCCTGTAGATAGCGTGCACTTGCTAATCTAAGTACGGGGCGGACTTGGCCAGGGGGAGGGAGCAAATGACGCCCCCATTAAACGCCCGGCGGTGACTGGCCAGACCGGGTGCATGTCATTCCAGTGACAGAGGCAGAGCCTAATGCTCCACCTATCCTCTTCCGCGCGGCACATCCCTATGCATGTTCTCCTTGTCCCGGGAGGCGGGGTCTCTCTGTCACTGTAGGTGGAAAAGAGAGAGGAGGAGGATGGGAACCCCCGCAAGTGGTGGCCAGGACAGCAGGTAAGTTGCATTTATTTTTGTAAGTGACAGTGCTCACTGCTCAGCATGGATTGAATGCAAATTTTCAGAGCATATTGCAATACAATGCTCCATGCATGCTCAAACTCATTAAACAGTTCACATTCAGTGAAAGTTCATGTACTGCAAACTTTGCAGTACATGAACTTTCACTGAATGTGGACTGTTTAATAAGTTTGCATAGGTTCCAGCATGCATGGAGCACTTTGCAGTACATGATTTTTCACTGAATGTGGACTGTCTAATAATTTTGCATAGATTCCAGCATATGCAAAGTGCTCCATGCTGAAATCAATGCAAACCTAT
This sequence comes from Lithobates septentrionalis, assembly GCA_037952835.1. Taxonomy (NCBI): domain Eukaryota; kingdom Metazoa; phylum Chordata; class Amphibia; order Anura; family Ranidae; genus Lithobates; species Lithobates septentrionalis. Next base: position 240,790 of record JBBDGP010001766.1, on the reverse strand, counting down.
TAAACAATCCACATTCAGTGAAAAATCATGCACTGCAAAGTGCTCCATGCTATAATCAAAACACAATTAATATACGATAGTAAGAGCTGTGATATTTTTAAACCGACAAGGCTGCACTGATTGCCACTGATGAGGCGGTACTCCTAGGCAGCACTGATAAGCGGTATGGTAGGCTGTACTGATATGCACTGATAGGCGGCACTGATGGGCACTGGTAGGTTGCACTGGTGAACACTGATAGGTGGAACTGATAGGCGGCACTGGTGAGCTGCACTGATGGGTACTGGTAGGCTGCACTGATGGGCTGCACTAATGAGCACTGATAGGCGGCACTGGTAGGCTGCACTGATGGGCACTGGTAGGCTGCACTGATGGGCTGCACTAATGAGCACTGATAGACGGCACTGGTAGGCTGCACTGATGGGCACTGGTAGGCTGCACTAATAAGCACTGATAGGCGGCACTGATGGGCACTAATAGGCGGCACTGATAGGCTGCACTGATGAGCACTGATAGGCTGCACTGATAGGCACTAATATGCAGCACTGGTAGGCTGCACTGATGAGCACTGGTAGGCTGCACTGATGAGCACTGATAGGCGGCACTGATGGGCACTGGTAGGCTGCACTGATGAGCATTGATAGGCGGCACTGATGGGCACTGGTAGGCTGCACTGATAGGCTGCACTAATGAGCACTGATAGGCGGCACTGATGGGCACTAATAGGCGGCACTGGTAGGCTACACTGATGAGCACTGATAGGCGGCACTGATGGGCACTGATAGGCGGCACTGATGAGCACTGGTAGGCTGCACTGATGGGCACTGGTAGGTGGCACTGATGGGCACTGATAAAGGCAGCACTGATGGGACTGTACTGATGGGCACTGATAAGGCTGCACTGTTGGGGAGAGATGAGGCGGCACTCTTACGATGCACTGATAAGGCAGCACTCATGAGGCTGATGAGGACGCACTGATGGCAACTGATAGGCTGCACTGGTAGCCCCGGATCAGACTGCACCGATGGGCATTGATAAGGTTGCACTGTTAGGCACAGATGAGGTCGAAAAATCTTAAGCTGCACTGATAGGGCTGCACTGATATGCTGCAGTGATAAGCTTCACTGATGGGCACTGATAGGCTGCACTGGTGGCCCCTGATGAGGCTGTACTGATGGGTACTGATATGCTTTATGCTGATATTGTTAAAGTTGTTGTTGATATTTATTTTTGGAACTTAATTCTGCATAAAACATTTAACAGTGTAATTTCATGAGATATGTTTAGGTGTGAGGTGTGTTTAGGTGAGGGGCATTTTCTGCATTACAGAGTATTTTCAGTCTGTACAATTAAAGCCAGTTATTTTCAGTGTTCTCGTGTGTGGAGATATGTTTTTAATTGATCTATTGTAGCAGTCATCGATAAAGGACGAGAATGGTGGTGTGTGTGTGTGTGGGGGGGGGGAGGGTGGCATTGAAGGACCTGGCCTTGGGGCGGCAAAGGGAGAAAATCCGGGCCTGCATACAATCAATGCGTGAGATAATTTGTGCGAACGGGATTGCAGAGGATTTCCAGTGAAGAGCGATGCCCCAAAGCATAGCCACACAGATTGAGTGTATTAACCTCATCAGGGGTTTGGTAATATCTGGGATATCTTGAAATAAAATGCAATGATGAAAAGTGAGGTTGATAGGGTTTCCTACTAGTTTGTCAATCAATTTTAGTACCTCTTTCCAGGTGGGTTGAAGTTTCTCACATTCCCAGAATATGTGTATGTATGAGCCCGAGTGGGTGCAACCTCTGAAGCATCTGGGAGAAGCTTGCGGATAAATCGTGTGAATACGGTCTGGGGTATAATACCATCTTGTCGTGAGTTTGATGGCTGTCTCCCTAATAGTTAGGGATTTTGAGCATTTGCGTATGTTTAACCAACCCCTATCCCAGTCTACATCATCTCGGTCTAGAGTTAGTTCCTGTTCCCATTGAGATCTATACTTCAAGGCCAGAGTATCTTCAACTGATTTTAATGATCTATAAATAAGGCCCTTTTGACAAGGAGCCTCCTGGCACAAAACCTTGTATGGTGTCATATTCTCTGCTGAGGGGGCGGTGTAATGTTGTTGAAAAAAATGTCGAATTTGAAGGAAACGATAGAATTCTCTATACGGAATATGAAAACGGCCTTAAGTATTGAAAATGTAATAAACTTGGAGTCAACCAGAAAATCCCCCAGTGTGATCAAGTTATATTGGGTCCACTCCCTGAATGACTCCGGGTGGTTATAGGCCAGGGGGAATCTAGGATCTCCGATATAGGAAGCTCCGAGAGGAGTATGAGAAGAGAGGTTGTATTTTTCCTTATATGATTTCCAGAGTTTCAATCCTATTGTTACTACGTGGTTTTTGGTAGAGATTTCTGGGAAGGAGGGAATGGAGGACCACATTAACCCAGGAAGAAATAGGGGAGCAATAGAGTCCTGTTCAAATTTGACCCATGGGACCTTGGAGTCTCTAATGTTCCACTGGGCTTGTTGTGCAAATCTACTGACTATGTAGTATAACCAAATACGGGGAACCCCCAGACCCCCCCTCTTAGAAGAGCGGTAAAGGATTTCCCTAGCAAATCTAGGAGGTTTGTCTTGCCAAATAAATTTATTAAATTGTGCTTGAAGCGTAAGCAGGTAGGATTTAGATACTCTAATTGGAAGGGATCGAAAAAGGTAAAGTAACCTAGGGAGTATCATCATTTTAAGGGCCGTAATTCTACCCAGAAAGGAGATGTGAAGTTGGACCATAATTTCAGGGTTTTTTTCAATTTGGAGATCATGGGAGGATAGTTATTTTCAAAAAGTTTGCAGAAGTTTCCTGTCAGATCAATGCACAAATATGATAGGTGGGTTTCAGCCCATATAAAGTGGAAGGCACTTTTAAGTTGTTGGAGCTCCCCTGGAGAGAACCCCACCGGGAGAGCAACCGATTTTGAGACATTAATCTTAAGGCCTGAGACTCCCGCAGAGTTCGATAGGGTCTGTAGGAGATTGGGCAGGGAGATGTGGGGATTAGTTAAGAACAAGAGGACATCGTCTGCATACATACAAAATTTGTAGGAAGAGGAACCTTTGGTGTAGCCTGATATATCCTGGTTATTGAGAATTGCAATAGCTAAGGGTTCTAGGGCAAGGGCAAAAATTAGGGGGGAGAGTGGGCACCCCTGCCTAGTGCCCCTCCCTTTGGAAAAGAAATCAGAACAACAGCCCGGGATCTTAATACGAGTTTTGGGGTTTACATAAAGGGCCCGGAACGCATGTAGAAATTCATCACAAAAACCCATGCGTTGCAGAAGGATGGAGAGATAATTCCAGGACACGCTATCAAACGCCTTATGTATGTCTAGGCTGAGCATAAAAAGTTTTCTGGAAGATAAATTAGCATCTTGTATTATGTTAGTGGCTAACTGTATGTTGTCATTAATGAATCTGTGGCGTATAAATCCTGACTGGAAGGGAGAAATAAGGGAGGAGATAATAGATGCCAATCTGTCCGCTAGGATTCTACTAAAAATTTTTAAATCATTATTCATGACCGAAATTGGTCTATAATTTTGAGGGAGTAAGTGATTTTTATTAGGTTTAGGGATCAGGGACATATTTTCCAGCAGCATTTCATCCGGGAAATTACCCCCTTGTAGGATCCAATTAAATAATTGCACTAAACTAGGGGAAAGAAGGTTGGCAAATTTCTTGTAGTATATGGCCGAAAAGCCATCAGGACCTGGGGCCGAGCCTATCTTCAAGGATTTGATCACGTTAAGAACCTCCGAGGACGTGAGAGGGGCATTGAGTTTCTCTTTTTGTGTAGGAGAAAGGGAGGGTATAGGTATGTCTTGGAGCCAGCTGTCTTTAGCCAAGGTGGGTGGCGTTTGGACTGGTGCTAAAAGGGAAGAGTAGAAGTGTTCGAAAATTCGAAGCACCTCTTTGGGGTGGGAGGTGGATAGACCTGTCCCTGAGGCCAGTTTATACACATGTGTGGGGCGGGAGGACTGATTGAGCTTTCTGGCAAAGAGGGTTGAGGCAGTGTTGTTATGCAGTAAAAATTTGGCTTTGGACAATCTTAGGACTTTTTCGGTCTTGGAGGATAGGAGTGAGTCTAATTCTAAGCGCTTTTGATCTATCAGTCTTCTGGTTGACTCCAAGTCCAATGTGTTGGTGTTTTTATAAAAAGTGGTCCAGTTCTGTTGTAAGGTCCAAAATTTTTTGTCTATGCATTTTGTTATGGGGTGAGGCGATGCTGATTAGTTTACCCCTTACGACTGCCTTATGGGCAGTCCATACAATAGAAGGCGGGTTTTCAGGGGAGCATTAAACGAGAAGTACTCCTCTATAGACTTAGCTGTCTCAGATTCTGCAACTAAATCCGAGAGCAAAGCCTCGTTCAGTCTCCATGTATGTGGAGTGGGAGCCAGTCAGATAAAGTTTGTTGTAAAGGAGGTTACATGATGATCAGACCATACGCAGGGGTGGATCGTGGCGCTAGTGGAATTAGCTAATATGATGGGGGTGGTGTAAATATAATCCAACCTGGCATAACTGTTATGGGGTGCGAGTAAAAGGTGAATTCCCTAAGTCCCATGTTGTGCATTCTCCAGGTGTCTACCAGCTGGTGGTCAAGTAGGCCTTGGGTTAAAGACCTGGGGAAGGCTTTGGAAACGATTGTGGAGGAGGATCTATCCAGTGTAGGGTTAGTCACTAGGTTGAAGTCACCCCCTATTATCATATGGGCAGAGTTCAAGGAGACCAATCTATCAAAAAAGGTTTTAAAGAAGGCTGCAGGTGCGTCATTAGGGGCGTATACACTGGCTATCGTTATTTCTCTATTATGAATTATCCCTTTGATAATGACGAACCTGCTGTCCTTGTCTTTAGAGCTTTGCTTTACCTTCATAGGGAGGGAGGCATGTAAGAGTATGGCGGCACCCCTGCTTTTGGTTGAATGAAGGGAATAATATGATTTAGGAAAATTCCTATGAAAGAACTTTAGATGTGAGGAGTGGGAGAAGTGAGTCTCCTGCAGCAGAAGAATCTTGGCGCCCAGGTGACCATATAAATCAAAAGCTTTGCGCCTCTTTACGGGGGAATTGAATCCCTTCACATTATGTGAAATACAGGTAATTACCATGATATATCATAATTGTGCTATCATAACAGAAAAGGTACAAAACAGACCATGAAAGGAGGGTAACCTGAATTTGTGATCCTGAGGATACTAGACCAAGCAGGGGTTCCGCCATAATCCTAAGAATCAAGTGGTAAATGCAGTATATACTTATCCTATAAAAGAGATCATGAAGCATAGACATATAAATCTCACATGTAGGATATAGGAAGAACAAATATTCCAGGCTGTGAACTGACTGACCAAAAAGAAAAACATTATAAACATGAATAACCAAAAAAAGAAAAAATCGTAGAGTACTGGAAAAGGACATGAAGTCAAACGTCCAAATTGGATCAGGTAGAGTAAAAAGTAAAACAGAACTTTACCTGATAAGAAAAAGAAAAATCCCAAGCGAGACAACTAGGTCTCGTACCCAGCCAAACTGCAAATTCCAACTTGTAGGATTGCAGAGCGTGAAACCTGTAGGGCTAACGGAAAAGGAGAAAAAAAAACCTCAAATAATAATAAAAAAAGAGTTGCAGCGCCCGAAGTGTCAGAAAAAACTTTTGCTGGGTGGGGTGGACATATCATCCGAGGGACGGCCGCCCAGAATAGGGTGAGAGAAAATTTGATGCAGAGCGTCTCAAGGAACAATTGAGTTATAGGCTGCAAAAACTTTTAGCGTGGTTGTTCTGCGAAGCCCTCTCCAATGTCATAGCGGATCCTCCTTCTATCTCTCCTGGGTGGCAGGGTTTGCCAGATGGGGGCCGGACGGGGTGTCGATGGAGGGCAACGTATTGCAGCAGCATCCAGGAGGCCAAGTTTCACCAGAATTTCTTGACCCTCTTGTAGGGAAGAGGCTGAAAAGGTGGTGCCATTATGGGGGACCAGCAATTTGAACGGAAATCCCCATCTGTAGCGAATATGTGCAGATTGGAGTGCGGTGGTGATCTCCTTCAAGCCTCTACGCCTGTCCAAGGTGGCTGGGGAGATATCCGGGTAGATCTGGATGGGATGGTTATCCAGGGTGATCCGTTGGTTATTACGGGCCGCTCTCAGAATTTCCTCTTTAGTGAGAAAGTCTTTCATGCAGAGGACCACATCCCTGGGGGGCTTGTCATCCAGAGGTTTTGGACGGAGTGCTCTATGAATACGGTCACATTTGAAAGCTGCGGAGTTATAATCTGGTAGAAGTGATTTGAATAAACGAATCACAGCCGGGATTAAGTCTGTCTCTGACTCTGGGATACCTCTTAGTCGTAAATTATTGCGCCTGTTTCTATTGTCGAGATCCTCGACTTGGGCTTGAATCGCAGTTAGGGCTAAGGCAAGAGATTCATGTTCACAACTGAGGTCATTATAAGCCAAGGCAAGCTCGTCATGTTTAGTTTCAAGGAGCTCAGTACGTGAGCCTAAGGCCGCTATTTCCTGTGACAGGGTGTGGGATGTTTTATGTAGTTCCGTTTGGAATTTGGTCGCTAGTCTGGTGTACATGGCCTTCAGACTGACATCCATGTCAGCCTTAGTGGTCGGAGAAGGATTCGACTGTGACTGAGGAGCCGGAGCAGAGGAATCCCCTCTCCCCGCCGCGCCATCTTGAGACATGCTGTAACGTTCCCGCGTGCAGAGGAGATAGTGGGTTAAGGTGTTCTGAGAGGAGCCTCGGGATTTCCTTCTCCTCGATGGCATGCACCAAGTATATGTGGCTTGAGGGGTGCAAAAATTAGTGTGCGTTGAGCTGTTTATAGCCCTCAGGAAGCCTATAGTGTCCCGCGTGGAACGGAGCTACAGAGTTAGGCGTCCATCTTCCTCTGCGCCGCGCATGCGCCCGCTCTTGTGCAAAAGTGCTAATTTTAAACGCTTATATGCAAGTTATTGTCATAAAAAGTGTTTGGGGACCTGGGTCCTGCCCCAGGGGACATGGATCAATGCAAAAAAAAGTTTTAACTGCAGTTTTTTTGGGAGCAGTGATTTTAATAATGCTTAAAGTGAAACAATAAAAGTGTAATATTCCTTTAAATTTCATACTTGGGGGGTGTCTACAATATGCCTGTAAAGGGGTGCATGCTTCCCGTGTTTAGAACAGTCTGACAGCAAAATGACATTTCAAAGGAAAAAAGTCATTTAAAACTACTCGCGGCTATTAATGAATTGTCGGTCTGACAATACACATAAAAGTTCATTGAAAAAAACGGCATGGGATTTCCCCACAGGGGAACCCCTACCAAAATTTAAAAAAAAAATGGCCTCATCCCTACGTAACGGGTGATCCCAACCCCTCTGATGACATGGGGAAAGCCCGTCAAGTTCCTGTGCGTTAGAGGGGGGCGGGGTCACCAGGTGGCCCCACCCTCCGTTATTTAAGAACCGTCAGAAGACAAGAAGCGTCACACAGCGGGAGCCTCCCATCATGGATGCGGAGCAGCCCGAGAATGAAGAAGGGAAGAAGACGTTGCAGAGGAAGATGCCAGACGAGAACACCGGAGCAAGAAGCAGAGGATCGGAGGAAGAACAAGAGGAAGAAGAAGATGGAGGTAGAAACCGAAGGAAGATAGAAGAAAGAAGATGGAAAGAAGAAGCATTTAAAAAAAGAAATTGTCAAAAATTGTCTCTTGTCATTTTTAACATTTTTGACACTTTTTTTGTGAATTGGTAGGGGTACCCCTTACCATTTCACACAGGGGGAGGGCCGGGATCTGGGTGTCCCTTGTTAAAGGGGGCTTCCAGATTCCGATAAGCCCCCCCTGCCCGCAGACCCCCACAACCACCGGGCAAGGGTTGTGGGGATGAGGCCCTTGTCCCCATCAACATGGGGACAAGGTGCTTTAGGGGGGACCCCAAAGCACCCTCCCAACGTTGAGGGCATGTGGCCTGGTACAGTTCAGGAGGGGGGGTGCTCTCTCATCCCCCCTCTTTTCCTGCGGCCTGCCAGGTTGCGTGCTCGGATAAGGGTCTGCTATGGATTTTTGGGGGGACCCCACGCCATTTTCTTTTACTTTTGGCGTGGGGTTCCCCTTAATATCCATACCAGACCTGAAGGGTCTGTTATGGAATTTAGGGGGACCCCCACGCCATTTTTTAAAAAATTTCCTGTGGGAAAATCCCATGCTGTTTTTATCAATGAACTTTTATGTGTATTGTCAGACCGACAATTCATATAGCCGCGAGTACTTTTAAATGACATTTTTTCCTTTGAAATGTCATTTTGCTGTCAGACTGTTCTAAACACGGGAAACATGTGCCCCTTTACAGGCATACTATAGACACCCCCCAGGTATGAAATTTAACCACTTGCTTACTGGGCACTTAAACCCCCCTCCTGTCCAGACCAATTTTCAGCTTTTAGCGCTGTCACAATTTGAATGACAATTGCGCGGTCATACAACACCCATGTACCCAAATAAAATTTTTATCATTTTTTCCCACAAATAGAGCTTTCTTTTGATGGTATTTGATCACCTCTGCGGTTTTTAGTTTTTGTTAAAAAAAATTGAAAAAGACAGAATTAAAAAAAAAAAAATTATATATATTTTTATATTTTTTTATAAAATTTTGCAAACAGGCAATTTTTATCCTTCGTTGATGTACGCTGATGAGGCGGCACTGATGGGCACTGATAGGTGGCAGTGATGGGCACTGATGGGTGGCGGTGATGGGCACTGATGGGTGGCAGTGATGGGCACTCATTGATGGCAGCACTGCTAGGTGGCACTGATTGGCACCACTGGTGGGCATTGATAGGTGGCACTTGTGGGCATTGATAGGTGGCACTTGTGGGCATTGATAGGTGGCACTTGTGGGCATTGATAGGTGGCAACTGGCAGGTGGCAATGACAGATGGCACTTGTTGGCACAGATGAGGCATATGTGCCTCCTTCCTCTTCAGGACTGATGTCCCTTTGACATAAGCCAGTGATCAGCTTTTTTTTCCTCCTCATGCTGACAGCGAAACTGATCACCGAGGTTTTGTTTACATCATGTGATCAGCTGTCATTGGCTGACAGCTGATCACATGGTAAGGGGCCGGCCCCTTACTCAGATCTGTGATCATCCAAGTCTCCGTAACTCGGTGATCACATCGCGCACACCGTGCGCCCTGCAGGGTGTGCGTGGTGCGCGTGCACAGGGGAGGACGTCCCATGACGGCCTCCTGGAAATTGAGGTCCGTGCTGTAGCCGTCATTCGGCTATGGCCCGGACCTCAAGTGGGTAAAGGAATATTACACTTTTATTGTTTCACTTTAAGCATTATTAAAATCACTGCTCCCGAAAAAACTGACGTTTTTAAAACTTTTTTTTGCATTGATCCATGTCCCCTGGGGCAGGACCCAGGTCCCCAAACACTTTTTATGACAATACCATGCATATAAGCCTTTAAAATTAGCACTTTTGATTTCTTTCATAGGCTTTTAAAGGGTGGTCCGTGGCTTTTGAATTTGCCGCGAACACCCCAAATTGTTTGCGGTTCGGCAAACTGGCGAACAGCCTATGTTCGAGTCGAACATGAGTTTGACTCGAACTCGAAGCTCATCCCTACTAAGGATCAATTTTTCTGCCCCTGTTTAACAGGGGCAGGTTTTTACTTTTTTCTGATCTATTATTTTACAGCAGGGCCTGTTCCTGCGCTCAACAAAAGTATCTGTGAGGCTTTACAGTGTTGTGCCACCACCACCACCACCACTGCCTAAGGCCCAATTTTTATGCCCCTGTTTAACAGGGGAGCATAATTACAATTCTTGATATATTTCACAGCAGGGCCTGTTCCAGCGTCCACCAGGAGTAACTGTGAGGGCTTACGGTGTTCTGGTACCACCAACACCTAAGACCCAATTTTCTGCAGAGTGTATAGGGAAGGCCATATAGTATATACACGTGGTCCCCTATTTTCAAACATCCAACTTACAAATGACTCCTACTTAGAAACGGAGGGTGACAACAGGAAGTGAGAGGAAATCTACCCCTAGGAAGGGAAATTCTCTCCTGTAAGAGTTAATATGGAAAAACAGGGGTGATGATAACCTTTCCGTATGTTATCCAAAAAGCTTAAAAATAGATTTTTTGGCTGGAGCTACACTTACAAAATGTACCAGTTCCAAATTACAAACAGGTTCAACTTAAGAACAAACCTACAGTCCCTATCTTGTAAATTAACCAGGGACCGCCTGTATACTGCTGATGTTCAGAATACATAGGGCCTGGGGGCCCCACGCCTTTTTTTAAAAAATTTGGGTGCCCCTTAATATCCATACCAGACCCAAAGGGCCTGATACTGGGCTGGGGGGGGGGCAACATTACATTACAGCTGCAAGTACTTTTAAATGACTTTTTTTCCTTTAGAAATGTCATTTTGTGCAGGGACTGTTCTAAACACGGGAAAAAATGCTCCACTTTACAGGCATTAAAGGAATATTTCATTTTTATTGTTTCACTTTAAGCATTATTAAAATCACTGCTCCCGAAACAACGGCCGTTTTTAAAACCTTTTTTGCATTGATCCATGTCCCCTGGGGCAGGACACGGGTCCCCAAACACTTTTTATGACAATAACTTTCATATTAGCTTTTAAAATTAGCACTTTTGATTTTTCACGTTCGAGTCCCATAGACTTTAACAGTGTTCGCGTGTTCCCACAAATTTTTTGTCTGTTTGCATGTTCTGCCGCGACCGAACCGGGGGTGTTCGTCTCATCCCTAGCAGTGTTAATTTTGTCGACTAAAACATTTTAGTCGACTAAATGAATATTATTTTAGTCAACTAAAATACGACTAAAACTAAAACAACTGAAATGACTAAAATACGACTAAAACTAAAATGACATTTTAGTCAAAAGACTAAAATGGGACTAAAACTAAAATGCCATTTTAGTCAAAAGACTAAGACTAAAACTAAATTGAAATTTGATTTCAAAATTAACATTGGTCTGTAGTGCATGTTCATACCGCAATGTAATAATAAATAACATATTCGATTTTTCACTCCAGCAGTATATAATGAGTTTGCAAATTGTAGAGAATTGTTAACTAATGCATTACAATTGAAGTACACCCACTCGATTTTAGACGACTAAAATGAGTTTTATTCCACTAAAATATACTGGAGATTTTAGTCGACTAAAACGTAGGACATTTTAGTCGTCTAAAATGTACTGGAGATTTAGTCAACTAAATAGGACTAAAACTAAAACAATTGCAGAAGACTAAAATCGGACTAAAACTAAAATGCCATTTTAGTCCTAAGACTAAAACTAAATCGAAATTTGCTGCCAAAATTAACACTGATCCCTAGTTACTGTTAAAGTAGAACTAAACTCAAAACGTTTAAAAAATTTTTTGGATAGAGTAAGGGAGGGCTATAGCTCACGTCAGGTTTTTTTTTGCCATCTCTGTAATATTGGGGAGATTTCCCTTCACTGCTTGTCTCAAAGCCAAAACAGAAAGTGAGAAAAAATCCCTCTAGAGTGAGGGAATCCCTGGTTTTCAAAAGGTTCACCACCAGAAATAGTGTCCCTATTGGAAGTTCTTTCCCTCTATTCCTGTTCTGGTGACAACCGAAAATTTGGAATTTTCTTTCACTTTCACTATCAGTAATAATGGCAAATGAGTAAATCTCCCTAATGTTGGGGGCGTAGATTGCAATTGGGAAAATGACATGTTTTAATCCCTGTCCACTCTATCCAAACAACAACAACAACAAAAAGTTTTGCTTTTGGTTACACTTTAAGGTCAGTTTTAGGGATATCAGCACAGGACGAAGTACAGCCCAAAATCAATAGTGCGTATTTTGCTTTTATTTTTATTTTTTAACCTACCTAAAACACACTAAAGAAAAGACACCGACACTGTTTCTAAATAAAAAAAATTAATATTTTGTTCTAAAAAAAAATAAAAAAATATTGACCCTGACCTTGACCTTTGACCCTGACCTTGACCAAAACACTAACCCTATTTATTTTTTTAAACACACTTTTTTGTGTGTGCCAGGACAAAAAGAGAGATACAATGTGTCTCTCTCCTCCAGTCACAGAAAAAGAAAACCCAGCGGCGGACTTCACAGTGACTGATCACTGTGATAGCCAATCAGAGGCTATCACAGCGATCAGGTGACCGCCAATCTGTAGTTCTGGGTCCCGATCCTTAGAATGGGGCCCTGGGCTCTCAGTGAGACCCTGGTCTCTGTGCTGGGAGTGCAGCACAAAGGGAGGTATACAAATATGCAGCCCCGCGGCAAAAAGCCCAGTGCAGTGACGCGGCATATTTGTGTGACGTCGGCGTGAAGGGCTCAATGAACATTTATTTTAGGCCTTCCAAAACCTTTTTCCTCTGAGGCCCCTTGCACATGGAGTGGACTTGGGTAGAGGGAATCTGATCCATGCTGAGCTGATGGATGAACAGTCAGTGTCCGCTTGGCTTATGCGGAGTGGACACAGACACAGCCAGCTCTCCTCTATGGGCAGATGGATTTAGGGGCTGCCTGTCCGTTTACACCCTACTGTCATCCAATCCAATCCACCAGACGGAAGGGGAACAGATGCCCATCCATCCGTTTTTAGCAGATCGAATTGGATGTAAACGGGTGTAAACAGACACATGTCCTTTTACACCCGCTGCTCCATAGAGGAGAATAGAGTGTTTGATCGGGTCCACCTGAAAAACAAATAAGCAGACCTGATCAGACCGCTAGTGTGGAAAGTGTTTACTGTCTGAAAATATAAACAGATAGCGGAAACAAATAACATACTGTATGTTTGCAAATTTATTGTGAAATCCTACAGACAGCTAACCAATCAATATGCTTTTCAGAATGACTCTTGTAGAACGAGTACATTGTTAAACACAATAGGATATATTGGGGGGAGCCAAAAAAGGGGTTTAACAAGAATATAAATGAAAAACCAATGGTTAAATGTTTGTTAAAACACGATTGCATGTATATTTAAATGTAATTAGTGTAATTACATGATTATTATTTTTGTACCAACCTTTTATAATCTCCTGCATAGTTGCACTGGGAGAGGGGAGGCAGAGCACTAGGAACCAGTTAGGTGTGCTACGGTGCACATGAGGGCAAGGAACTGACAGGAGGAGAGAGCAAAGTGAGAGGAATGACTCAGCTCTAAATCATCTACTGCTTTTTCACTGTTCAATCAGTTTTTAGGGCATAGAGGTGACCTGTCTGTACTACAGCAGAGAAAATTTAGAGCCCTCTCACCTGGCTCTGCTATCTGGTATTGCTTTGCACTGCATATCTCAGAGCTGGCTGGAAAGAATTAGTAATTCTTTAGCAGGTAAATCAAATCCTGTATATATATTTTACCTTTGCATTTTACTGTCTGCATTATATACACCAGGGTCCAGGATTTTGTGATGGAGCCATGTCAGTTGTAGTTATGCTTCTGCTGGGTCACATCCTGCATGTAGTGATTTATCGTTGTTACAGGAATTCCTCTATCCAAAGCCTGATGGATTCTTTATATCAGTGGGACACCTAGGCTCAGGGCAAGCCTGGGGGCTTAGTAAAATATTTGAGGTTAATTTATAGAAACTGCCTGGAAGTTAAGAAAACAAAAATTTAAATTCTGCCTTCTCTGAAAGCTGCCTGAGCTATGTTTATTGGTCCCATATGATTAAGTTAGGCTCCAGTTTACTTCAATCTTAGGGAAAATAATCTTTAGGTTATGTCTAAATTAAAGAATGAACCTGGGACAAACAGACCACAAGGATGACTTCAAGACCTTACAATTGACAGCACAAGCACTGCGACAGTTAAAGGGAAAAAATGTATAAACCTAATACAGGACAATTTTATGGTCCAGTTTATTGAGGCCCCAACTAGGAATGATGCTCTGTTGGACCTGGTAATCTCAAACCATGCAGAGCTTATTACTCATGTTCATATAAAGGAACATCTTGGTAGCAATGACCATAACATGATTTCATTTGATGTTAGCTGTAAGAAAAAACACATACGGGAAAGATAAAAACACTTAATTTCAAGAGAGCTAATTTTTTTCAAGGATGAGGGCTGCTCTCCAGGACTTGGACTGGGAGGGAATATTGGCATCAATGGGCACAGTTTAGAAATGGGAATTCTTCAAATTGACTGTTTGTGAACTCACTGCAAAGTATATTCCCATGGGCAATAAGTTTAAAAGGCTAAAAGGGCTCAAAAGGCTCATGGCCAAAGCTATAACCAATAAGAAAAGAGCTTTTAAAAAATATAAAAATGAAGGAACACTAGTGTCATTTAAATGTTACAAAGAATATAACAGAATATGTAAAAAGGAAATCAAGGACGCAAAAACTCAAAACGAACGACAGATTGCAAAAGATAGTGGGACAACCCCCAAAAAAATCTTCAAATATATTAATAGTAAAAAGGTCAGGTCTGAGCATGTAGGCCCTTTACAAAGTAATCTTGAATGGGTGACTGGGGACAAAGAGAAGGCAAATTTATTAAATACTTTCTTCAGCTCTGTGTATACAAAGGAGCATGGGGGAACTCATGTCCATAATGGGGGTGATAGTGACACAGCACCAAATGATCCACAATAGCTCAAAAGGGATATGGTCCAGAAATATTTAGACAGAATAAAGGTGGATAAAGCACCTGGACCTGATGGCATCCACCCACGGATCCTAAAAGAATTGAGCTCTGTAATTTCAAAGCCGTTGTATCTAATTTTTAGGAACTCATTAATGACGGGAATAGCACCACTGGATTGGCGTGGTACCTATATTTAAAAAGTGAACAAAGTCTTTACCAAGTAACTATAGACCTGTTAGTTTAACTTCTATAGTCGGGAAGATACTGGAGAGTTTAATAAAAGACCACGCAGACGAGTCCTTGCTGGAAAAAAAAATATTTTAAGCAACAGACAGCATGGGTTCATGAAAGACAGAAGTTCTCAAACAAACCTGATTTCTTTTTATGAGGAGGTAAGTAAAACCTTGGACAGAGGGGTGGCGGTGGACGTGGTATTCTTGAATTTTGCAAAAGCATTTGACACAGTTCCGCACACACGGCTCATGTCTAAGGTAAAGTCTACAGGCTTGGAAATATCAGTTTGTAAATGGATAAAAAACTGGCTAAAAAACAGAATTCAGAGAGTAGTGCTTAATGATTCTTACTCTGAATGGTCTAAGGTTATCAGTGGTCTACCCCAAGGTTCACTGCTGGGACCCTTACTTTTTAATAACTTTTTTAAATGATATTGGTTCTGGTATTAAAAGTAACATTTCTGTCTTTGCAGTGGAATCACATCCTTACAGAATTTAAAAGCCAACCTCAATGCATTGTCTAATTGGGCGACTATGTGGCAGATGAGGTTTAATGTTGAGAAATGTAAAGTTATAAACTTGGGGGCTAAGAATATGCATGCATCGCACATACTAGGGGGAGTACAACTGAGGGGATCCATAGTGGAGAAGGATCTGGGGGTTTTGGTAGATCATAAGCTCAATAATAGCATGCAATGCCAAGCTGCGGTTTCCAAATCGAGCAAAGTCCTTTCTTGTATTAAGAAGTATGGACTCAAGAGAGAGAGAGATATCTTTTTGCCCCTGTTCAAATCATTAGTAAGACCTCATCTGGAATATGCAGTTCAGTTTTGGGCACCAGTTCTCAAAAGGATATCAGGGAACTGGAGAAAGTGCAGGTGGTTCTGGCCAGCTCAGTAGATTGCTTTAAGAAAGGCCTGGATTCTTTCCTAAATGTACATAATATAGCGGGGTACTGACATTTATAGGTAAAGTTGATCCAGGGAAAATCCGACTGCCTCTCTGGGATCAGGAAGGATTTTTTTCCCCTGCTGTAGAAAATTGGATCCTGCTTTTCTGTTTTTTTTTTCCCGCCTTCCAATTAACTGTGGGTATAGGATTGGGTATATGGGATTGTATGATATTTTTTATTTTATAATTTTTTTTTAATGGTTGAACTAGATGGACTTGTGTCTTTTTTCAACCTGACTAACTATGTAACTATGTAGCAAGGCAAATGCATTGTTTCTCTTTTTGCATAAATATGTATTGCTTTTTACATGCACACATTTATGATTGTGCTTTAGGCCTCATGCACATGAGACGCTGTTAAACGCACGTTCAGAGGCAGTTGGACACTTTTTTCAACTGCCCCTGAATTCATTCAATATCTTATCTTATGTGTCCATGTACACAGTCTCGTTTTTTTGGCGTTTTTAGGCAGTTGCATTTAACCTCGTTTTTCCAGAAGCAAAAAAATGGGTTCAGACGCAAACGTTTTCCACGTTTCAGATGCCAAGCGCAGCTAAACGCGGCTAAACGGTACCGCGTTTAGCCGCATTTGCATTTATAAGTGTTTTTAAAGGAACCCTATTTTTTGGACCAGAAAACACAGAAATGATGATTGTAAACTGCAGCAGAGAATGACATTTTGTGACCCAACTTTGGGGCCACTTGGTGCTAGGAACCCCAATTTGGTGTGCAAACACAGTGGAACTAACACTACAACATATCCAAATTTGGGGTTCCTAGCACCTGGTGGCCCCGAGATATGGGGCCCCAAAGTCGGGTCACAAAATGTCAAGCATTTTTCTGCAGCAGAGAATGACATTTTGTTACCCGAATTTGGGGCCCCATATCTCGGGGTCACTTGGTGCTAGGAACCCCAAATTTGGTTTGCTAACACAGTGGAACTAACACTACAACATATACAAATATAGGGACTAGCACTAGCACTAAGTGGCCCTGAGATATGGGGCCCCAAAGTCAGGTTGCAAAATGTCATTCTCTGCTCTGCAGACGCTTCTAGACGCAAACGCAGTAAAACGCAGCTAAACGCGGCATGCAAATGTGGCAAAACTGGCATTTCAAAAAGCAGAAACAAAAAATACTCTTGCGCACTGGTGTGTTGGCTAAAAAAGTCCCAAAAGTTCAAGAAGGACTATGGATTTCGGCTTTGCTGCTCTCAAAGGATGGGATTGTCCTAGTGTTAAAAGAAAAGAAGAAAAAAGAGAGCGCACCAGCCTAGTGCATTATCCTTGACAGGTTTATTTAATTAAAAACAAGATAAAAACTACTCACAAAAGTCGAAGATAAAATCGCATAGTAATCGCACAGAGGCAATTATTCCAGTGGTAGCAGTTTTCAAGGTCCCAGGAAGGAGGCATACGGACTACTGCTGGCTAACGCGTTTCGAAGGTTACCCTTCTTCATCAGAGCCTCTGATGAAATAAACTAAATTAAATAAACCTGTCAAGGATAATGCACTAGGCTGGTGCGCTCTCTTTTTTCTTCTTTTATTTCAAAAAGCAGGTTTCAGCTTTTAAGAACATGTGTTCAGCAGAGTTTGCACTGGTGTCTCGTGTGCATGAGGCCTTAAGTACACGTATGTTTGAATAAAGGCTTGTGCACAGGGGCACCATTTTCCTGCATTTACATGCATTTTAAAAGTCATGTCAAACACAGGTCAGCAGATTCCCATTGACCTCAGTATGGTAGTGTATATCACAGTTCAGAGGACTGTCCCTGATGAAGTCTTCAGAAATGAAATGTGGTGGGCGGAGCAAAGCATCATGATGCAGGTATGCACTAGAGGATGGTTGCATGCACATAGATGGATGTATGAGTAGTGGGGCATGCTATTAGCAGCAATATGCTTTGATTCTAATTGCTGGGCTGAGCACTGTTTTCAGTGAGTGGCAGTGATTTATTTATTTTTTTAAAGAATAATTTCAGGCATCAGTATATTGTACATAGTTACACTGGCCCAGCTTATCAGCTTACTTATGTATGTACCATATCTGATCAATGCCCCTGGAATGGAAATCACTGAAGTAGACACCGCTACTCCAGTGAGCTCCATTTGCTTTTGATGTCCTGCGCCGAGTGGTGCTCTCCTGGATTGTGAACACAGGAGGTTGACCACTTGCCATGGGTGCCATTTAGAAAATGACATCATGTTCTTCACCTTGTCCATTCAGAGAATGCTTTGTATTCATTCAGCCAGCACAACACTGATGAAATGACACTTTGCTACAATGTAAAGTAGTGAGTGTACAGCTTGTGTAACAGTAAATTTGCTGTCCCCTCATTTCTTCAGTGTCACATGAAAAGATACAATAAAATATTTACAAAGATGTGAGGGGCGTACTCACTTTTGTGAGATACTGTATATCCTGGGCTTAAAAAAAGTGATTCAACCACATCATAAAATAGTGTAAATTATAGACTGCAGAACGCACTGATATCTAGACATAGATATCCAAAACATCAATTTAAAAATAGTTTTGCACTGTCAAATAAAATCAATAAGTGCAATAAATAATCTATAGTAAAAATATTTTGATCAATAATAAAGTCCAGTGTTAATTCAATACATAAAGTCTACCACGAGTGCAAAAAAATCTTCATATATCCAGTGTAACCAACTACCATGTGATTATGAAGTCGCTTACCAGATATTTAGACCCCACATCTTAAGAGGTCTAAATCAGCATTTAGATGGTAACAGATCCCACATGGATGGATGGCTCCAGCTCGCTTCCTCTCACAGCCAACTATGCCTCAAGCCTCTCTCACATAAATATGGCATGCCCCAGAGTGGTCACTGGATCACTTCCCATGTACTGGTCTCACCACCACAAATACCAAGGAAAGAGCAAGAATATCCCATAGTGAAGTACTGTATAACATGTATTTAATAATAAACCAAATAAGGTACTCACAAGCAGAGAAGTGTTAAGAGCATATCACAAAGCGCCGCCATTGCTCCGAGCAGACATGTTCCGCACTACGTACGTTTAATCCAAAGTAACCCATTCCCTCTGGAAAAGGTTCTGTTAGACAAAACATATGTAGGGAGTTTATTGGTAATATCCTTGCTCTTTTCTTGGTATGTATTTGTGGTGGTGAGACCAGTACATGGGAAGCGATCCAGTGACTGCTATGAGGCCTGCCATATTTATGTGCGAGAGGCTTGAGGCATATTTGGCTGTGAGCTGGAGCACACCCATCCATCCTGGATTTGTTACCATCTAAATGCTGATTTAGACCTCTTAAGATGTGGGGTCTAAATATCCGGTAAGCAACTTTATATTCACATAGTGGATGGTGCACACTGGATATATGAATATTTTTTTCACTCACAGGGGACTTTTTAAATTGATTTACCACTACACTTTATTATTGATCAAAATATTTTTACTATAGATTATTTATTGCACTTATTGATTTTGTTTGACAGTGCAACACTATGGGGTTCATTTACTAAAGGCAAATCCACTTTGCACTACAAGTGCACTAAAAAGTGCACTTGTAAGTGCAATTGCTGTAGATCGCTGTAGATCTGAGGGGAAGATCTGAAATGAGGTGAAGCCCTGCTGATTTTATCATCCAATCATGCGCAAGCTTAGAATGCTGTTTTTTTATTTTCTTTGCATGTCCCCCTCAGATCTACAGCGACTTTACTTACAAGTGCACTTTCAGTGAACTTTCAAGTGCACTTGTAGTGCAAAGTGGATTTGCCTTTAGTAAATAACCCCCTATATTTGAATTGATGTTGTATACATAGTTATCATTGGTCCAACATGGACCAATGTAACTATGTATAACATACCAAGGCCTGGAATTATTCTTTAAAGGCCCATTCACACCAGGTGCAGTAGAATGCATTTTTGACTGCACTGTAACTGCATAGACAGTAAAAAAAAAAAACAGGTTATCCTATGGGCATAGTTTACACTATTGTAGTGCAATGCTGCATGTTTCTGCACTGCAAATACAGGTAAATGCCCAAAAATGCAGTACAATGCACATAAAAACCCAAAAGGAAAGAAGACAGAAGTGGCCTCAAAAGAAATGCAAGCTTAGGAAAAATACATTGCAAATGCAAATAAAAAGGTGTGTCAAATACATGTCACTGCGCTTGCAAAAAATGCACAGTTTCTGGTGTGAATGGGCCCTAATAAAATACAATTTTACACTATGGGATTATTTTTTTCTAACTCTTCCTAGTAGATGCCTGTGGGAGGAAGTAACATTGGAGGAAGGACACCATTACTCCTGTATGTGGAAGAGATCTGAGTACTATTTGACCTTCTTATCGCATAAGAGGTCAGTGCTATCTGGTGAGTTTTGTTGGCCGTAGAGGGATAATCACTGTGGTGTGCAATGAAAAAACACTTTTGAAGAATGAATTGCTTTAGTTTATTTGCACAGCAGTATTGATGGGAACATTTTATATGAAATTCACAAATAATGGAGGACCTTTCACAATATTTGAAGTATGTTGTATTATTGCTCTGTATTGTGCACTGGTTCATTTATTTTATTGTATTTTGAATGAGTGTAATTGCATTTGAATTTGGGGAGCACTGTATATTCTTTTGATTATTTATTTGCATAATCATCTAGTTAATACAGCAACTTGGTTTATGGGATTTTTCACATAAGTAGGGAAGCCTAGGACAAGTATATGAAATTAGTTCAGGGCCAGGCTGTGTGTAACCTACTTTGTGCTGCATTAATTCAGGTGCAGCAGGTCATATTGATCATAATGGTCAGATGCTGCTTTCCACATTCTAATACAAGCGTTTGAGCAGTGCTTTCATGTGTTTGAACAAAGTTGCATTTGATATAGATGCCTGTGCAATTAAGAATCCCCAAATTTCTTTCATAACTATCATATTTGCTGCAACTAACTGCCCAACTTATAACATATAATTTACCTATTACAATATAAATATTTAAATTAAAACTCCAAATATTTTTTTCAATTAATTTTAAATATTACGAAAAACAAAAGTGCAGAACAAATGTGTGAACATATAAAGATGACAGTGTTAAAAAAATAATAAATCCTCAAGCCACCATGCACAAGTCACCCCCGATGACGTCAAACCTATTAGGAAACACATTGGGTGGTACCAGACGTGACATCACCACGCACCATGGCCGCTGGCCGGAATGATCGTACTGCCGAGATTCCTGTCCTCTGCTATTTGTTTTTTAATAAATAGTTTTGTTTACATACAACACTATACATTTTTTATGTTATATATACCACCTGATTCCATGAGTGGAATCGAGGATCTGAGAGCACCCAGGGTCATCACAGTTAGCGTGGATTTGTTTGAAATTTATTCCCTAAGTCGTTATTTGGCTTTTTCAATCATTTGAAAGCCAACACCCTCTGGTAAGCAGCCATCCTTATAGGGCGTACACACGGTCGGACTTTGTTCGGACATTCCGACAACAAAATTCTAGGATTTTTTCCGACGGATGTTGGCTCAAACATGTTTTGTCTACACACGATCGCACAAAGTTGTCGGAAAATCCGATCGTTCTAAACGCGGTGACGTAAAACACGTACGTCGGGACTATAAACAGGGCAGTGGCCAATAGCTTTCATCTCTTTATTTATTCTGAGCATGCGTGGCACTTTGTCCGTCGGATTTGTGTACACATGATCGGAATTTCCGACAACAGATTTTGTTGTCGGAAAATTTTATCTCCTGCTCTCCAACTTTGTGTGTGGGAAAATCCGATGGAAAATGTCCGATGGAGCCCACACACGGTCGGAATTTCCGACAACAAGCTCCGATCGGACATTTGTGTACGGGGCATATCTCTCATCTTCCACTGAATGTCTTGGGGATCCTTTGGGTCTGCTTGTTCCTCTTTTCTCCTCTGGAAACATTCAGCGAATCATCACTTTTTTTTTTTTTTTTTTGTATTTATATGGACTATTTTCACCCATATATTCACCCATATATCATTTATTTGATTTATTCATGCACTTGTGCATGGTGGTTTGAGGATTTTATTTTGAACACTCTGTCATCATTATATGTTCACACTTTTGTTTTTCATAATATTGTTCAGGGTTATATCTATAGACCTGTGTCAGCGGCTGTCACCATTACATATTTTTAGCACTTGTTCCAGCGCAGATTTTTCACAGGTTTACATAATTAATTTTAAATGGACATTTTTGCGGAAACATTGGGGACTTTAGTGGTATCTATAAGACATATCAACAGTTTAAAGTAGACCGTATTGTTATCTATATCAGTATTGCTATGAAAGTTCTTAGTTTTTTAAATCCACTATCAAATATTTTAAAATAATACCACCTATGGGCAACATATAACAAGATTATCACACCAACATCCTGCCTCTTAGGATCTTCACAGGAAAAACATCACAAACTACCAGGGATTAACTTCACTTTGATTCTTTTGTGGCATTATACCTTTTTAGAGGAATATATTATTATACAGATATAAGAGGCATTGATGTTTGTTCATTCAAATAAAAATAACAGATAACATAAATATAGCATTACTGCATCTTGTAAATATTAAAATACAGGTATCTACAGTTCACATGTAAATGACATGTTTTCACAAATTCATACCAAATTTGGTTGCAGAAGTTCCATTTGTGAAATAACAGGCAAACACTTCCCAGAATCTCTATGAACTTCCTGAACTTCTGAACTTCACCACTTCCTTAAACTAAATCTCTCTAAAACTGAGCTATTAATATTCCCCCCCCCACCCGTGCCCCCCTCCATGACTTTTCCATCAAAATCAACAATGCAACCATCAGTCCCTCCCTTCACGCCAGGGTACTAGGTGTAATCCTAGACTCTGACTTGTCATTTCAGCCTAAAATCCAATCGTTGTCAAAAGTTTGTAAAATTCACCTCCGTAACATCTCTAAAATTCACCCCTCTCTAACAAATGAAACCAATAAGCTCCTCATTCACTCCCTCGTTATCTCTCGCCTTGACTATTGCAACGCCCTTCTCATTGGCCTGCCTCTCCATAGGCTATCCCCTCTTCAGTCTATCATGAATGCTGCTGCCAGACTTATCCACCTTACCAACCGCTCAGTGTCTGCCAACCCTCTCCTCCAATCCCTACACTTACTCCCAATCACCAAGCGAATTAAATTCAAAATACTAACCACAACATAAAAAGTCATTCACAACTCTGCCCCGAGCTACATCACCAATCTTGTCTCCAAACATCACCCAAATCGTCCTTTCGCTCTTCTCAAGACCTCTCCTACTCTCAAGCTCTCTCATCTCCTCCTCTCATGCTTATCTCCAGGATTTCTCCAGAGCCTCTCCCATCCTCTGGAACTCGTTACCTTCACCTGTCCGGCTATCCCCTACTCTTGCTACCTTCAGGCGATCCCTGAAAACTCATCTCTTCAGGAAAGCCTATCACGTCTCTAACTAATCTTTTACCACTTCCATCAGCTCATTCCCCACAGTTACAACCTTTTGTACCACCTGCCCCACCCTATTAGATTGTAAGCTCTTCTGAGCAGGGCCCTCTTAATCCTTCTGTATTTTATTGTATTATAACTGTATTGTCTCCCTTTTAAATTTTGCTGCGTAAACTGTTGGCGCTATATAAATCCTGTATAATAATAATAATAATAAGTTATTGTAGGATGGAAAGGAAAGCAAGGTGAAGAAAGGCTCTGGAGTTAAAAAGCGGCAGATATGTAAAACAGAATTTTAGGGGTATATGCATCTAAAAGATGTTGAGACATAACTCAGATTGTGGCACCACATCTAAATGAAATCAGAGAGCAGAGGTATATGTGGTCAAATAATTCCCATATGTCATGTATACACTTGTTTGTGTGCACTCTCCTACTGCCTGTGCCGACCCTTGCTACAGTCAGATCCCTCTGTCAGAATGGGAGCTGAAACGTCCACTCAAAACTATACATGACATATGGGAATTTTTTAACCCACTGAAGATAACTTGGTTGCAACACTATACATAAATAGCACTCTACCCATCACCCTTCTCTGGATAACAAAAAATGTTTGCATATGGTATATGTTTATGACCTTTTGGCCGGTCCCCCTTTTTTTCGGCTGAAGTATTTTGGATGTGGTCTCATCTTGGGGCTGTTCGTGCGCTGTCCTCCTGCGTCCCCATGTCTTGGTTTGGGCATCTCACATACACCATTGAAACCTGGTACCAATAGGATCCCCTGAGGAAGCCAAAAGCGAAATGCGTAGTGATCCCTCATACTCAGATTATCTTTGACACAAGTCTCTAGTGCATTACATTTGTGGGCATACCTGCAAGTTTCTTTTTGTACACACATTGGTTCAACCCATGTGAGATCATATCATGTATACTAAATGTGTCTGCATATTTTGATACTATTTCTTGATTTTATATGTTTTTTAATATGTTGTTGAAATAAATTTGGATTTTATCCTATTGAGTGTTTTCTCCTTTTCATTTTGGGTCTATCAGTGGCTACCAATTAAAAGTCCATTAATACATATACTTCCATGGCCAATGTCAATCCAAAAACAAACATGCACATAAGGCAGCCCATGCATGGATATAGTTGCGTAAAATAACTGTTATCTGACATCTGCATGCACCCATAATATACAGTAGCTGTGAAACGTACCTCCAAAAAAGTCTCTTCATTTGAGCAAAGTGGAAAAGCTCAGGCAGTTAGACAGATAAGTAATTAGTTATTCATTTGCCTCATTTTAGGAAAATAGTTTGCTGGCATTTTTAGTTTTAGTGTCAAAATCCAAGTACTTTTAGATTTTTTGCACACCTGAATAGCGAATTTGCCAGCCCCAAGAACTGTGGAAAGCAAAGGGCAGTCTTATTACTATGTATTTTTAGAATTTCAGAAAGTCATTACTTAAATATGACTTTTGGAGGGTGAGGCCAGGCAGTTTGGGTAAAGTTATTAAGGTAAAAGCAGATTTCTTAGTGGGCCTGCTATATACTTTCACTCTGGGTTGTCTTTAAAACCCTTAGCACAGGTTTGCACATGTTCCAGAGAAGCCCGGAGTAATGCCCAAAAGAAAATGAACGTAGGGCTTACATGACTGGGTGAACAGGGGTTCAAAGGAGTAATTGTAAGAAGTGATCCTATTGGTGAGAATAGGGGAAGAGGAGGAGTAAGTGGAAAAGTAAGTGGTTGAGGTCCCTCCCCAGTGCCAGTGTGTGCAGAGGATTCAGCTTGGAAGCATGTCGTCCCTGGAGGAGCTGATGGGAAAGTTGAAGGCCACGGCGGCGGTGAGAGGTGAGCGGTGGCTGCGGGACCAGGTCTCACTGGTCCTGGGGGAGCAGGCAGCATCAGCCAGCAGCGAGAGGAGGGAGTCGGCCCGGGTGCGGCGGTCCCGCCCGCCGAATCGTTTCTCCCCAACTCACCTCCCAGACCACAGAGGACTGCAAGCAGCCCCACACATGTCCCTTCAGAGGCCCCTGCGAAACGAGTGGCGGTTCCAGGCAGGGGTGGCTCTGGGAGGTACCAGAGACAGAGATCGGAAGTGGCGGGGGGGCCCTCCAGGATACCTGGGTCCCACAACATGCCCGCCATGCGTCGGCGAGGGCACCCAATTAGTTTTTTCCAGGAGGGGCCGGTGGGTCAACTACTCCCGGACAATCGGCCTCAAAGAAAAAGGGAGTTTGTTGGCAATACAATGAGGGCACCTGCAAATTCGGGGGGAGCTGTAAGTGTAGCACGAATACTCTGGTTGTGGGGGTGCCCACCCGGTGTCCCGGTGTTTCAAACAAGGAAAAGGCAAGGCTGGAGAGTCTGCGAACAAGAGGGATGACGCCGGTGAAAGTGGAAAAGATGCGTCCGTTTCTAGATAGATACCCTGATAGGGAGGCAGCGCAGATACTGGGTCGGGGTTTTTTGGAGGGTTTTAGGATACCGGCAAACATAGTCGTCGCTCCCCCGATGGCTAGGAATCTACGTTCGGCGATGCAACATCCGGAGGTGGTTTCGGAGAAACTGCGGAAGGAGGTTGCGCTGGGGCGTATGGCAGGCCTTTTCACGATGTTGCCAATTCCTGGCTTGGTGGTCTCGCCCTTAGGGGGGGTTCCCAAAAAGGAGCCGATAAAATATAGGCTGATTCACCACCTCTCCTTCCCGAAAGGGGGGTTGGTTAATGACACCATTGACCCACAGATGTGTGCAGTTTCATGCACATCATTTGATGCAGCGGTTTTTTGGGTGAGGCGCTATGGGCGAGGGGCTAAGATGGCAAAAACGGACATCAAGGCTGCATTTAGATTACTGCCTGTCCACCCGGACAGTTTTCATCTCCTGGGCTGTCATTGGAAAGAGGAATAATATGTGGATCGATGCTTGCCAATGGGCTGCTCTATTTCTTGTGCGCTGTTTGAACGTTTCAGTTAATTCGTGGAATGGGTAGTCCGGGACGTCGCGGGACTGAATTCCATCATCCACTATTTGGATGATTTTTTGTGTATAGGCCCGGCTTCATCCAAAGCTTGCGCGGTGTTATTCACGATGCTGGAACACATAGCGGGACGTTTTGGGAAGGGCCAATGTCTGTGACGAGTTTCTTAGGCATCGTGGTGGATTCTGAGGCTATGGAGTGCCGACTGCCCGAGGACAAGCTGCGGGCATTACAGGCGGAGATTCGGGCAATTGTGGGATTACACAAGGTACAGCTCAGGACACTGCAGTCTGTTTTGGGTAAGTTGAATTTTGCGTGTTGCATAATCCCCATGGGCAGGGTTTTCAGCAGGTGGCTGTCGACTAGCACGGGGGGGGGGTGGAATCCCCAAAACACTTTGTACGGTTGAACAAGGACCATAGGGACGACTTGAGGACGTGGCACTTGTTCCTGGAGCACTTCAATGGAAGGGCCTTGTGGATGTCCGGGCCGGTGAGTAACTTTGATTTAGAGTTGTACACAGATGCGTCGGGATCCATGGGTTTTGGGGCTTTCTTCCAGGGGAAGTGGAGTGCGGGGCCATGGCCAGAATCTTGGAGAAAGGCGGGACTTCTGAAGAACATGGTGCTACAGGAGTTATTTCCAGTGGTCCTGGCGGTGGAGCTATGGGGGGAATCCTTCAGGGACCTGAAGGTGCGCTTCCATGGTGATAATCTAGGGGTGGTTCAGGTCATCAACAAGGTGTCAGCGGCATCTCCGCCGGTGGTGCATTTGTTGAGACATCTAATGCTAAGGTGCATGCAGTTGAATGTGTTTATTCATGCGGTGCACTTGCCAGGAGTGGAGAATGTCATTGCTGATGCGCTGTCTCACTTTCAGTGGGACAAGTTTCGGGAATTGGCACCCGCAGCGGACACGCACGGGGTCCCTTGTCCCCCGGGTCTTTGGAAGATTGCATTGGAGTCGTCTCCGGCTGGATCAGACGGTCAGTAATTGAGGCGACATGGGCAGCTTACAGCAAGGTGTGGTTAGAATGGGAGTCATTGTTGACACAGGTTGGTGGGCTAGATGACACACCGGATTTTAGACTGCTGCTGGTGTATTTGGTATGTAGGAGCATGGAAGAGGGGGTGTCAGTGTCAGGTTTGAACAAAAAATTGGCGGGCCTTGCCTTTTGGTTCAAACTGAACGGCAAACAGGTTTTTACAAAGGAATTTTGGGTTCGGCAGGCTGTGAAAGGGTATAGGAGAGGGGTGCAGCACAAGGATGATAGGCGTCCGGTGTCATTTGAATTGCTGGGAAGGATCTTTACGCAATTAAGTCAGACCTGTTCATCACGTAATGAAACGATGTTGTTTAGAACGGTGTTTGCCCTGGCATTTTTTGGGGCATTCAGGATAGGGGAGCGTGTCAGTCCTTCAAAAAATGAAAGAGGTGGGATTGGGACGGAGGAGGTCATTTGTGGTGTGGATCGGTTATCTATGCGGGTAAGAAAGTCCAAAATGGATCAGGAAGGTAAAGGAAAATGGATAATGTTTTTTGCGATACCGGGGTCCCCCTTGTGCCTAGTTTCAACTGTTGAAAGTTTCCTTGAGATCCGTCCAGGTGGGATGGGCTCCTTTTTGATACACGAGAATAGGGAATCGTTGTCAAGATTCCAGTTTATTTCAGTGTTTAGGAAGTGTCTGAAGGCTCTGGGCTTGGGGGGTCTGAAATTTTCCTCACACTCATTTAGGATAGGGGCGGCTATGGAAGCTGTAAGGTGGGGTCTGGACGAGGAGGCAGTTAAACGAATCGGTCGGTGAGAGTCACAAAGGTTTAGGTCATATTTAGGTCATATGTTCGGCCAGAGTTATTAGATATGTAGAGGATGGGTGGATAAGGAGATGTAGGTATGGGATATGTGTGTATGGGGACAAGGTGTCATTTGTCAAGTTGGATGTTTTGTTTTCTTCTTTTACAGGTTGTCCGCAGGGTTTGGTCTGGATTATGGGACATTCTTATGTCTGCTGGGGTGCATGAAGGGCAGATGTTAGGCTTGCGGGTAGGCAGTTGGGCATTTCCAGAAGGGAAGCTTGCATCAAATGGTTGGGAGACCCAGGGATGCTTTGGAGCAGGATCGTGCCTGAAGTGCACCGTTTTGCAAGGTTGGACAGGCCCCCAGACATTTTAATTCTACATGTAGGGGGTAATGATTTAGGTCAAAACTGGATATCACACGGGATATCAAATTTGATGTTCTGCGTCTCCGTTCTGCCTTTCCCAGGATGCTAATTGTGTGGTCGGACATGATTGCCAGGACCACATGGAGGTTGGCGAGATCAGTGAAAAGAATTAACAAGGCCAGGAAGAAGGTTAATAGAGAGGTCAGTAGGTTTGTGGTGAAGAATGGGGGCTAGCTATGAGGCATCTGGAGTTGGAGGTAGATACCTGGCGTTACCTTCGAGATGATGGTGTTCACCTCAATAACGTGGGGAAAGATATGTGGGCCTTAGGAATTCAGGATGGCATAGAACGAGCACTGAGGGTGTGGAGGTGCGCTCAAGGGTAGGTTGTACCCTTGTTTCCTGTGGCGGGTGTTGGTCGTTGCAGGTGAAGGAAGAAACCCCCCCCAGGTAAGGTGAATGCGGGACTCATCGGTAGTATGGGCCCGTTGGTGGTATTTCAGCTAATGTTATTTAGCTAGAATTTGATGAAAGGGTGCACTGTGGACAGTTTTGGGTTGTCTCCGAGCTAGCTTGTCAGCTGGAGGCCTATTTTCAGTTTAAGGTACCGCAGTGCATGGTGATGATCGTTATGTTGATGCTGGGGGGGGAGGTATGGCCTGCATAGACCAACATTACCAGTTGGGGTTCAACAGATGTTGTTTTAAATATGTTAATTTTAATTGATTTATTAATAAAGAGGCTGCTACGGCCGATAAGTACTCCAATATGGTGTGGTCTCCTTTAATGGGAAGAAAGGGGGTAATAAGTGTTGGAGTGGGTTGGCTGGGTAAGCAGTGCGTTATGTAACATCTGTTGTACTATAGTCAAGAGAAGCCCGGAGTAATGCCCAAAAGAAAATGAACGTAGGGCTTACATGACTGTGTGAACAGGGGTACATAGGAGTAATTAGTGGGAATGCTTTAGCAGTCCCACTATTGTTATTCGATTTTATTTATTTTTATTATTCCGTACGTTTTTTGGCTATGCGTAACTTCTGCATACTTTCAGCTATTAAAACCATTCAACTATTAAAATGTTCGTCTCTTTTAGCTGATGTGTGCTCTTTTTCAACTTTTTTTCTACCATTTATACTTTTTAAAATATTAAGCTTTTTAACACTTTTTTTTAACATTGAAGTTAATGGAAGCATGCTTCAGATCCTTAAAATCTTCTTCCGCTCCCAAAAGTTTCAGCTCCTTCATACTTTCACCTACAGACGCCAAACTTTAAAATGTTCACAAAATATTCAGCTATCTGGCTATAGCTTTTCAGTTTCATATCTTTTACAGTTTTTGAGAAAAAGCTTTTTGTTTAGAGGTCATTTCAGAAAATTTTAGCCATTAATCAGAGTGTACTGTATTTGTTTTGTTGCCATGGTTACCAGAGCTTCTGTTATACACAGGGGGGGGAGGTGGCTGGAGCATCTCAGCTCTGATTACAGAGCCCGGGGGAGGGGACAGACACACCATGTACTGATTTATAATAGAGGAATATGATGGGGCAGTTTTGATGGGACAATTCTGATGGGGCAGTTTTGATGGTGGCAATATGATGGGGCTGTTTTGATAGGGCAATTCTGATGGGGCAGTTTTGATGGTGGCAATATGATGGGGCAGTTTTGATGGGGCAGTTTTGATAGGGCAATTCTGATGGGGCAGTTTTGATGGTGGCAATATGATGGGGCAGTTTTGATGGCAATATGATGGGGGCAGTTTTGCTGGGGGCCGTTTTAGCAATTCAGCATTCCCACGCATTTTCCCCAGGAAATGCATTTTCTAGTTGCAAGAAGTGATCTTATTGGTGAAAATAGGGGAAGAGGAGGAGTCAGTGGAAAAGTAAGTGGTTGAGGTCCCTCCTCAGCGTCAGTGTGTGCAGAGGATTCAGCTTCCCACCCTCCCTCCCTGTGATAGGTTTGGGTTATGCATTTATGACATGCTTTTCTTTACAGAGATCTATTTATAGGATGTCATGGCAGTTGGCAGGTGTTGGTCGTTGCAGGTGAAGGAAGAAACCCCCCTCCCCCCCAGATAAGGTGAATGCGGGACTCATCGGTAGTATGGGCCCGTTGGTGGTACTTCAGCTAATGTTATCTAGCTGGAATTTGATGAAAGGGTGCACTGCGGGCAGTTTTGGGTTGTCTCCGAGCTAGCTTGTCAGCTGGAGGCCTATTTTCAGTTTAAGGTACCGCAGTGCATGGTGATGATCGTTATGTTGATGCTGGGGGGGGGGGGGGGTATGGCCTGCATAGACCAACATTACCAGTTGAGGTTCAACAGATGTTGTTTTAAATTTGTTAATTTTAATTGATTTATTAATAAAGAGGCTGCTACGGCCGATAAGTACTCCAATATGGTGTGTTCTTCTTTAATGGGAAGAAAGGGGGTAATAAGTGTTGGAGTGGGTTGGCTGGGTAAGCAGTGGGTTATGTAACATCTGTTGTACTATAGTCATGTGTTCATGGTAAACCAAAAAAAGTGTTTTCAGTGTGTTAAGGGACATCAGCAGTACAGGGTCCTTGGTTTCTTGAACTGGTAATTGTCTTGTGATGGTAACTAATGTATCGTAAATTGTCAATTTGTCTTTTGAATCTTGTGTGTATAAGGCTGAGAGATTCTGCTTATTCTAACACATGGCCCTGACTAGGGATGCTGAAATTTCCCCTATGAGTTTATGTATCTAAAAGTACTTGGGGGTTGCAGGGAATTGCTGCGAACTTTGAAAATGTATTTTATCTTGAGTTAATAAAATAGAAAAATGACAACAATACTATTCCAAAGTAGCAGTGATGACAAAAATGTAAAAATGATAGCTCATTTTTGCTTAGCACGCACTGTTACATCCATACATGTGGTCCCCACTGCTCAGCCATAATTAAAAATACACCTGTGCTATACAGAATTACTGAATTTTCATAAGGCTGCAGATTTTCTACTAAATAAACTGCATTATGGCTAGCTCTCCTTGGCCACAGCTTATAGAACTGCAGAGAGTTGTGCCAAGCAGACTGACATATTATTAGTCCTCTGATGTTTAAACATTCATTCAGAGATTTCATGCTGAAAGTGCCATATGCCCTGGGGAAGGTTCAGCACAAAGGATTTTACTTAACAGCATATTGCCAACAGCAGTGCTTTTGCCATCATCCATAGCTGACATTCAGATTTCAGTTTTCAGCAATGTATTTGGGGTAGATTAACACATTGGGATTTCTGATTTACAGTTGCATGTTATGTATAGAGGCAAATAGACACTGGGCAAAGTGACAGTGTCTCTGCAAAGGGGCCCCTCTAACCCCCTGATATTTACCTTGTGTGTGCTTCCTCAAACCTTCCTCACTACAGCTGGTACAGAAGTCAGTGGTGTTGGTGACCCAGGGGAGTAGTGAAGGCACTGCACTGTCACAGTAGAGCATTATTCCCCATACTTGGAAACACCAAGTACTGTTGGTGGCTACAATGGAGGAAGAAGTAATAAGGCAGAGCAGCAAGGTGAGTAAGGGGGGCCTTGGCAAAATATATTACTTTCCCCTGCATGGGCAAGGTGACAGTGTCTTTTTAAACTTTGTAGCAGGGTGTAAAAAAGTGAAATAGAGGCAGACTCAAAGCATTTGGATATTCATGTGTTTAATGAGTTACATAAGAAAGTAAGACAGTGGTGTGTTCTGATCAAGCCATGAAGCTCTGGCCATCTGTTGTAGAGCTCTGCACACTGATATCCTATAGACTTTAATGGAATGTAAACCATACTGCAGGAGCATCATCCTATTCAAATCTATGGGACAGTAGGGTTGATTTATTAAAACTGAGGAGAGCAAAATCTTCTGCGGCTGTGCAAGGTAGCCAATTGGTTTCTAACTTCAGCTTGTTCAATTTGACAGATAAAAAAACTGAGCTAATTGGTTTCTATACAAAGCTGCACCCGATTTTTCACTCTCCAGTTTTAATAAGTCAACCCCTGTGTGTGGATGTAGGTAGCCTGGTACTAAATTTTTGATGCATGGGAGGGCCAGTTGGGCTGGGGAAAGGAGTAACTGGTGGAACAGGTCATTGAGGGGACTAGGGGAAATTTGTACACTTCATAAATGAAACATATGCTGAGTTGTATGTCCTGATACTACAATGAATGCCCTTCTGAACAAATAATTTTCATCCATTTAACAGCAAGTAAATTCCTTACAGTTATTATCTAAACACATACAAGCTGAAACAGCAGCCAGTTCTGTACTTGTGTCCTTCCAAGCAGTTGGTATAGACTAAATTTCAAGTTTTGACCACCTGTCCTTTTTTTTTACAAAAACTCTTCATCCTGACTTCAACCTCGCTGCATTATGTAAGGTGCTTTTTAGGCATGTCTAATGCCTCGTACACAAGAGCGGACGGACTAGGTCCTACAGTCTTTCCGACGGACTTTGCAGCGTAGGTCCGCCGGACTTTCAAACGAACGGACTTGGACACATACAATCACACCAAAGTCCGACGGATTCATATGTGATGACGTACGACTGGACTAAAATAAGGAGGTTGACAGCCAGTAGCCAATAGCTACCCTAGCGTCAGTTTTAGTCCGTCAGACTAGAATACAGACGAGCGGATTTTTCGACCGGACTTAAGTCCGTCGGAAAGATTTGAAACATGTTCTATTTCTAGTAGACATGTGCACACTGAAATATTTCGTTTCGGAATTTCGTTTTCGTCTGAAAAATAAATTTATTTAGTTACTCCCGAAATTAGTTTTTATTTATTTCGTTTTTCGTTAAAAATTGCATTCGTCCGAAAATCCAAATTAAGGTCGAATCTGTCATTGAAGGCTTATGGTGTCTGTCGAATGTTCAAAGAAGATTCGATGGAGCAGCTAAACTGTACACAATGCCGTATAGTTTACCTGCTCCGTCGAATCTTCTTAGAACTTTCAACAGACACCATAAGCCAAAGTACGTGTGTACTTAGTTCTAGCTATTTTACTGCTCCACCTCTTTGGTTACAATCAGCCAATAACATTCATCATCATCATTATTTTTATTTATCTTTTCTCCCCTGCGTCGAATCTTTTCTCCCCTACGTCGAATCTTTCCTCCCCTACGTCGAATCTTTCCTCCCCTACGTCGAATCTTTCCTCCCCTACGTCGAATCTTTTCTCTCTACGTCGAATCTTTTCTCTCTATGTAGAATAATCTTGGACTAATAGAGCTAAGGTTAGGCACATTCGACCACAGGTTTAATGGACACAGATTGTTATTGTCATCATCATGTCGAATCTCCTATCTATATCGAACTGTTGTAGCAACGAAAATGAAAATAAAGCATTTGTTTATGTCGGATCTTTCGTTTTTCGGACTCTGCACTTTCGTTATCGTTTGGTAAAACGATAACGAAAATACCTAAAATTCGGACGAAAATGCATTCGGTGACGAAAACGAATGCACATGTCTAATTTCTAGGTCCGTCGGACTTTTGGGAAAAAAGTCCGCTGGAGCCCACACACAATCGAGTCTGCCGGAAAGTCAGCTCGTGTGTACGCGCCATTACACACATTTTACATTAATCCCTGTAGCACTGACAACTGTTGTTTCTAGCTCTATGTGTATTATTCAGTACAATAGTTGTGTTAGTGCCATCTTGTGGACAATTGATAAAGCACAATAAGTTTACTTCTCAGGATTAAGTGACATGGAAGTGATTCACTGTTTACTTCGGAACTGTAGCTTTGACCCACCCACAATGCTCCTGGACAAAGTCAGAACTGAACTGCATTGTGGGAGGATATAAAAGGGTAGGCAGCGGCCATTTTAGCTCTCTTGTGCCTGGGACGCGTGACCTGTCAGCAGGACTCTGTGGGTGTGTGTGTCCCACAGGGTTGCGACCTACCTTGCAAAGGAGCGGAGCAGCTGCAGTATCCTGCGATCGCATCACAGTGAGCCGGACAAGAGACGTGATTGTTCCGGAGGACCTGTGGGGAGTTAACCGAGGACTCCCGGTCGTTTGTGACGGAACAGTGTGATGGCGTGGTGGTGCCTCTTTACTGAACTGAGAACTGCTGAATCGGAGACATCCACCTGCCTGGATCCCGTGTGGTGAGAGGGTTGATAACCAGAAGTTTAATTGAGTATTACACACACATCTTTAGAACTGTACGGAGTGTTGCTGGGACTGATAGTTTCCAAGTTAAGTCTGAGAGTATTACATCCAAATAGACTTCAGCGTTCAAGAGCGGATGTTAGATGTTT
Organism: Lithobates septentrionalis; assembly: GCA_037952835.1. Lineage (NCBI taxonomy): Eukaryota > Metazoa > Chordata > Amphibia > Anura > Ranidae > Lithobates > Lithobates septentrionalis. The sequence goes on along the minus strand of JBBDGP010001766.1, from coordinate 206,016 downwards.
TGTTTCTTCATATAAAGACACCTAGTCACTCATTTGGATTACAATTGTTTTAGTGTGTTATACTACACTACGTAACACCCAGGAGGAACCCTCTATACGGATTACAATTATAAAAGCTAGCGAAGACTGAAGACGTCTGGATTGCCTTTTTCATTGCAGGGCCCTGCATTTTAGTATAGTAACTTTAAAGTCTAGAGCAGGGGGAGCTCCCGGGTATAGATTCATACCAATATATATATATTTCTGTGATTGCATTGATTGTCATATAATTTCTTATACTATCGCACTACGTTGGTGTGATAGTATATTTATTGAAATAACTCTTTATATAAATATATTACTTATTCAAAGAAAGAAGTTATTTTTGGTCATTATTGAAGTTTGTGTGCAGTGTTATCATTTCTCCTACAGGTGGAGCTACCAGTACCCAGGTAGAGGTAATCCTAATTGTAAGTGTATATTGTGGGTTAAAGATAATGCTCATATTATTTCAACACTGCACTACAGTTGTGTCAAGGGGAGTGAACAATTTAAGAAGGGTGTAGAGCAAAAAGGACAGGCCCGCTTAAACCAGCAGCTCCACCGTGAGTTAGTGCTACATCCCTATGGATGCTGTGTTTTACTGAAAATTATACCAATGATGCAGCAAGTAGGACTTTGTTAGTTATTTAGGAATTCATCTAACTAACTAACTGTTTCCTATCAATTCATTTCATTCTGAGCCAGATTTGAAATTTCAGTAGGTATTGGACATGCCAAAATGTATTTTTGATGGTAAGGTTACCAGATTTAAAAAAAAAAAATCAGAGAACACCCTACTGACTATGCTCACTTTTAAAACCACACCCACAAAAACGACTTCCCTCCCCATTTGTGGCCACGCCCACAAAATCACACTACCTTTTTTAACATGCTCTGAAACAATTGGTCACAGACTTTTGGCGCAGGAAACAAGGACGGCCAACATGGTTCCCAAAATGCCTTGAGCTCCAAGAACAGGGCAAATGATACTGCAAATTGTGGGTGTTGCCAAATTGCTGTAACAGTTAGAGGGGCTTAAATGGGTATGGTTAAATAAAACCTGAGCCTATGCTGCTATGGGGCAAGCATACAGAGTGCAGGGGTCGGGACTAAGTAATGAACAGATTACAGTGGTCAGATATAACTAACGCACAGAGAACAAAGGTCAGGAGCAGGTACTGCATCTACTTGAATTTTTCTCTCCCAGATCTACCATCGTGAATATGGACATGGAAACTTAATGACAACCTCTTACAATATACTCTTTGTGAGATAAAATACACCATCAGACATTTTCTCTTAGGTCACCGTAGGGATTATACCTCCTTATCCCTACAGCGAGAATCACTCAAATGTGTATTTAGGGGAGTATTTAATAAACATGTTGCATGTCTGAAGAAAAGTCCTGGAACCCAAATAAATGACCTGCTTCATGACCTTGGAAAAGCACACAAAAAGCACTCTGACCAGGACACACTACTACACTTGTTCACTGCCAGGCAATCACTCCCACAACTCTTTGACAAAAAACCTTAAGATCCCTTTCACATTGAAGCATTTTTCAGGCGCTTTAGGGCTAAAAATAGCGCCTGTAAAGCTCCTGAAAATGCCTCTCAAACCTCCCAGTGTGAAAGCCCGAGTGCTTTCACACTGGGGTGATGCTCTTACAGGACCAAAAAAAAAAAGTCCTGCAAGCAGCACCTTTGGGGCGGTGAAGCAGTGGTGCATAGTCTATGCATCACTGCTTCACCGCCTCTGCCATTGAAATCAATAGGCAGCGCTGCCAAAGCGCCTGCAAAGCGTTTCGGCAGCGGCGCTTTGAGGGTGCTTTTAACCCTTTCATTGGCCGCTAGCGGGGCACTTTTAAGAGATCATACCCATTCCTTCTCTTTAAATCTGGAGACAAGCCTGGCAAACTCCTCTTCCGAGCTATTCATGCTAAAAATAGTAGCAAGGCTATCCCTATGCTGAAAGGCCCACAGTGTTTTCTCACTCACGATCTGAAAAAAAAAGTGGATCTTTAACAATATTTTATTGATAAACTTTACATTATATCTAGGCACTTTGAGGATGTGAATCCTTCTTTGCTCAAATCAAAAATCCAAACATAGTGCATATAGAGGAAAGTGTTCTACTTACTATCCCAACATTAGACATAGATTTTCAGAGCAATCTTTTTTGGGAAGAGAAAGTGGCACTCTCTTTTTCCTCTTTAAAAGTGGGCAATAGCCAAAGCCCCGGCCTAGATGTCTTTACCCCTCACTCTAATAAAATGTCATGGTTCTCTTCCATAACCCCTCTGCTAAAATTTTCAATAAAATAATTTTATCAGACCCTATTAGGATTCATAACGGTCCTTGATAGGGATGTCCCTTATCCCTGCTGCTCTATATTCTTGTTATGGAGCATTTGGCAATTGCACTGTGTAACAACTAGGACATCTCTGGGATTCAAGATGCGGACCATTACTATAAATTGCCTTTATATGCTGACGACCTTCTCTATTATTAAGGAGTTTGACACATTTGGCTCGATCAGCAACTTTAAAGTTAACTTTAACAAAACAAAGGCTCTAAATATATCCATACCCTCATACAATCTTTCCCTTTTCCTGTCGAATTTCTAATTTCACTAGCAGAAGTTTGCTGTGAAATATCTGGGCATCAATATTCCCAAAACTCCACAATATTTAGCAGTGGAGAATTATACTCCTTTGCTCTGTCTTATACATGCTTATTATAAATTATATGACAAATCATGTTTTTCATATAAAGTATAGGATATATCAAAATAATCAAGATGGATATCCTGTCCAAACATCTATATTTCTTTTAAATGGCCCCCATTTTGCCACTATCAGACTTTCTCTCCCAAGTCACCTGTCTCATAAGACCATTTGTATGGAGTCATAAAAAATCCAGGATACATAGACACACCCTTTGTAATGGTGGTGTGCATTGAGCACATGAAAAATGGAAGACGACATCCATTTTGTTCAGGTCTCATACTTGAGGTGATTGTAGCCGTATTAGTGCAATTGTGACAGAGAAAATTGAGTACTGTCCGTGATACTTTTTTTATTTGCACTAACATAATTTTTCATGAGCTTTTGGGGTGTGTCCTCTTCTTCAAGGTCCAAGCAGTACTCACACCCCGAAAGCTCATCCATGAAAAATTATATGCTAGTGCATATAAAAAAAGTTTCACGGACAGTACTTAATTTTCTATGTTCAGGTCTCAGCAATGTTTGTCATAAGAGCAGTGATCTTACCCCCTCCCTCCTCCTTTAATTTATGGAATCTATAGGCTTAATGTTAACACACTTCAAAAGAGCCTGTTATCTCAACTTTGGGACAGCAGAAACTAGCACACAGGCCTTTGCGGAGCTATAAACAGCTAACTGAGTTCTGGCAGGATGTCTGTTTCTGCTGACCAGGCCTATCGTAAAACTATGACCAAATCCTTAGTTCTGTCACCTATAGTTTATAGGGCAATTAAAGCTCTATGATTACGTAGCATGCCATTAAATGTCTACCCAGAACTAATGAGGATCGTAAAAAGCAGGCAAGCTTTATGCGACCTCTCAGAGACCTCTGCCCAATTCACAACTCAACAAAATCCATACACAATTCATAGAATTAAACAGGACCAAGACACAATAATATTAAAGAGTAGTTCTGCTTAAAAAAAAATTAAAAGTCAGCAGCTACAAATACTGCAGCTGCTGACTTTTAATAATCGGACACTTACCTGTCCCAGGGTCCAGCGATGCTGGCACATGAAGCCCCGCTCGCCCCCCCTTCTCTCTGCGGCATTGTAACTGTGGGCGCCCAGCTGTGGCTTCACAGCTGGGCACCCACTGCGCATGCACGCGCCGTGACTGGCCGGGCTATCATCTGGAACCTGTGATGTCCCAGATGTCCCAGATGATTGCCGAGAGGGAGGGGGGAGAAGTGATCTCCCTTCTGGTGCCGCAGTGCGCTGGGAGGAAGTGTGAGCTGGGATCTCCCAAAAAAATGACATGCCAAATGTGGCATGTTAGGGGATCACCTCCCTTCTGTTCAGATCCTGCTTTGCCGGGAGTACGTCTATTGATGTCCTCCCGTGCCCGAGCGGCCTGCCACCAGCTCCTCAGTACCCACCTGTGTCACCTGCCAGTGCCACCAACAGTACACAACAGTGCTGTCTACCAGTGCCCACCAGCACCACCCATCAGTGCCCACAGTGCCACCTATCAGTGCCCACAATCAGTGCCTCATCAACAGTGCTGCACATCAGTGCCACCTATCAGTGTCCATCAGTGTCACCTACCAGTGCCCATCAGTGCCCATCAGTGCCACCTATCAGTGCCACCTATCAGTGCCCATCAGTGCCATCTATCAGTGGTACCTATCAATGCCCATCAGTGCCACCTTATCTGTGCCCATCAGTGCTGTCTTATCTGCGCCCATCAGTACCGCCTCATCTGTCCCCATCGGTGCCGCCTTATCTGTGCCTATCAGTGCCGCCTTAACTGTGCCTATCAGTGCCCATCAGTGCAGCCTATCAGTGCCCACCAGTGCAGCCTATCAGTGCCCACCAGTGCCGACTCATCAGTGCATATAAATGAAGGAGAAAAATTACCTGGTCGCAAAATTTTATAACAAACTATGAAACATGATTTTTTTTTTCAAAATTTTCCATCTTTTTTTGTTTGTTTACCAAAAAATAAAAATCCCAGCTGTGATTAAATACCACCAAAAGAAAGCTTTATTTGTATGAAAAATATGATAACAATTTCATTTGGGTACAGTATGACCACGCAATTGTCATTCAAAGTGCGTCAGCGCTGAAAGGTGAAAATTGGTCTGGGCAGGAGGGGGGTTTAAGTGCCCAGTAAGCAAGTGGTTAAAGCGGAAGTTCCATTTTTGGGTGGAACTCCGCTTTAAGTATATATTTGAATGGGGAATAACATACCAAAAAAAATCAAGGTCATATAGGACTAAGCTAGAGTATACAGAAGGGGAGATAGCAGTCAGCTACCTCCTGGGTGACAAGCTTACTTGAGATACCCTGGGTTTAGTATCCGCTGACACCAAATTCAATGCTGAACCATAATCTATCAGTTTCAAGAATGCAGCTGGTACATATTGGAAGGTATTAATAGTAATATAAAACTTGCACGTGTACACGCTTGCTCCTGTTGAGTGACATATCATGAAACGCATTGAGCTAACACATGTCGTGTTTAAATCGCATACTTCATCCAACCACATCATTGTGGATTCTGTTCATGCATTATGTGTTTGACTATATTCTAATCATGTGCTATCCAATTTTGGGCTTTTCTATATGTATCATGTGCCATTCATTTTTTGGATTATTTATGTATTATGTATTGCTGTACAAAATAAAGTTTTCATTTATTATCCTACTCCATTCAGGTATTTAATTATATGTGTAGTATATCAATTTTCTATCGAATATGAATTATGAGACAAATGTCCTACTCCTTTATATATATTATAGATATGTCAATTATAATGCCACACAACACTTGACCCTCTGCGTATTTCATTTAAAGTCCCGCCTCCCTGTTCTTTTTTGTAGTATAAAACTGTGTGTAAGGGAGGGCCATGATACTGTCAAACCCAGTGACATCCCATGACCACGACTCAGACACTTATCTGGTCAGAAGGCCTCTGTAAACACCCCTTTGATCCCAGAGAAAAAGGAGATACCAAGGCAGTTTGACAGTTCTCATGTACTATCAACCAAGAAACATCTGTCAAGTTATGAGAGCCAATGACACCTTGCTCATCAACTGAACTCTGATAAAACTAAGGACACTTTAAGTATTCTTACTTTTCATCTCCTTTTTATTTCTCTGCTGTTTTTTCTAAAATCATAATTTGTATTGCTAAGATTAGAGGTTTCCTCCTTCTCAGTCAAAAACATTTTAGTAGACTAAATGAATACTATTTTAGTTGACTAAAATACGACTAAAACTAAAACAACTGAGATGACTAAAATACGACTAAAACTAAAATGCCAATTTAGTCAAAAGACTAATACTAAATTGTAATTTGACTTCAAAATTAACACTGGTCTGTAGTGCATGTTCATACCTGAATACCATAAGTACAGTAATAACATATTAGATTTTTCACTCCAGCAGTATATAATGCATTTGGAAATTGTAGAGAAAAGTTAACTAATGCATTACAATTTTTTTTTCCCAATAACATTTTTATTGAGATATGAAAAGATTTAACAGTCATGCACAAAAACAGTGTTACAGATCATACAGGGGGCGTTACCAAGGTCATCCACCACCCTAACATAATGCAGTTCTTAATAGCTTTCATGTATCATGTGCAAAGGAGAAAAGCTGCTATACAATATGAACACAAGCAAGTGTTAAGTACATTCTACAATTTCTGAAGTGGGATAGAAAGCAATAGGAGTACATAAAAGAGAGAATAAATTAAAAAAAATAAAAAATGAGGGGAAAAAACAAAAATAAAACAGTAAATCACAAATAACAGGTGGAAGTCTGGTAATGTGGAAGATATGTTCTGTCTGCTTAAAAATTACTTGTATACCTAATTCAGAATATAGCTAGGTATACGAATACCATTAGAGGTAAACAGTCTGGGTGGGTAACCTTGGGTCAAAGCCAGTCAGCCAGTTCGCAATTTATTGTAGGAATCAGAATATTTGAACAGGAACCACAGCCTCCATAATTTGTTGAATTTTTCTGTGTTCCCTGAGGCAATAGCTGCCATCTCCTCCATTTTGTTGATGGAGTCAACCAAGTGCAGCCACTCCGACACCGAGGGCACCTGTGTGGTTTTCCAATATCTGGGGATGTCAGATTTTGCCGCATTCAGTAGATGCCTGATAATGGATTTTTTGTGTTTGCGTAGGGAGTAATTAGATACGTTTTATGGACAGCATTCTGGTGTAAGTGTAAGTTTTGTCTCAGTGATAGAGCGGATCTGTGAACAAAGGTCAGTCCAAAAGTAAGCAGGGACCCCCACCATATATGCAACATGGTGCCTGTATCTGTGCCAAAGCACCAGCATGTTTCTGGTGTTTCCAGGTACCATGCATGAAGCTTGGCTGGGGTTAGGTACCAGTTTGTCAGGATTTTGTACAAGGTTTCTTGGATATTAGCACCAATAGAGCATTTGTGAGCTAGGGTGCAGGCATTAAACCATTGATCATCTGTGAAGGTAGTTTTGAAAGCTAGTTCCCATTCTTTCCTGTGTTTGCTAATGGTGTCCTCTAGATTGGACTGTAACCAGTTGTATTTAGGGATTTCGCTTTGCTTATAGGGGCTCCCTCAATACACAATTGCTCAAAATATGTCATCTGTCTCATGAAGTGTTTTCAGTTTGCATAACAGCAAATGTAGTCATGGAGTTGTCTGTACTGCCAATGTGTGAAGTGTCTTCATTTAAATTCCACTCGTAGCTGTTCAAATGGTTTAAGTTTATCTTTATCCATACAATGATTGCTAGGGGAGTTGAGTCTTCTCTGTGCAGAAATGATGCCGTGGTGTGACCCAGTGCAAAATCTTGATTGTGTACCAATGGTGTCAAAGGTCCTGGTGAAGAGGCTATCTTGTATTTCTGGGTTATTGTTTGGGAAATTTTCAGAGTCGCTCCTATGGTAGGGTGTGACTTAAGTTCGGCAGGACATGTGGTTTTGGGAATCCAGGGTAAGAACCTTAGAGTGTATCCCAGTCTGCATTCCCTCGACATGTACCCAGTCTTTAGAGTTAATCTGACAATTCCAGTCAATAATACTCACCAGCTGGGTGACAAAGTAATAGTGTTTGATATTTGGTAGGTTTATTCCACCGGCCATTTTTGGTTTAGCCAGCATCTGCATACTAATGCGTGATCTCTTTCCTGCCCAAATAAATTAACGTATTATGGAATTCAGTTGGGAAAAGAACCTTTTAGGTAAGATAACGGGAAGGTTGTGGAAAAAATAAAGCACTCTGAGTAGTATCGTCATCTTCACCACTGCTGCCCTCCCAAAGTAAGAGAAAGGTTTTAAATTCCAGTTTTGGAGATCCTGTTTCAAACTGTGTAGAATAGGGTGGAAGTTTTGTGTATAAAGGTTAGCCAAATTAGGGGTAAGCCATATTCCCAAATATTTAAGTGAAGATGTCACCCATTTGAAGGGGCACTTTGATTGGGTATTTTTTAACATCTTCGGGTTTGAGAGATATATTGAGTGCCTCGGACTTAATGTAATTAATTTTGAGATTGGAAATGTATCCAAAGATATCAAACTCCTTCAATAAGTTTGGGATAGAAATGTGCAGTTGGGTAAGAGTGAAAAGGAGATTATCTGCATAAGCGGCAATTTTGCAGCATGCTTGGCCTAGATCCAGTCCTTTGATGGACAGGTTTCAGTTTACAGTGCATATGAAAGGTTCTAATGTGAGTATAAACAATATTGATGATAAAGGGCACCCCTGTCTGGTACCGTTGCATATCCGTACTTGTTCCGAGAGAGTGCCATTTATTTTCAGTCTGGCTGCAGGGTTTTGGTATAGTGCTGAAATCCAGTTTAACATGTTGGTTTTTAGCCCAACGTGCGTGCACACTGAAAGCATGAAGTCCCAAACTACCCTGTCGAAGGCCTTCTCTGCGTCGCGTCAGTAGACAAGAAAAGGCCCCCTCTAGTGTGTCCCTTATGGAGGTGGATTAGGTTTAATGCCTTTGTGACATTATCATGCGCCTCCCTGCCCGGCATGAAACCCACCTGCTCCTGGCCAATGATATCTGGGAGGTATGTGCCAAGTCTCATTGCTATGAATAAAATAAATTGAACAAGGATATTGTCCTATAACTGGAACAGTAGGGTCCTTGCCGGGTTTGGGAAGTACTGTAATGTGAGCCATAGTGAAATATGGTGGTAGAACTTGGGAAATTCTTAGAAAGTTTAGTGTGTTAAGCAGTGGTTTTGCGATTAGCGGGGTAAAGGTTTTGTAGTATATGGCCGAAAAGCCATCCGGACCCGGGCTCTTACAGTGTTTCAGTGTTTTGATTTCCTGTAAAAGTTTGGTCATGTCAATGGGCTTGTCAATGTCATCTGCCTCAGAGAGAGATAAACTTGGTAGCCCACTTTGTTCTAGGTATTGCTGTATAATTTGCGGCCTAGAGCCCTCTAGGGATGCTGGTTTGTGGGGTGAAGGTAAATTATAAAGTTTAGAATAGAAGCTGTGGAATTCCAATGCTATTTGTTCCATGACATGTATCAATTTAGTGTCTTGGGCTTTGATCTGTGAGATATGGGTCGAGGATCGGATATCTCTCAATGCTCTAGCTAGAAATGTACTGCTTTTATTGTCATGCTCGTAAAAAAATCCCCTTTTGAGGAACAGTATTCATTTAGCTTTGAGATCTAATTTGGCTTGTAGTTCCTTTCGTGCCGTCAGAAGTTCACTAGCAGACTTGCTACTGATCTCTTATGTTGTGTTTCTAATTTGGATATTGTATCTATTAGAGATCACAGTTCCTGTTCAGGAGAGGCTAGGCTAATTGATTTCCCTTGCACCACACATTTATGTGCCTCCCAAATGGAAAGTACAGAGACACCATCAGCGGTGCTTTCGTGAAAATACGTACGTATGGCTTCTGAAATAGGTTTCACAGTCATGGGATCAGTCAGCAGAGTGGGACTGAGTCACCACATGCAGGGTTTTGTAGGGGCATCATGCAGTTGTAATAAAACCGAGGTAGGTGCGTGATCTGAAAATGACTATATGGGCTTCTTTTGAAGTCGTCAGGTCCCTCTGTGAGATGAAAATGTAATGTATTCTCGAGTATTTATTATGGACCGTGGAATAGTAAGTAAAATCTTTCCTTTGCGGATTAGTCACACTCTATGAATCTACCAAGGTCAGAGAATGTAACATTACCTTGATTCTTTTGAGTATGCGAAAGGCAATGGCTAATTTGCCATTGGAGGTGTCCTGAAGAGGACCCAATGGAATATCGAAATCCCCCCCACGGACAATGCATCCAGAGGCGAACCAGGCCAGTTCATCTACTATTTCACGACAGAAAGAGATGTATGCAGTATTAGGAAAATACACATTGGTTAGGGTGATTGGAAGATTCCCCAGCTTCCCTTTAAGAAAGAGATACTGATCTGCTAATTGTTGCATAAGCTCAAATCCTGAGTCTCTTCCTATTAGTATGGAAACACCTTTAGTCTTGGCCACCTTATTAGTGGCATGAAAACTTTAGTGAAAAAATGATCGGTCAATTTGGGGACTGAAGATGTTTTGAAGTGTGTTTCTTGTAGATACACAAAGGTCGCCTTCTCCTGCCTAGGGCTTCTTTTTTCAGGTAAATTCAGCCCCCTGACAATATGTGTGATCACGGTAGGGCGCCTGCCCAGAGAAGAATAGGGCATGTTGAGTTCAACTACGGACGGACTAATGTTCCAGAGAAAAGAAAGAAAGGAAAAAAAAGGGGGGGGGATGAGATTATCTCCACCTATCCAAGGATCAATAGTAAAGGAAGAATGTTCCTGTAATATACCTCTGGGTAATGACACCGAGAGGTTCAATGAAGAATTTGGGACTGTGGGAGGGTAAATAGTAACTATGCAAGTTTTGGAAAGGATACGGTGAGCCACTTTCGGGGTTGTGGGAGGGACGTGCGTGAGTCAAAAACTAACCTATTAAGGGAGCAAATTCAGTAAGGTCTACAGAGAGGGCTTAATTTTATCCTCTCGGCTCCTATCAAAAAGTAAAGCTTTTTTGAAAAATTGTGAAAAAAAAAATTGTGTATTTATAAACGGGAACATATGCCCCACCAGGGGGTCTATCTTGGGTAGGTATGCACAAAGAGAGAGAGAGAGAGAGAGAGAGAGTAAAAAATAAAACATAAGTCGCAGCGATCTGATAAGTAACCGTGTGTTTGGGGCGCACTAGACATACCCAGAAACCATAACATGACATGTAATTGCCCCTGTTCTTCCCCCCAGGTAAGGTCTTAGAGTTCCAGGAGAAAACATCATTAAACCAACTTAACATAATATAACATTTAAAGTAACAACCTAGTGCATGTTATACCACTCTGGTGACTAACTAGCTGAAATATGACCACTGTAGTGATATAGCCATATATCAGTATTAGTGATATAGTATCCCCTCCTGCTTCCTCGTAAGCTGACTGGGAGTCCTCACTGAAATCATCCTCTCCACGAGGCAGCACCATCTTACCCGAGGCCTTTCGACACTGCAGCTGTGAGTTGAAGATCTCCGGGATGCTGTGAGTCCCGGAAAGGGGTGCTTGGTGCCGGGATAGGTTACCAGAGATGTAGCGAGTGACTCTCCTCATCTCACAGCTAGATAGCTTTGGCCTTTAAGCCGTAGGAGCTGAGGGTGAAACAGAGCTCTTCTATCTTGCTGCCATTGACGCTGTGTGTCAAGCCATGCCCCCAATGCATTACAATTTAATTACACCCATTCAATTTTAGACAACTAAAATGAGTTTTAATCGACTAAAATGTACTGGAGATTTAGTCGATTAAATAAAACTAAAACAACTGCAGAAGACTAAAATGGGACTAAAATGCCATTTTAGTCCTAAGACTAAAACTAAATCAGAATTTGCTGCCAAACATAACACTGGTTCTCTGCAGTCATGCACACCCCACTTTTAAAATAACAATGATCAGACATCATGGTTACTCAAATTCTACAAGCTAGAAAGCTTCCTTCATCAACACAGCTATTACCATCATACTATAACTTCCCTACAGCCTTGCTGAAAATTTCTCAGGCTTCTCACTATCTTAAAGTAAACCCTCACCTTGTAAAGCAACCCATTCAGTTTATAATAGAAATTATGGTCTTCCCAGTGAATTGCTGTGCAGAGGGGAGCATGTCAGGAAAAGTCTGATCATTAGAGGAGAGCAGGCTGAGTTTCCAGCACAGCCAGAGAACTGACCACCATTAATAGTAAAGCAGAGGGACTGGCAGGAACACCAGGGATTTCACATAAAGGAAGCAATGCAAAGAGAACAGGATATGAAAAAGGATACTTTTTCATACAAGTACATGGTACAGCAGGCACATATCAGGAATATGAAATGTTGAGTTTGTATAGTCCTAAAGTCGCTAACAACTCAACTGAACTCAATTAATAGACCTCTTATGCCCTTCAAATCTCTACTGATTCCACAAACAAACCTGACCACTTCATCTCTACAATCTATAACCTCTTTATTACTGAAAATCAACCCGGTGCTCCAAGCTTTGCTACTAGTGACCACAACAAAAGACCTTGACTGCCAGAAAGCATTGGTTTTTATCCAGAAGTTGTTGATCTGCTCAAAGGCTCAGATGTGAAACTACAAGATCTTGTCTAGATGTTACTGTTGCCCTTCTATCCTTTATTAAATTAATTACGCTCTTGCAGATATCTGCTGCCATTGTTCCTCTGCTGAGGGTACAATGACACATATATGGAGACATGCCGTCTTACCACTCCTTTCTGGAACAGATTTTTCAGCTATATAACAATCTTACTGGAGATGTTATTTCTAACACCCTTCAAATTACCTTATTGAATATGATACCATGATCCTATAAATAAATTAAACAAAGATTACTATGTAATTTCCTGACAGCGGCCACATTTGCAAAATTCTAATAGCCTTTAAATTGACAGGATGGATATGTAAGATAGGCACCATTCATCAAATAGCAAGGATGCTATTCCAAGCTAGGGGTTCTAATGATACATGCCTGATTACTTGGGCTATTGACATATTTGGACTATAGGAATAATGTTAAAGTTACCCAACCTTAATAATTACACGTGACCAAAATCCCACAAGATAGGCAGAGTTCTATTACTGAGTTTATATCTATACATGCTTTCTTTCTTTTTCTTTTCTTCTACTCCATTTTTCTTCTTTAATCTATTCCTTTATGCTTAAATACAAGTGCCCTGAGGGGCAGAGATCCTTGGGTGGATTAGCCTGGTGGATTTGAACTTCCCACAGTCCTACAGCTTCTCTGATGTGTATCCCTAAAATGCTAGAATAATACACAAAGTTCCATCATCACTTTTATATAAAATGTCATTTTTAGAATATAATTTTCAATTAGTTGTCCAGGAATACACATATTGTATGTATTGTTTCCATTTCTATTGCATTGTCTGGAGGCTCTCTGATACAAATGTAGTATATTTATTTCTGTACCCTTTTAAAGGGAATTTACATTTACATGTCTTCTTTGTATATGACCCTGTACATTTTTCTGCAAAAATTAAAAAAAAGAGATGAAACTGAAATATATTGTGCCTCTTTCCTTGGCTTGGTGGCTCATTAATTTCTTAATGTGAAAATCCCAGCATCCTGAACTGTTCCCAGGAAGCTGCACTAATGCTAACCTATATTTTATAGCACCTCATATTTAAAAATAAAATAAAATACAGTACATATAAACATATATACACACACACACACGTACATTTTCTTTTTGGTTTCCTTTCATACAGTACAATATTACATTTGCTTATTTCATTTCAGGGCTTTGCATTGAAATATTTACTCTGTATCCCATCTAAAATTGCTTTGTGAATAGATCTCAATTATAAGTGTTATGATTCGGCTAGAGAACTGGGCTAAATAACATAATGCCCCGTACACACGGTCGGACTTTGTTCGGACTGTCCGACAACAAAATCCTAGGATTTTTTCCGACGGATGTTGGCTCAAACTTGCCTTGCATACACACGGTCACACAAAGTTGTCGGAAAATCCGATCGTTTTGAACGCGGTGACGTAAAACACGTACGTCGGGACTATAAACGGGGCAGTGGCTAATAGCTTTCATCTCTTTATTTATTCTGAGCATGCGTGGCACTTTGTCAGTCGGATTTGTGTACACACGATCGGAATTTCCAACAACGGATTTTGTTGTCGGAAAATTTTATATCCTGCTCTCAAACTTTGTGTGTCGGAAAATCCGATGGAAAATGTGTGATGGAGCCTACACACGGTCGGAATTTCCGACAACAAGGTCCTATCACACATATTCCGTCGGAAAATCCGACCGTGTGTACGGGGCATTAGAGTTGGCTTAAATTTAACAATTTATTCCTAGGCGCATGCGCAGCAGCTTGTCGGATGGACGTTTGATCCGGGAGCTCTGCTTCACTCTGGCAGTTTAGCCTCTTCGCAGCTGCTTTCACGGCAGAACCCCGGCCAATGACATGGCTCGCGGATAGGGGAAGACACAGGGAGCACCGGGATGGCTGGGGAATCAGCAAGGAGGGATATTTCGCGCTTACTGGATGCCGGACTGGGACCCGCGGCCTCAGCAAAGATGGCGCCCACTACCAATTCATGAGGGGGAGAGCTAGGGACAGAAGACTCCATTGCAGAGTAGGATGTCTGCTCTGGCGGACCGCCGGGCCACGCAGTGAGTACTCACTATCACCACGATCTGTCACTCACCTCCACTGAATCTCTCATAGGCAGAACTCTGGGGGACATGCCTCTCACCCCCATGGAAGATATCACTAACACCCCAGAAGGATGTGGTGCCTCCACATGGGGCCTCCCCTCTACGCCCCAGAACTTCTCCTCCATGATGGAAATGTTCTCTACAATGCTCTCCAGAGGACTGTCCCAGACCGCTGCCCAAATCACCACTGCCATCCAGGCTGATTTACACAATTGAGGCCATTAAAACCAAAACAGAGCAGACAACACACAGTGAACCAAAACACAGCCCACATTCAGGAACTGCATGATCAGCTAGATATCGCCTTTTCAAAAATTGATGATCTCGAAAACAGATCATGCAGATACAATTTCAGAATTAGGGGGGTCCCCGAAACATTCAAGGACCCAACCAAATAGCTCTCCTTAAGGAGCTTATCCCTAACATCCCAGAACACCATCTGGGGATGGCCCGAGCCTTACAACCACCCCACCAAGATGGCCTCCCCAGAGATATTATCGTTAAGCCACATTTCTACAAAGTAAAGGAGGAAGCTATGCACCCCTCCCGGGAGGAGGGTTCCCTCTCTTTTCAGGGGCACCCGAAACAAATCTTTGCAGATTTATCACCCTTTACCATTCAGAAACGGAGATCTCTGAAACCACTCCTCCTCGTGCTGACAGAGAAATCGGTCACATATAGATGGTCATTCCCTTTTCGTCTAACCTTCTCCCTGCACAACAAACCATACGGCTTCTCGTCCTTCACAGAAGGCGAAAGACTGCTACTGCCCCTGGGCCTCATCTCTCAGGATACTGTGACAGCTCCAGCTACCAAGGGTCCCAACTCGTCTTATAAGAGACCACCACAGTCCAGTTCCATCGCACCACTTGGAAGAAATGCCGATCCAAGAAATCCAAAGACTCTAGACCACGCTAGTTCGTGTCCGTTGCCCGGGTCTATCCAAGGCCCCTAATTGACTCTCCTTGATCCGGATGGATCCTCCTAAAGAAGTACTCTTTTCCTCTCCTCAGTGAGCCAAACCGCGCTTGGCACAGCCCTTCACACTCCTTCACTATTAAGGGGGAGTGCAGAAGGCACTGCTTTATGTTTTTCTTTTTTTATTTCAGGTCCTCGAGGCTGTTCCTGACCGTGGACTTAAACCGATTCCTATTTCGTTCTAATTAGTTCTCAAAGTTTATTATGGTTAATGCCTAACATATAGAGTCGTACTTATAGCTTTGGCAGGGAAATTTTTATACCATGTTTTTAATTGTTTAATCGGCTGAGGTGACAGGTTGGGAGTTTTCTCTTGACTTGCCACCCACTATGTCATGCTAGGTTGGGCTTTGTCGGGGCCGAGATCGGGACTAGCCCTTCCCATCAAAAACCTTTAGATACCTTTGGGTTCTTATTGCCTATTGTACTCCGATGTTCACATGTTTTGCTTCTCTTTTTTCTTTCCAGAAGGTCCACCTCTCATCCACTTGCTCTTCTCTTCTTCTCCTCTCCCTAGGTCACATAGAAGTCGCTCTCTCTCTCCGGGTCCGAATATCCCTCTGGTCTGCTTTCAGTAAGACACACACAGATGGTGCAGCTACCCCTCTTTCTGATCCATGCACATAGATAACCCCTCAACACTACCGTTACACATAGTCACACATAGTCACACATAATGTGCAGGGCCTTAATTCTCCTATCAAAAGGAGAAAACTGTTCAAGCTATACCAATCCCAAAAGATAGACGTCCTCCTGCTACAAGAGACCCATTTCCCCACTTCTTTCAACCCCTCCTTTTTGCATCAACACTATCCCCAGTTCTTCCTCTCTGATGCAATGAAGAAAACAAATGGAGTATGCATATGTTTCTCCAAACATTTGAAATTCTCCATGTCGTCGGTTTTCAGGGACCCCGCAGACAGATATATTTTGGTAAGAGGTTGATTAATGGAACACTATACTCCTTCATTTCATTCCTTCATTTCATTCTACACTCCGAATAGTGGCCAAAAAAGATTTTTTTCATCCCTGCTGATATCTCTCTGACATTACTCCGCCCCTCACCAGACCTATGCCAGAATAGATCATGTATTTATACAAGCCTCACACATTCTGCTTGCTGTTAAATCAACTATTAGGGACTCCCCATCTCAGACCACTCCATGGTAATGCTATCTCTGAAATATTCCAACAACTCGAACAGAGAATTTACATGGTGACTTAACGAATCGCTCCTAAGTAACCCGGTGCATTGCACCCTTCTAGAAAAAGACATTTATGATTATTTTCTTCTGAATGACAATGACACAACTACTCCAGCTACTCTGCGGGCAGCTCACAAGGCTGTAATGAGAGGCAAGCTCATTCAGTTATCATCATGCTTAAAACGAGAGCATCAAGCCTCAATAGATAGATAGACTCACCAAGGCATTTCATACAATAAGCAAGTGACATAAACAGAACCCCACCCAAGTCTCTCTTCATGAACTGGAGGCAGCCTGACTAAACCTACACTTGACCCTTACCACTGAGGCCAAAAAGTGCCTCAGATGGTCTAGCGCACGGTTTTATTCCCAAAAGGAAGCTCTAAACTAGTGACCAAACTCTCTCCCAAACCATGTTCTTTTGCTTTTCCCAAAATCCGCACACCCTCTGGAACTTTAACACAGAACCCCCAACGTGTTATGGAGTGCTTTCATGAATTCTACGCTAACTTCTATAAAGCCAATAGTTCCCGCTCCCACACCCGACTGGAAGAATTCCTTGATAAAATAACTCTACCCAAACTCTCGAATGACCATACAGCCATCTTGGAACAGCCTATTACCTCACCCGAAGTCGTTAATTCCATTAAGTCCCTCAAACAGGGTTCCGCCCCCGGCCCAGATGGGTTTTCAGTGGGCTGTTATAAGAAGTTTTCGGTTATCCTATCACCTTACCTGGTCCGGTTCTTCAACTCTCTCCATGTGGGTACTCCATTAGAAAAGTCCTTAAACCTGGCATGCATATCTGTGCTCCCTAAACCGGGCAAAGACCCAAGTGTGATTGGCAACTATAGCCCAATTTTTTTTTTTCAATATCTTTATTTATTCAAACAGTTTTCAATTTTAACATTACAACACCTACAATAATAAAAACAATCATACTAAGAACACATATACACCATGGATAATGATTATTTACTATACTCTAATCCATCACTGATCGCCTATGCTCAAACATCAAACATCCTAACAGTCGATCCCAACCAATTAATCATACTATGCCATTCATACCTAACCCACAAAACAAAAAAAACAAAAAAAACAAAAAAAAAAAAAAAGGGGCATATATTCCCATATCCCTACGGGTACCTAGCCTCCTATGGATCACATAGTAATTCTGCCGAGGCGCTATATGTTACCCACCCCTTCCAAATATCCGTTGTCCGTTTAATCTGTTTATTGGATCCTTCCTCTCTCACCTTTCTGTCTTCCAGGGTCCGCATCTCCGTCATCTCACACTCCCACTCTACCATAGAGGGTGCATCTGTACATTTCCATTTTCTGGCTATACACGTACGGGCAGCCGTTAGGAAATATTTTAATGGGCCTTTCTTTATACTTTTCATTGATCCAGGGATCATGGATAATACTGCCATTTGTATATCTGGATATATTTCCCTCGCTGTCATGGCCCTAAAAATTTCGAAAATTTTCTGCCAGAATGGAAGGATTTTAGAGCAATAGTACCAAATATGGGACATTGTACCACGTCTTTCCTGACACCTCCAACATACTTCTTTATTCGTAGGGTTTATCCTATAGAGGTCTACGGGGCACTTATACCATCTAGCTAAAATCTTATAGTTTCTTTCTTGATGTTTAGTTGAAACAGAGAGTTTGTGCGTGACTGCTAAGGCTTTTTCCCATTCCTTCCTGGGGATCTCCATCCCCAGTTCCTCTTCCCACTTCTTAATATATGGTAACTCCAACTTCTGGCCGTCCTCAATTAAGATTTTATATACTTTTGATAGCACGTGCGAGGGTCTTTCAGCTTGAGTAAAGATTTCTTCTAGCTCCATTAGAGGTCTGGTTATTTCTACTTCACCGATATCATATCTATGTCACTCTATACCATGTTTAAGAATATACATACTATCTTAATGGCCTAAATAAGCCATACCTAAATGAAGGGGGGGAGAGAGAGAAAAAGAAAGAGAAAAAAAAAAAAAAGGGGAGGGGAGGGGAAAAACCTCCACCTCCCCCTATACCCTAGCGTCTAACGCGTAATATTTAGTACAGTGCTTATCCCTATACAAAAACAAACCATTACATCTTACTTTGGACCAATGTTAGTGCTCAAAATTATAACCAAAACCTATGCGTTTCATATAAAAATCGAGACAAAAAAAAAAAAAAAAGGGGGGGATCCCCCTACTTACCCCCTCTCACATGCGTACATCATTCAGTGCAAAAACTAACATTATGCATAATGTATCAAAACAAAAATACCCTCATCATCGGTGCTACTATTAAATATTAAAACCATCATCTGTGAAAAACCTAAAATCAAGAATCTGATATACCCTCTTGTATTGATATACAGAAAAAAAAAAAAGAAAAAAAAAAAATATGTAAATGTGAGTACCTATATTTTCGAATAAAAAGAAGTACTATTTACGAAAACGGGATTACACTATTGGCTCTCTTCCTGCTTTATCATCCTTTACATCCCCCCCGCACTACATCTGAGGGAACCCCATCCTAGGATCTAGGTCGGTGAGG
Source organism: Lithobates septentrionalis (assembly GCA_037952835.1). Lineage (NCBI taxonomy): Eukaryota > Metazoa > Chordata > Amphibia > Anura > Ranidae > Lithobates > Lithobates septentrionalis. Next base: position 186,753 of record JBBDGP010001766.1, on the reverse strand, counting down.
GATGCGCTGGAGCCCCTAGGTGGATGCTACAAAAGCTCTCCTGGTTACATGCTTTTGCCCTATTACCTTAAGGTAAGGGGCCATTACCCACTTGAGTGTCTACACACGAAGAAGCACCTGATGTGATTCACCTTAGCACTTTAATTGCAACATGTGCATGCTAGGACGTTGCTGTCACATATTTTAATTTCAAAAGGACTTTTTTGTTTTGTGAACGTTTTTTCAATTTTTTTCATTGTTTTTCATTTTTTCCTCTTTTCATTTTTCAATTTTTGGGACATTTATCGTATCAAATTCTGATGATGTTCTGCACATTATGCACTTTATGTAAAGTATAGCAAACTACTACCCCACTGTTTAGAGGTTTTCACATTGCACTACTGTTTGCACTATACACACTGCCACTTTTTGAGCTGCGGATGTACACAGCTCCAACCACTCTGCACTTTATTTAGGATTGCATTTCAGATACTGATTTTAAGTCAGCTATTTACTACGGTCATTTACTCTTCAATATGTGTGTTTTATTTTATTAATCTTTGTCACGTTTTATGCTATTTATATCCAGAATTATTATACGCACCACTCTCCATTAGTCACTTAACCAGTCTTAATATTATTTTTACTTTTATTTTTATTTTTCTGGTGATACAAGTTATGATTATCACCTAAGCCACACTGGTTTTTGTATTTAGGATTAGCGCAGCACCACCCATTTACATATGTATAAATATTCGTCATTAGGGATGAGCCGAACACCCCCCGGTTCGGTTCGCACCAGAACCCGCGAACGGACCGAAAGTTCGCACGAACGTTAGAACCCCATTGACGTCTATGGGACTCGAACGTTCGAAATCAAAAGTGCTCATTTTAAAGGCTAATTTGCATGGTATTGTCCGAAAAAGGGTTTGGGGACCCGGGTCCTACCCCAGGGGACATGTATCAATGCAAAAAAAACTTTTAAAAACGGCCGTTTTTTCGGGAGCAGTGATTTTAATGATGCTTAAAGTAAAAAAAAAAAAGTGAAATATTCCTTTAAATATCGTACCTGGGGGGTGTCTATAGTATGCCTGTAAAGTGACGCGTGTTTCCCATGTTTAGAACAGTCCCTGCACCAAATGTCATTTTTAAAGGAAAAAATCTCATTTAAAACTGCTTGCGGGTTTAATGTCATGTCGGGTCATGGCAATATGGATGAAAATCAGTGAGACAAACGGCATGGGTACCCCCCAGTCCATTACCAGGCCCTTTGGGTCCTGTATGGATATTAAGGGGAACCCCGCACCCAAATTAAAATAAGGAAAGGCCCTATATACTCTGAACAGCAGTATACAGGCGGTGAAAACAAGACAGGGACTGTAGGTTTGTTGTTAAGTAGAATCTCTTTGTAATTTTCAACGGGTACATTTTTAACGTGTTTAGCTCCAGCCAAAAAATCTTTTTTAAGCTTTTTGGAAAACATAGGGAAGGGTTATCACCCCTGTGACATTTGTTTTGCTGTCTTTCCTCCTCTTCAGAAGATTTCACCTCACTTTTTTGTCCCAATGAAAAATGTTTTTTGAAAATTTGGGTTTTTTTGTGGAACAAGGATTGGAAAGCATCAGTGGAAAGGAGAAATTGTTTTCCCATATTAACTCTTACAGGAGAGAATTTCCCTTCCTAGGGGTAGATTTCATCTCACTTCCTGTTGTCTCCTTCCGTTTGCAAGTAGGAGTCGTTTGTAAGTTAGATGTTTGAAAGTAGGGTCCTGCCCTATATACTCAGCAGAAATTTGGGCCTTAGGTGTTGCTGTGGCCACAACACTGTAAGCCCTCACAGGGCCCTGCTGTGAAATATTAGATCAAGAATTGTAATTACATGCCCCTGTTGAACAGGAGCTGAAAAATTAGGCCTTAGGCACTAGGGCTGCGCATCTTCACTGGTCTCACGATTCGATTCGATTACGATTATCTGGTCAACGATTCGATTCGATTCGATTCCGCGATGCATCACGATGCATCACGATTACCGACGAGCTCCCACTTCCGCTTGGGCCGCCTAGGTGGCCCTTCCACCCTGCAATCTTCTGGGACACATCACAGTTCCCAAAAGATTGCCCGGCTATGCAGGACAGCACAGTGAGACATGCGCACCCGGCTGTGAAGCTGCAAGCTGTCACAGCCGGATGCCCACAGTAGTATTGCCAGCGCTGTGGACAGGCGGGGGAGAGAAGGGAGGGTTTGGGTGGCCACGTCGCTGGATTGTGGGACAGGTGAGTGTCTTTTTATTAAAAGTCAGAACATGCACTTTTTTTGTAGCTGCTGACTTCTAATAAACAAAAAATTGACTGGAACTCCGCTTTGAATTAAAAATAACCTCACTCCCTAAAAAGTGCACTAATCCGGTGCACTACAGGGTACAGACATTCACACACACTGCTGCTGGGAGGTCAAAAGGGAAAGAATCCACAGATGACAAACAGCCCTGTGAAGTTCCCTGTACTGTCTCTGTGCTGACCAGTGGCGGCTGGTGCTCAAAATTTTTTTGGGGGGTGCAAACAAACTGAAAAATACTGAACCTCCCCCGTCAAACGCAGCCATCTGTGCCCGTCAAACGCAGCCATCTGTGCCCGTCAAACACAGCCACTTGTGCCCGTCAAACGCAGCCACTGTGCCCAAACGCAGCCACTTGTGCCCGCCAAACTCAGCCACCTGTGCCCAAACTCAGGCACTTGTGCCAGCCAAACTCAGCCACCTGTGCCCAAACGCAGCCACTTGTGCCCGCCAAACTCAGCCACCTGTGCCAAAACGCAGCCACTTGTGCCCGCCAAACTCAGCCACCTGTGCCAAAACGCAGCCACCTGTGCCCAAACTCAGCCACTTGTGCCCAAACTCAGCCACTTGTGCCCGCCAAACTCAGCCACCTGTGCCAAAACTCAGCCACTTGTGCCCGCCAAACTCAGCCACCTGTGCCAAAACGCAGCCACTTGTGCCCGCCAAACTCAGCCACCTGTGCCAAAACGCAGCCACTTGTGCCCGCCAAACTCAGCCACCTGTGCCCAAACTCAGCCACCTGTGCCCAAACGCAGCCACCTGTGCCAAAACGCAGCCACTTGTGCCCACCAAACGCAGCCACCTATGCCCAAATGCAGCCACCTGTGCCCAAATGCAGCCACCTGTGCCCACCAAACGCAGCCACCTGTGCCCAAACTCAGCCACCTGTGCCCAAACTCAGCCACCTGTGCCCAAACGCAGCCACCTGTGCCAAAACGCAGCCACTTGTGCCCACCAAACGCAGCCACCTATGCCCAAATGCAGCCACCTGTGCCCACCAAATGCAGCCACCTGTGCCAAAACGCAGCCACCTGTGCCCACCAAACGCAGCCACCTGTGCCCAAATGCAGCCACCTGTGCCCGCCAAACGCAGCCATCACTGACCCCCCCCCCCCCAATTACTTTCTTTTAATAATTATATTACAAAGGATGGTGTGCCCCCGCTGTATGTGCTTTTAAAAAACGTTGTCACATCATACCAAATTTCGCCGGTATACGATCATGTGACTCCCGGCCGTCCCGCCCCTCTCCGCTCTCCTCTTCCCTCTCCGCTCTCCGCTCACGTGTCTCCTGAGTCCTGACGTCAGCGGGGAATTCTCAGTCCCGCCCGCTGACTATAGTTATCGTATCAGAAGAGAGGCGGGCGGGACTGAGAAATCCCCGCTGACGTCAGGACTCAGGAGACGGAAGCGGAGAGCGAAGAAAAGAGCGGAGAGGGGCGGGGCGGGCCGGGAGTCACATGATCGTATACCGGCGAAGTTCGGTATGAAGTTAAATTGTTTTTTAAAAAAGCACATACAGCGGGGGCACAGTGCACACCATCCTTTGTAATATAATTATTAAAATAAAGACGGTTTAAAAATTTTCTCGAGCGCTTTCCCGGGAGGGGCGGGGCTACTAATGACGTCACCAAACATCGATTTTCGGGGTTTTATGCATCGATGCCGCATCGGGGACACCCGAATCGCGATGCATCGATGCAACGATTAATTTCAGCACCCCTATTAGGCACTGGTGCTGGTGCCACAACACTGCAACCCCTCACAGACACTCTAGTTGGAACGCAGGAACGAGCCCTGCTGCAAAGTATTGCATCAAAAATTGTAATTACACGCCCCTGTTAGACAGGGGCAGAAAAATTGGGCCTTAGGCACTGGTGCTGGTGCCACAACACTGCAACCCCTCACAGACACTCTAGTTGGAATGCAGGAACGAGCCCTGCTGCGAAGTATTGCATCAAAAATTGTAATTACACGCCCCTGTTAGACAGGGGCAGAAAAATTGGGCCTTAGGCACTGGTGCTGGTGCCACAACACTGCAACCCCTCACAGACACTCTAGTTGGAATGCAGGAATGAGCCCTGCTGCAAAGTATTGCATCAAAAATTGTAATTACACGCCCCTGTTAGACAGGGGCAGAAAAATTGGGCCTTAGGCACTGGTGCTGGTGCCACAACACTGCAACCCCTCACAGACACTCTAGTTGGAATGCAGGAACGAGCCCTGCTGCAAAGTATTACATCAAAAATTGTAATTACACGCCTCTGTTAAACAGGGGCTGAAAAATTGTGCCTTAGGCACTGGTGGTGGCGCCCAGAACCAAAAATGTTCTTACAAGCTATCAGCGCGATGATTGAGGAGGAAGAGGATAATTACTCAGGGATAGTCACTCAGCATCAGCATAGGCAGTCTTTGAAGGGATCTGAGATTTCAAAAAAAATTATTCGGTTACATCAGCATCAGGTGCTTGGTAGCTGGTGGTGATCCAAGACTGATTCATTTTTATGAAGGTCAGCCGATCGACCGAGTCGGTGGACAGACGCACCCTGTGATCGGTTACCACGCCTGCAGCAGCACTGAATGTGCGTTCCGAAAGAACGCTGGATGCAGGACAGGCCAGTAGCTCAATTTCATACTGTGCAAGCTCTGGCCAGTGATCCATCCTCAAGACCCAGTAACCCAGAGGATTTTCGGTGGGAAAGGTGTCCAAGTCTGATCTTGCCCCTAGGTATTCCTGCACCATGTAAAACAGACGCTGGCGATGGTTGCTGGAACCGATCATACCTTGGGGCTGCGGACCAAAAAATTGTCTGAACGCATCGGTCAGACGGCCACCTTCTCCACCGCTCCTTCTTTGACTCACCGAAGCCTCAGCAACACGTTGTCCAGAAACAGGAGTTTGTAACCTCCCAGTCTCTGGGAACGCGTTGCACAGACCTTTCTGCAAGGCCTCCCGAAGATGTTTCATCCTCTGCTCCCTCTGCGATGGCAAGATAAGGTCCGCAACCTTACCCTTGTAACGTGGATCAAGGAGGGTTGCCAGCCAGTATTGGTCCTTCTCCTTGATACCACGAATACGAGGATCCTTACGCAGGCTTTGCAGGATCAGGGAGGCCATGCAGCGTAGGTTTGCTGAGGCATTCGGTCCGGAGTCCTCTGGGTCACTAAGGACAACAACGTCCGCAGCCACCTCCTCCCAGCCACGTACAAGTCCATGTGTTCCTTGGGACTGATCCCTTAAAGACTGCTGATGCTGAGTGCCAGGCTCCACCTCCATACTGACACAATCTTCCTCCTCCTCCTCCTCCTCCTCGTCCTCTTCCTGTGTGATCGACGGGCACGCAGGAACACTGTCTGGATAAAGGGGGCCTTGAGAGCTAAGGAAGTCCTCCTCTTCCTGCCTCTGTTCTGCCTCAAGTGCCCTGTCCATTATTCCACGCAGCGTGTGCTCCAACAGGTGGACAAGGGGGACAGTGTCACTGATGCATGCACTGTCAGTGCTCACCATCCTCGTGGCCTCCTCGAATGGTGACAGGACAGTGCATGCATCCCTGATCATGGCCCACTGGCGTGGGGAAAAAAAAACAAGCTCCCCTGACCCTGTCCTGGTGCCATAGTCGCACAGGTACTCATTGATGGCCCTCTGCTGCGTGTGCAGCCGCTGCAGCATGGCCAACGTTGAGTTCCACCTGGTGGGCATGTCACAGATTAGGCGGTTCTTGGGCAGGTTAAACTCCTTTTGGAGGTCCGTCAGCCGAGCACTGGCATTATATGACCGGCGGAAATGCACACAGACTTTCCTGGCCTGCCTCAGGACATCCTGTAAGCCCGGGTACCTGCCCAAGAACCGCTGCACCACCAAGTTAAGGACGTGAGCCAAACAGGGCACATGGGTCAGTTGTCCCTGTCGGAGGGCAGAGAGGAGGTTGGTGCCATTGTCGCAAACCACCATTCCTGCCTTAAGTTGGCGTGGCGTCAACCACCTCTGAACCTGCCCCTGCAGAGCTGACAGAACCTCTGCCCCAGTGTGGCTCCTGTCCCCCAAGCACACCAGCTCAAGCACCGCATGGCATCTTTTGGCCTGCGTACTTGCGTAGCCCCTTGAACACCTACGGAGCACCGCTGGTTCCGAGGAAGAGGCCATGGAGGAAGAAGAAGAGGAGGGGGTGGAGGAGAGAGGTGTGTCACAATCAGCATTTTGGAGGCGTGGTGGCGGAACAACCTCCAACACTACTGCACCTTGTCCTGCATCCTTCCCAGCTGCCAGCAGAGTCACCCAATGCGCCGTGAAACTTAGGTAACGTCCCTGTCCATGCCTGCTGGACCATGAGTCAGCGGTAATATGCACCTTACCGCTGACCGCCCTGTCCAGCGAGGCATGGACATTGCCTTCCACATGCCGGTAGAGAGCCGGAATCGCCTTCCGTGAGAAAAAGTGGCGTTTGGGTACCTGCCACTGAGGAACCGCACATTCCACAAACTCACGGAAGGGGGCAGAGTCTACCAACTGAAAAGGCAGCAGTTGAAATGCTAGCAATTTTGCCAAGCTAGCATTCAAACGCTGGGCATGTGGATGGCTGGGAGCAAACTTCTTTCGGCGGTGCAGCAGCTGGGGCAGGGAAATTTGCCTGGTACAATCTGACGTCGGTGTACCAAAAGCAGATTGCCCACAAGTACTTGGCTGTGACACACCTAATTCTACACCTTCATTCCTCTCACTGCAGGTCTCAGAGAGGACTGAAGGTCTAGTGGGGTTGGAAATCTCAGCTGATGAGGAGCAAGGAGAGATCCTCTTTGTTCTTTGGTGTGGGTCTTTTAGATATGCTTGCCAACGAACTGCATGGCAGGTCAACATATGTCTGGTCAAGCATGTGGTACCCAAGCGGGAGATGTTTTGGCCACGCGAGATACGCTTGAGACATATGTTGCAAATAGCAGCGGTGCGATCTGATGCACTTGTCTCAAAAAAGGCCCACACCAAAGAACTTTTTGAATAACGCGCAGAGACTGCAGCGCCCTGCACATGTGGAGCTTTGGGGTGTGATGCAGTCAATGTGCTGCCCTTAGGCTGGCCCCTGGAGGGCATCCTGCCTCGTTGGTGATGTGCCGCCTCCTCCTCCTCCTCCTCCTCCTCCTCTCTCCTATCAGGCACCCACGTTGAGTCAGTGACCTCATCATCCCCTCCCTCCTCATCACTGGAGCAAACCTGGCAGTATGCTGCAGCAGGGGGAGCATGACTGCCAGATTGCTGTCCTTCTTGGGCACCCCCTCTGTCCGTGCTCATGTTACTGCCTTCATCAAGCTCAGTATCATCATCAGAGCCTTCCAAACGCTGGGCATCCTCCTGGAGCATGTACCCAACACTGTGGTCAAACAGTTTGAGGGAATCCTCAGGAGGACATGGTGGAGCTAGGGAAGGAATCACTGATGACATTGAGCTGAGGGAAGAGGCCGCTGCTTTGCCAGACAAAGCACCCTGGGCATGGGTGAGAGAGGATGAGGAGGATGAGGACGGCTTGGTCATCCACTCGACCAAGTCTTCCGCATGTTGCGGCTCAACACGGCCAGCTGCCGAAAAAAAGGCCAAGCGTGTCCCATGGCCACATGCTGATGAGGATGCACCGTCTCCACGACCAGCACTAGACACAGAGCCTGCTTGCCCTCTCTTATTGGCTTGGGACTGTCTGCCTCTCCTTCTTGGCCTTCCAGACATACTAATGGCCTGTAGCTGCACTAAGCTGGGATAGAACACCTGTAATTTTCTTCAGGTAGCTTTATATACTGTAACCAGACAAGCCTGCCTGTCAGTAGGAAGATAACAGGAACGGATCTAGCTGAACACTGTGAGCAGGACGCACTGCACTAAATGTAAATAGCAGGAACGGATCTAGCTGAACACTGTGAGCAGGACGCACTGACTGCACTAAATGTAAATAGCAGGAACAGATCTAGCTGAACACTGTGAGCAGGACGCACTGCACTAAATGTAAATAGCAGGAACGGATCTAGCTGAACACTGTGAGCAGGACGCACTGACTGCACTAAATGTAAATAGCAGGAACGGATCTAGCTGAACACTGTGAGCAGGACGCACTGCACTAAATGTAAATAGCAGGAACAGATCTAGCTGAACACTGTGAGCAGGACGCACTGCACTAAATGTAAATAGCAGGAACAGATCTAGCTGAACACTGTGAGCAGGACGCACTGCACTAAATGTAAATAGCAGGAACGGAACTAGCTGAACACTGTGAGCAGGACGCACTGACTGCACTAAATGTAAATAGCAGGAACGGATCTAGCTGAACACTGTGAGCAGGACGCACTGCACTAAATGTAAATAGCAGGAACGGATCTAGCTGAACACTGTGAGCAGGACGCACTGCACTAAATGTAAATAGCAGGAACGGATCTAGCTGAACACTGTGAGCAGGACGCACTGACTGCACTAAATGTAAATAGCTGGAACGGATCTAGCTGAACACTGTGAGCAGGACGCACTGCACTAAATGTAAATAGCAGGAACAGATCTAGCTGAACACTGTGAGCAGGACGCACTGCACTAAATGTAAATAGCAGGAACAGATCTAGCTGAACACTGTGAGCAGGACGCACTGCACTAAATGTAAATAGCAGGAACGGATCTAGCTGAACACTGTGAGCAGGACGCACTGACTGCACTAAATGTAAATAGCAGGAACGGATCTAGCTGAACACTGTGAGCAGGACGCACTGCACTAAATGTAAATAGCAGGAACAGATCTAGCTGAACACTGTGAGCAGGACGCACTGCACTAAATGTAAATAGCAGGAACAGATCTAGCTGAACACTGTGAGCAGGACGCACTGCACTAAATGTAAATAGCAGGAACGGATCTAGCTGAACACTGTGAGCAGGACGCACTGACTGCACTAAATGTAAATAGCAGGAACGGATCTAGCTGAACACTGTGAGCAGGACGCACTGCACTAAATGTAAATAGCAGGAACAGATCTAGCTGAACACTGTGAGCAGGACGCACTGCACTAAATGTAAATAGCAGGAACAGATCTAGCTGAACACTGTGAGCAGGACGCACTGACTGCACTAAATGTAAATAGCAGGAACGGATCTAGCTGAACACTGTGAGCAGGACGCACTGACTGCACTAAATGTAAATAGCTGGAACGGATCTAGCTGAACACTGTGAGCAGGACGCACTGCACTAAATGTAAATAGCAGGAACAGATCTAGCTGAACACTGTGAGCAGGACGCACTGCACTAAATGTAAATAGCAGGAACAGATCTAGCTGAACACTGTGAGCAGGACGCACTGCACTAAATGTAAATAGCAGGAACGGATCTAGCTGAACACTGTGAGCAGGACGCACTGACTGCACTAAATGTAAATAGCAGGAACAGATCTAGCTGAACACTGTGAGCAGGACGCACTGCACTAAATGTAAATAGCAGGAACGGATCTAGCTGAACACTGTGAGCAGGACGCACTGCACCAAATGTAAATAGTCTAGATAGAAGATAACAGGAACGGATCTAGCTAAACTGAATACAGTGTATATATATATATGCAACACCTGGGATGCATATATATACAAAATACACTGTAAGTGCAGCTAACTGACTGACTGTTCTGCCTAATCTATCTAACTCAAATCAAATGACACTGTCTGTCTCTCTCTCTATCTCTCAGCACACCGGAACACACTACACAGGGCCGCCGTGCAGGCGGCCTTATATAGTGTGGGGCGTGTACTAAATCCCCTGAGCCATAATTGGCCAAAGCCACCCTGGCTTTGGCCAATTACAGCTCTCTCTACTGACGGCGCTGTGATTGGCCAAGCATGCGGGTCATAGTGCATGCTTGGCCAATCATCAGCCAGCAATGCACTGCGATGCCGCAGTGAATTATGGGCCGTGACGCGCCACACGAATTTGTCGCGAACGGCCCATAACGTTCGCAATTCGACGGACGGTCGAACAGCCGATGTTCGAGTCGAACATGGGTTCGACTCGAACACGAAGCTCATCCCTATTCGTCATAATGATTCGTAGTTTGGAAAGTTGTTTGTTTATTGAATCTTTTAACACACACAATGACAATATCTCTTTTCCTCTGCTCAAATACAATACAACACCCTTTTCACTCAGTTCTCAGGAATGCACTTTGCCAGTAATCCAACCTCCAGCACAAAATTAATCAGCTGATTGGACTGTAAGATTTACTTTGAGTTGACCTTTTGTTTCATTAGAACTTTAACGAATTACCGAATCATGTCAAATTAATTCGCTATATCTGCTTCAGGGTTCTGGAGAAGTGGGGTTTGGGTCCCAACTTCCTAGGCATACTACACTCCCTTTATTCCAACCTGAGTGCTTCATTAAGAATGCAGAGCAGATACTCTGCTTCCTTTGATGTAGAAAAATGCACCAGACAGGGCTGCCCACTTTCACCCCTAATATTCGCCATAGCTATAGAAACTTTGGCGATTGCTATCAGAAACCACCCTCACATTAGGGGAGTTATGTGCGGTCCTCAGGAGCATAAATGCACCCTATTTGCAGACGATCTGCTTCCTTTTGTTACATCCCCCTTATCTTCAACCCCAATATCCTTAGCATCCTTCAACAGTTTGCTGCTGCCTCCGGTCTCCAGGTCAATGTCTCGAAGTCCTCGGCTCTGAACATATCGGTCCCCCCTGACTTGTTGGAATGTTTTTGGGTACATTTTCCATTCTCCTGAAACCCGAAGTCCATACCATACTTGGGGGTAAATCTAACTTCTAATTTTGATCTCCTGTACTCCTGTAACTACCCCCCAGTGTTTAAAAAGCTAGTAGCAGATATGGCCACATGGTCCAAGCATGAACTATCTTGGCTGGGTCGAGTGAACTCAATCAAAATGACGCTTCTACCCCATCACCTGTACCTCTTTAGATCCCTTCAAATCCTGATTAGAAAACCTCAACTATCACAAGTCCAGTCCTCAATCCTGAAATTTATATGGGGGTCTAAAGGTAGGCGCTGTTCCACAGACATACTCTTTAGACTTAAATCCCAGGGAGGCCTATCCCTTCCTAATATGTGGTGGTATTACCAGGCAGCACAAATAGCACAGATCTGCATTGCATACACACCCGGCCCTAAACCAGACTGGCTCTGAATGGAGAGACAAACAGTACCTCAATATACCATTGATTATCTACTTCCCCTTCCCGCCTTAGACTGGCGATAATAGACCCCACAATCTCACACTCGTTGGCACTCTGGGATAGGCTACAAAAGCATTCTTCATTGATCTCTACTTACTGACCACTTGCCCAACTATTCCATAACACAGACTCCCCCCAGGCCAAAACATCCTGGCATTCAAATGGTGGCTCAATAAAGGCCTATATAGAATAGGACACTTTCTCAACTCAGTGGGGCCCCTCTCAGTCAGGTACTGTATCAGTAAACTAGAGATGCCAAACTCTGAGAGATATAGACTAACACAAATCTCACTTTCTACAATCCTTATGGCATAATAAACCTGAACCCCCTACACTGACTGTCTGATTATGAAACCTGGTGCTCCAACATCAAGGATCAGATGGGGGGGGGGGGTATATCCATTATCTATTCCTCTCTTGCCAAGGCTTTAGTTAAACCTCTTTACGCCAGATTCTGGGAACAGGATCTGGAGGAGGAATGGGACCTGGACAAGTGGTATCAATGCTTCCAATGTTCATTCAAAGGCATCCTGAACATTTCATTGATGGAAGCCAACGTTAAAATTGTAACACGCTGGTACCGCCTCTATCCTTGCTAAAATATATCCAGACGCATATCCTATGTGCTTTAGGGGCTGCGATCATTTGGGCTCTCTATTCCACATCTGATGGTATTGCCCATGAATACGGAGCTTTTGGAACAGATTCTTCCACTTGCTATGGAGGGTCACAGAGATATCGGTTCCACAAGTTCCTGAAATAGCTCTCCTCAACCACAAACTTGAGGAAATACCCAAAAATCTCTGATCTTCTACATGCTCCTGGGAGCCAAAATTACCATAGCCAGAAACTGGAACAGGCCATTGGTACCGCTCTCTGCAGTAAAACACCCTGTACACACGATAGGATTTTCTGACAACAAAATCCATGTTTTTTTTCCGACGGATGTTGGCTCAAACTTGTTTTGCATACACACGGTCACACAAAGTTGGTCGGAAATTCCGAACGTCAAGAACGCGGTGACGTACAACATGCACGACGAGCCGAAAAAAATGAAGTTCAATAGCCAGTGCTGCTCTTCTGCTTGATTCCAAGCATGCATGGCACTTTGTGCGTTGGAATTGTGTACACACGATCTGAATTTCCGACAAAGGATTTTGTTGTCGGAAAATTTGAGAACCAGCTCTCAAATTTTGTGTGACGGAAATTCCTATGAAAAATGTGTGATGGAGCCTACACATGGTCAGAATTTCTGACAACAAGGTCCTATCACACGTTTTTCGTAGGAAAATCCTATCGTGTGTATGGGGCATTATTGTTAAGACAATTGTCTGTTGCATATACAATTATGGCTTTCCTTATACCTGAACACCTATTTGATGGTGAGCTTAACATGTAATTTTGTTTTCTGAAATAAACAATAAAAATATTGTCAAATAAAATTTTATTCCTATTTCTACCCTTCAGGCTCATATATTAGGTTGTTCTGTGTACCGATATATGTTCCAGATTTCCCAGGAGAACACTATTTTTTGCCCTTCGATCACATGCTCGTCATTTATACTAGACGCTGGCTCATACAGTTTCTCTCTCTCTCCCTCTCTGTTCCAAATCAACATTTTCCTGGCTTGCTCTCCCTCCCTCACTTTCCCTCTCTCAGTCTTTCTCTTTACGATCTCCATAAAACTGTACCTGCAATGCAGTATCAAAGAGAGGAACAGATGAGATTTGCTTGTAAGAAGCCAGGTGTGCTGAGATAAAACAATGAAATATATGGTAGATGCTGGGAATCAACTAGTGTGATCATTAATGTAACTGATTAGGTAGTGGCAAGAGTATAAAAAATTTCATTACAATCAAGCCAGAAAATGTAACATGGAAATATATGCAGGGGAACCAAACCAGCTGCCCGGGGCTACTGCTTTTTACCTTGGCTCAGCTTGAATACAGCAGACCATGCTGCTAAAAATCATCTGATGTTCTGGGAACACCTCAGCCCCATTCTGCTGAATTAATGTTCCCAAATATACCCACCTAATTCTGTTTGCAGGCACTGTAATTTTCTACAGTTTGGACCTCCCTTTTCCCTTTTAGAATCATTAATGCTTTGATTATTTGGAAAGGAGGGGGCAGGGGATATGTGTAAAGATTATGGAGGACATATGAATTGGCAGAAAAGTTGCATTCCCACCCAGGGACATTCTCATAGCCCTTCTTGGTCTGTTTGCAACATTTGTTGGCAATGTTATTCTATAAAGTGTCTCTAAAACCTTCATTATTTGGCTAATAAAATATAAGCTTTTTAATTACTCAATACATAGGGGGTTATTTACGAAAGGCAAATCCACTTTGCACTACAAGTGCACTTGAAAGTGCACTTTCAAGTGCAGTGACTGTAGATCTGAGGGGGACATGCAGGGAAAATACAAGACAGCATTTTAGCTTGCACATAATTGGTTGATAAAATCAGCAGAGATTCCCCTTATTTCAGATCTTCCCCTCAGATCTACAGCGACTGCACTTCCAAGTGCACTTTTAGTGCACTTCCAAGTGCACTTTCAAGTGCACTTGCAGTGCACTTGGAGTGCAAAGTGGATTTGCCTTTCGTAAATAACCCCCATAGTTTGTAGTTGTGAAATTTTCTATAATTGTAGCAAAAACTCACGGTGGAGATGCTGGTTTAAGCAGGCTGTTGCCGTCACCTTCGTTACCTCTATTTCACCGGAACCGGGTCTAGGGTCCCGTTGAGTTTACCATATACACTGTAGGCTCCGGACACTTGAGTATCTTTTCCAATGCTTTAATAAACGTAAATTAAAGGAAGTAGCAGGAAAGAGGTAGAAGGAAAGTTGCAGGGAAGCTCAAATACCTTTTCTTAGTGTTCTTTATGTAGCATTAGGGATTGAAACTTGTAGCTGAATATACTCTCTCTCTGTATAGTTGAATCTTTGCCCACCTGGATAGGTTTCTCTCACTAACCTAGCAGCCAGTACGTAGCACAAACAAAAGTCTCTGCCACAGACTTGATTGAAATAAAACCCATACGATCCTCTGCCACAGGATGTATTGGTTCTTGGTGAACAACGAACACAGCACCAGGACCTTTAAGCCAACCCGGCAGTGCTATGCGGTAGGATTACTTTAGGATACGTCCTCCAACTGAGTCACCAGGCCCCTCTCTAGACCAGCACTCTGCATGATCCTTCCATGATGGGTCCTCCCCTGGGATCTTCTCAGTTGTCCAGCTTCTTCACATAGGATAGACAGCTCAGGACCATTCCTCTGCCGCTGTGGTAGGCCCCAGACAAGCCTCTGGGCCCACCCACATGCCGCAGCGCCGTGGGCCTCCCGATCGGAGGACCACGAGGTAGTACTCCACCTCCACCGAGTTATCTCGGGGACAGAGGAACACTTATACACTTCAACGTGTTGCCTTTCCAACACTGGCCCATAGTAACAACGACACCCACAGGCACAGTGTGAAATTACATACAACTCAGCCGAGCTGTAACAGAGGCAAGTCTGACTATGTATGAACAAATAACCCACTAAATTTACCTATCAGCAGTAGATTAAAAATCTGCCAGCGCTACATAATTTACAAATATTTTGTTTGCAACTTGTGGATGCTATAAATTGCTGTTAGGATGAAAATACGGGAGCTGTTAATGTTGACCTATTTTAAAGATGCATATAAGAAAAGAAATTCCCCTGGGTGGACTTTAACGGCACTTGCTAACAAATATTTAGATAATAAGTATGTGTAGCAGAGTATAGAGAGTAAAAAGATTTTTTATTTCGACATAACATAGATTAAAAACATAATGTATCATACATTCAATGGAGCATATTACAGAATCAATAAATTGTAGTGTTATTATCGAACAATAGTTTATACGAGGGCTCTTTTTCACACCCAACGCGTTTCGGAATAAACAGTGTTTTTGTCCTTCTTCAGGGATGTAGCAGAAAAGAGCAATTCATCTAAAGTAATTGAAATGTAAAATAATGAGTGGGTTACCATGACATGTAAATCTGGATGTATTTATCCAATATATGGTTAGATAATAAGTCACTCACTTATAATATGGTTCGTTGAGTTACTTTAAAACTCCAAAATTGGAGAAGCATTGGGCATTATTGCTGGTGTAGTTGTTATCATAGGAACATCATAATTAGCACTAAGTAAAACTACTTGGTAGTGGTCCCATTTAATGGGGCATGGTATCTCACCTACCCCCGTCCCTCCCGGATGCGTGCAGGCCAGAGCAATATACTCAGGCAAAAGGAGAGGGAACCAATGGAAGTAAAAGATTATAAAAGGGATAAGTATTTGAAAACAAAAATTAAACATGGGTCTAAAAATTGGGTGTACATAGTATCTCATATAAGAAATAGTGTTTGTTACTGTATAAATAACATGTGTTCCAAATAGGTAGGATATATATGGTACAAATATGGTTACTTATGTATCTATGTCTTTAAGGTGAATGTACATCAACATGAGGTTTGTCAAAAAGAAACGTAATTGATTTATATGGTTTAGTTTCTGAATATATAGTTTGCGTGCGACACTGGAGTGTCGCAGAATATTTCCTATTGCTGATGATAGTATAGGTAAATGCATAGATATACATTTTAGAGAGTCATAAATTATATTATTGTGTGGGGTTAGATGTGGCCAAAGAGTATATTAACCAATGGTATTAGTGTCAGCATGGAGGCAAGCAAGTAAAAAGATTATAGTCTGTTACCCCGGCTGTAACTCTAAAAGATGTAAGAAAGAGAGTCCCATAAATGAGGATTATACATACTTTATAAATAGACCGTAGAAACTAGATACTAGTGCATGTAATGCAGTTATGTGTGCAAATAATGGTTTCAGAGCAAGTAGTTATAGAGCAGACAAGGGGAGGATTGCTCAAGAGTTGTTTAAATGACAATAGACAAACCATGTTGCACAATATGAAGCAGTTTCCTTACCTGTTTGTGTCAAGTTTCAAATGTGCCAGCCACGCATCCCAGCATTCAGCGTGTGTAACGCCTGAGCTGGGAGTGAGAGGATCTGGCATTTTATGTCGGCAAACTCACCATCAGCTGGCGCTGGTAATTGCACTCAGCTGATCTGTGTAGTTCTTAGTAGGGGAAGCCTCGTAGTGCATGCGCGAGCGCACTTACGTTGGGGCGGCGTCACGCACATCCGACCCACCGACACGGAGAGCCACACCGGCGGACTGCGCATGTCAATAGCAAACCTTTTATTATATTGCAGCTTACCAATTCTTAGATATGATGGCTGCTTCCCTTTTCTTTTTTAGGCTTTCTTTCTTCTATTTCATAGTTACATAGTTACATAGTGGGTAAGGTTGAATAAAGACAATAGTTCATCCAGTTCAACCTATGTTGGTGTGTGTGTTCATGTAGATAATTATTTACCATATCCCTGTATATTGTGTTCGATAAGATGCACCTCCAAGAGTCTTTAGTAAGTAACCTGCATTTATAAGTGGATTACTTTATATTTTTTAACATTAAACCTCATTTGCCCACTCCATTAATTTTTTGAGATCTTCTTGTAAGGTTTCTACATCCTGTTGTGATGTTATTGCCCTACTTATTTTTGTGTCGTCAGCAAACATTGAGATTGAGCTATTTATCCCATCCTCTATATAATTTATAAATACATGAAACAAAATTGGTCCTAAGACAGAGCCTTGGGGTACCCCACTCACCACTCTGGAGCGCACGTTATTTAACACTACCCTTTGAACACCCCCCTGTAGCCAGTTTTCTATCCAAGAGCAAACCCTATGGTCCATGCCTACCGTTTATAGATTAAGCATTTGTGGGTGACTGAATCAAATGCTTTTGCAAAATCCAGATATACCACATCCACAGGCCTACTGTCAGAGGGCGTACCTCGGCAGGCAGGGTGCCCGCGGTGGCGTGCGGCAGGGTGCGTCGGCGCGCGTTGGCGCGCGCGTTCCTGTAGACCCCGCCGTGCGTGCTCCTCGCGGTGCTGGTGTGTGTATCCGGGGTCGTCCTGCTGTGCACGCCGGTGTGCGGGGGCGCGCGCGCGGGCGTCGGCGGGTGCGCGTGCCTGTGTGTGCCGGGGCGTGCGCGTGCACGTCGTTTGGCGCCAAAAGCTGCATTTAAGCCGGCGTGCCCCTGTGACCAGTGCTGCCTGATCAACAGCTAGTCGTTCTAGTGCCTGACCTTGTACCTTGTCCGTTCCTGATTACCTGCCTTGTCCCCCGATCTCTCTCTGAACTCTGCCTGTACCTGACTTCTGCTTGTTTGACCATCCGCTTGCCTGCTCCACTGTACCGCTGCCGTCTGCCTGTTAACGAACCCGGCCTGTCTCCTGACCATCCGTCTGCCTGCTCCCTTGGATCCAAGTTGCCTGTCTGTTATCTACCCAGCCTGCTTTACAGAACTACCTGCTCAGTCTTGTGCCTGTGCTCCAGCCACCTTCAGTCTTCCCATCTGTTAACCCTGCAGTATCTGGACAGTGAATACAGGCTCTCATACCACTCCGTACTTTCGTGCCTTCTGTTTACTCTACCAGGGGCCGTCAGTCGGACACGTAAGGGAGCCTACCCTCTGCCCAAGGGGACTCGCCGGTCTGGTAAGTCGGAGCCTGACACCTACCTTTTTCCTGGTGGCAGCTCACTTCCTCATAGAAGGTTAACAGGTTGGTTTGGCAAGAATGACCTTTAATAAACCCATGCTGATTACTACTAATGATACTGTTTTCATCAGCAAATTCTTGGATATAGTCCCTTATCATCCCCTCAAATAGTTTACATACTATTGATGTTAAGCTAACAGGCCTGTAGTTACCAGAAATATACCTCTTCCCTTTTTTGAAAATTGGTACCACATGGGCATTTTGCCAATCAGCTGGTACCATTCCTGTTAATATGCTGTCCATGAAGATTAGGAATAGCGGTCTGGCTATAACCTGATTGAGTTCCTTAAGGACTCTCGGGTGCAAGCTGTCAGCCAATGTGCTCTGACCTCACTTTTTTACTGTTTATATATTTAAAGAATTTCTTGGGATTTTTTTTCCCTCTCCTCAGCTTTGTGTCTCTTGTGCTCTATCTTAGCCACCCTGATTGCGTTCTTACACTTCTTGTTGCATTCCTTGTAGTGTTGGAATGCTAACAGTGAACCATTCGCTTTATATTTTTTAAAGGCTATTTTTTGTCTTTAATTAGACTTTTTACATTACGGTTTAGCCACCCTGGTTTAACATTTGTTCTTCTATATTTATTGTCCAATAGAATGCACTCAACGATACCTTTAATTAATATGTTCCTAAATCATTCCCATTTTTCATCTGTGTTTATTTTATCTAAGATTTGGTCCTATTTATTGTCTTTCATTATTGAGCGCAGTTTTGAAAAATTGGCTCGCCTGAAATCTAGTGTTTGTGTGCTACCCTCGTGCCTCCTTTTCTTATGATAATGCTGAAAGTGATCGTCCTGTGATTGCTAAATTCCAGGTTGTCCAGTATTTCCATATCTGTGATCAGATCTGAGTGACTTATAATTAATAGATCTAGCAATGCACAATTTCTAGTCAGGAAATCCTTCCATTGGGACAGGAAGTTGTCCTGTAGGACATTTAAGAAATGACAGGCCTTTATTGAGTGAGCTTTCCATGCAACCCAGTCAATATTGGGATCCAGCCAGTAAGTATGTTGTTTTTCAAAAGAACAAGCTCTCTTGCAGATGTATCAGTTTACAGGGATGAGACAAATCATTTACCATGAACAGGGATGTTTACAATTGTAGCACCCTCTAGTGTGTGCTACTAGTGTTGAGAGTAGATAAAAGTATATTCTGGCCAGGAATAACCAGAGTCATTGAACTGGGTCAGGGTTACTAAAGGCCAGGGCTGTATGACTCATTCTGGTATCTCTCTGGTGCCTCCCCCTGGTATCTGGAAGGTTGGAGAATCTTATAGAACTAGAGGGTGGGGGTTAGGAGGAGCTGCCATGAATTGTTATGTTGCCAAAGCCAATCCCCAGATGTGGGCTGGCAGCGGGCTGAGAAAACCCCATAAATAGACATGGGCCATTCCAGCAGAGGAGTTTGGGGGAAGATGGAGAAGTAGTGCTGAGGAGAGGCTGTCATTGGCCTTTGAGGGACCTCTTGGGGGGGGATTCTACATTGGGCCGAGTGCTCAGGAAAGCTAGCCTGGAAGGATCCTAACACAGGAGGCAGTGGAAGGATTCATACCGGAGAGGCAGCAGGAAGGGGCAAGGAGAGACAGTGAGTAGATCAGCACGGTGCAGGGACAGCCATCAGTAGCAGTTCTTGCTTGAAGACTGCATAGTGCCAAGTCTTCATCTAACTTTGGGAGGTCCCCATGTGTGTGCCAGTCAGGCAGGACAGGACTGGGGCAGAAAGTTAGTCAGGAGGAAGGGAGGAAGACCAGCCAGGTGTGGCTGGTGGCAGCCAGGTGGGCTAGCATTTTCTGCAAGCAAGTGGAGCTGGGATCAGTGGCCACAGGGAAGCAGAAGGAGGAATGTCATGCTGTTCACTCACTTCAAACTACTTTGTCAAGGGACTGAGAGTTTGTGCCTATAATGGGCGTTTGCTGAACTAGTAACATCCTGCTAGTTCTCACAGGAGTGAGCAACAGGTGCTGTGCTGTGAAAACCAAGTTTGTGCAGAAGGAAGGAAGAAGAGGATTTTTTGTAAATAGGGAGGAAATGTCCCTTTGTTAATAGTTGTGGACATTTTTCAAGTTGGTTAATTTCCTACCCTATCCACATTATCAACCCCAAAAACAAGCCAAGGACTGTTTTCTGAGTTGGAACGTATGAAGGAAATGTAGTGTGACTGGCAGTGCAGCAGTGGGGACCCAGGACATTAGCGACTCCTATGAGGGTAGTGCTACACAATTATCAGCTTTTAGTTATCCATTTAAGACCTTTATCCTGAAATAAAAAAAAAAAATGTTGATGTAACTGTTTGTGTAACTGCAGCGTCCACTGGAGTTTGGCTTCAATTTGTTAGTGTATCCAAATCTGCTAGAACATCTAACACCCCCGACCCCCCCAGATTAATAATGCAGCTCTGCTGTGCCCCCATGCTCCTTCATCCAGAGTTGGGACACGTTAATACAGGAGGTGTGGTACTGGCCAGATCACCAGGTGATAACAGAGGGCAAAAAGCCTAAACGAAAAAGTAAGGATTGGTAAGGATTTATTATAGTTTTTGGTTTTGACTTTATTACCGATTTCCTTACATTAATCTTATGAGACTCTGAGCAGGCTTCTGAATATTAGGTGTCCCAAAACTGGCTGCATGCTAATCTTAGATCAGGAATGTACCTAGAGGTGATGCCAGGATCAACATACATACAGTACAATCCAATGAGAGCACCAAACAAATAAACAAGAGCCCAAGGTAATTTAATGATAAAATTAATTCATAGCAGAATAAAGCCAATGAGTTTCAGGGAGCAAATGCACCCCCCCCCCCCTTCATCAGGGCTATAAAACAAGTAAAAATACAAAGGTCATAAATCTAAAGCTAAAAGGACCTGAATATAAAAACAATTATACAAGTAAACATTTTGAGGATTAAAGTCAAAGGGTATATACCCATTTGCATATAATATCTGATTCTAGTAAATATTACAGTTGACATATATTACTATCGATTTGTCAGTGTCATTTGTCAGTGTATTTAATAGACAATCAGATTTAATATATATTAACAATAATATTATCTTTCTTTTGAAATGTCTTCCACACAATGTGTCTTTCTTTAAAGTGATTTTAAACGTTTGCCTTTTTAATAACATGTTATAATTGGATTTGAAAGAAAGTAATGGCACATATAAAATGTAACAAATTTATTAGTCTACATAAAAATACAGTAGTACAGTAGAAAACATAGAAATATTAAAATACAAATTGGACTTAGATATATATCCCCAAGAGGATAGGATATTGTATAAAAAAAACGAAGCACTTCAAGATGATATATTGTTACATATCCTCAATTATTGGCGTATCACTTGTCCTCAGGAAATCCACTCTACATGTTTTGCACCTTTTGTCTCTTCTTCAGGAGCTTTAAAGGATTTGTGTTTTAGATGTCGCAGGTTCAGCACTCACTCCCAAACCCTGAGGGAACCCCCAAGGGAGGCTATTTGGGTCTCATTTGTGAAAATGGACACATAAGGAGCTTTATTGTGGCTTGAACAGTTATACAGATGAATTGTTTTAAAAAGAGAGCAATAGATCCAAAAATAGGGTCCACTGAATTTTCAAGTTGAGCTACAGTCCATATAGTAGAAACCTGAAGCGCTCCGAGGGTGACGGACATCCCCTCACATACTCTCTCTCCATCCCCAGTACATTGAAGGCTGCCAGTGTTGGCTGAGGAGACACTACAGTTAGGGCAAGTGATACCCCAATAATTGAGGATATGTAACAATATAGCAACTTGGTGTGCTTAGTTTTTTTATACAACCTCCTATCTTCTTGGAGATATATATCTAAGTACAATTTGTATTTTAATATTTCTATGTTTTTTACTGTACTACTGTATTTTTATGTACTCTAATAAATTTGTTAAATTTTATATGTGCCTTTAAAGGCCATTACTTTCTTTCAAATCTAATTATGTATGACCTATAGGACGTGGCATAAGCAACAAAATATATATGGTGCTCATGGGCCACTAAATGAACACCAGACCCATTTGTTTCAACATGTTATACTTAGTTACTCTATCCATGGTTTTGCACAGAGCAGCCTCGATCCTCTTCTTCCAGAGTTCCCTGCTGGCCCTCCTGGTTTCTCCCTCCTGCCGAATACCCCCCAACCTCAAGCCGCTTGCTAAGAAGGGCACTCCCTGTCATAGGATTTAATGGACAGCAGCAGCAGCCAATGGCTCCCTCTGCTATCAGTCTGCCCTGTAAGGAGAGAGAGAGAGTGGAGGGAGCCTTCTGTGCACAGTATTGGATCAAGATCAGGCTCAGGTAGGTATGGGGGGGGGGGGCGCTGGGGGGATCCTGAACACACAAAGTTTTTTTATCTTAATGCAGAAAATGCATTAAGTTAAAAAAAAACTTTAGGCTTTAGAACCACTTTACGGCAGTGCAGTAAACAGAGAAACATCAGGCAGGGGATTAGTAGAGAAGTAGTGCAATTGTGACAATGTGGCTTTTGTAGAAGGGGTGAGTGTGCCTATAAGGAAGAGAGAGTTAGAAAATAGCTGTAAAGGTGTGTTTGTAAAATAGCTGTTTCTGTATTTAAGTTTTACTTGGAAAGTAGCCATTTTGGCTATATACAGTATTATATCAGGAAATGTTGCAGCTTGAGCAAAATTGATTAAGGGGTTCTGGATAAAACACATGTTAACTAAAAACAGACGCACATTAAAGAAACTGTTGTGGGCAGATTTTTTTTGTTGCATATCTACTTTTAAACAGCAGAGGGAGACATTTCTGAATGAGTCTGTGCAGCAGAATTGATAAATGGCTCCCTCTGTATGAATTGCTATTTTTTTTTTATAATATACTGATTGTTACTTTTTTCATTCTTTTTTTGAATTTCAGTGCTCCTTATTTCCGCCTGCCTGTTTTTTAGCCAATTTCTGCCTTCATGCAATACCTTCAGCATTGGCTGCCCCTCATTGCTCTGGATAGTGGTGGTTGGTGCTCAATTTTCCCCCAGCCAGCCAGCCAACCAACCACCCCCCTGGTGCTCGATTGATCGCCACTTCCCCCCCATAGTTTGATCGCTCGCCTGACGCCCACTAGGCCCCCCCGCCAGCCCTGTATTTACCCCATCTAGGTTGTGGCTTCGGCAGCTTCCCCCCTGCATCTCCTCCTGGCCAATCAGGACTTAGGACTCCCAGCCAATCGGGACCCGCTTCCTGATTGGCCAGAGGACAAAACAAGAAGACATTAGCGAATATTAATACAGTTGTCACCCCATAGGATTAACCTCTATTATTTTATAGTATAGCTTGTAAGCATTACAGCTGTAGATATTTAAAGTCGATGTACATTACCCCATCACCCCTTTTTCATCAATTTCATGTCCCACTTCATGCAAAAGGCATTTAACCTCTAGAACATTTTCTAACTGCCTTAAAACTGTAAGACAATAGTTCTAAAGTCGAATCCAGATGTTCAGCATAATTAAGCATCATGTTCATTGTCAAGGGGGTTAAAATGTTCAGCTTTCCAATATAAATGTCTCCTTAGCAGTAGAGGAAAATATATGTACCAAAAACCATTGGGTTAAGTTTTCCCTAGCCGATTACCGGAAAAACAATTCTTTCTCCTTGGCATCGCTTACTCTTTATGAAATAATGATACCATGCCGGGTCTTCATTAAAACACTGAAACAAATGATCCTTAGCAGATTGGAGGGAGCACAAACAGAATGGGGTGTAGGGGACTTGTGTATTACATAACACGCTAGGGAGAATTTTGCACATCAGAAAATATTTGGCTGGCTCTCTTCTCCCACGCATTAGAAGATAAATGACCATTCAATTTGCCAACTGCATTAATCCAAAACTTTATTAATACAAAGGATGCGCAGAACAGAGAGCAGCAACAGTCAGCCTGCAATGTATTACTTGCCATCTCTATAGAAGGTCTGTGTTAACACTGTAACATAAAACTGCCCACATAACATAACCCTGGAGCAATATCAGAAAACCCTGAATTGTGGGGTTGCCATGGCTGTTAAAGAAATGTACAAGTGGAAGAAGAGCTACTGTATTTATTGGCGTATAACACTCACTTTTTCACCATGAAAATCGGGTGCAAATAGCGTGTGCGTGTTATACGCCAATACTTCAATTTCAGCTGCCTCGGAGGCAACGGGGGGAGGGGGGGCGGGACGAGTGCCGTCAGATTACATACAGTGAGAATCTCCTGTTTACTTGGTGGCCTCTGTAATAGGAAGTCAATAGATGGCAATGGCGAGGCTGCTGCATTGATGGCAATGGTGAGGCTGCTGCATTGATGGCAATGGTGAGGCTGCTGCATTGATGGCAATGGTGAGGCTGCTGCATTGATGGCAATGGTGAGGCTGCTGCATTGATGTGGACTAATAAGGCTGCATTGATGGCACTTGTGAGAGTGCAGATGGGCATTGATCAGGCTGCATTGATGGCAATGGTGAGGCTGCAGATGGGCACTGACCCTTATTTTGCTTCAAAGTTCCTTATTTAAAATTTAAGTTTTTTCCTGAAACTTCCCTCTTAAAATGAATGTGCGTGTTATACGCCTGTGCATGTTATACGCCGATAAATATGGTATTTATTTTCCTTAGTTGTAGCTCAGCTGATCCTAACCAGGAAAAAAAATCAAGTTTTGTACCAATGAACCAATAAGGCTGGCTTTGCACCTATATTCTGTGGTAATTGGTTGATTGTAAAAAAAAAAAAATGTACCATGTGCTGATTGAAAAAAATGTTATTTCTTGCAGCCGCTGCTATATCTCCTAATACTGTAAATATCAGGGAGCCGAGAGAGACAAGGAGCATTACAGGAAGAACCGAGTGGGCACTGAAAGCAAGCATGAGTCACTGATCCCGGGACCCAGCACTGCCACTGAACCCAGTCCCCACCACCACCGCTGATTCCATCCCCCCTCCCAGCACTGCCACTAATCCCATCCCCCCACCAGCACTACCACTCATCCTACCCCCTCCCCAGCACTGCCACTTATCCCATCCCCCCAGCAGGGACCTACATACAGGAGTCACAATGGTCGCAGTTGCGACCCTGGCCCCATGCTCTAGAGTTTCCGTGTGGCCCCCTGTTCACCTGGATAGGAGGGGCACCATATAGAGGAACCAATCCCCTCCATTTTCCTCCTGCAGCATTTCAGTGGCTGCAGGAGGAAAATGGGAGAATGGAGGAGATTGGATCCTGTACATGCCGCTCCTCCTATCCACCTTCTGCTGCCCCAAGCTCCTGTGTACTCCCCTACCCCCCCTCCCCTGCAGTGCTGCCAGGTCCCCCCCCCCCTTGCCAGCTGCTGCAGGGTATCTTTCAGGGTGGAGATGGGGAAGGGCCGGTAAATGTGTTGTTTACTTGCCCCTTCCTTGTCTTATTGAATAGAGACAGTGATTGGTACTGGTCACTGACCCACCTCATTCATAACTGAGGCATAGTAAACACAGTTTACTATGCTTCAGTTAATGAATGAACAGGAAGCTCTGTACAGAGCTATTCCTGTCTATTCATTCGTACAGGCTGCAGCAATGGATATTGAGGGCTGTGTCCTCAATCTCATTTCTCTGTTTCAAAGGTGAAACATCAGAGATCTGTTTAAACCCCTGATATTTCACCAAAGCCCCCCAACGGGGCACCAAAAAAAATGTGAAAAATAATGAAACAAATAAAAGTGTAAATAAATAAAATTAAATGGTAAAAAAAAATAAAAAATAAAATAACCAAAATAAAAAAATGCTGACACCAGTGGCGGAACTACCAGGGTCCCAAAGGTTGCACTTGTGACTGGACCCTGGCATTCTGCCACCGTGGGGGGGGGGGGCCAGCTGGGGGTAAGGGGGGCCTTTTATGCTTGCACTGGGGCCCTGAAGGTTCTAGTTATGCCTCTAAATTAAATCTAACTGAAAAATCAATGCAGCTGCAGTCATCATGTATTTCAAAATGTGTCTGTTAACAGCAAAATAAATGTCAAGGTATAAATTGCTTAAAAGTCAACACAGAGGTGAGCTCTGGAAGGTTTTACCTCCTTCATGACCAGGCCATTTTTTGCTATTCAGCCATGCGCTACTTTAACTGGTAATTGTTGTGGCGATGGAGCCAATCAGGAACGTGTTTTGAAGGCTAGGTACTTTCTCCTTCATCAGCCTTTGATCATCAACCAGCCAACCTGGCTGATAAAGGAGGTGGTACCAAACCTCTGAAACGCATTCCTGATTGGCTCTGTCATCACAGGCATCTGACAGCTCTTCTGACTGTTTTTCTTCCTCGTGGAGACTTTGAAGCTGCTCACACTGAACTCTGCACAGATCCCTGTAGCAGATCTTTCATCGCGGTGGCTCCAGCCATGCACGGATTCCCCGGTAATGATTACTCTGGAGTTTTACATGCTTATTCCTTACAAACATTTGTGAGTGCATCTTTTTGTTGGATTTACATTTTGTTACACAGTAAAAATGTATTACATTATTGGCGGATTGGCCCCTCTCTTATCCCCCTACCCTCTTCTTTTGCAAAGCTTTACTGGAGCAGGACTGAACAGAATAATCAGCTCAGAAGAGGACAAGTGTGCCGACTATAGGTCATAATTCTTGAACGGCGTTTCCTGCTTATCTGAAGCTATATCTATTGAGTAAAGAAAGAATGGGGAGGGAGAAGGGAAGGGGGGCGAGTTGGAGGTTAGAGGATATTATAATATAGTTTATCCTTTAACCACATCCTGCCCGGCCTATAGCAGAATGACAGCTGGACAGGGGATCAGTTATCCTGACTGGGCGTCATATGATGTCCAGCAAGATAAGCCGCTCGCGCACCCCCCGAGGGGAACGCAGCACGGCGGTGTGTGTCTCTGACACACTGCATCTCCTATCTCAGTAAACAGCCTATGACATAGGCTCTTTACCATGTGATCACAGCTGGTCACATCGTAAGCAGGAAGTGCCATTTATTTTTCCTCTATTCACGCTGACAAGGCGCAGGTAGAGGAGAGCCGATCAGTGGCTCTCCTGACAGGGGGTATAAAACAGAGAGGAGATAAGGGCGCTCTGGTGGAGGTGAGTAGCTGGTCAGAGGGATGATAGTAATGTGGTGGCACTTCTGGCAGCACTTTGCTTAGAGGAGAAGCAACCCTGAAGTTATAAAAAAGGAAAAGAAAGGCGCCTCTGAGTGCAGTATGCAAAATTTAATAAAGTGCACAAAGGGTTAAAAGCACTTACAAGATTGTTGAGTGTTAAAAAACATGATAAAATCAGGAGTCCTCATCTGTGGCATGTGTCCATCCTCAGCATGGTGGTAGAGAGCAGTGTAGAGCCATCCAGCAGCTGTAAAGCGTTTTCATGCGTGTTGGAAAGAGGAGGCAGCAGGGAAGCCTGTATTCACTGCAGGACACACAAGGCTGATGGTGTCAGTGTAGAGAAGGGGGCGGTAACGCATTTCGGAGCATGTGCGGCTCCTTCGTCAGACCTCATGCCACATGCTTCGAAACGCGTTACCGCCCCCTTCTCTACACTGACACCATCAGCCTTGTGTGTCCCGCAGTGAATACAGGCTTCCCTGCTGCCTCCTCTTTCCAACATGCATGAGAACGCTTTACAGCTGCTGGACGGCTCTACACTGCTCTCTACCACTATGCTGAGGATGGACACATGCCACAGATGAGGACTCCTGATTTTATCATGTTTTTTAACACTCAACAACCTTGTAAGTGCTTTTAACCCTTTGCGCACTTTATTAAATTTTGCATGCTGCACTTAGAGGCGCCTTTCTTTTCCTTTTTTATATCTCCTGACAGGGGGGTCTGTGCTGATAATCAACGCATCAATTACCAGTGCAGACCCATCAAGGATGCCCACCAGGGATGCCAACCTGTGCTCACCAGGGATGCCAATCAGTGCCCATCAGGGGATGCAAATCAGTGCCAATTAGGGATGTCAATCAGTGCAATCAGTAATGCCTGTCAGTGCCTCCTCATCAGTGCTCCCTATCAGTGCCATCTATCAGTGCCCATCAGTGCTGCCCATTATTGCCCATTAGTGCCGCCTATCAGTGCTGATTAATGCTGAATATCAGTGCCTCATCATCAGTGCTCCTTCATCAGTGCCCATCAGTGAAGGAGAAAACTTACTTATTTACAACATTTTATAACAGAAACAAAAAAAAAACCCAGGGAGCACCTCACTGGGAGAGTGTTTCCTAAAGCATGCCTCTCTGCTTGTTTGAACCACCAATTACATTTAAACTTTCCAAGTGGGGTTAGATCTAATTGGTGGCTGAGAAACTTCTTAGTACTGATATTTTTTTACATAAAGCTCTAGGCTGTGGGTTTGTTTTGGAATTTCTGCCCTGTATCGCAAGCAGGGGTTCTCAGATCCTCAAAAGGTACTGGGGAGCTTTAAACATTACAACAACGTCTGCATAAAAAAAAACACATAAACTGTCCAGGTAGGCTGTACTTAATCTATGTCTCCTGGTTTGATTTATAATTTTGACCGTAGTGTATCTGTTAATTAGCATGTTTGGGCCTCCTTCTGAAAGTACTTACTTCTTGGCAGCCCTGCTCATCTTCTGACTTCAATATTCCGAGCCACTGACCTGAAACAAGTTTGCAGAGTTTAGACTTTTCTTGCTGCATCATGATCCAGGTACCTAAAAGGTGTTCAGGCAAGGGAAAGTCAGGCAAGTAAAATTTTCAGAAGAAGACCCTAATGTTCCTATAATTTTTTTAATGCTTATTTGCAATGTTTTTCCTTTCCATAAACAATTTTTATTCAATGCACATGGCCAAGGCATTTGACTTGTGGCTCTATTTATGGGAATACCAGCATATTTTTGTTCCAAATTACAGAAAATGGCTCCAGCTCTTATATCAAGCTCCAGTAGCCAGGATCTTGTTCAATCACAGGGTCTCCGATCCGTTCCCTCTCTCTAGAGGCACACGTCAGGGATGCCCCTTGTCCCCCTTGTTATATGGCCGTGCCGTGGAATGCAACGTGCCTCTGAGCTCGCTAAGGAATTGACCCTTAAGAAAGTGTCAATTCCCCAGTACTGCCTCCTTCCTCCTTGCACATCATAGCCCCTCCTCTTTCAGGCGTGTCTACAGTAATTACTATGTTTACTGTCCCTATCCTTTCACCCCTTCCATTACCTCCCTACATATGGCTGAATACCTGAGGATTAATGAATTCCCTGGCACAGCCCCCTCCCTTCTTGCTAAAATATAGCCATCTTCTCTTCAAGGAGTATCTAACTACTCTCTGTGCTGACCTAGCTATTCTCTACATAACCTTTTATGTAGCTACCAGGGGAGGAGTGAAAGAGACTACTATGTAGTTTCAAATGAGTCTGCTGGGGCTGCCAATATCACATCCAAGATGGCAGCACCCAATAGCAATTTCAGGACTTTTACATGTCTACATTAGGGAGGTAAAAATCATACATTACATTAAATAATGGCATGGAGACAGGGTCTCTTTAAGGTGAACATAAATTCCTATGTATGTATACTGCAGATCATATGGATCTCCCACGGGGCACAGAAAAAGGTTACATATGAGAAAAGGGAATGCCTGGACTTTGGAGAAAGTATTAGATTGCACACTGAGATCACAAGTCCCCTAACCAAACCTGTGTCACTTATTTCATTTGAATCTGCACCAAACCTGTCTGGCTGCAATGCCTGTGGCTCTGCTTATTTTAAAGATAATGTTTCCTTTCTCCTACAGTATCACATGCAATGCACTCCCCTAGTATTTTATCTTAATTTATGCAAATGTTCTTTCTCTACCATACAGTATTATTATTTCTGAGCTGCATGATACATTGATGAGATCCTCTGTACCTTTTACTGGGAACTTGCTATTATATATTATCTAATTATCTCTCACAGACGGTTGTGCTGCTCTGGCAAATGTATATTAGTTATAAATAAGTGATGATACAAAATAATAATCTCTTCAACGGCATTTGGGAACAACATTTTAAACCCGCTCACCAACTTGTTACCGCATTCTGTAATTCTGCAACTGTGCAAAAACTGTCATCATCTAAATTAGAGGGAAATTTTCACTTGGTTGACAAATTTTTAGGATTCTAAGTATATAAAAAAAATCACATTTTCACCCCAGAAAATAAAAAGATCATAAATGTCTCTCTATCACTCTGCAATAAAATATAAAGAGACCCTGTCAATAACTTTAAAGCTGGCGTTTAGTTTAATATCTTTTCTTCTCTACAGTTTTAGTACTTACCTTTAATGAATAATGTCCCTCAAGACTGCAGGGCTGTCTTGTCCTCTTCCTGCTGCTGAATTTCCCTTGCAGTGGAGGTTAACAACTTTGGATCTCTGGGTCTCCACTAGCAATCTGTGAATGGGGGAGAGTCTAAACAATCACAGGATTCACTCCTCCATTCACAGATCTTGTTACAGGCAGTGTAATCAGTGAAAGAACTTTTCTCAACAGAGGAGGGTGCAGAAGGGATGTGTCCCCTTCAGATCATCTGTACTGCAGTTAAGATGAGAGACCCAAAGCTGTTAACCCCCACAGCACCAAAGGTTCAGCAGCAGAAAGAGGTTGGGCCATACCTTCAGTGAAGATTTATTCAAAATCCAGCAACCTGCATATCATGGGACATACTTTATTACAACTAAGTTAAAGTGTATGTTACCTCAACATTTCACACTCCTGATATGTATCTGTTGCACAATAATGGAAGGGAAGACCCTCACCATGCCAACATCCAAAATATATATATATAAGGATTGAACAAGTCAAAAAATTGGTGGACTTTGTGGGCACATAATGAGAGGGAGAATCAATAAAAAGGTATACATTTTATTACAGCATAATTAAAAAAACATATAAACAACACCCTGTATAGACACAGTTACCAGTTACCCAATAAAGCAGTTACAGAGGGCTGGATCTAGGGTACAAAAATTGATTTGATAATGTATCAAAGTGAGAGAAGAATTTCTGATCCAGTAATGCCTCCAAAAACTTGCTTGTCGACGCATTTCACTAAGTAACTAGCTTCCTCAGGACAGATACTGGGTAGGTGCTGGTATATTTAAAAACAAGAAAGTACATGTATAAGTATTTAATGTGGTATATATCTATGTAAGTAGGGATGAGCCAAACACCCCCCTGTTCGGTTCGCACCAGAACATGCGAACAGGAAAAAAGTTTGTTCGAACACGCGAACACCGTTAAAGTCTATGGGATACGAACATGAATAATCAAAAGTGCTAATTTTAGAGGCTAATATGCAAGTTATTGTCATAAAAAGTGTTTGGGGACCTGGGTCCTGTCCCAGGGGACATGGATCAATGCAAAAAAAAGTTTTAAAAACGGCCGTTTTTTCAGGAGCAGTGATTTTAATAATGCTTAAAGTCAAACAATAAAAGTGTAATATCCCTTTAAATTTCGTACCTGCGGGGTGTCTATAGTATGCCTGTAAAGGGGCGCATGTTTCCTGTGTTTAGAACAGTCTGACAGCAAAATGACATTTTGAAGGAAAAAACCCATTTAAAACTACCCGCGGCTATTGCATTGCCGACAATACACATAGAAGTTCATTGATAAAAATGGCATGGGAATTCCCCAAAGGGGAACCCCGAACCAAAATTTTAAAAAAAAAATGACGTGGGAGTCCCCCTAAATTCCATACCAGGCCCTTCAGGTCTGGTATGGATATTAAGGGGAACCCCGGCCAAAATTTAAAAAAAAATGACGTGGGGTTCCCCCTAAATTCCATACCAGACCCGAAGGGTCTGGTATGGATTTTAAGGGGAACCCCGCGCCAAAAAAAAAAAAAAACGGCGTGAGGGTCCCCCCAAAAATCCATACCAGACCCTTATCCGAGCACGCAACCTGGCAGGCCGCAGGAAAAGAGGGGGGGACGAGAGTGCGGCCGCCCCCCTCCTGAACCGTACCAGGCCACATGCCCTCAACATTGGGAGGGTGCTTTGGGGTAGCCCCCAAAACACCTTGTCCCCATGTTGATGAGGCCCCGCCCCCCGTTATTTAAGAACTGTCAGACAAGGAGCGCCGTCACACCATGCCAGCATGTGTGCGGAGCGGCCCGGAGAAGAAAATGAAGAAGAGAAGAAAAGAAGAAGAGAAGAGCGGGAGCCTCCCCTCATGTCATGGGTGCGGAGCGGCCCGAGGAGAAGAAGATAGAAGACGCCACGGAGGAGATGCTGGACGAGAATGCCGGAGGAAGAACCAGAGAGCCAGAAGAACCAGAAGATGAAGGAAGATAGAAGAAAGAAGAAGCATTTAAATAAAGGAATTGTCAAAAACTGTCTCTTGTCATTTTTAACATTTTTGACAGTTTTTTAGTGAAATGGTAGGGGTAAGTACCCCCTTACCATTTCACACAGGGGGGGGCCGGGATCTGGGGGTCCCCTTGTTAAAGGGGGCTTCCAGATTCCGATAAGCCCCCTGCCCGCAGACCCCCACAACTACCGGCCAGGGTTGTGGGGATGAGGCCCTTGTCCTCATCAACATGGGGACAAGGTGTTTTGGGGGGCTACCCCAAAGCACCCTCCCAATGTTGAGGGCATGTGGCCTGGTACGGTTCAGGAGGGGGGGCGCACTCTCGTCCCCCCCTCTTTTCCTGCGGCCTGCCAGGTTGCGTGCTCGGATAAGGGTCTGGTATGGATTTTTAGGGGGACCCCACGCCGTTTTTTTTTTTTGGCGTGGGGTTCCCCTTAAAATCCATACCAGACCTGAAGGGTCTGGTATGGAATTTAGGGGGAACCCCACGTCATTTTTTTAAAAAATTTTGGCCGGGGTTCTCCTTAATATCCATACCAGACCTGAAGGACCTGGTATGGAATTTAGGGGGACTACCACATCATTTTTTTTTTTTTTTAATTTTGGTTTGGGGTTCCCCTTTGGGGAATTCCCATGCCATTTTTATCAATGAACTTCTATGTGTATTGTCAGCAATGCAATAGCCGCGGGTAGTTTTAAATGTTTTTTTTCCTTCAAAATGTCATTTTGCTGTCAGACTGTCCTAAACACAGGAAACATGCGCCCCTTTACAGGCATACTATAGACACCCCCAACTACGAAATTTAAAGGGATATTACACTTTTATTGTTTGACTTTAAGCATTATTAAAATCACTGCTCCTGAAAAAACGGCCGTTTTTAAAACTTTTTTTTGCATTGATCCATGTCCCCTGGGGCAGGACCCAGGTCCCCAAACACTTTTTATGACAATAACTTGCATATTAGCCTTTAAAATTAGCACTTTTGATTTCTCCCATAGACTTTTAAAGGGTGTTCCGCGGCATTCGAATTTGCCGCGAACACCCCAAATTGTTCGCTGTTCGGCGAACTTGCGAACAGCCAATGTTCGAGTCGAACATGAGTTCGACTCGAACTCGAAGCTCATCCCTATATGTAAGTATAGCTATAGTTGTTACAACATTTCTCCAGGAGGAGTACATATACACAAAGATCAATTACATATAGACATAACAACAAATAAGCTTGCCTGCTGAACTTGTGGCTCAGAGTATGGGAGAACCTCACAGGATGAACAAACAACCGGAAAGACGAAATTTTGAGTTTCATTTGTATGTGTGTAGTAATGAAATTAAGATGTTTCTATTTCATTACTACACACATACATATGAAACTCGGAGTTTCGTCTTTCCGGTTGTCCGTCGACGAGCAAGTTTTTGGAGGCATAACTGGATCAGAAATTCTTCTTTCACTTTGATAGATTATCAGATCAAATTTTTGTACCCTAGATCCAGCCCTCTGTAACTGCATTATTGGGTAACTGGTAACGGTGTCTATACAGGGTGTTGTTTATATGTTGTTTATATGTTTTTTAATTATGCTGTAATAAAATGTATACTTTTTTATTGATTCTCCCTCTCATTATGTGCCCACATAGTCCACCAATTTTTTGACTTGTTCAATCTTTATATATGTTGCACAATGTTGTTGTGTTAAAAAGTGTTTCCTGCTTCCTTTGCAGGAAATTCCTGGTGATCTGCCAGTCCCCCTGATTTCCAATTTCAAATTGACCACGCTAGACATGGTAGCACATCTATCCTAGTGAGGTCAGTTTTCTAGCTGTGCTGGGAGCACAATCTGTTTGTCCCCCAATGGCCAATACTTGTGCTGACATGCTCCCTTGCACAGTTCTTCACTGGGAAGACCAGTGTAATTCTGTTTCTCTGCCTCCTATTGACATGCCCCCCCCCCCCCCTGTAGTCTACAACCCCACCTATCCATGCCCCTTATGTAAATGAGAACAGAGGTTATGAGATCACTTATAGAAAAAGATATTTATAGTGTTTTTCTTTTATACACATACACAAATGTTTGCCTTGCATTTCTATTTTATGTGGAATGGGTTGTTTTACAAGGTAAGGATTCACATAGGTCTTTAAAATGGTGAAACAGTAAAGAAATCACTAATTAACCACAGGTGCCTTGAAACACAAACGTCCATAGATGGATGTGAATGTCCAACTGCACAGGAGGTGTAAGTACTCCAAGGGGTGGTGATGGTCTGATGGTTGTCAGAAAACACCTGGCATCATACAGCGACTTCCCAACCGAGAAACTGGGTCCCAATGGGTCATTCAGAGAAAGTGCAAAAAAGCCTCTTACCAGATCCTGTGGATTCCCATGTCAGCGACAGGGAATCGCATGCGCAGTTTGTCACAAATGACGTGGAATGGGAGCTCAGGAATCGCCAATCCCTTGGATTGTGGTCTGTATGGATCTCGGCCGGCAACCGGATGGGTCCTCACAACGAACCGTCCTCACACCGAACCGTCCCAGCGTGCATCAGAAGTTTCACAAACGGTCCCCCGAAAGGAGCAGTTGGAGGGACTGGATCTCATGCGGTAAATGTGGAAACAAAAAGAATGTGCCTCCACATGGTGCAGATAAAAAAGGGTGTTTTTATTGACAAAAACGACCATACACAAATAAAAGCGTGATCACGGTGGATAAAAACAAATGGGCAACAAAGAGAGTGGTGTATGTACCCGACGCGTTTCGACCTAGGGGTCTTCAACAGGGGCATAGACCACTCACTCCAAGTTGCCAAATATATATAATAAAATTATTTAGAGAAGGACCAGTCACAAGGGCTGAAAAACCGGGAGATTTGATTGGGTGAATACAATCACATGACTTGCTTGAATGTCTAAACATGAAAATCATACACAATTTCTATATAAATAAAAGAATGACATTAAGGTGAAGCCCAGGAGACTGTATAAAGGTCTACCAGCAGAAAAATATATAACTCTATGATCTCTCTAACAAAAATAAAGCATTTAAAGATTTAATGAAAACAGCACTCCTCTGCTGACAGTCCGGCAGAATGTACCGCCCTGTCGGCCAGAGGAGCCAATCCTCAATAAGAAGACAAAAGGTGTTAAGTGGAGCTGACCAATAGGTGGCTATGTATGAGCCGGCCTCTATCCCTGAACACCCACATGACCAGTCTGTGTAGGAAATGATGTCACGTCCGTGGGCGTGTCCGACGTTTCCCTCTCACATGACTCACTGGGCCAATCAGAGAGCAAACGTCCCACTCATCTCTGCTGTACGTACAAACCGTACACCACAGAGGGATGGGACTTAAATAAATAAACCTAGCGTCCCGGCAATGCAATCCAGCAAGCAACGGACGCTAAATGAGACAAAACAGCATCCCTATGGTGTATGTGTACAAAAATGTGCTATGCAGCAGACCGGGACCTGATGACCCGGAAGTGTGCATAGAACTCCTGTGAACCGGAAGTGTATTGGAAGTGGGGACACATATAGTGAAATATAATGTGTTTGGGAAATGACTGGCTGAAGTGAAATCGCATAAGTGTGTAAAAAAATTACTGGAGTGGCATTGTAAATGTCTCTTAAGATCCATATGTGTTTTGGTGGGACTGAAATAAAAAATTAAAAAATATTAAAAAATTGTGTGAACACAAATTCTCCGGAACGCACATTGTAAAATGTGTTAAAATGAATATATATGTGAAGGGAATGTGTGGATTTGTAAAGTGACCCAAATATCTGGCAGTTAACCTTATGATCCCTTGACTGCAAAAAGTCATCAGCATAGACCGAATGGGTCAATTTTGATTGGACCAATTTCAATTGGGTGAATAGATAACCCTCTAGGTACACCATATATAAGCTGTGTACCAACTTGTGAATATAGGTGAAAAAAAGGAGGAGGGGGGAGGGGGGGGAGAAAAAATGTTGAAATAATGAAATAAAAAAATATAAAATATAAAGGGAGGGAGGGACATGCATGGAGATGTGGAAGGAATTTAGGATTGGTTGATAAAGGAGTTGAGGTCCCACTCCACATTTAAACCTAACGGGAAATAGGACCTCAACTCCCATATCCAATAAGTCTCGAGGCGTGACACTCCTCGGAGGCGGGACTCTCCTCTCCAATGTGGGACAAATTTGTCGATCACCTGGAATAAAGTCCCGGTAGGGTCTTTATTATGGTGTTCCAGATAATGACGGGGTACTGTGTGTTTGTCCTTGCCTTTCTTGATACCTGCCACATGTTCATTAACTCGTATAGAGAAAGTTATGATGGTACGCCCAACATACTGTTTGTGGCAGGGGCAAGTAATGAGGTAGACAATGTATTGTGATGTACAAGTTGTGAAGTGTTTCATCTGGTAAGTGAGGGAGGTGACTGTGGATTGGAAAGTGGTACTTTTTTGTCTGCCTCGAATGTTGTGGAGGCAGACATTGCATCTACGGCAGGGGTAATAACCCTGACATTCCTGAAAAAATGAAACTCTTTTGGGGGGGTCTATTATATTCGGAGCAATCTGTCCTTGAATGGACCGTGCTCCCCTGAATACAACAGCCGCCCGTTCAGGAAGAACTGACCCAAGTAGATTGTCATTTAAAAGTACCTTCCAGTGCTTTTTGAATATAGCTTTCACTTGTTTGGACTGAATGGAGTGAGTGGTGAAGAAAGCCCATTTGTGCATAGGTTCAGCTGTAGATTTGGGGCGTTCTATCAAAGTGGATTCTCTATCAGTGGATAGTGCCCTATTGAGTTCCTCGTCTAGATGTCTGGGATCATAACCTTTTTCAATAAATCGATCTCTCAGAACTAGCGATTGTGACTGGAAATCAATAGCATTGGTACAGTTGCGTCGTAGTCTCAAAAATTGGCTACGGGGAACGGACTTGAGCCACTGCTCCTGATGGCAACTGTCAATAGGAATGAATCCGTTCCGGTCGGTGGCCTTGAAATACGTGCGGAACTCCAAATGTTTGTCCACCACAAATATTTCAAGGTCCAAAAAATGTACACTGGTAGAGCTGGCCTCATAGCTCAAAGATATTCCTCTATCATTAGAATTGAGACTGGTCATGAAACTGTCAAGTGATGTACGGTCACCATCCCATAGGAAGAGGATGTCGTCTATGTACCTGGCCCAGAGGATCAACTCGGATCTCTGGGCCGCATAGACGACATCCTCCTCCCACTGGGCCATGAAGAGGTTGGCGAGGCTGGGGGCGAACTTGGCCCCCATAGCCACGCCCCTCTTCTGTAGAAAAAATTGATTCTGGAAGCAAAAATAATTGTGTTCCGTTGCAAATATGAGTAATTGCATAATAAAATTACGCTGAAGTGAAGGGAGCTTGTTGTCTCTAGATAGATGTTTCTCCACCGCCTCAAAGCCCAAGTGATGTGGGATGCACTTATAAAGTGCCGCCACATCTGCTGTGACTAGAAGCATCCCTTCTGAAACCGAGACAGGTTCCAGTAATCTAATGGTGTCTCTAGTGTCCTTGAAAAGATACCTTTTCCTTTTATGTTCTTTTTCTTTTGGGATAAAAGGAAAAGGTATCTTTAATTTGAGTTCGGCCACTCTGACGGAGGCAGAGAAATCTGTCCTTGACAGAGGACTCAAATTTGTTCCGCCCAAACCCCTTAACAAATTTTCCACCTTTATTGATGTCCTCAAGTTTACACGTAAATTGCGCATACAAAGACACTTTCTGACCAAACCCCCTATGGGATTCAACAATAAGGGGATTTCATCCACTACAATCCCCCCGGCTCCAGCCAATACACATACAGGTTCTGAACCCGTAGATTCCAGCTTGTCTGATGTACAAGTTACACATTCAGGATTATCCAATCCATCTATATTTAACCCCCCAGGCTCTCTAGCTCCCTCCATACAGGTTTTTAAAAACCTTGTTCTGGGGGATCTGGACAAATTAAACAAACAGAAAAAATGTGTCTATATTCAATCTGACATAAAAAACGGCCTCAGATCTCTTTGTGAGAAAAAGAACCTTATTATCCGCCCTGCGGATAAGGGGGGCGGGATTGTAGTTCTTGATAAGGTCGATTACCTTAAAGAGATGTATAGAATTCTTAACGATTCGAACACTTATAGCCCTATTCCCACGGACCCCACTACACCTTTCAAAAAGGCTCTGGTCAAACTTATTGAGGAAGGTTACGCGCTAGGGATTTTAAATAAAAAGGAAAAAAGTTTTCTAGTCCCACAAGTCCCACGCATTCCAGCTATCTATTATCTTCCTAAAGTCCATAAGGACTCAGTCA
Source organism: Lithobates septentrionalis (assembly GCA_037952835.1). Classification (NCBI taxonomy): domain Eukaryota; kingdom Metazoa; phylum Chordata; class Amphibia; order Anura; family Ranidae; genus Lithobates; species Lithobates septentrionalis. Next base: position 147,905 of record JBBDGP010001766.1, on the reverse strand, counting down.
ATCCCCCTGGCAGACCCATTGTCAGCGGGATTGACTCAGTCACAGCCCGTATTGGTAAATATGTGGATTTTTATTTACAGCCGTTGGTTCGCTCCACGCAGTCCTATCTCAAGGACACTAGAGACACCATTAGATTACTGGAACCTGTCTCGGTTTCAGAAGGGATGCTTCTAGTCACAGCAGATGTGGCGGCACTTTATACGTGCATCCCACATCACTTTGGCTTTGAGGCGGTGGAGAAACATCTATCTAGAGACAACAAGCTCCTTTCCCTTCAGCGTAATTTTATTATGCAATTACTCATATTTGCAACGGAACACAATTATTTTTGCTTCCAGAATCAATTTTTTCTACAGAAGAGGGGCGTGGCTATGGGGGCCAAGTTCGCCCCCAGCCTCGCCAACCTCTTCATGGCCCAGTGGGAGGAGGATGTCGTCTATGCGGCCCAGAGATCCGAGTTGATCCTCTGGGCCAGGTACATAGACGACATCCTCTTCCTATGGGATGGTGACCGTACATCACTTGACAGTTTCATGACCAGTCTCAATTCTAATGATAGAGGAATATCTTTGAGCTATGAGGCCAGCTCTACCAGTGTACATTTTTTGGACCTTGAAATATTTGTGGTGGACAAACATTTGGAGTTCCGCACATATTTCAAGGCCACCGACCGGAACGGATTCATTCCTATTGACAGTTGCCATCAGGAGCAGTGGCTCAAGTCCGTTCCCCGTAGCCAATTTTTGAGACTACGACGCAACTGTACCAATGCTATTGATTTCCAGTCACAATCGCTAGTTCTGAGAGATCGATTTATTGAAAAAGGTTATGATCCCAGACATCTAGACGAGGAACTCAATAGGGCACTATCCACTGATAGAGAATTCACTTTGATAGAACGCCCCAAATCTACAGCTGAACCTATGCACAAATGGGCTTTCTTCACCACTCACTCCATTCAGTCCAAACAAGTGAAAGCTATATTCAAAAAGCACTGGAAGGTACTTTTAAATGACAATCTACTTGGGTCAGTTCTTCCTGAACGGGCGGCTGTTGTATTCAGGGGAGCACGGTCCATTCAAGGACAGATTGCTCCGAATATAATAGACCCCCCCAAAAGAGTTTCATTTTTTCAGGAATGTCAGGGTTATTACCCCTGCCGTAGATGCAATGTCTGCCTCCACAACATTCGAGGCAGACAAAAAAGTACCACTTTCCAATCCACAGTCACCTCCCTCACTTACCAGATGAAACACTTCACAACTTGTACATCACAATACATTGTCTACCTCATTACTTGCCCCTGCCACAAACAGTATGTTGGGCGTACCATCATAACTTTCTCTATACGAGTTAATGAACATGTGGCAGGTATCAAGAAAGGCAAGGACAAACACACAGTACCCCGTCATTATCTGGAACACCATAATAAAGACCCTACCGGGACTTTATTCCAGGTGATCGACAAATTTGTCCCACATTGGAGAGGAGAGTCCTGCCTCCGAGGAGTGTCACGCCTCGAGACTTATTGGATATGGGAGTTGAGGTCCTATTTCCCGTTAGGTTTAAACGTGGAGTGGGACCTCAACTCCTTTATCAACCAATCCTAAATTCCTTCCACATCTCCATGCATGTCCCTCCCTCCCTTTATATTTTATATTTTTTTATTTCATTATTTCAACATTTTTTCTCCCCCCCTCCCCCCTCCTCCTTTTTTTCACCTATATTCACAAGTTGGTACACAGCTTATATATGGTGTACCTAGAGGGTTATCTATTCACCCAATTGAAATTGGTCCAATCAAAATTGACCCATTCGGTCTATGCTGATGACTTTTTGCAGTCAAGGGATCATAAGGTTAACTGCCAGATATTTGGGTCACTTTACAAATCCACACATTCCCTTCACATATATATTCATTTTAACACATTTTACAATGTGCGTTCCGGAGAATTTGTGTTCACACAATTTTTTTATATTTTTTAATTTTTTATTTCAGTCCCACCAAAACACATATGGATCTTAAGAGACATTTACAATGCCACTCCAGTAATTTTTTTACACACTTATGCGATTTCACTTCAGCCAGTCATTTCCCAAACACATGATATTTCACTATATGTGTCCCCACTTCCAATACACTTCCGGTTCACAGGAGTTCTATGCACACTTCTGGGTCATCGGGTCCCGGTCTGCTGCATAGCACATTTTTGTACACATACACCATAGGGATGCTGTTTTGTCTCATTTAGCGTCCGTTGCTTGCTGGATTGCATTGCCGGGACGCTAGGTTTATTTATTTAAGTCCCATCCCTCTGCGGTGTACGGTTTGTACGTACAGCAGAGATGAGTGGGACGTTTGCTCTCTGATTGGCCCAGTGAGTCATGTGAGAGGGAAACGTCGGACACGCCCACGGACGTGACATCATTTCCTACACAGACTGGTCATGTGGGTGTTCAGGGATAGAGGCCGGCTCATACATAGCCACCTATTGGTCAGCTCCACTTAACACCTTTTGTCTTCTTATTGAGGATTGGCTCCTCTGGCCGACAGGGCGGTACATTCTGCCGGACTGTCAGCAGAGGAGTGCTGTTTTCATTATATCTTTAAATGCTTTATTTTTGTTAGAGAGATCATAGAGTTATATATTTTTCTGCTGGTAGACCTTTATACAGTCTCCTGGGCTTCACCTTAATGTCATTCTTTTATTTATATAGAAATTGTGTATGATTTTCATGTTTAGACATTCAAGCAAGTCATGTGATTGTATTCACCCAATCAAATCTCCCGGTTTTTCAGCCCTTGTGATTGGTCCTTCTCTAAATAATTTTATTATATATATTTGGCAACTTGGAGTGAGTGGTCTATGCCCCTGTTGAAGACCCCTAGGTCGAAACGCGTCGGGTACATACACCACTCTCTTTGTTGCCCATTTGTTTTTATCCACCGTGATCACGCTTTTATTTGTGTATGGTCGTTTTTGTCAATAAAAACACCCTTTTTTATCTGCACCATGTGGAGGCACATTCTTTTTGTTTCCACATTTACCGCATGAGATCCAGTCCCTCCAACTGCTCCTTTCGGGGGACCGTTTGTGAAACTTCTGATGCACGCTGGGACGGTTCGGTGTGAGGACGGTTCGTTGTGAGGACCCATCCGGTTGCCGGCCGAGATCCATACAGACCACAATCCAAGGGATTGGCGATTCCTGAGCTCCCATTCCACGTCATTTGTGACAAACTGCGCATGCGATTCCCTGTCGCTGACATGGGAATCCACAGGATCTGGTAAGAGGCTTTTTTGCACTTTCTCTGAATGACCCATTGGGACCCAGTTTCTCGGTTGGGAAGTCGCTGTATGATGCCAGGTGTTTTCTGACAACCATCAGACCATCACCACCCCTTGGAGTACTTACACCTCCTGTGCGGTTGGACATTCACATCCATCTATGGACGTTTGTGTTTCAAGGCACCTGTGGTTAATTAGTGATTTCTTTACTGTTTCACCATTTTAAAGACCTATGTTCCTTTGTATATGCGCTGCATTTTTCCATATGCCTAATTTGTTGTTTTTGTCAAACTGTATGCAGCAGCTTTTTATTTATTTCACTGGTTAGCGCGGTGTTTTCTATTTACCTCTGAGAAGGATTCACATATACTTTTAGTAATGTACAGTACTATGCAAAAGTTTTCCACAGGTGTGAAAAAATGCTGTAATTTAAGAATGTTTTCAGAAATAGAAATGTTAATATTTTATTTTTATCAATTAACAAAATGGAAAGCAAATGAACAGAAGAGAAATGCAAATCAAATCAATATTTGGTGTGACCACCCTTTGCCTTTAAAACAGCCTCAATTCTTGGAGGTACACTTGCACACAGTTTTTGAAGGAATTCAGCAGGTATGTTCTTCCAAACATATTGGAGGCATAACCACAGGTCTTCTGTGGATGTAGGCTGCCTCAGATCTTTCTTTCTCTTCATGTAATCCCATCGTCAAGGGGTGCCCCAGGAACGTGGGGGGACTTTGGTTTCCAGAGATCACCTTCCACAGAAAGAATGGGGGGTTACTGATATAAACGGGAAACCTTTATATCAGTTCCCCTTATATTATTGTATTCACTCCCCCTTTAGACTTGCCTGGCGGCGCTGTCACTGACCTCCTCTCAGGTACACCATGCAGGGCTCAGTTAGACGGCTCCAGGTTGATGACTCTGGTTTTAACCTACAGCCTCCTCTCCACAGTCCACATGTTTTACTTCTCCCTTGACCCCCATCCTGGCGGGACTCCTACTTTTGACTCCTCTCCAGACTCCCCCTCAGAGACTGCAGACATGATATAAGACAAGAAATGGTCAGAGGTTGCGAACATGGTACAAGAGATGGTTAGAGACTAAGGACATGATACGGGGCCTCGGGCTTTCACATTGGAGAGACTGCAGCGGCTGTTTCAGGGCACTTTACAGGTGCTATTTTTAGCACTGTAGTGCCTGCAAAGCGTCCCAGTGTGAAAGGGGTCTTAACCCCCCCTGGCGGTATTCCCGAGTCTGGCTCGGGGTGAGATTTTAGTACCAAAAGCGGTAACCCTGAGCCAGACTCGGGATCGCATCGCTGGATCCTGGAAGACGCGACTCACCTTGTCTCCGGGATCCCGCGATGTTCTCCCGCTGTGTTCGGCGGCCGGATCTTCCGCCCGATCCACTGGGTGCCCTGGCTTCCGTTCCCTGCGAGCGTAGCGACGCAGGGGGTGGAACCGGCGGCAAATTCAAATAGTATATAACACAAACACACTGATACATTGTAATCCTATTGGATTACATTACTAAATATAATAAATATAATAAAATTTACCTCAGATTGCCCCCCAGTGCTTTGTCCAGTGCCCCTGCTTGCAGTTTTACTGTACTTTGTGTCTGGAAACTGCAGAGCGACCATGGCATCCAAAAAGCACGCTTCAACCTCAAAAGCGACATATGACCTCCTGGAAAACAGCGACAGTGAGACAGAATCACTTGCAGAAGTGAGTGATAGCGAATCATGGGGAAGTTCGTCATCAGGCACGGAAAGCGATTTCAGCGATGATCCTGTGACTTTGCCCAGCGATGTGCGGACTTGGTGCTCGATTGATTGCGGTACGGAGCACACAGCACCCCCAAGATTCCCGTTTACCGGAGCACCTGGTATCAAAGTGGAGGTTGAAGATGACAGCCCCTTGGGATACCTCCAACTCTTTTTGACTGATGAAGTCATAGAAAGAATTGTTACAGAGACCAATCGGTACCAGGAGCAACAAGCTGCTATACCTCAGAGGTTTTCAAGGAGCAGAAAATGGGAACCAGTGACCAAGGAGGACATCTGGAAGTTTCTGGGCCTAATTATTCTCCAGGGAGTGGTGGGGAAACCCCTGCAGAAATGGTACTGGACAACCAACAAAATATTAGCCACTCCTTTTTTTGGCACCATAATGTCGGAATACAAATTTTCTCTCATAATGAAATATCTGCATTTTCAAAATAATGACGAATTTGATGAGACTTCTCATCCAGCTCCAAAACTGAAAAAAATTTGGGACTTATATCAAATTATTCAGAAAAATTTCCAGCAGACCTATATACCAGACAGAGACGTCAGTATCGACGAAAGTCTTATGGCCTACAAAGGAAGACTTAGCTGGATACAGTACATCGCGTCTAAGAGAGCACGATTCGGCATAAAATCATTCATGCTCTGTGAAGCCAGCACTGGTTATATATGGAATTCGGTCCTTTACACCGGGAAAGGGACCAAATTCAATGACAGATTCAGTCAATATGGAATGGCAACCACTTCTGTTCTCACTTTGATTGAGCCATTGTTGAATCAGGGGTACTGTGTAACCACAGATAATTTTTATACTTCTCCAGAACTCTATGAGTTCCTTCTACAACACAAGACGGATGCATACGGGGCTGTTAGAGCTAACCGGCGTGACATGCCGCCAACCTTTGCCAAAAAAAAGCTCACTGCAGGAGAAATAGTTGCCTGGCAAAAAGGCAAAATGATGGCACTAAGATGGCGAGATAAAAAAAGATGTGTGCCTAATGAGTACCATTCACAACACCTCTACTCTCATGGTACATACAAAAGGTGGAAAAGATGTTATGAAACCTCAACTCGTAATGGACTACAACAACACAATGGGAGGTGTTGACAGAGCTGACCAGGCCATGACTTTTTACCCTGCTACGAGAAAGCAACAAAAAAAATATTACAAAAAAATCTTCAGGCATCTTCTTGAACAGTGCCTGTGGAACGCTTTCATTCTTCTAAAAAAAAAGAGTGACAGGCCTGTGATTCATGCAGACTTCATTTGGAAAGTTGCAGAACTCATATTTCTGAAGCACCAAACACCAACCACTGTAAATCGATCTGGACGTCGTGCTGCTGGCGTTGTGAACCCGGAACGTCTGACAGGTCGACACTTTATGGACCACATTCCACCAACGGAAAAGAAGGCAGCACCCACAAGGATGTGTGTGGTTTGCTGCTCTAAACGTGACGACACAGGAAGGAAAGTCAGAAAAGAAACCCGGTTCTACTGTCCTGACTGTGACGTCGGACTTTGTGCTGTACCCTGTTTTAAAATTTACCATACCCAAGACGTTTACTAAAGCAATATGACTACTAATATTGCACTCTTGTTTGGCCAAAAAAAATGTCAGTGTTTTTGATTTATATTATTTACTAAAATTTATTGAATAAAAAGTATTATTACTAGTATATTATTATTTGTTATTATTTATAATTATTTATTATATTATAATTTATGATTTTGTGTTTCAAACTTTATCATACCCAGGATGTCTACTAGACTCTTGTTTGGACAGATTTCAGTGAGTTATTCCTAAGAATTACAGGCCTACAATATAAAACGCCACATTTCCATGCAAAAATAATGGTACCGCTTTCAGCACCTAAAATCTGAAATAATCATACCGCCAGGGAGGTTAAGTATTGACAATAAAAACTAGAAGCTGATTACTATGCACAACTGCACTAGATTCAAATCTCCCCCACTATTTGTCTTCCCTATGTCTATGTATACTGTTGCAGAAATGGTCTTGGATGTGCGGGCAGACATCTTCAAAGTACTAGACTGTAAGTAACCAAAGAAAAATATTCTTTACAAGGAATAATATTTACAGACATAGAAAAGAGCACCTGGTAGAATTTGAGCTGCTTAAACTTTTAAATCCTCTGATATTCTTTAATACTCTCTAGAAATGTCTGTGAAATCTGGAGGACATAGAGATGAATACTTGAGCTATGCTAGACTGCAGCTGATGCTTATGTAGGTATAGGATCAGAAAATAGCAATTTCTAACTGAGTATGGATTTAGAAATACCTGGGAATAAAACTGCTAGAGGTCAGACTTGAGACATGCTTTGCAGCATTATTGGAGTAAAAATTGACATTACTACATGAAATCTTTGATGTAAAAATATATTTTATTTGTGTTCTATGTACAGTTAAAGTAAACAAAATGAATGAGCAGTCAGTTATCTCTTTGCACAAAAACTTTAATTAATTATACATTACAAAAACAAACATTACATTTATGTCTTGGTTAAACTTTCCACTGAAATTAATTCTACGTTACCCCTAAAGTTTATCTAAAGTCAAAACTTTTTTTTTTCATTTTGGATAGAGCGGAGAAAAGTTAAAACTCATGGCATTTTTGCCATCTGTAACCCATGGATAAATTTCCATTCACTTCTTGTCCTGTAGACACAACAAGAAGTATGAGAAAATCTTTTTCAAAGTGAGGTAAATCCCCTCTTGGACATCTATCACCAAAACAAGTCCCCACTGGAACATTTTGGGCTCAATTCCTGTGCTGGTGACAATTTAAAGCTCCAGGCTCAAAACTTTCAGTTATGCCGCGTACACACGGTCGGACTTTTCGTCTACAAAAGTCCAACGGACGCTGACGGACTAAAGCTGGCTGGTAATCCGATCGTGTGTGGGCATCTCCGGACTTTCAACATACTTTTTTAGCCTCAAATCCGACGTACTTTAGATTTGAAACATGCTTCAAATCTTTACTTCGTAACTACGACGGACCCCGAAATCCGCTCGTCTGTGTGCTAGTCCGACGGACAAAAAGCCACGCTAGGGCACCTATTGGCTACTGGCTATGAACTTCCTTATTTTAGTCCGGTGTACGTCATCACGTACGAATCCGTCGGACTTTTGTGTGGTCGTGTGTAGGCAAGTCCGTTCATTAGAAAGTATGCCGCAAGTCCGCCGCAAGTCCGCCGAAAGTCTGCCGGAAGTCTGTCGGACAGGCTGTCTGACTTTTGTAGACGAAAAGTCCGACCGTGTGTACGCGGCATTACATATATTCCTTAATAGCCACAAAGGATGTAAATTCACTTTGTGTACACCAAATGCCTCTGCAAGCCCAGTTATCACCTTGCCAAGTAGCAGTGACATCATAAAAATATAACATAAAAAAAAAAATCTGCCCTAAGGGTCACAAAATTCTTCAGTGAAAGAAAGCAAACATGAGTATATAACTCAAATAAAGTATAGCAATCAAATGTGAAAAGAGGCAGCTGCACACAGGTAAAAAACAGCCTGCTGCACTCACTAATACAAGCATACAGACAGTACATTGTACACATGAAATAATGAGGGTCCTTTGGAACCTTGATCACGTTTGGATGACATTGTATAAAGGTCCTACAAAAGCTCCAGAAGTGGCGAAACATGTAGAGGCAACCAACTTTTGTATTGCGACCGCATGACTTTTCATGTTCTGGTTTTAAACTTTATTCATTTTTTAACCATGTATGTTTAAATAAAATTATGAAATTTGTAATATCAATTTGATATGATTTTTTGCACCTCAAAACTCCCAATTTTGTTTCTTGGTATTTCTCTGAATATAAATTATTTAAGTTCATAATAAAACTGCAATTGTTTTGATCTTGAATAAAAATTTGCGTCTTCCTCCACCACATCAATACACAGATCTGCTTACCAGATGTCTAGACCCTCAGTATAAGAAGTTTACATTTACTTGTTTAAATGGTGTAATCCACCATATCGGAAAAGAGAAGGTAAAAACAACTCTTTAATTAAGCCTTGTAGGTGGGTCAAAATATGTAGACAAGTATAGCCAGAAGGAGTTCAGGCTGAATCTGTAACTTTATCTCTTTATATAATGGCTGGTTTCTGGTGTGTGGGGTTTCCACCTTTTGTTTTCTGATCTGTTTTAGCTAGCCTGGATGAGCTTGTTTGAACTTCACCATCCGATCTGTGCTTTGGACAGTAGGGGGAAGTTTGTAAGTTTTTGTATATGGATCATGGTGTAAACCACCAGTCATATAGATGTCACTCATATGTGCTCTCAAATGTAATCAGGCCAGGCAATGCCTCTTGACAACATTAGTTGTGACGAAACACGTAGAGTGGTGCTTCAATGGTGACATCATCATCACGATCACTCACCAACTGGAGTGAAGCATTTTTGCCGGATGTGCTTTTAATTTACACTTATTTGTGAGTACCTCTACTTTAGGGCCAGTTCACACCAGATGCAGTCCCTTGCACTTTTTTTCTGCACTAAAAATGCATGCACAGTGTTTTCCATGTATTCCAATGGCTCTAGTTCACACCATGCAGTCAGATTCCGGTTAGTTTTCGGTGCAGAAACTGCCTGGAAACTGACTGCATGGTGTGAACTAGAGCCATTGGAATACATGGAAAACACTGTGGATGCATTTTGTGCAGAAAAAAACGCACTGAACTGCATCTGGTGTGAATAGTAAATAGAGTAAATTTAGTACTACATTATGGAGTTTCTTCTCTTTCCTCGGGTGCTTTATTGCCTTGCTGGTGGTTTACACCATTTCAAACAAGCGCATATAGAACTTGTATACTGTGGGGTCTAGGCATCTGATAAGCAGATATGTGTATTGATGAGGTAAAGTAAGAAGCATTTTTTACCAAAGATCACAGTTAATGTAGTTTTATTATGGACTTGAGTCATTTATACTATATATTTTATATGTATTATTCTGATGTGGTGGTTTATGATGTGGTTTTGTGTTCACAATAACTCTTGTATATGACACTTTAATTTTTAGTCTTTTTTAATGCATTCTATCTTCTTTAATGTCTTCTTTATTTATTTTGTTCATGACTAAAAAAAATTTTTTTTTCATTAATTTTTATTTTAGTAAGGTTAGTATAAAGTATAGTTAATAAATATTTTATATTTATTTTCATAGCCAGTAGATAGCGTTCAAGACGTATTATTTATTAGGCTAATCCTAACAAAAACCTTTTTACAGAGCTTAAAGGAGTTGTAAAGTCAGAATCTTAAAGGAGTTGTAAATTTATGCATTAAGATAAAAAGCCTTCTGTGTGCAGCAGCCCTCCTCGGTCCCCTTAATACTTCCCTCAGCTCCATCTCTGTCCAGCGATGTCCACGAGTGTCTCGGCCGTCTGAGACGGCAGGCAGCGACGATATTGGCTCCTGCTGCTGTCAATCAAAGTCAGCCAGCCAATCAGGAGAGAGAAGGGGCGGGTCACAGCTCCGTATCTGAATGGACACAGGGAGCTGTAACTCGGTTCGGGTGCCCCCATATCAAGCTGCTTGCTGTGGGGGCACTTGGCAGGAGGGAGGGGCCAGGAGAACCAAAGAGGGACCCAAGAAGAGGAGGATCTAGGCTGGTCTGTGCAAATCCACTACACAGAGCAGGTAAGTATAACATGTTTGATTTTACAATCACTTTAAAGTGTATCAATATCTGAAACTTTTTAATTTTTTGGGGGATAGCATGGAGAAGAATTAGGAAGTGTAGGAAATCCCTCTAACAGTAACACAGACAGAAGTAATAAATTATTTTCTAACCCATTACCCTGTAAGTACACGTGGCCACACTTAAGTGGGTATTCTTTCATGTGGTAGCATAAATGCATACTGTACCTGTGTTTGTGCTGGGAGTGTGCTGCATGGCGTGCTCCAGGCACAGAAAACAAGCTGTCACGGGCAGCTCCAGATCCTGTACTAGCAATTTGGAGTCCGAAGAACAGTCTCTCCATCACATGATCACTGTAATAGCCTGCGATTGGCTATCATAGTGATCAGTAACTGTATAGCCCACCCCGGTAGTCTTTCTCATCTTGAATGGAGAAAAAATACACACGTCTGAGTAAAAAATAAATGTACAAAATAAATTAAAGATATAATGGCTAGATCAGAGTTTGATCTAGGTCAGTATCAGGGCTAGGGTCAAGTCAGGGTCAAAAGTCAGGATCAGTGTGTCTTAAGCCTGCCATAGATGGTGCAATTTTCTTTCCTGCAACCACGGGTGGAAGGAAAGAAAATCCCTTATCTCCCTCATTCACACAGTCAATGTTGATGGGGGAATCCCCCCTGTTGGAGCCATCCCGGTGGGGGGCATGCAGAGCTGTCCCTGCCGAAAGGACACACAGTGATTGTTGTGAGCTGCTATAGCCACTAGCAATAATCGTATGAAAAATCTGATCAATTGATCAACGTGGGTACAATCAGCCTGCCAATAGATGATTTGAATCTCAGCCAGTCCCTGCAGAACCTGGCTGAGATTCGAACCTTGACCGGCTTTAGAAAAAGTGTTTTCTTATTCAGTATCAGTGTATTTTAGGTAAGATAAAAAAAAATGTGTATTATTGATTCTGTTCCCTACTACAGGTACAAACAACAAATAACATACACATATGTGGTATCGCTGCAATCGCCATGAGTAGAAATATTTATTTTGAGGGGGTTTTTTTGGTGGTGGATTAGGCCCCTTTCATACGAGGTGGACTCCGCTTCCACGGAGTCCGCCTCTGTCCGCCGGCATAGTGGAAGATCAGTCCGTTGATCTCCGCTGAGCTGGCAGATGACAGGTCCCTCTCTGCTCACTGAGCGGGGAGGGGCTTGTCAGGCGCTGCTGCCGCCTATGGAGGGATCGGATGAAAACGGACAGCATGTCCGTTTTCATCAGATCTCACCTGATCCGCCAACGACGGACCTGGACGTAGGGCCATCCGTCTGCTTTTAGCCGATCAGACCAGGTCGGATGTCAGCGGACATGTCTCCGCTGACATCTGTCGCTCCATAGGCTAACATGGAGCGCCCGTTCAGGTCCGCCGTCAAAACTGACAGGCGGATATGAATGGTCCGATCGTGGGAAAGGGGCCTTATATTAATGGCAATAAATATACAGTTATATTTCAAAACAATAAAATTCTTACTATTTCGGTGAGATTCCTTTAATGATCATTTTAAAAAAATGGTTATATTTATTACCATTTACCTCCAAATAAAGGCCCAATTTTACCTGGAAAAAAAAAACAAGGTATAATTTACAAGGATACATAACACCACAGGTACAAACATATGTACAGTTTTATCAACTCATGCCAAACTTACAAAACTAGGTTTGGGGTGTTAAGCTTTGTTTGGACCTTTGTTATTAAGGGGATATTTTAAAATGGTTGTAAACATTAAGACTTTTTATCTTAATGCATTCTCTACCTTAGGGTAAAAAAAAATTGCACTGCCTGCTACTCCCCCTCCTTAACTCTTACCTAAACCCTTAGTGATCCAGCATTGTGCCCGGCTGCAAGTCTTCTCTCCCATCGTCCTGGTCTCACAGGCTGAGAACAGCAGGAGTCATTGGCTCCTGTTCATGTCAATTAAATCCTAATAAAAAGAAATGGGGTGAGTGGCGCTACACTATATTAGAGAGGGATAATGATTTAACCGCTCCCTATACATTCAACAGTGGTGTACCACCCAAAAACTAATGTGCCCTACAAGTGATATTAATTGTAGTTAGAATCACATATGATAACATAGCATATAAAGTGCAATAGTGCCCACACCAAAAGAAACTTTACTTAAAACATTGGTTATATGATTAAACCTAAATGTCCAAGGAGTAATAAAATCCCATCTGTGAAAAACAGCACCATAAAAAACTCAGAAGATAACAATGTGAACTTAACTGTCAACCAAAAATATTATAAATTATATATATATATATATATATATATATATATATATATATATATATATATATATATATACATATATACATAAAGTATAAAAAACAGCAGTTCATTAAAAATTGATATGTGTGTTAGCAAAAATAGCCATAATAATAGTCCCACATAAGTGATGTGCAAAATTGCTGTACAAGTTGCCAAGGACTCCAAAGTGATCACAGTGCCCGGGGGTTAAATGCCCCTTGGTAGATCCTCCTGCAGATTCACTGATAGCCTAGTGTGGTATCCCTTAATGGCTCATCCGGTCAATCCTCCAGATCAGGATATCCAAACCAATCTCCTATTCAGGAATTTCCAATCAGTTTCCAGCAAGTGTTCAGTGAAATCCCAGGGATAAATCCCTCATAAAGAAGAGATAGGGCTCCCATAGTGTAGTATAAGGATTATTTATTAAAAAGTCAGATTAAAAACCAAACAACGAACTTCCCAGCAAGTGGGTAAATCCTAAAAACGACTACGAACTAGGTCGATTCAGTGTGTACAGGGGCCGGTTTGCAGCGTGCGCTCCAACTGCGTTCCAAACTCCCTGCTACTGTACCGGAAATAGCGTTAGTGCGTAGCTCCGCCTTACGCATTTCGTCATTGACCTTCTCAAAGGCAGCACCATCTTACTACACCTCACGACTTATAAGGCCAGCGGCCGTGCGGGTTCCTCCTCCTCAAGAAATGTTTTTATTAGCAACCTCCGCTGCCATAGAGGGCGGGATCCCCCATGTAAACCTTAAAATAAAAGTGGCAATATCACACACATACTGGCGGCATATTCCAAATATTAACTACTATAAACCACTGCATCTCCACTCACCCCTACAATCATAGTGACAGTCATGAATTTTATAAAGCGTCATTGACTAAATATCTGGCATACAGTCAAGGTAAAAAACACATGATATAATTAACCTTAATAAGGGGTAATCCCCATAATTTAATAGGAGCCATCCCTATCCTAAATGTAATGAATTGCCCAGTTATGTGAATGCTGTCCCAAGTGGTCAGCCAGGTATTACAGCCCTCAACAGAAAAAATTAATAACCAAGCAAAGCCAGATATTACCTAGTAAACCATACACCTGTTAAAAAATGGATAATGCTAGACACAAAATTGCCACTAGCAATACATGACAGTGTCAAAGCCCTAGAGCAACCAAATAATAAATAAATAATAAATAAAAATAAAATATATCCCAGAGCTTCATAACAAGGGAAACGATAATATGTGTCACAACGGAACTATTTATTAGCTAAACATATTAGATCTAAGCCACCCATATAGGTCAGGCATTGTGAACACAAAGTGTCACTCAAGCATATCCAGTAAATGGAGCATGTATGATGATCCCTGAGGTGAAACCAAGTAGATAAAAAATAACTATCCAAACAATACTACAGATAAATGATACCCATGAAGGGTTACATAAACTACGCCCTATAGTAAGGCACACTAGAGGGAAAATAGATACCCATAAAGGTACTACACCATAAAGTATAGTCCTTGGGATACATCCTGTGAGATAACCACTACCACAGTGTTGGACTGTTATTAAAGGCCCAAACGTATTAGCACCCAGATAGGGATCAGAGTAGACCCAAAAGAGATGAATAATGCATAAACCCTATACATAAAATCGTAGGGTAATAGCCACCCCAATATAGGGGTGTGATGATCTATCCCATAAGCAAAAAATAGGTATTCTTCATATGATGACTGGAATACCATCAGTACCATAGAAGATCCCCCAATCCCACCAAATAGTTCTTCTATAAATGAAGGGTGATACTGGGCAAGAGTAGGCTCTAATAAATACTAATCCCACAAACCAAGTTATGGGTTAGCTATTAAACAGTTTATATCTATATCCAAGTTAAGGCCTCTAGGGGCAAGAGACCCCAGCCATGGTGTAGTACTTTTATGGGTATCTATTTTCCCTCTAGTGTTCCTTATTATAGGGCACAGTTTATGTAACCCTTCATGGGTATCTTTATCTGTAGTATTGTTTGGATGGTTATTTTTTATCTAATGGGTTTCACCTCAGGAATCATCATACATGCTCCATTTACTGGGTATGCTTGTGTGACACTTTGTGTTCACAATGCCTGACCTATATGGGTGGCTTAGATCTAATATGTTAAGCTAATAAATAGTTCCGTTGTGACATATATTATAGTTCCCCTTGTTATGGAGCACTGGGATATATTTTATTTTTATTTATTATTTATTTTTTATCTGGTTGCTGTAGGGCTTTGACACTGTCATGTATTGTTAGTGGCAATTTTGTGTCTAGCATTATCCATTTTTTAACAGCTGTATGGTTTACTAGGTAATATCTGGGTTTGCTCGGTTATTATTTTTTTCCTGTTAAGGGCTGTAATACCTGGCTAACCACTTGGGACAGCATTCAAATAACTGGGCAATTCATTACATTTAGGGTAGGGATGGCTCCTATTAAATTATGGGGATTACCCGTTATTAAGGTTAATTATATCATGTGTTTTTTAATTGACTGTATGCCAGATATTTAGTTAATGTCGCTTTATAATTCATGTCTGTCATTATGATTGTAGGGGCAAGCGGAGATGCAGTGATTTATAGTAGTTAATATTGGGGATATGCCACCAGTGTGTGTGCGATATTGCTACTCTTATTTTAAGGTTTACATGGGGGAACCCACCCTCTACGCAACGGAGGTTGCTAATAAAAACATTTCTTGAGGGGCAGGACCCGCACGGCCGCTCGCCTTATAGGTTGTGAGGTGTAGTAAGATGGCGCTGCCTTTGAGAACGTCAATGAGGAAATGCATAAGGCTGAACTACGCACTCACGCTATTTCCGGTACGATAGCAGGGAGCTTGGAACGCAGTTGGAGCGCACGCTGCGAACATGCCCCTGTACACACTGAATTGACCTAGTTCGTAGTAGTTTTTAGGATTAACCCACTTGCTGGGAAGTTCGTTGTTTGGTTTTTAATCTGACTTTTTAATAAATAATCCTTATACTACACTATGGGAGCCCTATCTCTTCTTTGAGGATTGGGGATTGAGGATGAGGATTTATCTCTGGGATTTCACTGAACAGTTGCTGGAAACTGTGATTGGAAATTCCTGAATAGGAGATTGGTTTGGATATCCTGATCTGCAGGATTAACCGGATGAGCCATTAAGGGATACCACGCTAGGCTATCGGTGAATCTGCAGGAGGATCTACCAAGGGACATCTAACCCCCAGTTATCTATATATGCCATTTACCCCTGTAGGGGTAATAGGAGCTGGTGAGTGGGGACCCTTAAGGGGGAGCACAAGAGTCACCTGATCTGCTGAGCACTGCGGTCACTTTGGAGTCCTTGGCAACTTGTACAGCAATTTTGCACATCACTTATGTGGGACTATTATTATGGCTATTTTTGCTAACACACATATCAATATATATATATATATATGTAATTTATGGTGCTGTTTTTCACAGATGGGATTTTATTATCCCTTGGACATTTAGGGTTAATCATATAACCAATGTTTTAAGTAGAGTTTCTTTTGGTGTTGGCACTATTGCACTTTATATGCTATGTTATCATTAGGGATGAGCTTCGTGTTCGCGTCAAACCCATGTTCGACTGGAACATCGTATGTTCGCCCGTTTGTCGAATTACGAACGATATGGGCCGTTCGTGCCAAATTCGAGTGGCACGTTACGGCCCATAATTCACTGCAGCATCGCAGTGCATTGCTGGCTGATGATTGGCCAAGCATGCACTATGACCCACATGCTTGGCCAATCACAGCGCCGTCTGTACAAAGAGCCGTAATTGGCCAAAGCCAGGGTGGCTTTGGCCAATTATGGCTCAGGGGGTTTAGTACACACCCCACACTATATAAGGCCGCCTGCACGGCGGCCCTGTATAGTGTGTTCCGGCGTTGAGAGAGAGATAGATAGACAGAGAGACAGTGTAATTTGATTTAAGTTAGATAGAGTAGGCAGGCGAGTCAGTTAGCTGCACTTACAGTGTATTGTGTATATATATATATACATCCTAGGTGTTGTGTATATAGATATATATATATATATCTATATACACTGTATTCAGTTAGCTAGATCCGTTCCTGTTATTCTCTTCCTATTGACAGGCAGGCAGGTGTTTTTACAGTATTTACAGCTACCTGAAGAAAATTGCTGGTGTTCTTCTGATCCTATTAGTCCTATTGGCTACAGTATTTATAGTTAATGTAGTGCATCCTCTGCGCAGCGTGCACCTAAAGCTACCTGAATAAAATTAGTGGTGTTCTTCTGATCCTATTAGTACAGTACCGCAGGCAGCGGCAGTATTTACAAAATAGTGTAGTGCGTCCTCTGCACAGTGTGCACCTAAAGCTACCTGAAGAAAATTGGTGGTGTTCTTCTGATCCTATTAATACCACAGGCAGGCAGCTACAGTATTTACAGTTAGTGTAGTGCGTCCTCTGCACAGTGTGCACCTAAAGCTACCTGGAGACAATTTCTGTTGTTCTGCTCCTATTAATACCACAGGCAGGCAGCTACAGTATTTACAGTTAGTGTACTGTGTCCTCTGCACAGTGTGCACCTAAAGCTACCTGAATAAAATTGGTGGTGTTCTTCTGATCCTATATTAATACCACAGGCAGGCAGCTACAATATTTACAGTTAGTGTACTGCGTCCTCTGCACAGTGTGCACCTAAAGCTACCTGAAAACAATTGCTGTTGTTCTGCTCCTATTAATACCACAGACAGGCAGCTACAGTATTTACAGTTAGTGTACTGTGTCCTCTGAACAGTGTGCACCTAAAGGTACCTGAATAAAATTGGTGGTGTTCTTCTGATCCTATTAATACCACAGGCAGGCAGCTACAGTATTTACAGTTAGTGTACTGTGTCCTCTGCACAGTGTGCACCTAAAGCTACCTGAATAAAATTGGTGGTGTTCTTCTGATCCTATTAATGCCACAGGCAGGCAGCTACAGTATTTACAAATTAGTGTAGTGCGTCCTCTGCACAGTGTGCACCTAAAGCTACCTGAAGACAATTGCTGGTGTTCTCATACTAATAATACTACAGGCAGGCAGTTGATTCTGCTAGATGCAGTATCAGTATATATATACATCCCAGCTTTGTTCAGCTACATCTCGCTGCAGTCCATTAGTATGTCTGGAAGGCCAACAAGGAGAGGTAGACAGTCACAAGCCAATAAAAGAGGGCAAGCAGGCTCTGTGTCTAGAGGCAACAGTGCTGGTCGTGGAGATGGTGCATCCTCATCAGCACGTTGCCGTGGGACACGCTTGTCCTTTTTTTTGGCAGCTGGCCGCGTTGAGCTGCAACATGCGGAAGACTTGGTAGAGTGGATGACCAAGCCGTCCTCATCCTCCTCATCCTCTCCCACCCAGGCTCAGGGTACCTTGTCTGGCAAAGCAGCTGCCAACGCGGCCTCTTGCCTCGGCTCAATGGCATCAGTCACTCCTTCTCTAGCCCCACCATGTCCTCCTGAGGAGTCCCCCGAACTGTTTGACCACAGTGTTGGGTACATGCTCCAGGAGGATGCCCAGCGTTTTGAAGGCTCCGATGATGGTACCCAACTAGAGGAAGGCAGTAATGTGAGCCCAGAGAGAGGGGGTGCCCAAGAAGGACAGCAAATTGGCAGTCATGTTCCCCCAGCTGCAGCATACTGCCAGCTTTGCTCCAGTGATGAGGAGGGAGGGGATGATGAGGTCACTGACTCCACGTGGGTGCCTGATAGGAGAGAGGAGTAGGAGGAGGAATCACATCACCAACGAGGCAGGATGCCCTCCAGGGGCCAGCTTACGGGCAGCACACCAACTGCATCACACCGCAGAGCTCCGCATGTGCAGGGCGCTGCTGTCTCTGTGCGTTATTGCAAAAGTTCTTTGGTGTGGGCCTTTTTTGAGACGAGTGCCTCAGATCCCACCGCTGCTATTTGCAACATATGTCTCAAGCGTATCTCGCGTGGCCAAAACATCACCCGCTTGGGCACCACATGCTTGACCAGACATATGTCGACCTGCCATGCAGTTCGTTGGCAAGCGTACCTAAAAGACCCACACCAAAGAACAAAGAGGACCTCTCCTTGCTGCTCATCAGCTGGGATCTCCAACCCCACTATACCTTCAATCCTCTCTCAGACCTGCACTGAGAGGAATGAAGGTGTAGAATTAGGTGTGTCACAGCCAAGTACTTGGGGGCAATCTGCTATCGGTACACCAACGTCAGATTGTACCAGGCAAATTTCCCTGCCCCAGCTGCTGCACTGCAGAAAGAAGTTAGCTCCCAGCCATCCACATGCGCAGCGGTTGAATGCTAGCTTGGCTAAATTGCTAGCACTTCAACTGCTGCCTTTTCAGTTGGTAGACTCTGCCCCTTTCCGTGAGTTTGTGGAATGTGCTGTTCCTCAGTGGTAGGTTCCCAAACGCCACTTTTTCTCACGGAAGGCGATTCCGGCTCTCTACTGGCATGTGGAAGGCAATGTCTTGGCCTCGCTGGACAGGGTGGTCAGCGATAAGGTGCATATTGCTGACTCATGGTCCAGCAGGCATGGACAAGGACGCTACCTATCTTTCACCGTGCACTGGGTGACTCTTCTGGCAGCTGGTAAGGAAGCAGAACAGGGTGCAGTAGTGTTGGAGGTTGTTCCGCCACCATGCCTCCAAAATACTACTAGTGGTAATTTTGCCACACCTCTCTCCTCTACCCCTCCTCTTCTTCTTCCTCCATCACCTCTTCCTGTGCTGATTTGTCTTTGGAACCAGCGATGCTCCGTAGGCGTTCAAGGGGCTACGCAAGCACGCAGGCAAAAAGATGCCATGCGGGGCTTGAGCTGGTGTGCTTGGGGGACAGGAGCCACACTGGGGCAGAGATTCTGTCAGCTCTTCAGGGGCAGGTTCAGAGATGGTTGACGCCATTCCAGCTTAAGGCAGGTATGGTGGTTTTCGACAATGGCACCAACCTCCTCTCTGCCCTCCGACAGGGACAACTGACCCATGTGCCCTGTTTGGCTCATGGTCCTTAACTCGGTGGTGCAGCGGTTCTTGGGCAGGTACCCGGGGTTACAGGATGTCCTGAGGCAGGCCAGGAAAGTCTGTGTGCATTTCTGCTGGTCATATAATGTCAGTGCTCGGCTGGCTGACCTCCAAAAGGAATTTAACCTGCCCAAGAACCGCCTAATCTGTGACATGCCCACCAGGTGGAACTCAATGTTGGCCATGCTGCAGCAGCTGCACATGCAGCAGAGGGCCATCAATGAGTACCTGTGTGACTATGGTACCAGGACAGGCTCAGGGGAGCTTGTTTTTTTTCCCCACGCCAGTGGGCCATGATCAGGGATGCATGCACTGTCCTGTCACCATTTGAGGAGGCTATGACGATGGTGAGCAATGACAGTGCATGCATCAGTGACATTGTCCCCCTTGTCCACCTGTTGGAGCACACGCTGCGTGGAATAATGGACAGGGCACTGGAGGCGGAACAGAGGCAGGAAGAGGAGGACTTCCTTAGCTCTCAAGGCCCCCTTTATCCAGACAGTGTTCCTGCGTGCCCGCCGATCACACAGGAAGAGGAGGAGGAGGAGGAAGAGGTGGATTGTGTCAGCATGGAGGTGGAGCCTGGCACTCAGCATCAGCAGCAGTCTTTAAGAGATCATTTACAGTCCCAAGAAACCCATGGACTTGTATGTGGCTGGGAGGAGGTGGCTGCGGATCATGTCGTCCTTAGTGACCCAGAGGACTCCGGCCCGAATGCCTCAGCAAACCTACGCTTCATGGCCTCCCTGATCCTGCAAAGCCTGCGGAAGGTCCCTCATATTCATGGTATCAAGGAGAGCGATCAATACTGGCTGGCAATCCTCCTTGATCCACGTTACAAGGGTAAAGTTGCGGACCTTATCTTGCCGTCTCAGAGGGAGCAGAGGATGAAACATCTTCGGGAGGCCTTGCAGAAAGGTCTGTGCAACGTGTTCCCAGAGGCTGGGAGGTTACAAACTCCTGTTTCTGGAAAACATGTTGCTGAGGCTTCGGTGAGGCAAAGAAGGAGCGGTGGAAAAGGTGGCGTTCAGACAATTTTTTAGTCCGCAGCCCCAAGGTATGATCGGTTCCAGCAACCATCACCAGCGTCTGTTTTACATGGTGCAGGAATACCAAGGGGCGAGATCTGACTTAGACACCTTGCCCACCGAAAATCCTCTGGGTTACTGGGTCTTGAGGATGGATCACTGGCCAGAGCTTGCACAGTATACAATTGAGCTACTGGACTGTCCTGCATCCAGCGTTCTTTCAGAATGCACATTCAGTGCTGCTAAAGGCTTTGTAACCGATCACAGAGCGTGTAATTACAATTTTTGATGCAATATTTTGCAAGGAGGGTTCGTTGCTGCGCTCAACTAGAGTATTTGTGAGGGGTTGCAGTTTTATGGCACCAGTGCCTAAGGCCCAATTTTTCAGCCCCTGTTTAACAGGGGCGTTTAATTACAATTTTTGATGCAATATTTTGCAGGAGAGCTCATTCCTGCGCTCCAACTAGAGTATCTGTGAGGGGTTGCAGTGTTGTGGCACCAGTGGCTAAGGCCCAATTTTTCTGCCCCTGTTCAACAAGGACATGTAATTACAATTCTTGATCTAATATTTCACAGCAGGGCCCGTTTCTGCACCCACCTAGAGTAACTGTGAGGACTTACAGTGTTGTGGCAACACCACCACCACCAAAGGCCCAATTTTTCTGCCCCGTTCAACAGGTGCATGTAATTACAATTCTTGATCTACACTGTAATATTTCACAGCAGGACCCATTCCAGCTCCAACCAAGAGTAACTGTGAGGACTTACAGTGTTGTGGCATCAGCACCACCACCACCAAAGGCCCAATTTTTCTCACGCTGTTCAACAGGGACATGTAATTACAATTCTTGATCTAATATTTCACAGCAGGGCCCGTTTCTGCGCCGACCAAGAGTAACTGTGAGGACTTACAGTGTTGTGGCAACACCACCACCACCACCTAAGGCACAATTTTTCTGCCCCGGTTCCACAGGTGCATGTAATAACAATTCTTGATCTAATATTTCACAGCAGGGCCTGTTTCTGCGCCCACCAAGAGTAACTGTGAGGACTTACAGTGTTGTGGCAACACCAACACCTAAGGCCACAATTTCTGCAGAGTATATAGGGCAGGCCCCACTTTCAAACATCCAACTTACAAACGACTCCTACTTGCAAACGGAAGGAGACAACAGGAAGTTGACACACTGTGTGCATCTTCAAAATTTGGCTTTTCGAGAATATGTAAAAAAATGTGAGAAATTTTTAGATTCCAAAAAGCACAAAAAAGGGAAGGGATTTGGAGGGGTTTTTTACTCTCCCCCCAAAACATCAATGATGTTCTTCATTTTTTTTGAACATCATTGATGTTTATCTGGATGTTTTCCAAGTCCCTATTATACCCCATGATCTCCCCAATCAGGATCTGTGCACTTTCAGAGGTGAAATGACCTGGATCCACAACATCACAATCACCTAAAAAGATAGAAACAAAAACACACCATGTATTATAAATATGCCGGCATCCATCTCTTACCTGAGCTTGTGGTCGCAGACACTCATGACAATTTCCACCACATCTCCTTCCTCCTTCTCTTCCTGTTGTCTTTGGTGGGTCTCCACTTCTTCCTGAGGTGGGGGGTCTGTGGTTTCCTCGGATGAGGGGTGTCCTCCGAGTCTTTTCTCCCCTATGTAAAAAAAAATAGGTATACTTAGCACACAGATATTTTATGACAGAAATATGAATATGAAACATTGCTTGGAAGTGGGGTACAATTGTCTATTTGGGCAGAGTTCCAAGATGAAGAAATATTTTTTCCTATGTCAAGCTTGAATACTTACCTGTTTTGTACAAGCTTCTCAGATAGAGACACCCCTATAGTATACACTGGAGCACCTGTGTGGGACCCCCTAATAAAAAGGGTGTTCTTGTGTCCCACACTAGTGCTCCAGTGTCCAAATGTGAAAACTGCTGCGGAGTGTCCTCTCCTTTCACAGAATCTAGTTTGCATTACATTCTACTTACCCTGTTTCCCCGAAAATAAGACCTAGCGTTATTGTCGGTGATGGCTGCAATATAAGCCCTACCCCCCAAAAAAGCCCTAGTTAAAGTCCTTGTAGGTCTTCTTTTCAGGGTAGGGCTTATTTTTGGGGAAACAGGGTAGGGCTTATTTGGGGGGTAGGGCTTATATTGCAGCCATCACCGACAACCACGCTAGGTCTTATTTTCGGGGAAACAGGGTACAAACCCATCTAGACAACAAAATGATTTGAATAGAAGTAGGGCTGAAAAAATGTATTCAAATGCATATGGCCAAAACAATGGTGTTTTCTAGGCCGAACGAACAATGTTTCATACGAACGAACAATGTGCCCATGAACATGAAAGTTGCCATTTTAAACTGTGCAACAGTAAAGAAAACATGGAGCAGCACGAACGTAATAAAAAGAAAGAATAGGAAGACAGGACAACTACTTACTTTTTTGCAGAACTCTCCTGATCCTTCTGTACTGCTCGTGCTCCCTTAATTTCAGGTCCAACCACCGCTTCCGGAGTTGATCCTTGGATCGTCGTACCCCGAAATTCTGGTGCAGACTCTTGACTACTTTTGCCATGATCTTGGCCTTTCTGACATTGGGGTTGGGGTAAGGTCCATACTTCCCGTCATAGTCTGCCTTCTTCAGGATCTCCACCATCTCCAACATCTCCCCAAAGGACATATTTAATGCCTTAAATTGTTTCTTTCTGGATGCAGACGTTTCAGGCTCCGGGCTTTCCTCCTCCTCGTTGGTGTAATTATCTGACACCTGCTGTGTCTCCGCCATGTGCTCTTCCCCACTGCGCCGAACGAGAAGGGGCGGGGAATAGATTAGAAAGACCGTCAGGGGCGGGCGGAGTTTCACGCATGCACAGTGTATATAAAGTGTAACACGCCTGCATCTTACGTATGATCTGTGAGCGGTGGAAGGAGTATCAGAGGCGCCGATCGTGATAACGAAGGTAAGATTTAAAATTGGGCCTATACTGCTTCTAGATTGAGGCCTGTATTTGGACAAGTTTAGAAGACTTTAGGCTGACATTAGGGTTTGTCTTGTGTTGTGTCTTGCAGTTAAAATGGATATCTTGAAGGATCATGACTTTATGCCAATCTTCTTAGATATGTTCAGGGAGCTGCCCTGTCTGTGGCAGATAAACCACCCTGATTATAAGAACCAAACAAAGAGGAAGGCAGCGCTGGATAATTTGCTGCAATTTGTGAAGTCGGTGATCCCCACGGCAGACATCACCTATTTGAAGATCCTAACTGGTGGCCTGAGGAGCACTTATCTAAGGGAGCACAAGAAGGTCCAGGATTCCAAGCGATCAGGAGCTGAAGATGACATTTATGTCCCCAGGCTGTGGTACTATGACAGGCTGCATTTTCTGTCAGACCAGAGTGAACCAAGGCCAGCACTCTCCACTCTTCCTTCCACGCTTCCTTCCCCCCCAGCTGAGGCTTCTGACGCCCAACCTGGGCTTTCCAGGCAGCAACATGTGGAGGAGCCCAGCTTGAGTCAGGTATAGCATTCTTCTAAATATTTCTGGTTGTCCAATCAATGATGTTAAATAGATGTTAGTTTGGAGTACTAATTTATGATTGTGATTGATGAAGCAAAAACTAAAACGATGTCCCTTTTTCATACACAGGAAAGTCTCAGCCAGGAGGTGGCCGGGCCAAGCAGAATGCCCGATACCCAGGTCCCTCCCCTCCGCCTTCAAAGAAAAAGTGGCAGGAAGAGGAGTAACCTGGAGGAGGCTGCCATAGGCCTATTTTGGAAGGCTACTGAGGCCCTCAGAACACCCCACATTGTGGAGGAGGACTTTGCTGCCATAACTGCATGCAAAATGATGCAGATGGAGGAGGGCCAACGACTCTTTTGTGAGTTTTTAATTTTGGAAGCTCTAAATAAGGGGTTGAGAGGCCAAATCACATGTGCAACCCACATTTTTCAGCTCACCCATAGTCCTCCTCCTCCTCCTCCTCCAGGTCCTCCTCCTTCTCCTCCTGCCACACCTCCAACACCAGAGCCACAGCCGGGAAGGAAGCGTGGAAGGAAGACCAGAGAGTGATGGCCCTGGGTTCAGTCTGGTCTGGCAAAAGATGCAGCCTCTTGTATGACCACAGCCTGGGAACATAGATGTCATCTGCTGCTTTCAGGATCTCTTGGACTTCTGGACCACACTGCACTCCCTTATATATGGACTCCTTAGGCCACCAATTTTGTTGTAAAATAATTAATGTGTGCCCTGGGGGTCAAAGGCTTCGCCAATCTATGATGTTTATCCAGCATTACCTCCCTCTTTGTTTGGTTCTGAGCCATTAATAAAGGATTTTGTGTTTCAATTATACTCGCCTATGTGTGTTTTCCTTCAAAAAGAACAGTTTGTTTGTGGGGAGGCAGGGACATTTCAAAAATACAATGTGAGATTAACAAGAGACACCAACACCAAGCAACCTCCTTAAGATTAAATAATACAAGATAATAATGGTGTTGTGGTAACTTGACACACAAAACACACACAAAAATATTCTGGAGTAAAAAAAAAATTAAAAAACAAAAAAAATCAGCCTTGAAAAAAAGACAAACCAAAAAAATAATAATATATATATTTTTTGTCAGATGTGACAAATCAAAATATATTGAGGGAATCACGATAAATAATAAAGAAAGAAGTTTGTGAGAAGTCTGTGTGAATATGAGAAGCAAAACTACTTCTAGCATTATAAAGAAGAAGAGAGTGCGCTGTATTAAACTATTTTAAACATTGCAGCCTGACGAAAGTGCTCTATCCATTCCGAACGCTAATTTTACCAGACCAAGCTGTTCCGTCTCAGGAATTTCTTCTGAGCATGCGTGGCACTTTGTGCGTCGGAATTTTCCACGATCGGATTTTGTTGCCGGAAAATTTTATAACCTGCTCTCAAACTTTGTGTATGGGAAAATCCGATGGAAAATGTCCGATGGAGCCCACACACGGTCGGAATTTCCGACAACAAGCTCCGATCGCACATTTTCCGTCGGAAAGTCCGACCGTGTGTACAGGGCATAAAAATGTACCGGTTCAAAATTACAAACAGATTCTACTTAACAACAAACCTACAGTCCCTGTCTTGTTTGCACCGCCTGTATACTGCTGTTCAGAGTATAAAGGGCCTGAGGGCCCCACGCCTTTCCTTTTTTTAATTTGGATGCGGGGTTCCCCTTAATATCCATACAAGACCCAAAGGGCCTGGTAATGGACTGGGGGGAGTACCCATGCCGTTTGTCTCACTGATTTTCATCCATATTGCCGGGACCCGACATTACATTAAAGCCACAAGCAGTTTTAAATGACTTTTATTCCTTTAAAAATGTCATTTTGTGCAGGGACTGTTCTAAGCACGGGAAACATGTGCCACTTTATAGGCATACTATAGACACCCCCCCAGGTACGATATTTAAAGGAATATTTCACTTTTTTTCACTTTAAGCATCATTAAAATCACTGCTCCCAAAAAAACGGCTGTTTTTAAAACTTTTTTTTGCATTGATACATGTCCCCTGGGGCAGGACCCAGGTCCCCAAACCCTTTTTAGGACAATACCATGCAAATTAGCCTTTAAATGTAGCACTTTTGATTTTGAACATTCGAGCCCCATAGACTTCAATGGGGTCTTAAAGTTTGCTCAAATTTTCGGTCTGTTCGCAGGTTCTGGTGCGAACCGAACCGGGGGGGGGGGGGGGGGGTGTTCGGCTCATCCCTAGTTATCATATGTGATTCTAACTACAATTAATATAATTTGTAGAGCACATTAGTTTTTGGGTGGTACACCACTTTTGAATATATAGAGTGGTTAAATTATTATCCCTCTCTAATATAGGGTAGCTCCACTCACCCCATTTCTTTTTATTACTTTTTATTATAGCACCTTAGAGGAGTGTATTAGGGGAGGCTGCAACCCTTGTTTGATCCTAAGAGCGGAGCTTCTATCATTTTTTTTAATTAAATCCTGTCAACAGAGAGCAGGGGGCAGGGTCGAGCCACACTGTATGTGTCTATGGACACACACAGTCCAGCTTGGGAGTGAGCCTGCACATCTGCCCCAATAGCAAGCTGAAGAGGAACAGACAGCACCGGCAGGGGTACCCCAGAAGAGGAAGTTTGGGGCCACTCTGTGCAACACTATTAGTACCATTAGGTAAGTATAAACCTGATTATTATAATGTTAATAATAATAATAATAATAATATAATAATAATATTAAAAAGGAGTCTTCACGATCACTTTAAGCAGGAAAATGCAATAACCTCTGTCAGCTTTTTGTGTTCTCTCTTTTCATGTTGCTATGTTGAAGATTTTCCCTCACTTTCTGTTCTAGTCCCCAGAACAGAAAGTGAGGGTAATTGTATCCAACAAAACACCAGATAACAGGAAACCCTGACAGGGATTATAACCTTTCCCTACTTTAGACAAAACTAATAAAAATGTTTGGGTCATAGACACACTTAAATCACTGAAGCCTAAATGGCTCTATACAGTTATGTTCAGTTAGAGAGAGATAGTCTAAAACTAAACAGCTTGTGCTGTGCTCTCTCTTTGGGAAACTCATTATAGTCTATTATACTAAAGTCATAGGTGTGCTAGTATACCTTATTATCAATGTCTATTTGAAAAATAAAGATTTGATATAAATAATTATACAATATATATATACACTGTGACAGATTTGTGTCCACATTTTGATGACAGACTTGTGTTGGCTAAATGGGCTTCAGGATGTAAATGGACTTCTGCTCATTTTTTATTAGCTCCCTCTAATCCATCACATTTGTGTCTGATAAAATGGACGCAGTCTCTTTAAACATTTTAAACCAGACCTGGATGGACTAGGAGGTAGGCGGATGTAAACGACACAAGGTCTGCCTGCTCATAGATCTGCATGGAGCTTTTGATTAGGTCAGCCGTAAAAACTGAAAGGGGGACCTAATTTGGAAGCCTATAGGAATGGGGCCTTAAAGGCTCTCTTATACGCTACCTTACTTATTATAAGCAGCAGCCTATGACCAGTTTGAAAGCAGGATTAGTGTCATAAAGAGTAAAAGCTAATTGGCTGGCAGGCGTACACTGTGCAGTGGTAGTTATTGAATGTCTGGGCAATTCATTTTACCACTGGGTTAATCTACAGAATCTTGCATTCACGCTACAGGATTTAGCTAAGCAATTATTCAGGCATGGTAAGTTTCTTGCCAGCTTATCGGCGAATAATGAATCTTTTTCAAATTATTGCTGAATAAAACAGATTCCTACGGTAACATAGGCTGTAAAACTGCCAGTGATTTCTTATCTTGAACATGTAATACTAGGATCACATCACACATCCTGTTCCACTTTAGTAAAGCAAAGCGACAGCAAATTAATGTGAGATATATCAGCTGTTAGGTCACCCTCTGGGCTGAGTTGTAAAAACTGGAAGGAAGGAAAGCATCTGTATTGTCAAAAGCAGCCAATCAAATGTTACTTTTCCATTTCTTAATGTCTGTTTTTATCTTTTTACTGGTTTACACCAGCTAAATAGTTAGGGCATTTTCTTTGTAGTGCTGGAGTACTTGTTTTACTCCACTTCATAGGTCTAGCTAGTAACTATATGAAGTCTGTGTTTTCGCCTGTGTGGGTTTGCTCCAGGTGCTTTAACCCTTGTTTGTCTTCAATTTCAGAGGGTACGTTGATCCAAACTTCTTTTACAGCTGGTAGCTTTCATCTCTGACTATGTGATTGCCATTATGGCTTTGTTTATAAAAAAAAGGCATGTCAGTGACAGCTCATTTGCATTTCCCCTCACACCTACATAGAAATATTTTTCCTAAAGAGGAAACTACACCGTTGGAATTTTTATTTTTTTTAAAAATAAAGATTAAAAAGGAAAAAAAATAGTGTTGCATGTTTTGGTCTTTTTTTTTTAATACTTTTGGTCATTTTATAAAATATTTACAAACATTTAATACAAGTGTTAAAACACAACCGCTGGTGTGTGGTGTGAAGGCAGCATTGACGATGTATGCATCACATACTAGCTCATTATGAAATACTTACCTTAGAATGATGCCCTGCAGTGCCGCCCGAACTCCGCTCCCATGGCCGACATCTTTCTTTTGGATTCACGGGCTCCAGCGCTGTGATTGGCCAGAGCTGCGATGACATCACTCCCGCGCATGCACGTGTGTGCTGCCAGTCACGGCACATGTACTGAAAAAAAAGGCACGAGCAGGCTGTTTCTTGAGTGCGCATGCGCCAATGACGTCGGCAGCAGCGCATATAGTGAATATCTCCTAAACTGTGCAAGTTTAGGAGATATTTACAGTACTTACAGGTGAGCCTTATAGGCTTACCTCTAGGTACAAGTTGTGTAACAGAGTTTACAACCAATTTAATTCACAACACATTGCGGTTAAAAAAGTCCTGCATGCCATACTTTTTTTAGTACACTCCACAGCAGTGTGGTGGTGTGAACTGGTAGGATAGGGAGCACTGCTTATTGCCTTGTCTTGCATTGGGTGAAAATGGCTGCCCATTTTTAGGAGTGGCTGTCTATTGTTAGGGCAACACTTTTAGAGTCTCCAAGGAGCTGCTGATCTAGCAGGAAACAACAAACAGGTTCAAAACAAGGCTCGCAAAAACGTAAACAGGATTCATCTGCACAAAAGTCATCAGCTTCTAAACGACTTCCACCTGACACTATACGAGCAGGTCTTCGTTCACAGAGTAAATCTGCTTTATCTGCCCCTATACCCACAGTTTCTGGTGCTGGGAGCAATATTTCTTACATGCCGTCTATTTCTCCCTTACATGGGGCTACCTCACAGGTAAGCCAGCTTAACCTATCTCCACCTTTGGGGGACTTACCACAGGCCCCCCTTGAGGGGGAACTGCTCAATGCCCCAATCTTTTCACTACAGCCTCCTCTGGAGTCCAAGAAGGCTCCCACTACACCAGTCCTTTCCAAGCTAACAAGCAAAGTGGCTTCCAGGTAATCAACCTATCATCTTGCTCTTTGACGGATGATCAGATCAGGGTTCTCAGCCTTGGTCTATCGTTCTGCCCAGAGCAGGAGGTTGATTCCTTTGAAATCATTAAGAAAATCAATCTATTCGCTCGGAAGTTGATGTTTAAAGTCATTTATGACAAGGAACATTCAGCTTCCACCAGCAAAAACCTTTCCGAAGAAATTTAGAAAGATAAAACTATTAATGAAATTCAAGCCATAAATGAACTTATGGAATTATGGGAGGAGAGCAATCCTCTCGATGATCCCCTTGAGGACCCAGGTCCTGATTCCCTGTTGTCCATTGACTCTCAGTCTGACAGATTTTTTCCCCTGCCATCTTTATATAAACCCAAATCGCGTTGCTTCCTCATCGTGAAGGGGAATCCAAACATTTGGGCTTTCACCCAGCAAGTAACTAAAGAAATCTTAAGCACTAAGTGGAAATGATCTAAGGCTGATTCTAATCTTGATTCTGTCCAATGTCAAGCTTTAATGTCTCTGAGGAATAATGAACAGTTGATCATTAAGCCTTCTGATAAAGGTGGCAACATAGTTGTGATGGATCTAAACAACTATAAAAAGATGGTTATGGACATTCTAACCAATCGGCACTGGTATCGCCCCATTCCATTTGCTCAAGTCCAATATGCTCAAACCAAATACCATACCTTGATTAATCAAGCCTTCTTCAGCAACCTAATTGATAAAAAAACTTGTGAATTTTTGTCTGTAAAAACTCCCAGGCTGCCAACTCTATATGCCTTGCCAAAGATACATAAGAACGCCCAGTTTCCATCGGGGTGTCCTATAGTATCTGGCAATGGCTGTTTGACTGAGCCAGCTAGTAAGCTTGTTGACGATTACTTAAGACCACATGTAAAGTCACAAAGCTCCTACATTCAGGATACGGCAGATCTCCTGCATTCCTTGGATGGTTTATCCATCCCAAAGAAAGCTTGGCTTGTTGCAATTGATGTGGAGGCCCCCTACAACTCGATCCCCCACAAGTTGGGGGTTTGAGTTGTCACTGGCTTCCTATCAGAACGAGGACCTCAATCTAAGGCTTACAACAACTTTGTTTTGCACCTCCTGCTTTTTATTCTCTCCAACAATATCTTTGTCTTTGACCGCTCCCACTGCCTCCAGGTGCAGGTGGTTGCGATGGGGACCAAATGTGCCCCATCGTATGGCAACCCGTAGCTGGGGAGGTGGAAGCATGAGATCTTTTTCTCGGATGAATTCTCTGCTAATTTTGAAAGGGTGTTATTGTAGAGAAGATTCATAGATGACATTTTTGTCATCTGGATAGGAACGAGGGATGAACTAAAGCATTTCCTAAAGAAGTTGGAATCAAATACTTACAACTTGAAATTTACCTTATCTTGTGACCAATAGTCTATTGGTTTTTTTTGGATATCACAATTTTTACAAACCCAGATGGTATTCTTGGTTAATCCCTCTATCGGAAACCACTAGCTGGCAATACTATTCTACATGCCACCAGTTTGCATCTTGACTCTTTAATTCAGAGCATACCATACAGTCAGTATTTGAGACTAAGGAGAAACTGTAGTGTGGATGGGGCCTATGAGCGAGAGCCCAAGGCACTTCAAATTCGTCTTCTAAATAGAGGATATACCAAGACTTGCCTAAATAAAGCCTATCGGAGTGTTAAACAGGAGGATCGAAAAAGCTTGATCCACTCTAAAAAAATCACTAAGGATGGACAACCTGTACGTCTTATTACCGTATATACTCGAGTATAGGTCGATCCAAATATAAGCCGAGGCCCCTAGTTTACCACAAAAAACTGGGAAAACTTATTGACCCGAGTATAAGCCGAGGGTGAGAAATGCAGCAGCTATTGTAAGTGGAAAAAGGGTCAACAATGCCCATCTGCAGCTGAATGCCTCCCTGTGTCCTGTGTATGCCTCCCTGTGTCCTGTGTATGCCTCCCTGTGTCCTGTGTATGCCTCCCTGTGTCCTGTGCATGCCTCCCTGTGTCCTGTGCAGCCTACCTGTGCCAATCTGCATTCTCTCGGTGTCTTGTGCATGCCTCCGTGTGGCGATCTGCAGCCTCCGTGTGCCGATCTGTAACCACCATTGCACTAATCTGCGTGTCATGAAAACATACGGCGGCCATTCCAGTGTTAAAAAGGCGTGCCTCCTCCTTGTCTGTGATAGGCAGAACACTCAATTTCCCAGCAGTGTTCAGCTTATCACGGACGTCCGCTCATCCTCATAGCACGAACGAGGATGAGAGGATGTCCATGATAGGCTGAACACTGACTGCTGGGAAATTGAGTGTTCTGCCTATCACAGACGAGGATTTTGACTGGCTCAAAAATTCATTGAGGTAGGCTATTATTAGGGAGTATGCTTTTGCAACCTTCTCCCTTTTTTTTTTCTGTCCAAATGTTTAAATACTCATTTTATACTTTTGTTTTTTGCATCTTTACCTTCAATTCAGATGGACTTTCTGTTCTTCCCTGTTTATTACCCTCCTCTATGATGCTCCCAAATGGCCCTGCTTGCCCTTCCTTAACTATTAATGACTGTATTTTTGAAATTTTGAAGGTTGGTGCCATGGTTAGAACATGCTTATTGTTCATTGTTTATCAGTCTATGATACTAAAATCTCTATGGATTGTTGTTTGCTGTTTTGTTTTTGTATGTTCCTTTTTTCCCAAATTGGGTTTATTGATTTGTATATTTTTCTATTATAGTGATCAGTCTATATACACAGAGTTTATTGTAACAGAATCTCCTGAAGAAGCCGTGAATGGCGAAACATATAGAGAGACAATTTACTTCTGTTGTTATTTGTTACTGATGTACTGTGGTGTTACTCCTTTTTCACATATGTATTTTTAATTAAATACATATTTTCTATTTTTCTAAATTTTGTATATGTGTGCGCTTTAAAAGTCCCAATTTTTCTCCTTCTATGTTATTCTTGCAATAAGGGATGTGGTGCCTAAATTGAGTCTTTCCAAAAGACTAGCTCTAAAACTATACTTCTCCTTTGTGATCTAGCATGAAAATAGTCACCTGCTGACTACAATTGATGAATATAAAATAATTTTTATGCAATATTTAAAGTGCATGTATAGCCAAAATTATTTATTATAGAGCAAAGCTGGCCATAGAGGGGCTGAACGAAAAAAACCTGATTCCTCTATCCACACAAATGAGGTGGATAAAGGAATCCCCCTACTGGAACATTGTATTCTGACAGGGGGACTCTCCATTGTCAGATTACACTGATCAATGGCTGCAGCCAGCCACACATTGATGAAATTTATTCGGTCTCTGCTGAACTGGTCAAATTATGATCTGTCTATTTCCAGCTTTAGAAAGAACTATCTTCAGTGTAAAGAAGAACAAGGAGTCCTGGAAGTGATGGTTTTGCCCCCACAAAGGCCTGATTTCAACATCATTGAGTCTGTCTGGGATTATATGAAGAGACAGAAGCATATAAGGCAACCCACATCCACAGATGCAGTTAGTTTTCCAAGATGTCTGGAACAACCTACCTGCCAGTTCCTTCAATAACTGTGTACAAATGAACCCAGAAAAATCAATGCTGTTTTGAAGTCAAAGGGTGGTCACACCAAATGTTAATTTGATTTGGATCCCTTTTCTGTTCATTTACTTTTATTTTTGTTAATTGGTAAAAATAAACTATTACCACTTTTGTTTCTGAAACCATTGTTAATTTACATCATTTTTGACACCAACCCCCCAGATGACGTCTTTTTAGGATGAAACGCGTTGGGTAGGACCCCATTGTCGCCACTTTGTCACAGCGCTGTATTATACCTTGGACTTATACGTGAGTGTATTTCCTTACAGTTTTTATTAAAATTTTATATTCGGATTTACACTATGTGGCCCTTCCTTTCTTTTCTCCACATTAACATCATCACCTAACCCAATGAATGCTGGTTTGAGGGATCTATCCACGGAACACCTCATCCCCCCCCTAGGATCCACAGAATCATCTACATTCTTGGGACTCCCCACACCTTCCAGGACCCGGGTACCAGTTGGAGGAATCCAGCAATCCGCGACATCACAGACATCTACAGCCACTTACCACCCAAGCCTTATCTGACCCAATTCGGCGTATGCCCTGTCGGGTCCACCACATCTGGTAAGCCTTTTTTTCTCCCGGTGGTAGTGAGCTGATCTGCCTTTTTGGGACACTGGATTTACCTGTTTACAATATGTCTACCTAAGGACTTACTATTGTTACCTTTAGTCATAACGTCTATATCAGGACTTCCTACCCATGAATAGGTCTTTGCATAGGTGATCCCCTTCACTGTATACCTACTAATTTATTGTCATTTATGATATGGTTTAGCGCTACACTTTTTGTTGTTTCTTGCATATATACTTTGTTGGTTGTGTTAGCTGCTTTTTTTTTGTCTCTCTTGTGAGCAGCGCAGAATTATTTTGCATATATTGAGCATTTTTGACACCTGCCTAAAACTTTTGCATAGTACTGTACATTTAAAATGTACTTTATTGAATCGAAATACAAAAACTAATTGTAGGGCAGAGCTATACTTACTTCCCATCACTCTGTCAGTGGCACCAACATCATTTAAAAATAAAAAGCAAACAGTGCTGTGCAAATATAAATGTCCTTGAAACAATACATCAGATGGAACAGATGAAGTGAGGAGATGAGACCACCAGTGGACATTCAAGACATCCTTCTTTTATTCAATAAATATACATGCAGAGAGCACTATATTTGTTATTTTTATTTGCATATACGACATCCTTTTAACCCGATGAGGTGCTGAATGCTGAATACGGGGCTATTACCATTTGGATCGGTTTACCCATTGTATGGTGTATATGCTGTATGACCTGTTTCAGGTCGAATGTTTTCAGGTGAGGGGCCATCCATGTGCGGTGAAGGGATCACAATCACTTTAGATATATCCCCTGTCGTCTTGAATGTCCACTGGTGGTCTCATCTCCTCACTTCATCTGTTCCATCTGATGTATTGTTTCAAGGACATTTATATTTGCGCAGCACTGTTTGCTTTTTTTCTGTATATTTGAGGTGTTGTTGAATTTACCTTAGTGCTTGCTAGCATTTATCTTTTTGCTTTGTCCATTTGTTAGTCAGCGCTGAATATATCCTTACTAGTTTTTGAGCACCAACATCATTGCCCAGTCTTTTTTTGAGGTTTAGAATTTTCGGCCTTACTAATTAGCCTAGGCCGGTATGACAAAACGCCCACACATATGCATGGAACTTCATCCATTCTGGCTCTGAGCAATGCCAAGTATGTACACTAAGCTGAACATACATGCTAAAGCAGATTGTGAACATGAAGGTAAGTTTGGCTTTTTGCAGGAGAGACATAGCATATCACTTCTTCAATAAAAAGCCTGCCTGCTCACATTTTTTTTAATCTTTTCAGTTTAGTCCCACTTTAATTTACAATGCCAAACCTAATAACCAAAAAAAATATATTAAAACATTTGTAATTACCCTTTACCCCTTTATTCTCTTTTATATGAGACCTTTCTTGAACCATGGAAATAAATAAAGAATAAAAAAAAAAATGAAATATTTCGAAAATGTTATACGGAACATAGGCTCAGATTTTCTGTGGATAACAGCAATGTTTTTCACACAGGTTAATAGTAAGAACAAAAGGTTTTGCACAGTCTGGTATTGTAACACTGAAAGCTACATAATTTGCTAAAAATATTTCTCTACCAAGGAAATGTGAATTTAAATTACAAAAGGCTGAGGTTGCCAGACACATTCTTTTGCCTCGTACACACGGTCGGATTTTCTGACGGAAAATGTGTGATAGGACCTTGTTGTCAGAAATTCCGACCGTGTGTAGGCTCCATCACACATTTTCCATCGGATTTTCCGACACACAAAGTTTGAGAGCAGGATATAAAATTTTCCGACAACAAAATCCGTTGTCGGAAATTCCGATCGTGTGTACACAAATCCGACGGACAAAGTGCCACGCATGCTCAGAATAAATAAAGAGATGAAAGCTATTGGCCACTGCCCCGTTTATAGTCCCGACGTACGTGTTTTACGTCACCGCGTTCAGAACGATCGGATTTTCCGACAACTTTGTGTGACCGTGTGTATGCAAGACAAGTTTGAGCCAACATCCGTCTGAAAAAATCCTAGGATTTTGTTGTCGGAATGTCCGAACAAAATCCGACCCTGTGTATGGGGCATATGTGTGTTTATGATTTTGCTTCCATTTATGATTGAATGTTGCATATCACAAATTTTGTCTCTGTGTTTTTAGACTTTTTTTTCTTAAAGAATTTTAACCACTTCAATACTGGGCGCTTTCACCCCCTTCCTTCCCAGGCCAATTTTCAGCTTTCAGCGCTCTTGCACTTTTAATAAGAATTGCGCGGTCATGCAACACTGTATCCATATGACATTTTTATCATTTTGTTCACAAAAATAGAGCCTTATTTTGGTGGTGTTTATTCACAAATCAGTTTTTTACTTTTTGCGATATACAGTAGGGACGGAAAGTATTCAGAACCCCTTAAATTTTTCACTCTTTGTTATATTGCAGCCATTTGCTCAAATCATTTAAGTTCATCATTTAAGCACCCCATATTGACAGAAAAACACAGAATTGTTGACATTTTTGCAGAATTATTAAAAAAGAAAAACTGAAATATCACATGGTCCTAAGTATTCAGACCCTTTGCTCAGTATTTAGTAGAAGCACCCTTTTGATCTAATACAGCAATGAGTCTTTTTGGGAAACATGCAACTATTTTTTAACACCTGGATTTGGGGATCCTCTGCCATTCCTCCTTGCAGATCCTCTCCAGTTCTGCCAGGTTGGATGGTAAACCTTGGTGGACAGCCATTTTTAGGTCTCTCCAGAGATCCTCAATTGGGTTTAAGTCAGGGCTCTGGCTGGGCCATTCAAGAACAGTCACGGAGCTGTTGTGAAGCCACTCCTTCATTATTTTAGCTGGGTGCTTAGGGTCATTGTCTTGTTGGAAGGTAAACCTTCGGTCCAGTCTGAGGTCATGAACAGTCTGGAGAAGGTTTTCGTCCAGGATATCCCTGTACTTGGCCGCATTCATCTTTCCCTCGATTGCAACCAGTCGTCCTGTCCCTGCAGCTGAAAAACACCCCCACAACATGATGCTGCCACCACCATGCTTCACTGCTGGGACTGTATTGGACAGGTGATGAGCAGTGCCTGTTTTTTTCCACACATACCGTTTAGAATTAAGGCCAACAAGTTCTATCTTGGTCTCATCAGACCAAAGAATCTTATTTTTCACCATCTTGGAGTCCTTCAGATGTTTTTTAGCAAACTCCATGCAGGCTTTCATGTGTCTTGCACTGAGGAGAGGTTTCCGTCGGGCCACTCTGCTATAAAGCCCTGACTGGTGGAGGGCTGCAGTGATGGTTGACTTTCTACAACCTTCTCCCATCTCCCGACTGCATCTCTGGAGCTCAGCCACAGTGATCTTTGGGTTCTTCTTTACCTCTCTCACCAAGGCTCCTCTCCCCCGATAGCTCAGTTTGGCTGGGCGGCCAGCTCTAGGAAGGGTTCTGGTCATCCCAAACATCTTCCATTTAAGGATTATGGAGGCCACTGTGCTCTTAGGACCCTTAAGTGCAGCAGAAATTTTTTTGTAACCTTGGCCAGATCTGTGCCTTGCCACAATTCTATCTCTGAGCTCTTCAGGCAGTTCCTTTGGCCTCATGATTCTCATTTGCTCTGACATACACTGTGAGCTGTAAGGTCTTATATAGACAGGTGTGTGGCTTTCCTAATTAAGTCCAATCAGTATAATCAAACACAGCTGGACTCAAATGAAGGTGTAGAACCATCGCAAGGACGATCAGAAGAAATGGACAGCACCTGAGTTAAATATATGAGTGTTACAGCAAAGGGTCTGAATACTTAGGACCATGTGATATTTCAGTTTTTTCTTTTTTAATAAATCTGCAAAAATGTCAACAATTCTGTGTTTTTCTGTCAATATGGGGTGCTGTGTGTACATTGATGAGGAAAAAATGAACTTAAATGATTTTAGCAAATGGCTACAATATAAGAAAGAGTGAAAAATTTAAGGGGGTCTGAATACTTTCCATCCCCACTGTAAGCGAAAAAAGAGCGGAAATTAAAAAAAAAAACAATATTTTCTACTTTCTGTTTTAAAAGAAATTCAATAAAATCAAATTTTGTCATGAATTTAAGCGAAAATGTATTCTGCTACATGTCTTTGTAAAAACAAATCCCGTTAAGTGTATAATAATTGGTTTGTGTGATCACGGACATATGTGCACAGATGATCATGTACAGATGTGCGCACATGATCACGGACATATGTGTGCAGATGATCATTGGGACATATGATTTTTCTGTTACATATGTGGGACAGGTTTTTTTACTGTGTGAGGACATGTGTGGGTACATGTGTGTGGGGACATGTGTGGGGACAGTGTTTTGGGGACACTATTTTGGGGACTGTGATTCTACACTGTTTGGGGACACTGGGCCGGTGATCAGTGTGTAAAAAGCTGTAAAAAACAGCTCATGCTCACTGATCACCGGCTGGCTGCAGCAATCCCCTCTCCTCTCCTCACTAACAACTTCTGTGTGAGGAGAGGAGAGCAGATCATCTAGCAACCAGCTCCCTGTTTACATCACATGATGGCTGTGATTGGACACAGTCGTCATGTGATCAGGAGGGTCAATCACAGAGCCCTCCTGCCGATTGGAGATGCGCCAAGTCCGGGTGACACGAGCGCATCGGGATCGTGCCACGGCGAGGGCACACACGCGCACGATCCCCCTCCTTCTGAGGGATGTTCCTAAACGTCCACTCAGAAGGAGGAAGCTCCCACCCGGCCATATATGTGCAGTGACTGGGTGGGAGATGGTTAAGAACATAGCATGGGCTTCCATAGAACATGGAATGTTCTTTTTTTTTAGGCTATGGAAAAAAATTTAGAAAGTAGCTACACCTGTCTAGCAGAAAAATATATTTTTAATTAGTATTCTTTAAATATATTGTTTCATTATGCTAGTACATATTTAAAAGCAGACCTCTGGGTATTTACATATTTTTAAAATGTTTGGCTTCCCCCTTCTGTATTAAAAAAAATGTAATCTCTGTACCTTATCTCTGCGTGTCCCAGCACTGTTCTCAACTTCCTTCCTTCTTTCCTATGTTGAACATCAGTGAGTGTCATGTTACCCATTTTCTGTGAGCCCAAAGCCATCATTACCTCTGGAGGTGCATTATAATGCATCCTGGGCTCACAGTACTCCAGGACCAGTCACATGTCATTATATGAGTGCTAGGCAGTCCATGAGGCAGTACTGCAGGGAAAAGTGGTGGAGGTGCTGGAGGTAGCAACTTCCTTTATTTACTATGGAGAGCTGGAGCACCTACTGGAGAAGGACACTCCTTTTTTATATGTAGCATAGGCTACAACAATAAAGTACCACACTGAGGTGGCATCAGGATAATTTGATTTGTTTTAGTAAGCTGATCCAAAGTGTTTAAAGTAATTGTAATGGTATAATGTTTGTTTTTAATAATAAACATGTTATACTTACCCTCTTTTTCTGGGGTCCCCAACTGGCGCTGTCAGCTCCTCCTTTTCTCTGTTTGCCCCATAGCAAAGCGTTTGCTGTGGGGGCAGACATGCAGTCTTGATTTCGAGAGAGCGGCCCACCAATTGCTCCAGCTGCTGCCACCATGTTCTGCGGGGAGAGAGAAAGAGAGCAGCGCCACTGCTCTTGGGCACAGTGCTGGATCAAGATTGGCCTCAGGACTAGGAGGGAGCTGACCATTAAATGTTTTTTTTACCTTAATACAGAGAAAAAACCCTAATGCCGCGTACACACGAGCAGACTTTACGGCAGACTTTGCCCAGCGGACTGGATTTCGTCAGACAATTCGATCGTGTGTGGGCTCCAGCGGACTTTGTTTTCTCAAAAGTTGGACAAACTTAGATTTGAAACATGTTTTAAATCAATCCGTCGATATCGAGTCTGGTCGAAAAGTCTGCTCGTCTGTATGCTAGTTCGACGGACAAAAAGCCACGTTAGGGCAGCTATTGGCTACTGGCTATGAACTTCCTTGTTTTAGTCTGGTCGTACGTCATCACGTAGAATTTCAACGGACTTTGGTGGATTGTGTGTAGGCAAGTCCGTTCATTCAGAAAGTCTTTTCTTTGATGGCCTAAAAGTTCAATTTTAGTCTCAGCAGACCAGAGCACCTTCCGCCATACATTTTGGGAGTCTCCCACATGCATTTTCGCAAACTCAAAATGTGCCATTTTGTTTTTTGCTGAAAGTAATGGATTTCATCTGGCCACGCTGCCATAAAGCCCAACTCCATGGAGCGTATGGCTTATTGTTATCCTATGTACAGATACTCCAGTCTCTGCTGTGGAACTCTGCAGCTCCTCCAGGGTCTTAGGTCTCTGTGCTGCCTCTCTGATTAATGCCCTCCTTGCCCAGTCCGTGAGTTTTGGTGTGCGGCCGTCTCTTGGCAGGTTTGCTGTTGTGCCATGTTCTTTCCATTTGGTTATGATAGATTTGATGGTGCTCCTAGGGATCATCAAAGATTTGGATATTTTTTTATAACCTAACCCTGACTTGTACGTCTCAACAGCATTGTCCCTTACTTGTTTGGAGAGTTCCTCGGTCTTAATGGCAGTGTTTGGTTAGTGGTACCTCTTGCTTAGGTGTTGCAGCCTCTGGGGCCTTTCAAAAAGGTGTGTATATGTAATGACAGATCATGTGACACCTTTCACACAGGTGGACATCATTTCACTAATGATGTGAATTCTGAAGGTAATTGGTTGCACCAGAGCTTTTTATGGGCTTCATAGCTAAGGGGGTGAATACATATGCATATGCCAATTATCAGTTTTTTATTTCTGAAAAATAGTTTTATGTATATATTTTTTTCAAATTTTACTTTACCAACTTAGACTATTGTGTTCTGATCTATCACATATAATTCAGATTAAAAAAACATTGAACTAAAGGCTGTAATGTAACAAAATAGGTAAAAAGCCAAGCGGTGTGAATACTTTTGCAAGGCACTGTATCTAAATGAGTGTATTTCCCAGTCAGTGCTGTTTGTTCTAGGGTAAATATTATCATAATTTAAAGCCATTTGTCAGTACCAAACTACAACCCCAAAAAACTCTGATATTCTGGACATACATCTAATTTGGAGCAGTGCCTATAGCATGCTACAGTGGCTGTCTCCTCACCTGTATGATCTCAAGCTCATGGGGATTTAAAAGATCCCAGTTCAATTCATGTTGAACTTTTCTTTGAAGGTAGAAGTCGGCTGAAAGATATAAAATATTGCATTTTCTTTAGAACTAAGTCTGGTTTGTTATTCCATTACATGGTACATTTTAAAATGACAGAAACAATTTCTCTATTTTCATTTGCATTTCACTGCACCAGTGAACAAGTCAAATATCACAAATATATGCTACAGCAAGTGAATCTGTTTATCGGAGAAATTCAAGTAGATTTTCCACTACACCTACTCAGCAGTCTGTAGGATGAACTTAAAGTAAAGCGAATAAGCCTAAAAAGTAATTTTATAACACTCACAAACATTTATGTTAAAGTTACAAGAACCTTTTAGTTTAAAAAACCAGAAAGGTGTAAAAATGCAGCTTTCTGCAGAAATGTCACGTCAAGCAGCTTTCAGGAAGAAAAAAGTCATTTTGTATCAAGAGATGGTAGAAGGATGAGAATACTGAGGCAATTCAAAGGCAAAGTATAGTTTTCTTGAGCATATATTTGAGGTTATTATATTACATTTTTATTCTGACCCTGTTCCCCTTTCCCCCATTAACCCTTCTTTCCCCAGCTGGAGCCCTTCCCCAGCATGTATCTTATGTTTTATATTTTTTTACTTGCATTTTCCTGATGTCTTAGGCTGGTCATGTAACAAGTGAGGTCCACTTCAAATTTTCTCTGGCAGTTCTAAATGGTGCATCATTCGTTGCAGTGCAGGGTGTTGTGGTAATGTCTCCTCGGGGGGAGGTCCGTGATGCCCTGCACTCACAGAATGTCCTCCGTCTTCTGGGATGAATGACACTAGGCATCTTTTAACCTGGAAAAATGGAAAAAATGCAGCGCTCGACAAGTATATATATAATCGCCCAAGGTGATCCTTGGGGTAAAGCATTCACTAAAGAAAACTCGTGAGTAATAATTACATATAGTGAAGTGCTAAAAAGTGCTCCTTACATGTGAAACAATGTGTATGCAAATATAATCGCATGGACGCATAATCTGTCTAAAAACTACACATAAAGTGGTAATCAGACCAAAATGCTCAGCTGAAATAATCAAGGTGTAAAAGAATGTTCTCAAAAGTTCATCAAGGCAAACAGTATAGTCTTTCTAAAGAAAGAAGGAAGTATGATCCTTCTTACATGCCAAAATGTCAGGTGAACATTATGTGGGTGACTTCACACATAGCATTCGGGAATATAT
The DNA here is from genome assembly GCA_037952835.1 of Lithobates septentrionalis. Taxonomy (NCBI): domain Eukaryota; kingdom Metazoa; phylum Chordata; class Amphibia; order Anura; family Ranidae; genus Lithobates; species Lithobates septentrionalis. The sequence goes on along the minus strand of JBBDGP010001766.1, from coordinate 105,167 downwards.
ATAATAAGGGTGACTTCACACATAACACTCTGGGATGTGCATCCAATATCAAAGAAGGGGAGTGGGTATTCTTACCCCAAAGCGTGGACACGCACGCCGTATGGCGGCGGGTCAGTCGGGCATGGAATTATCCTCCAAAGCAGATTCTCCAAACCGAACCTCCACAGGCCAAGCAGTGCTCACCAGCATCCACATCCAAGGGGGTCCGTGGACTTATTCATACTGGTAGTTAGAATCTTTAATATTTGCAAATAAAATGAAGGTTTCCTATTTAGAATAATAAGCTGTCAGATTAGTAAAACAGTGATTTCAGGGGGGCGTGGCTTGCCTTGTGAGAAGATGGCTGCTTAACCCACTAGCTCCGACAGACCGAGGCCGAATTCTCGATTTCTCTGGGGTCTTCAGCTACACACTCTCACATAATTATGGGAACATCTTCCCGCACATCCTCGGCATCTAGATCCTGCTCTCCGAGAGACATTCACGGACCTACAAGTCAGAATATCCTGGAGATCTTCCGGACACAGAGATCCAACATGGCGGCATCTTCCTCAGCTGCGACTCCCGCTCAGACCCTCGCAGGATCACCCTAATCCCCACCGAACTACCTCCCGCTATTCCTGCTGGCACCCAGCCACCGATACAACAGCCGAGCCTGAATGACCTCCACACAGTAGCGGCCGACATTAAGAACACGCTATTTGCGGCCATCACGGATCTACGTCACGAAATACAGGCCATAACGGGCACTTGAAGTGCAACGCACTGCAGCACAACAACACACAACTATCCGAAAAGTGAACCACAAAGTGGACACACATACCTTACAGCTTCGGGACCTACAGAGACATGTGGAGGACCTCGACAATCGAGGAAGACGTCACAACCTGAGGGTCAGAGGCCTCCCTGAATCCGTTGCTCCTGATTGTGTGCGAGCGACGGTGACAGAGCTGTTCAACCAACTCCTCGAACAGCCCCGCCAAAAGCCCATTGCTATGGAGCGAATTCACAGAGCCCTAAGACCGCGCGGCAGAGACTCTGATCCTCCGAGACCAAGCACCAAGACTCCACTACTGTATGAGGGTCACACTATTCATGTCTACCAAGACCTCTCGGCAATCATGCTCAGGCACCGCAAGGATCTTCGTCCCCTGCTAGATGTGCTGCGAGCAAAGGAAATACCATACCGATGGAAATTTCCATTCGGTCTTTCGGCCTCCCATCAAGGTCGCACGGCCCTTCTACGAGTCCCTGAGGAATTGGAAGACTTCTGCCTGACTCTGGACATCCCGCTCGTAGAGGTTCCGAATTGGTACGCGGACTTCAACATCCCTGCTCCGCACCGTCACCAAGCCAGAGAAGAAGCAATGGAGACGCAAGACACCTGCTTTCGGAGACGGCGCTCGCCATCTACACCCAGATCAAACCCAGCTTTACTGTACCAGCAACAACCTCCGAACACCATGACGACTCCATTACCTCGTAGAGCATGCAGAGACCGCTAAGCAATCCTCCTGTCATGTATGCCTAGGATTAGCAGATAAGTGACTTTGTCTCCAGTTCTCTATTGCTAACGTTCTTTCCCTGCATGCATTCTCCACCCTGTATACTTCCATATCACCCCTGCATGTCAGTATACCTTTTCAGTGCCTTTCTTGAAAAACTATGTAGCACAGTATAGTTTTCCGTTACATACACGGTGGGGATAACTGCCCCAGGTTAGCTGACCGACCTATTGTACGGCTGCCGCATCTCTCCCCTATACTTGCACTAGTCTACACCAAGTGTGCCTTTCATCTCCCCATCCATATTAGGATGAGGATTCTTACATCATACACCTATAGGGTCACGTGTACACAATCCTCTTGGCATTACTGTACATGTCTCTATGACTTTTACTTGTCCTCCTTGATATTGAATGAACTAAACCCCAGTGTAAGGCTTGTCTACCCACCGATCCTTCATATCGAGACACACATGAATCTCCGCTGTGCCAACCACAGCGACATCCGACTGTTTCACACGAGACATGTACGATAGACCCTATATCTCCAGGTGCGTGACCCTCACTCACTATGACCCTTACACAAGAAAAGAAAAATTCTTTATGATCGCCAAGCATGCCAACGTTCATTATATCCAGCGCCTTTCTGACTCGGCGCCAACATAGAACACAATCTGTCGGTCATGCGTAATTTGCTAATAAGATTGCCCCCTAGTTCCACCTACAAAGTAACCCCCTCCCTAAGGCTGGCACACCTACATAAACATTACACAGGTACTGCAACGCTTTCCTGGCTAAGTGAAATTGTTAGAATGTAAATGACTTTCAGCCCTCCTGGGTACCTTCCACCATTCGTCCTCGGTTTGATTTACATTTATGGTTGCTCGTTACTTTAGAGCTGTTAATAATTTACCTTTTATTAATACTGTCATCATATTGATATGTTGATAGTTTCTGCTCACGATACTAATCTCCGGTTTTAAAACAATGCAGAATTGAGTTTCAGAAGTATGATAACGGACTACCCCACACTTGACACCCACAACTGAATTCCACTGCACCCGTGCATCTACAGACCAAGACCCAAACCACATCCTACTACCAATAATGCGGCCCAAGCCCTATTTCTACACCCGTCCCAAACAGCACTGTGCTCCCCACATGCACCCAAACATACACCCGAACTGGCTCTCCATCTGTCAGTTTATCTTCTCACATAGACTCCTCTTCGAACATCAAGCCACTTCCCACACAGTGGTAAAACCTGACGCTAACTATAAAATTATAGTGACCTTCTTTTTACCCCACTGATCCTTTTCGGCTACTCCGCGTTTGCGGACGATACCCTACTTGGACACGTGAAACGGTTCTCACCTGTCGCCGAAACCTACCCAGACCATTCCCATACCCGCTCACCTGAACCCCTTGATCCTCCACCCCGACTCACAACACCAACTGACTCTACTCCTCTAAATCCTAAGCCAATTTTCCAGAACCTCTACTTGTTGCTCTCCCCTCCCTCACCTCTAACACAACACTAGAGACCACCATAAACTCAGTCCGAAGGACTCTGGTTACATCGATAACAATGGCCCCCACAAAGACCACTATGGACAAGCTCCCTATCAAGATCATCTCGCTAAACGCGAGAGGACTTAATATTCCAGAGCGACGCTCCCAACTACTCCTTACTATGCAACGCAGCAAAGCGGACATAATATTCCTACAGGAAACGCACTTCCGCGCGAATGCGATACCAAAACTACAGAACCAATACTACCCTACGACGTTTCATGCCACGTCCCAAACATCCAAATCGAAGGGTGTCTCAATACTTCTATCGAAGCATTGCCCCTTCCAACTCACAGACACATTGACTGACGTGGAAGGCCGCTACCTCTTCATCAAGGGGGTGCTTTTCGGCAGAAAAATCACGTTCGCAAACATATATGCTCCAAACTCCCACCAAGTAAAATTCTTCCGTGACATCACCAATGCTCTCATTACATTCCAAGAAGGCATTCTAATCCTGGGTGGAGACCTTAACGTCCCCTTAAACCCAATCCAAGACACCTCTACAGGTACATCCTCCCTCCCCTATGCTGCTCTGAAAGCCATCAAATCACAACTCCAATTGTTGTTCTTACATGATTCTTGGCGCTTCCTAAACCCCAACGGCAGAGACTACACATGTTTCTCTGCTACCCACAATAAATATTCTAGGATCTATTACATGTTCATAACACAAAATGACCTAACTATCCTCCAGCACATGTCCATAGATCCGATGTTTCTCTCTGACCACCATCCTATTTCCATGACCATTGCATTCCCAGAAATGCACCCTCGCCCACAATATTGGAAATTGGACCCCTCCTTGCTCACGGACCCGGCAATGCTGGCGGAGGTCAAACTACACATTAAACAGTACTTTGCAGAGAACAAACCCATTGACACCTCCCCTCTTATCACCTGGGAAGCCCACACATGCGTAATAAGGGGCGTCCTAATAGCGGCCGCATCCAAACGGCGTAAAGAAAAAAAACAACACCTTCTGGGCCTTTTAAACAGAATAAAGACCTTAGAAAGCGCTCATAAACGATCGCAAGTACTGGACACCTTACAACCCCTTTTACAAGCTAGAAACGAACTGTTAGAACTATTAGGCAAACAAATTAAACGTAAATACATTCTCTCCCAACGCGTATTCTACAAATATAGCAACAAAGCCGGATGGCTACTAGCGAGAGCCTTACAGGCCAAAAAAACGACCACAACAGTACATTCCTTGACAGATTCCAAAGGCCGTAAGTTAACCGCTACCCCAGACATAGCAGAACAATTTGTCACTTACTATTCGCAATTGTATAATTTACCACCTGCGTGCCCACCCACAGAAGTGGATTCAAGACAACAAGCTATCAGAGATTTCTTGCAGCAATACAGTCCCGCTCCAATCTCAATTTCCTTAGTACAGCAACTAAACAACCCCTTGACTACTGAGGAAGCTGACATAGCACTGAAACAAATGAAATCAGGCAAAAGCCCAGGCCCCGACGGATTGACTACAGGCTACTACAAATCATTTGCTACTTTTCTTACCCCCTTTTTTCTCACAGCTTTTAATTCTCTCGCATCACCTATTGAACCCCCTCGAGATCTACTCGTGGCATACATAACAGTGATTCCAAAACCAGGAAAGGACCCCTCCGCAGTCACAAATTATAGACCTATTTCGCTGCTGAACGTTGACCTCAAGTGATATGCCAAAATGCTTGCTAACCGACTGCTCCCTTTGCTCCCCCAATGGATAGATTTGGACCTAGTCGGCTTCATACCAGGCAGAGAAGCGAGAGACAACACGCTTAAGGCTCTTAACATTCACCACTGGCTAACGACTCAGCAACGACAAGGTTTTTTACTATCCCTTGACGCAGAAAAGGCATTCGATAGAGTGGCCTGGGACTACATGTCGGAAGCCCTTCGAATCTTGGGCCTCCCCCCATGTATGCTACAATACATACTCGCCCTTTATGCTAATCCCACTGCTAAAGTGAGAGTAAACGGCCACCTATCGAATGCCTTTACAATCTCTAATGGGACGCGCCAAGGGTGCCCACTCTCCCCAATAATCTTTGTTCTCACTTTAGAACCGCTACTCAGACGTCTCAGAACAAACCCTGACATAAAAGGGATAGATATCAAAAGTCACACCTACAAAATAGCTGCGTACGCGGATGACATTCTCCTCTTTCTTACTGAACCTCTCACCACACTACCGAACTTACTTAAAGACTTCCATACTTTCAACTATTTAATGAACCTCAAAATTAACTTTACGAAATCTGACGCCCTTAACATAACATTGCCCCCTGACCTATGTGCACAATGCCAAACTAACTTTCCATTTAAATGGAACAATCGTTCCATTACATATTTGGGTATCCAATTGCCTTCTTCCCTATCTGATCTATATTCCACTAACTCTCCCTCTTATACACAACATCGTGAACGATCTGAAAAAATGGTCCACAGGGCTTTTCTCCTGGTTCGGCAGAGCCGCCATAATTAAAATGAACATCTTACCCAGACTCTTGTATTTGCTGCAAATAGTCCCAATTAGGCTACCACCTGCTTTCTTTACAATATATCGAAGAACCTGTTCAAACTTTATCTGGGGCAGACTACGCCCTAGAATAAGTTATTCCAGTCTTACTATCCCAAAACTCAAAGGAGGCATCGGTCTCCCTGACATCCACAAATACCAACAAGCCTGCCATTTAACAAGAATTATTGACTGGAACATACACCACAACACCAAAGTGTGGGTCCACTTGGAACACTCTCTATCACCTATCCCGCTCTCCCAAGTCCCCTGGATTACACCAAAACACATTCCCCCCACATGTAAGAACCACCCGCACCCTTTCGTACTGCCTGTACTAGGTCTAAAATATCCTCCGCTTTAAGACCGATGACGCCACTTAGACAAAACCCGGACTTTACCCCAGGTACCTCTTCCTCCTTTTTATCGGACATTTGGCCACACACAACCATCCGCACTGAAAACTTCTTTGCAAATAAGCACATTATCTCCCACACTGATCTGGCGTCAACAACGACCTCTGGCACATTCCCCTTTTGGACATATATCCAAATTAAACATTTTCTAGATAAACCTAAACCTGACTGGTCAAGACAACTCACCCCCTTTGAAGCTCTCTGTCAAAGTTCTACACCCCTAAAACATTTGATCTCTTACACGCTTCTCTTCTCAGAACAACGCCCCAAACTTAATTGGGCCAGTCACAAATGGGAAAAAGAACTCTCCCTCGATCTCTCAGACCAGGAATGGGAAAAAATATACAAATGCATGCACAAAGGAACAGTAAACGTACACGCACAAGAAAATGCTTTTAAAGTATTTTCGAGATGGTACAAAACCCCCCTGAGGTTACACCACATTTACCCTTCCATCCCCCCACTTTGCTGGAGATGCAAGACTGACATTGGCTCCCTTTTACACATATGGTGGGCGTGCCCTAAATTACAACCTTTTTGGAAAGAGGTCCACAGACTAATCAAACAAATAACAACCTACACAGTAGAATACTGGACGGGTGACAAGAACTCCCTCAGGGACTTCATTGATATCCTTAATTGCAATGATCGCAATATTAAATTAACTTTTACATGCGACCATACAAGAATTCCCTTTCTGGACCTCTCCATTGGGATTGAGGACTTCTCCCTTGTCACCCGGACCTATCGAAAGGCAACCTCGGCCAACACGCTTCTGCGAGCCGATAGCCATCATCCACATTGGCTCAAGGATGGTATTCCAGTGGGCCAGTTCCTCCGCATTAAACGCAACTGCACCAATGCGGAGGACTATAGACAGGAAAGCAACGATCTCTACCAACGCTTTCGTGAGCGTGGCTATTCCCACAAACAGATCCGCAGAGCCAAGCGAAAAGCGGCAGCACGAGACCGTTCCGCCCTCTTACAAAAACCAGATCAGACCCATCCCTCTTCATCTTCCCCTTCTCCCTCCCTCGTGGTCGATGATGGACCGGTGAGGATCATCACACAATACGGTACCCAATGGAATACCGTCAGGTCTATACTACAAAAACACTGGGGGATTCTGACCAACACTCCAGGCCTAGCAAAAATAGTGGGACCCTCCCCGACCATGACGGCCAGGAGGGCACGTAACCTCGGAGACCATTTTATCCAATCAGAACATGTTAGGAGCCAGGATACCACCTGGCTTTCCCAGTTTCCAAGAACTAAGGGGATGTTCCCCTGTGGACATTGCCAAGTATGTCCATTCGTCCATAGAACTGCGGTTTTTAGTGACTCTCAAAATAAAACAGAGTTCCACATAAAAAATCTAATTAACTGCGCCACCAAGAGGGTGATCTATATGATTACCTGTCCATGCAATAAAATGTACATAGGCAAAACAAAACGACAGTTCAGAATCCGTCTGGGTGAACATTTGAGAGAAATCGAAGAAAAAAATCTGGAAAAACCGGTAGCTCGACATTTTGCCCAATTCCACCAGGGCAAAACCTCCGGCATGAAAGTAAAGGGTATCTATGTTCTAAATCTCTCCTCTAGGAGGGGCGACTTTGACCAGATATTGCAGCAACAGGAAAAACGCTGGATTTTCCGATTAGGCTGTTTAGTGCCTATGGGCCTTAATACTGAATTAAATCTACAGCCTTTCCTGTTGCCATAAGTCCACATACCCTTGGGAGGTGATTTTCCATCAATCCTATATAAACCCATGCCGGATTCCCTAATGCCACATGTGATACTCCCCTAGCCTTACATGTACAGATCGGTGGACGGGCATCCCAATTGATCTGTTATGCCCACACTCACATTACACTATGTCCTGTTTTCTGTTTAAGCATGGTCTAAGTTTGCTGTTTCTATGTTTCCCTTTTCCTTCCCTTTCCTCCTTCCTTCCTCCCCCCTCTCTCCCCCTGTTCCCATCCTTAACTTAGACATGCAATTGCCTTACCCTCCTCAAACAATAAATGATGGTAGATGTATCACGCCTAACAATGGTGTGGAATACTTTCCCCCCCCCCCTTCCTTTTTCCATTTCATGCCGGGGTCTTCTAACTAAATTTTCCAATAGAACCACGGCTCCGGAACTCGTTACATGACCGCAATATCTTTAATCACAATCAAGCGATTCCCAGACAAGTAAATACTGAGAGACCTGCAGCAACCTGAGTAATACACAGCACAGGGATAGCCCTCCCCTGTTTGTCATTTACCCTCCCAGGTGGGTGTAACCGAAGTGGGAACATCACTATAAAGGGAGCCCTCCGGAATCACCCACTACGTCAGACGAAGCTACACACCTCTTGTTGTGAAACGCGTTACGTCATTTCCGCCCGGACGCCCGGACGCCTCGCACAGGCATTACTCCCTATTGGTGCTTAGGAGCACATGACTCCTCGGGAGGACCTGGATCATGTGACCAGCGGTCACTGAGGAGGATTCAAGCAGGGGATTGTAGAGACTACATACTATCATGACCAGCTGACTTACCGAGCCTCTCTGACATACCGGACCGTGTGCATTTGGCACTCAGCGCAACGAACTCAAATACTATACAGCGATGCACTGACTCTACGCGGAGGACGCCAGTTCCATTACATGCACTATGATATCCGTATGAGAGGGTAAAGTAACCTGGTCTTTCTAATGCCTTATCCAATTTGCCTGGAGTATTGAACTGTTCAACAGCTGATATTTGTTCCCTATAACTTGCTGCTACGAATGTGATGCATTTTCCACACAGCAGGACACCCAGATACCACATGCCCCTTGGTGATAGAATATATGGACACTCAGCCTGATGTACATCAGTAGGCTAATCAGCTTCTATACCATCATTAACTCTCAGATGCCGTTTGGACTTCCTTAATATCCCTTCACAGTCCTCAGTCAGCTCCCCCTTCTCCTTCCTCTCCCTCCTCCTCTCCTCCCCATACCTCCCCACCTCAGGGATTGATGTCAGCCCTATAACCCACAGAGCATTTGCTCTTCCACGCCATATGCATTATAGGACTGACATCAACTTACTTTGCGTCCGGACGCTGGTTTTTGATTTGTTCATGTTATCTGTATTTTGTCAGTTTGTTCCCCCTGTCTGTGGACGCGGCAGATCTACCGTCCTAGGTGATCGGCGTCATTTTTATTATAACAGTACTGTATTGGGTCATTACCCTGCTACCTGCTAATATGTGTTCATGTCAATAAATTATTCATTTTTCTATTTAAACCTGGTCACTGCTTCTCCATTCAGCCCTGCTTTTCTTTTTTTCCCCATCTGTTTGGGATACTTTTTTCTCACAGTAGAATACTCACCTGCACAATTCTTGCTACATCACTCCAACATAGCGACTAAAAATTATGTACGATCCTTGGCAATGCATATGATTAATGCTGCTAAGATGTGCATCCCAGCAAAATGGTGATCCTCAAAACCACCGTCTATAGCGGAATGGCTTAAACGAGTGCAAAAAATTGCAGAAATGGAGGAACTGATACATCAGACTCACGATACACCATCTAAATTCTGTACAATATGGTCGTGCTCGTTACATTTCACCACAACTGACGAATTTCAACAGTACGGCACATGAATGCTTACTAATAGCACTGGTAGAGATTAGAAGTACTCGAGGAAACATTTTGCTAACGTCCCTCCTCCTACCCGCCAAACCGAGCGTATTATTCCTCCTTACATAACCCCAGTTTTATAACCTCCCCTAGACACCATCCTGACAAACATACTCAAAACTCTCGGATATACATAATCCTCCCTCCTTCCCCTCCCCTCCTGTCCAATCATAATATCCAGACGATACCCTCACGTCCTGGACTCTCACTAACCCCCTATGACTTCAGCTCCAACAAATCATTAACTATGCTTCTCTTACCTGACTGATGACTGATAATACTTCAACATGTACATCCACTAGAATTGTTATTGTTATTGACACACGCGAGTTCCTCAGCTATGACATAAAAGTATTCTGCACAACTATGACTGTATTTGCTGTGTCTTATATACCCTATGCATGGCAGCTGCGTCCGCAAACTCGCGTACTTTGGCTTTGTTATGTTCTAAATACTTTTCAATAAAAACTTTTGAAACAAAACAGTGATTTCAGAACTGATTCAATCATACCGTTTGTAGTTTACATACAGTAGATTTGAATAACAATGGGATAAGAGATTATTCCTGAACTTTGGTTTATCTTATGCTTACTGTGAAATTGTGTGAGTGCATCAATGCAATGCATGTTATCTCAGCTTACAGAGCTTGGATTCATTGAATTAGTTTACCAAAAATGTAAATATTGCAGAATATACAGCCTAATGCTATATAAATAAACTCCATTTCATGCTGAATAAAATAAATTATTAATGTACCTTAAATAGAAAACTATCTTTAGATAGATTTTTACTCCAAAAGCATTTTATTAAAATACAGTTGTTGAAAATAAAAAAAATCAATTTAAATAAAAAAAAAAATCAGATTTAAAGGTTGTTGTTGTTGTCCCTGCTCTTACTAACAACTGTTATAGCAAATAATATAAAATGTAATATTGATGTAATTAATACATTAAAGTCCAACTCCGTGCTGCATGCTGTCCTCCTCCAAAGGCCCCCCCCCCCTCCCTTGAGTTCCCCTTCGGTGGTATTTTATGTTTTGCAGTACTTAACTGTGAAAGATACTGCGGGGAAACAGCTCTGTATTGAAGGTGAGTATTGCGGCCTGACCTGCTACATTTAAAGGGGTTGGAAACCCTTGAGGTTTTTCACCTTAATGCATACTATGCATTAAGGTAAAAAACCTTCTGTAGTGCAACAGCCCCCCCAGGGCCCCCCTTTTACTTACCTGAACCCAATCGTTCCAGCGACAGGGACAAGCACAGCAGCTCCAGACGTTGTCTCGGGTCCTCATTGAATAGATTGATAGCAGCAGGAGCCATTAGCTCACGCTGCTGTCAATCAAATCCAGTGACATGGGAGCCGGGAGTGGGGCCAAGTCAATGGACGCAGCAGCAGAACTTGGGAGAGCGTCCGCACGAGTGCCCCCATGGAAAGTGGCTCTCCGTGGGGGCATTTCAGAAGAGGAGGAGCCGGGAGCACCGCTGAGGGACCCTAGAAGAGGAGGATCGGGGTCACTCTGTGCAAAACCTTGCACAGAGGAGGTAAGTATGACACGTTTGTTATTAAAATAAAAACCTTTACAATCACTTTAAAGTTCCACTAAGACAGGAACACTTACTTGTGTAAAGTGACAAACAGTTAAATATACAGCTGAAGTATTTGTAAACTCTCTTTGCTGGATTTATAATTAAGAGTTGTAATTTTGTTCAGCCAGTCACATTTGTCAGACAGCACAACTTGGTGCTGTCCTCTTTGTTACCTCTCTGAAGACAATGAGGCTGATTTAATAAAGAAGCTCAGAATGTTCACACAATAAATGATAAAAATATGTAATTATATTAAAAAATAAATCTTTAATGCAATTATCCATTCACGTTGACATCAAATCACTGTTTATTTATTTCATCTGCACAATGGGATAATTGAAATTAATATCCACACAATTTATGGTGTGAATATTTTTAACTCTTTTACTAAATCAGCCTTGTAAAAGCATATAAACACCGCATGAGGTACTGCATGAAAACTCATAAAAATATGCTGAGGAAAAATGGTTCTGTGAGTGCCATGTCTGTTTACTTTTTATCTAGCAAGTTTGTGGCATTCATATAGAAATGTTTTGGGTGACTGTAAAGGCTGTCCTGGGCTGATCTGTGCTCACCAGAAACCGAGGATGTCCACCAGTGGCATGAGAGTGGCAAACAGGGGTGGAGAGATGAGCAATATCCTTTTCTTCATCTCCTCCAGAAGCAATGGACCTGGAAGGGCTCAGCTCTTACCACTTCCAGGTTGAGAGCTGGGGGAGTGCAAAGGAGGCACTGGGGCCAAGACAATTCTGGGTGTTGTAGTTTGTCACCATGTTGCAGCCACAACTATTTACTTGACCCAGTCTCATTTTTGATACTTTACTAGTTTGTTTGGGCCAAGTTGGCCCGAAAAAACTATTTTCTACACTAGCAGGTGTGCCCACTGGGCATGCTGTTTAAAACTGCATGTAGCCTCAGCTACATACAGTATACAGTATACAGCAATGTGCTACAGAAGTGGGGTGGAAACTTTCCTTTCCACACCCAGAAAAAAATGTAGTTGGACTGAGTGCTGCTCAGTAGACATGTGCATTCGTTTTCGTCCGAATGCATTTTCGTCCGAATTTCAGGTATTTTCGTTATCGTTTTAACAAACGATAACGAAAGTGCAGAGTCCGAAAAATGAAAGATCCGATATAAACAAATGCTTTATTTTCGTTTTCGTTGCTACAACAGTTCGATATAGATAGGAGATTCGACATGATGATGACAATAACAATCTGTCCATCAAACCTGTGGTCGAATGTGCCTAACCTTAGCTCTATTAGTCCAAGATTATTCTACATAGAGAGAAAAGATTCGACGTAGGGGAGGAAAGATTCGACGTAGGAGAGGAAAGATTCGACGTAGGAGAGGAAAGATTCGACGTAGGGGAGGAAAGATTCGACGTAGAGGAGGAAAGATTCGACATAGGGGAGGAAAGATAAATAAAAATAATGATGATGATGAATGTTATTGGCTGATTGTAACCAAAGAGGAGGAGCAGTAAAATAGCTAGAACTAAGTACACAGTACTTTGGCTTATGGTGTCTGTTGAAAGTTCTAAGAAGATTCGACGGAGCAGGTAAACTATATGACGTCGCACAGTTTAGCTGCTCCGTCAAATCTTCTTTGAACATTCGACAGACACCATAAGCATTCAATGACAGATTCGACCTTAATTAGGATTTTCGGACGAATGCAATTTTTAACGAAAAACGAAATAAATAACAACGAATTTCGGGAGTAACTAAATAAATGTATTTTTTGGACGAAAACGAAATTCCGAAACTAAATATTTCAGTGTGCACATGTCTACTGCTCAGCCTTTCACAGGAAGCCTTGTATTTCATCAGTAAATACAAGGCTTCCTCTTATTGACTGAGATGGGGATTGTGATGTCATCTGCCTACCTCTCTGCTTCTGACAATCAAAGGAAGCTTTGTATTTATTCAGAAAATACAAAGCTGCCTATGAAGTTCCCATCCCACTGCCGGAATACAATGTTGTATATTGTATGTACCTGAGGCTAAATACAGTTTATACAGTGCACCCAGCGTGTAAAAAATAGTGTAGAAAATAGTTTGTTTGGGATTAACTTGGTCTAAAGGAACTAGTTAAAGTTATAGTATACAGTAGCTAGAGATCTTCCGCTTACCGACCGGGCCATAGCTGAATGAGGGCTACAGCGCGTTCGGATAACTCTGGGAGGTTGTACTATGACGTCCTCCCAGAATCGAGCTCCCGCGTGCCCCGTTGGGTGTGCACGCAGAGCTGTCTTTGCTCGCCAGGTTCACGGGACCTGGCGTGTCACGGATCGCGGTAAAGGGCCAATGACAGTGGCCCTTTACCATGTGATCGCTCTGTCCAATGACAGAGCGATCAATGTAAACAAACTGGCATCACGTCCGGGTTCTCTCCACTGCTCACATTGATCGTGTGAGCAGAGAAGGGAGAGGCTGCAGCATAAGGCTGCTTGTGTTTTTTTTCTAGTGCAAGTGCCCAGCAGTGCCCCATCTGTGCCATATCAGTGCCCAGCAGTGCCCCATCCGTGCCATATCAGTGACCAGCAGTGCCATATCAGTGCCCATCAGAGTCAAATCAGTGCCCCAGCAGTGCCATATCAGTGCCCCAGCAGTGCCATATCTGTGCCATATCAGTTCCCCATTTGTGCCATATCAGTGCCCAGTAGTGCCCCATCCATGCCACATCAGTGCCCAGCAGTGCCCCATCTGTGCCCCATCAGTGCTCTACAGCGCTACAGCCACGTCAGTGCCATATCAGTGCACATCTGTGCCACATCAGTGTTCTACAGTACCATGTCAGTGCCCCATCATTGCACATCTGTGCCACATCAGTGCCCAACAGTGCCCCATCAGTGCCCCATCCGTGCCACTTCTGTGTTCCAAAGTTCCCCATCAGTGCACATCTGTGCTCCATCAGTGCAAATATGTTCCTCATCTGTGCCACTTCTGTGTTCTACAGTGCCCCATCAGTGCCACATCTGTGCACTACAGTGCCACATCAGTGCCCTACAGTGCCACATCTGTGCTACATCAGTGCCACATCTGTGCTTTACAGTGCCAATAAAATGGCCATTAGTGCTAATACAGTGCCCATCAGTAAGTGCTCATCAGTGCCAGCCTATCAGTGTATCCTTATCAGCGCTTGTTCGTGCCGTAAAATGTAAAAAAATGTGTAGAAAAATGCATTTTCATTTTCTTTCCACATTTTCCAAAAATATGTGGAAAAAAATGACATGTTCAAAAGACTCTTTGTGCCTCATAGAATATACGTTGTGGTGTTTTCTTTCCAAAATAGGGCATCGCCATACTCAGGAGAAGTAGCAGAATGTATTTTGGGGTGTAGTTGTAAGTATGCATATGACATGTGAGAGAAATAACCAGTAAATATGAAAATTTTGTGAAAAAAAATTATCATTTTGCAAAGAATTGTGGGAAAAAAATGACAACGTGAAAAAACTCACAATGCCTCTTATTAAATACCTTGGATTGTCTACTTTCCAAAAAGGGGTCATTTGTGTGAAAAAAGGGACAACATTTTCATATGGGTACAGTGAGAGCACTGAAAACTGAAAATTGGTCTGGTTAGGAAGGGGGTTTAAGTGCCCAGTGGGCATGTGGTTAAAGTAAGGTAAAAAACGTTTTTTTTTTCTTTACAAAAAAATATAATAAACAATTGCTTTAATATTGTGCAACAAAAAATTACAACAACCATCTTTTTATTGTATGGGTCCTGTTTTTTGTTTTTAAGAACAAGCAACAATAAAACCATTCCACGTTCTATTAAAAAAAAAATAGACTAAAAAAATTGATTTGGAAGAAGACTGACTTCAGGCTGCTGTTTGCAGAGAGACGTTTTCACCAGTTTTACCCAACCTCTTTCTTGATTGATTGTCTGTACGGAAAACTACCAATTCTGAGCTATATGGGCTGATTTACTAAAAGAGTTGAGAATCTAAACTCAAAAAATGTAAGAATATTCACATCAATTATGCACTCCAGTAACTCCACATGTAGGTAAAAATAAATTTGCTTTTCTCATGATTGAATAAATACAGACCATATTCAAACATTTTTGGAGTGAAAATTGTCATCTTCTTTATAAATACGCCTTACTATGTATTGTCCAGTGGAAGGATTATTTATGAGACTTTGCCAATGTATGAAAGATTGCATTGATCTTAAAGTGGTTGTAAAGGCAGAAGTTTTTTATAACTTAACCACTTCAGCCCCGGAAGGATTTACCCCCTTCCTGACCAGAGCACTTTTTACAATTTGGCACTGCATCGCTTTAACTGCTAATTGCGCGGTCATGCAATGCTGTACCCGTCCTTTTCTTCCCACAAATAGAGCTTTCTTTTGATGGTATTTGATCACCTCTGCGGTTTTTATTTTTTGCGCTATAAACGGAAAAAGACCAAAATTTTTGAAAAAAAAATGATATTTTCTACTTTTTGTTATAGAAAAAATCCAATAAACTCAATTTTAGTCATACATTTAGGCCAAAATGTATTCGGCCACATGTCTTTGGCAAAAAAAAATGTCAATAAGCGTATATTTATTGGTTTGCGCAAAAGTTATATCGTCTACAAACTAGGGTACACTTTCTGGAATTTACACAGCTTTTAGTTTATGACTGCCTATGTCATTTCTTGAGGTGCTAAAATGGCAGGGCAGTACAAAACCCCCCAAATGACCCCATTTTGGAAAGTAGACACCCCAAGGAAATTTCTGAGAGGCATGTTGAGCCCATTGAATGTTAATTTTTTTTGTCCCAAGTGATTGATAAATGACAAAAAAAATAAATTACAAAACGTTGTCACTAAATGATATATTGCTCACACAGGCCATGGGCATATGTGGAATTGCACCCCAAAATGCATTCAGTTGCTTCTCCTGAGTACGGGGATACCACATGTCTGGGACTTTTTGGGAGCCTAGCCGCGTACGGGGCCCGAAAACCAATCACCGCCTTCAGGATTTCTAAGGGCGAAAATTTTTGATTTCACTTCTCACTACTTATCACAGTTTTGAAGGCCATAAAATGCCCAGATGGCACAACCCCCCCCCCCCAAATGACCCCATTTTGGAAAGTAGACACCCCAAGCTATTTGCTGAGAGGCATGTTGAGTCCATGGAATATTTTATATTTTGACACAAGTTGCGGGAAAGTGACAATTTTTTTTTTTTTGCACAAAGTTGTCACTAAATGATATATTGCTCACACAGGCCATGGGCATATGTGGAATTGCACCCCAAAATACATTTAGCTGCTTCTCCTGAATATGGGGATACCACATGTCTGGGACTTTTTGGGAACCTAGCCGCGTACGGGGCCCCGAAAATGAATCACCGCCTTCAGGATTTCTAAGGGTGTAAATTTTTGATTTCACTCTTCACTGCCTATCACAGTTTCGGAGGCCATGGAATGCCCAGGTGGCACAAACCCCCCCAAATGACCCCATTTTGGAAAGTAGACACCCCAAGCTATTTTCTGAGAGGCATGGTGAGTATTTTGCAGCTCTCATTTGTTTTTGAAAATGAAGAAAGACAAGAAAAAAATTTTTTTTTTCTTTTTTCAATTTTCAAAACTTTGTGACAAAAAGTGAGGTCTGCAAAATACTCACTATACCTCTCAGCAAATAGCTTGGGGTATCTAATTTCCAAAATAGGGTCATTTGGGGGGGGGGGGGGTTTGTGCCACCTGGGCATTCCATGGCCTCCGAAACTGTCATAGGCAGTGAAGAGTGAAATTAAAAATTTACGCCCTTAGAAAGCCTGAAGGCGGTACTTGGTTTTTGGGGTCCCGTATGCGGCTAGGCTCCCAAGGCTAGGAGAAGCAACAGAATGTATCTTGGGGTGTAATTTCACATATTCCCATGGCATATTTGAGCAATATATCATTTAGTGACAACTTTGTGCAAAAAAAAAAAAAAATTGTCTCTTTCCCGCAACTTGTGTCACAATATAAAATATTCCATGGACTCAACATGCCTCTCAGCAAATAGCTTGGGGTGTCTACTTTCCAAAATGGGGTCATTTGGGGGGGGGGGGGGGTGAACTAACCACTTGAAGACAAAGCCCTTTCTGACACTTTTTGTTTACATGAAAAAATTATTTTTTTTTGCAAGAAAATTACTTTGAACCCCCAAACATTATATATTTTTTAAAGCAAATGCCCTACAGATTAAAATGGTGGGTGTTTCATTTTTTTTTTCACACAGTATTTGTGCAGCGATTTTTCAAACGCATTTTTTGGGGGAAAAACACACTTTTTAAAATTCTAATGCACTAAAACCCGCTATATTGCCCAAATGTTTGATGAGATAAAAAAGATGATCTTAGGCCGAGTACATGGATACCAAACATGACATGCTTTGAAATTGCGCACAAACGTGCAGTGGCAACAAAGTAAATACATTTTTAAAACCTTTAAAAGCCTTTACAGGTTACCACTTTAGATTTACAGAGGAGGTCTACTGCTAAAATTACTGCCCTCGATCTGACCTTCGCGGTGATACCTCACATGCATATTGCAATTGCCGCCAGACCGACGCTTGCGTTCACCTTAGCGCGAGAGCAGGGGGGGACAGGGGTGCTTTTTTTTTTCTTTATTATTTTCTTGCTTTTTTATCTTATTTTTAAACTGTTCCTTTCATTTTTTTAAATCATTTTTATTGTTATCTCAGGGAATGTAAATATCCCCTATGATAGCAATAGGTAGTGACAGGTACTCTTTTTTGAAAAAATTGGGGTCTATTAGACCCTAGATCTCTCCTCTGCCCTCAAAGCATCTGACCACACCAAGATCGGTGTGATAAAATTCTTTCCTAATTTCCCAATGGCGCTGTTTACATCCGGCGAAATCTAAGTCATAAAATGCTCATAGCTTCCGGTTTCTTAGGCCATAGAGATGTTTGGAGCCACTTTGGTCTCTGATCAGCTCTATGCTCAGCTGGCTGAATCACCGGCTGCATTCTCACTTTCCCTGTTGAGACAGGAGAGCCAGAGAAAAACACGGAAGACAGTGGGGGCATTCCCTCCCACTCCTTGGGCTAATTAGCCGCTAGGATTGCTTTTACATGAAAGCCGACCGCTGGCTGAAAAGAATGATACCAAGATGATACCTAAACCTGCAGGCATCATTCTGGTATAACCACTCGTGAATGGCGTACCTGAAGACAAAAAAATGGTTAACAATAAAACACAGTAAACGGTAAAGTATAAAAAATTGCATACCTGAAAAGCAAACATGATAAAACATAATAACAATAAAACATTGCAGAATAGAATACAGTAAAAAAGAGCAGAACAATAGAGAGAGAATAGAGAGAGAGAGAACAATAAAACGACAACTATTTTTTTTTATTTTATATATTTTTTTGTGGGTTTTTTTTTTTACACTTTTTTTTGTAACTGTAACTTTTATAACTGTAACCGGTTCCAGGTTCGGGTCTCTCAAAATGCGATGGCATCTTGGGAGACCCTGTGAAAGTGTGCCTAGTCTGTGCAATGCTGTAACCTACGCTAATACTCAACTAGTGTATGGTAGCGTTCAAAACATTCACCAATGCAAAGACCAGGATTGTCAGGACTGGAGGGAAAATAATAGCGGGTGTCACGCCTATATCCGCACTTGCTGCAGACACGACATCTTTTTTTGGGGGGGTTTGTTGGGTAGGGGTACTCGGGAGGACATAAAAATACCTCTCATGCAGCCGACTGCGCTTGGTTGGGGATGTGAATGGGGGAAGTACAGGTGCTGCAGAAGCGGAGGGTTCCCAATTAGGATTGGCGAATGCAGCAGGAAGGGCACTATGGGCACGACGGGCCTGTTTGTCTTCTTCTTGGTGGCAGCGGGACACTACTTGTGCTTGCCACCTCACCAGCTTGAACTGCACTTATGGGACTCGCCACGTCACCAAGTGTTACTGTAGTGCTGGTTTGACTATGACCGGGGTGTACTAGGCCGCTGGTGCTTGCCAGTTCACCAAAACGCTACCAAAGAAACTGTTAGCGATCGCAGGGATCAGGCCTGACTCTGCGAACGCTGCAGCTATGTGTTTAGTGTTTTGTAAGTGACAGTGATCGATCGATACTGCAATTGGGTGGGCTGGGCTGGGCCGGGCGGAGGGGCAAAACGCAGGTGCTAGCAGGTATCTGGGCTGATCCCGCTAAAACTGCGTTTTTGGGAACCCTAAACTGCTGGGGACGCTAGTATAGATCTGATCGGATCATATATTGATCTGTTCAGATACTATACCACTAAGGGAGGTGTATGGTGCGTGTGTGGGGGTTAGCGGTACTGGCGCTAACCTGACACTGTCTGGGGCTGATGCTTACCAGTTCACCAAAATGCTACCAAAAAAACTGTTAGCGATCTCAGGGATCAGGCCTGACTCTGCGAAAGCTGCAGTTATGCGTTTAGTGTTTTGTAAGTGACAGTGATCGATCGATACTGCACTTGGGTGGGCTGGGCTGGGCCGGGCGAAGGGGAAAAACGCAGGTGCTAGCAGGTATTTGGGCTGATCCCGCTAACACTGTGTTTTTGGGAACCCTAAACTGCTGGGGACGCTAGTATAGATCTGATCGGATCAGATATTGATCCGTTCAGATACTATACCACTAAGGGAGGCGTATGCTGCGTGCATGGGTGTTAGCGGTACTGGCGCTAACCTGATGCTGCCTGGGGCGACGCATATCACCGCCGGGCGATCAGGGGGCTAAACCTTTATTAGGTTATAAACGGCAGGTGCCCTGACACTATAAAAAGTAAACTAACTAACCAGCGTCACCCGTAACACTTATACGGTGATCACTGGTGAAAGGGTTAACTAGGGGGCAATCAAGGGGTTAAAACATTTATTAGGTAGTATATGGGGGTCCCTGACGCTATAAAACACTGACGGCGAACCTATATATTTACCTTCCTAACTAGCGTCACCAATGACACTAATACAGCAATCAGAAAAATGATCGCTTAGTGACATTGGCGACGGGGAGTAGGAATGAGCTTCGTGTTCGAGTCGAACCCATGTTCGACTCGAACATCGGCTGTTCGGTCGTTCGCCGAATTGCGAACGATATGGGCCGTTCGCGCCAAATTCGTGTGGCGCGTCACGGCCCATAATTCACTGCGGCATCGCAGTGCATTGCTTGCTGATGATTGGCCAAGCATGCACTATGACCCGCATGCTTGGCCAATCACAGCGCCGCCTGAACAGAGAGCCGTAATTGGCCAAAGCCAAGGAGGCTTTGGCCAATTATGGCTCAGGGGATTTAGTACACGCCCCACACTATATAAGGCCGCCTGCACGGCGGCCCTGTGTAGTGTGTGTTCCGGCGTTGAAAGAGATAGACAGAGAGAGAGACAGTGTCATTTGATTTGAGTTAGATAGATTAGGCAGAACAGTCAGTCAGTTAGCTGCACTTACAGTGTATTGTGTATATATATGCATCCCAGGTGTTGCATATATATATATACACTGTATTCAGTTTAGCTAGATCCGTTCCTGTTATCTGCTAGACTATTTACATTTAGTGCAGTGCGTCCTGCTCACAGTGTTCAGCTAGATCCGTTCCTGTTATCTTCCTACTGACAGGCAGGCTTGTCTTGTTACAGTATTAACAGCTACCTAAAGAAAATTACTGGTGTTCTTTTGATCCTATTAGTACCACGGTCAGGCAGCTAGACTATTTACATTTAGTACAGTGCGTCCTGCTCACAGTGTTCAGCTAGATCCGTTCCTGTTATCTTCCTACTGACAGGCAGGCTTGTCTTGTTACAGTATTAACAGCTACCTAAAGAAAATTACTGGTGTTCTTTTGATCCTATTAGTACCACGGTCAGGCAGCTAGACTATTTACATTTAGTACAGTGCGTCCTGCTCACAGTGTTCAGCTAGATCCGTTCCTGTTATCTTCCTACTGACAGGCAGGCTTGTCTTGTTACAGTATTAACAGCTACCTAAAGAAAATTACTGGTGTTCTTTTGATCCTATTAGTACCACGGTCAGGCAGCTAGACTATTTACATTTAGTACAGTGCGTCCTGCTCACAGTGTTCAGCTAGATCCGTTCCTGTTATCTTCCTACTGACAGGCAGGCTTGTCTTGTTACAGTATTAACAGCTACCTAAAGAAAATTACTGGTGTTCTTTTGATCCTATTAGTACCACGGTCAGGCAGCTAGACTATTTACATTTAGTACAGTGCGTCCTGCTCACAGTGTTCAGCTAGATCCGTTCCTGTTATCTTCCTACTGACAGGCAGGCTTGTCTTGTTACAGTATTAACAGCTACCTAAAGAAAATTACTGGTGTTCTTTTGATCCTATTAGTACCACGGTCAGGCAGCTAGACTATTTACATTTAGTACAGTGCGTCCTGCTCACAGTGTTCAGCTAGATCCGTTCCTGTTATCTTCCTACTGACAGGCAGGCTTGTCTTGTTACAGTATTAACAGCTACCTAAAGAAAATTACTGGTGTTCTTTTGATCCTATTAGTACCACGGTCAGGCAGCTAGACTATTTACATTTAGTACAGTGCGTCCTGCTCACAGTGTTCAGCTAGATCCGTTCCTGTTATCTTCCTACTGACAGGCAGGCTTGTCTTGTTACAGTATTAACAGCTACCTAAAGAAAATTACTGGTGTTCTTTTGATCCTATTAGTACCACGGTCAGGCAGCTAGACTATTTACATTTAGTACAGTGCGTCCTGCTCACAGTGTTCAGCTAGATCCGTTCCTGTTATCTTCCTACTGACAGGCAGGCTTGTCTTGTTACAGTATTAACAGCTACCTAAAGAAAATTACTGGTGTTCTTTTGATCCTATTAGTACCACGGTCAGGCAGCTAGACTATTTACATTTAGTACAGTGCGTCCTGCTCACAGTGTTCAGCTAGATCCGTTCCTGTTATCTTCCTACTGACAGGCAGGCTTGTCTTGTTACAGTATTAACAGCTACCTAAAGAAAATTACTGGTGTTCTTTTGATCCTATTAGTACCACGGTCAGGCAGCTAGACTATTTACATTTAGTACAGTGCGTCCTGCTCACAGTGTTCAGCTAAACCTACAAGTTAGTGGGGTGCGTCCACCTCACAGTGTTCAGCTAAAGCTACCTGTAGAAGGTTGGTGGTGTTCTCATACTACAGGCAAGCAGTTGATTTTGCTAGCTGCAGTATCAGTACATATATATATACAGTATATATATATATATATATATATATATATATATATATATATATATATATATATATATATATCCCAGCTTAGTGCAGCTACAGGCCATTAGTATGTCTGGAAGGCCAAGAAGGAGAGGCAGACAGTCACAAGCCAATAAGAGAGGGCAAGCAGGCTCTGTGTCTAGTGCTGGTCATGGAGACGGTGCATCCTCATCAGCACATGGCCATGGGACACACTTGGCCTTTTTTTCGGCAGCTGGCCGTGTTGAGCCGCAACATGCGGAAGACTTGGTCGAGTGGATGACCAAGCCGTCCTCATCCTCCTCATCCTCTCTCACCCATGCCCAGGGTGCTTTGTCTGGCAAAGCAGCGGCCTCTTCCCTCGGCTCAATGTCATCAGTGATTCCTTCCCTAGCTCCATCATGTCCTCCTGAGGAGTCCCTCGAACTGTTTGACCACAGTGTTGGGTACATGCTCCAGGAGGATGCCCAGCGTTTGGAAGGCTCTGATGATGATACTGAGCTCGATGAAGGCAGTAACATGAGCACGGACAGAGGGGGTGCCCAAGAAGGACAGCAATCTGGCAGTCATGCTCCCCCTGCTGCAGCATACTGCCAGGTTTGCTCCAGTGATGAGGAGGGAGGGGATGATGAGGTCACTGACTCAATGTGGGTGCCTGATAGGAGAGAGGAGGAGGAGGAGGAGGAGGAGGAGGCGGCACATCACCAACGAGGCAGGATGCCCTCCAGGGGCCAGCCTAAGGGCAGCACATTGACTGCATCACACCCCAAAGCTCCACATGTGCAGGGCGCTGCAGTCTCTGCGCGTTATTCAAAAAGTTCTTTGGTGTGGGCCTTTTTTGAGACGAGTGCATCAGATCGCACCGCTGCTATTTGCAACATATGTCTCAAGCGTATCTCACGTGGCCAAAACATCTCCCGCTTGGGTACCACATGCTTGACCAGACATATGTTGACCTGCCATGCAGTTCGTTGGCAAGCGTATCTAAAAGACCCACACCAAAGAACAAAGAGGATCTCTCCTTGCTCCTCATCAGCTGAGATTTCCAACCCCACTAGACCTCCAGTCCTCTCTGAGACCTGCAGTGAGAGGAATGAAGGTGTAGAATTAGGTGTGTCACAGCCAAGTACTTGTGGGCAATCTGCTTTTGGTACACCGACGTCAGATTGTACCAGGCAAATTTCCCTGCCCCAGCTGCTGCACCGCCGAAAGAAGTTTGCTCCCAGCCATCCACATGCCCAGCGGTTGAATGCTAGCTTGGTAAAATTGCTAGCACTTCAACTGCTGCCTTTTCAGTTGGTAGACTCTGCCCCCTTCCGTGAGTTTGTGGAATGTGCGGTTCCTCAGTGGCAGGTACCCAAACGCCACTTTTTCTCACGGAAGGTGATTCCGGCTCTCTACCCGCATGTGGAAGGCAATGTCCATGCCTCGCTGGACAGGGCGGTCAGCGGTAAGGTGCATATTACCGCTGACTCATGGTCCAGCAGGCATGGACAGGGACGTTACCTAAGTTTCACGGCGCATTGGGTGACTCTGCTGGCAGCTGGGAAGGATGCAGAACAAGGTGCAGTAGTGTTGGAGGTTGTTCCGCCACCACGCCTCCAAAATGCTAATGATTGTGACACACCTCTCTCCTCCACCCCCTCCTCTTCTTCTTCCTCCATGGCCTCTTCCTCGGAACCAGCGGTGCTCCGTAGTCGTTCAAGGGGCTACGCAAGTACGCAGGCCAAAAGATGCCATGCGGTGCTTGAGCTGGTGTGCTTGGGGGACAGGAGCCACACTGGGGCAGAGGTTCTGTCAGCTCTGCAGGGGCAGGTTCAGAGGTGGTTGACGCCACGCCAACTTAAGGCAGGAATAGTGGTTTGCGACAATGGCACCAACCTCCTCTCTGCCCTCCGACAGGGACAAATGACCCATGTGCCCTGTTTGGCTCACGTCCTTAACTTGGTGGTGCAGCGGTTCTTGGGCAGGTACCCGGGCTTACAGGATGTCCTGAGGCAGGCCAGGAAAGTCTGTGTGCATTTCCGCCGGTCATATAATGCCAGTGCTCGGCTGACGGACCTCCAAAAGGAGTTTAACCTGCCCAAGAACCGCCTAATCTGTGACATGCCCACCAGGTGGAACTCAACGTTGGCCATGCTGCAGCGGCTGCACACGCAGCAGAGGGCCATCAATGAGTATCTGTGCGACTATGGCACCAGGACAGGGTCAGGGGAGCTTGTTTTTTTTTCCCCACGCCAGTGGGCTATGATCAGGGATGCATGCACTGTCCTGTCACCATTCGAGGAGGCCACGAGGATGGTGAGCAGTGACAGTGCATGCATCAGTGACACTATCCCCCTTGTCCACCTGTTGGAGCACACGCTGCGTGGAATAATGGACAGGGCACTTGAGGCAGAACAGAGGCAGGAAGAGGAGGACTTCCTTAGCTCTCAAGGCCCCCTTTATCCAGACAGTGTTCCTGCGTGCCCGCCGATCACACCGGAAGAGGACGAGGAGGAGGAGGAGGAGGAGGAAGATTGTGTCAGTATGGAGGTGGAGCCTGGCACTCAGCATCAGCAGCAGTCTTTAAGAGATCAGTCCCAAGAAACACATGGACTTGTACGTGGCTGGGAGGAGGTGGCTGCGGACCATGTCGTCCTTAATGACCCAGAGGACTCCGGACCGAATGCCTCAGAAAACCTACGCTGCATGGCCTCCCTGATCCTGCAAAGCCTGCGTAAGGATCCTCGTATTCGTGGTATCAAGGAGAAGGACCAATACTGGCTGGCAACCCTCCTTGATCCACGTTACAAGGGTAAGGTTGCGGACCTTATCTTGCCATCGCAGAGGGAGCAGAGGATGAAACATCTTCGGGAGGCCTTGCAGAAAGGTCTGTGCAACGCGTTCCCAGAGACTGGGAGGTTACAAACGCCTGTTTCTGGACAACGTGTTGCTGAGGCTTCGGTCAGTCAAAGAAGGAGCGGTGGAGAAG
The DNA here is from genome assembly GCA_037952835.1 of Lithobates septentrionalis. Lineage (NCBI taxonomy): Eukaryota > Metazoa > Chordata > Amphibia > Anura > Ranidae > Lithobates > Lithobates septentrionalis. Next base: position 79,688 of record JBBDGP010001766.1, on the reverse strand, counting down.
GTGGCCGTCTGACCGATGCGTTCAGACAATTTTTTGGTCCGCAGCCCCAAGGTATGATCGGTTCCAGCAACCATCGCCAGCGTCTGTTTTACATGGTGCAGGAATACCTAGGGGCAAGATCAGACTTGGACACCTTTCCCACCGAAAATCCTCTGGGTTACTGGGTCTTGAGGATGGATCACTGGCCAGAGCTTGCACAGTATGCAATTGAGCTACTGGCCTGTCCTGCATCCAGCATTCTTTCGGAACGCACATTCAGTGCTGCTGGAGGCGTGGTAACCGATCACAGGGTGCGTCTGTCCACCGACTCGGTCGATCGACTGACCTTCATAAAAATGAATCAGTCTTGGATCACCACCAGCTACCAAGCACCTGATGCTGATGTAACCGAATAATTTTTTTTGAAATCTCAGATCCCTTCAAAGACTGCCTATGCTGATGCTGAGTGACTATCCCTGAGTAATTATCCTCTTCCTCCTCAATCATCATGCTGATAGCTTGTAAGAACATTTTTGGTTCTGGGCGCCACCACCAGTGCCTAAGGCCCAATTTTTCTGCCCCTGTCTAACAGGGGCATGTAATTACAATTTTTGATGCAATACTTTGCAGCAGGGCTCGTTCCTGCGTTCCAACTAGAGTGTCTGTGAGGGGTTGCAGTGTTGTGGCACCAGCACCAGTGCCTAAGGCCCAATTTTTCTGCCCCTGTCTAACAGGGGCGTGTAATTACAATTTTTGATGCAATACTTTGCAGCAGGGCTCGTTCCTGCGTTCCAACTAGAGTGTCTGTGAGGGGTTGCAGTGTTGTGGCACCAGCACCAGTGCCTAAGGCCCAATTTTTCTGCCCCTGTCTAACAGGGGCGTGTAATTACAATTTTTGATGCAATACTTTGCAGCAGGGCTCATTCCTGCGTTCCAACTAGAGTGTCTGTGAGGGGTTGCAGTGTTGTGGCACCAGCACCAGTGCCTAAGGCCCAATTTTTCTGCCCCTGTCTAACAGGGGCGTGTAATTACAATTTTTGATGCAATACTTTGCAGCAGGGCTCGTTCCTGCGTTCCAACTAGAGTGTCTGTGAGGGGTTGCAGTGTTGTGGCACCAGCACCAGTGCCTAAGGCCCAATTTTTCTGCCCCTGTCTAACAGGGGCGTGTAATTACAATTTTTGATGCAATACTTTGCAGCAGGGCTCGTTCCTGCGTTCCAACTAGAGTGTCTGTGAGGGGTTGCAGTGTTGTGGCACCAGCACCAGTGCCTAAGGCCTAATTATTCAGCTCCTGTTCAACAGGGGCATGTAATTACAATTTTTGATGCAATACTTTGCAGCAGGGCTCGTTCCTGCGTTCCAACTAGAGTTTCTGTGAGGGGTTGCAGTGTTGTGGCACCAGCACCAGTGCCTAAGGCCCAATTTTTCTGCCCCTGTCTAACAGGGGCGTGTAATTACATTTTTTGATGCAATACTTTGCAGCAGGGCTCGTTCCTGCGTTCCAACTAGAGTGTCTGTGAGGGGTTGCAGTGTTGTGGCACCAGCACCAGTGCCTAAGGCCTAATTTTTCAGCTCCTGTTCAACAGGGGCATGTAATTACAATTCTTGATCTAATATTTCACAGCAGGGCCCTGTGAGGGCTTACAGTGTTGTGGCCACAGCAACAACTAAGGCCCAAATTTCTGCTGAGTATATAGGGCAGGACCCTACTTTCAAACATCTAACTTACAAACGACTCCTACTTGCAAACGGAAGGAGACAACAGGAAGTGAGATGAAATCTACCCCTAGGAAGGGAAATTCTCTCCTGTAAGAGTTAATATGGGAAAAAAAATTCTCCTTTCCACTGATGCTTTCCAATCCTTGTTCCACAAAAAAACCCAAATTTTCAAAAAACATTTTTCATTGGAACAAAAAGTGAGGTGAAATCTTCTGAAGAGGAGGAAAGACAGCAAAACAAATGTCACAGGGGTGATAACCCTTCCCTATGTTTTCCAAAAAGCGTAAAAAAGATTTTTTGGCTGGAGCTAAACACGTTAAAAATGTACCCGTTCAAAATTACAAACAGATTCTACTTAACAACAAACCTACAGTCCCTGTCTTGTTTGCACCGCCTGTATACTGCTGTTCAGAGTATATAGGGCCTGGTGGCCCCACACCTTTCCTTATTTTAATTTGGGTGCGGGGTTCCCCTTAATATCCATACAAGACCCAAAGGGCCTTGTAATGGACTGGGGGGTACCCATGCCGTTTGTCTCACCGATTTTCATCCATATTGCCATGACCCGACATTACATTAAACCCGCAAGCAGTTTTAAATAAGATTTTTTCCTTTAAAAATGACATTTGGTGCAGGGACTGTTCTAAACACGGGAAACACGCGTCACTTTACAGGCATACTATAGACACCCCCCAGGTACGATATTTAAACGAATATTTCACTTTTTTTTTTTTACTTTAAGCATCATTAAAATCACTGCTCCCGAAAAAACGGCCGGTTTTAAAAGTTTTTTTTGCATTGATACATGTCCCCTGAGGTAGGACCCGGGTCCCCAAACCCTTTTTAGGACAATACCATGCAAATTAGCCTTTAAAATGAGCACTTTTGATTTCAAACGTTTGAGTCCCATAGACGTCAATGGGGTTCTAACGTTCGTGCGAACCTTCGGTCCGTTCGCAGGTTCTGGTGCGAACCGAACCGGGGGGTGTTCGGCTCATCCCTAACGGGGAGTGATCAAGGGGTTAAAACTTTATTAGGGGGGTTAGGGGGTACCCTAGACCTAAAGGGGGCTAACACTAACTGCCCTACCACACTAACTGTCACAAACTGACACCAATGCAGTAATAAAAAAAAAAACTGCTTGGTGTCAGTGTGACGGGGGGGGGGGGGGGGGGGGGTGATTGGGGGGTGATCAGGGGGGGATCGGGGGGTAAAGGGGGGTGTATTGTGTGCCTGGCATGTTCTACTGTGTGCGTGTTGTGCACTCACATCGATGTCTTCTCTCCTCGGCGCCGGAACGAAAAATACCGAGCCGAGGAGAGATGACATCATTTCCTCTGCTGCTGTTTACCATACAGCAGCAGAGGAATGATCCCATTGTCTGGGAGCGATGGCGACGGGGGAGCACGAATGGATGGCCTCCCCCTCACCTCCGATCGCCAGGGGACAAACGCCGACCGCCTCGGGCATGGGGGGGGTCCGATCGGACCCCCCGCCCGCAGGAGGCAGATCACGTACAGGTACGTGATTCTGCCTGCTCTTGCCATTCTGCCGACGTATATCGTCGTGAGGCGGTCGGCAAATGGTTAATGCATTCTGTGTGCAGCAGCCCCCCTCAGCCTCCCTAATACTTACCTGAGCCCATCTAGATCCAGTGATGTTGCAGGTGTGTCTTGGCTGCCCAGGACTCCCCTCCTCATTGGCTGAGACATCAGCATGGCGTCATTGGCTCCTGCTGCTGTCAATCAAACTCAGTCAACCAATGAGGAGAGGAAGGGGGTGGGGCCGGGCCACGGCTTCGTGTCTGAATGGACACAGGGAGCTGTGGCTTGGTTGGGTGCCCCCATAGCAAGCTGCTTGCTGTGGGGGCACTCAATAGGAGGGAGGGGCCAGGAGCGCCGCAGAGGGACCCGAGAAGAGGAGGGTCCAGGCTGCTCTGTACAAAACCACTACACAGAGCAGGTATATATAACATGTTTGTTATTTTTAACAAAAAAAAACCCGAAACTTTACAATCACTTTAACCACTTCTGGACTGCCCCAAGCAGATATACTATAGCAGGGCAGCCCTCCTGTGCAAAATCACGTACCTGTAGACAATTTTGTGCACAGGGTCTGGGGCACGCACGTGCTCCACCGGCAACCCGCTCCCGCTGTGATTGGACACACTGCCAATCGTTCTCAGGAGAGGCAGAATGGCGGTCTGCCTATGTAAACAAGCCAGACCACCATTCTGTCAGAGGGCAAAATGGAGATCTTGTGTTTCTGCTAAGCAGAAACATGGATCTCTGTTTTCCCCTAGTCAAAGCCCACCCCCCACAGTTAGAAAGTACCCCCTAGGGACACATTTAACCCTTTGATCTCCCCTGATGTTAACCCCTTCCCTGCCAGTGTCATTTTTACAACGACAGTGCATTTTTTTTTAGAACTGATCACTATATTAGTGTCGCTAGTCCCAAAAAGTGTCACTTAGTATCAGATTTGTCCACTGCAATCCCACTAAAAATTCCATAAATATATCCCTTTTGCGCAAACCAACCAATATACGCTTATTGGGATTTTTTTTACCAAAAATATGTAGCAGAATACATATTGGCCTAAACTGATGAAGAAATTAGATTCTTTAACCACTTCAGCCCCGAACCATTATGCTGCCTAAGGACCAGAGGTCTTTTTCCAATTTGGCACTGCATCGCTTTAACTGCTAATTGCACAGTCATGCAATGCTGTACCCAAATGAAATTTGTGTCCTTTTCTTCCCACAAATAGAGCTTTCTTTTGATGGTATTTGATCACCTCTGCGGTTTTTATTTTTTGCGCTATAAACGGAAAAAGACCGAAAATTTTGAAAAAAAAATGATATTTTCTACTTTTTGTTATAAAAAAAATCCAATAAACTCAATTTTAGTCATACTGTCATGGACATACTACTTCCAGACCTGCAACAGGGCTCAGGCGCATCCCCACCAACAGGTTCCCAGTAACGAACAGGCGTGCGCCAATGCGCATGTGCCGATCGCAGAGATCGCACGCACAGTGATTCGGCTTTGGCGCCCAGTGGCCTTTAAGAGGGGCTTCCACAATTCAGCACTTGCTGTTTGATCTGCAGCTTCACCTGTGACCTGTTCCTGTAATCAGCATCCGATCACCTGACCTGGCTCTCTGACCACGCTGCTGTCTCCAATCCTGAACCTTGGCTTTCCCTGACTCTGATTCTGTTTACCTGCCTGTCTGATCTCCTGTTACCAGAAACCAGCCCGAACTTGACTATTCCTTGCCTGCCGAATCTGTTGAAATGATCCACTGTGTATGACCCGGCTTGTCTGACCTTGCTTCTGCCTGCTGTGTGCACCCTGCTGACCTGCATCCAGTTTACCTGCAGCCTGCTGACCTGCATCCAGCTTACCTGCATCCTGCTGACCTGCATCCAGCTCACCTGCAGCCTGCTGACCTGCATCCAGCTTACCTGCAGCCTGCTGACCTGCATCCAGCTCACCTGCATCCTGCTGACCTGCATCCGGCTTATCTGCTGACTTGCATCCAGCTTACCTGCACCCGGCACTCCAGTCAGTTCCAGTGTCTCCCAGTGGACATCATCTCCAGTTCCAGAGAATCCACCAGGCACTCATACCCCACTGTGCTCCTACGGTCACTGTCCTCAACTCCAGTGATCTGGGAACCAGGGCTGTACGAGAGGTCTCCCTCTGCACGTCAGGCTCACATACAAGGTACGTGTCAGTATCAAACAGCCATGCCTGAGCCTGCAAGAGGGACCTCTGCTACTGATGAAATCTGCCAATTACTCTCCGTCCTCACTCAAGAGGTGAAATCTCTTCAGGACAGCTATGAACACCTGGTGAGACAAGTGCAGTCCCGGACAAGTATTACCAATCCTTCTTCCAGTGGGTTGTCATCAGAGGCTTCCCCCGCACTCCCTGTAATGATGTTATCTCCAGAACCCAGGGTCCCAATTCCGGAGAAGTTTTCTGGGGATCGAAGCAAGTTTCGGACTTTCCGTAATGCATGTGAGCTGTACTTTTCCTTACTACCCTTAACCTTTTCGCGGGAAAACACCAAGGTGGGTTTTGTTGTCTCACTTCTGCTGGGAGATCCACAAGCCTGGGCTCATCACCTGCTGGAAGAACACCATGTTTCTCTGGACTCTCTGTCATCCTTCTTTGACGCAATGTCACTCTTATATGATGACCCTCAACGAACTTCCACTGCCGAAGCTGCTCTTAGCACGCTCCAGCAGGGCCGCAGAGTGGTCGAAGATTATATAATGGACTTTAGACGCTGGAGCGCGGATACCCAGTGGAACCATGCAGCTTTACGGCACCAGTTTCGCCTAGGCTTGTCAGAAGGACTAAAGGATGAACTGGCTCGGGTCGGTGTACCAAATTCCCTGGAATCCTTGATGACCCTAACTATTCAGATAGACCGTCGTCTTCGGGAACGCAGGATGGAGAGGGTGACCCAGCAGACTCAACCAACTTGGATGTTACCCCAAGTGCCTACGACCTCTCGCCCTGTTCCCCTTAGACCGGTCCCAGTTAATTCTGCACCAACCAAACTAAAACCGGACTTTCAGAAATCTGGGCAGGTCGGACTAATGAGACCCGCATTGTCTGCTGAGGAACGTCTACGTCGGCAACAGCTCAACCTGTGCTTGTACTGCGGGGGACCAGGCCATTATGTACATTCGTGTCCTGCCAAGTACCGTAGATCTTCATCCACCCCACCACACAGTCACCCAGCTCTCTCTACTCACCTGGCTATTCCCATCACCCTTCAGTTTTCTGGAAAGACTGTGTCTGTTACTGCAATAATAGACTCTGGTGCATGCAGTTGTTTTATTGATTTGAACTTTGCCAACCAACAACGCATTCCACTCCAGCACAGGGCTCAAGGACTGTCTGTTTTCTTGGCAGATGGATCCCGTATTAAATCTGGCCAGGTGACTCAAGAGACTCCCCCACTGCCTGTAATTACTGTCTCAAACCACAAGGAACTGCTTAAGTTTGATGCTATTGCTTCCCCTCTGTTCCCGATCATCTTGGGTCTACCGTGGCTTCAGGCCCACAACCCGCAAATTGACTGGGGCTCCGGAGAAATCAGGTTTCAGTCCCTCTACTGTCAAGAACATTGTCTGCCCTTACCTTCCAAGATATCTGGTCCTTTGCTGTGCCTGGAAGCTGACTCAGAGTTACGCTCAGCAGTACCTGAACAGTATCACGAGTTCTTAGACGTTTTTAGTAAACGAGGGGCAGAGACACTTCCTCCTCATCGTTCCTACGATTGCCCGATTGAGTTACTGCCCGGAGCTGAAATCCCCTTTGGGCGAATTTTTCCTCTGTCTGAGCGGGAGTTGGAGGTTTTAAAGGAATATGTTGACGAAAACCTTAAGAGGGGGTTCATCCGGCCATCCACCTCTCCAGCTGGGGCAGGGATCTTTTTTGTGGAGAAGAAGGACCACTCATTGCGTCCCTGTGTGGACTACCGGGAGCTGAACAAGGTCACGGTCAAGAACCGGTATCCCTTACCCCTGGTACCTGAGCTTTTTCAAAGATTAAGAACTACTGTTGTGTTCACCAAACTCGATCTTCGTGGGGCCTACAATTTGGTTCGCATTCGTGCAGGGGACGAGTGGAAAACGGCCTTCCGTACCAGGTTTGGCCATTATGAATATCTGGTGATGCCCTTCGGCCTGTGTAATGCCCCTGCGACCTTCCAGCACCTGATAAATGATATCTTCAGAGATTATCTGGACATTTTCGTCATAGCCTACTTAGACGATATCCTGATCTTTTCCTCATCCTTGGATCAGCACCGGAAACACGTCAAGATGGTACTCTGCCGACTCCGTCAGCATGGCTTATATGCCAAACCAGAAAAATGCGAATTTGAGCGGCAGAGTATCCAATTTCTGGGCCTGGTAATTTCCACAGAAGGGTTCAAGATGGACCCACAAAAAGTCACAGCTGTTCTGGACTGGCCTGCACCCTCAGATAAAAAGGGGGTGCAACGTTTTGTTGGCTTCGCCAATTTTTACAGAAGGTTCATCAAAGGATTTTCTGCAATTATCTCTCCGATCACCCAGCTAACAAGACAAAACGTCCGATTCCAGTGGAATCCCCAGGCTCAAGCTGCCTTCTCTACCCTAAAGGGACTCTTTACCTCTGCCCCCATCTTGAGCCATCCGGATCCCTCTCTTCCTTACCTACTCGAGGTTGATGCCTCAGAAACAGCTGTGGGGGCAGTTATTTCTCAGCGCCAAGGACTCAAGGATCTCATGCACCCCATAGCATTCTTCTCTCGGAAGCTTTCGCCTGCAGAGAAGAATTATGATGTGGGGGACCGTGAACTTTTGGCCATTAAAGCCGCACTCGAAGAATGGCGATACCTGCTAGAGGGAGCGGCACATCCCATACTTATTTACACGGATCATAAAAATCTGGAATATTTACGAACTGCCAAACGTTTGAAGCCGCGTCAGGCACGATGGGCGTTATTCTTTTCCAGATTTTCATTTCACATCACCTACCGGCCAGGATCAAAGAACATCAAGCCTGACGCTCTCTCTCGGATGTACGATGACCCCAAAGAAACTTCAGTTCCGGACACCATCTTATCTGAGGGCAACTTTCTGCTTTTCCAGACAGACCTGATGTCCGGTCTAAAACAAGCCTCAGAGGGGGTGTCCGGTCCTCCAGGATCAATCTTGATACCCAGGGATGGGATGCTTTGGAAGGACAGCAAAATTTTTGTGCCAGAAAGTTGCCGGACAGAAGTGTTGAGCCTGTGTCACGACCACCCGCTGGCCGGACATTTTGGGGTTCACAAGACTCGTGAACTAATCCAGCGCATGTTTTGGTGGCCGAAGCTTGAGGAAGATTGCAAGGACTATGTTAAGTCATGTGTCATCTGTACCCAAAGCAAGTCTGCCAGGACCAAGTCCTGGGGCCTCCTCAGACCACTACCAATTCCTGACAGACCCTGGAGCATGATTGCCATGGACTTTGTAGTGGAACTACCCCCTTCTGAAGGACATACAGCTATCTTTGTAGTGGTTGACCGTCTGTCTAAGATGGCCCACTTCATACCCCTAAAGAGTACGCCGTCTGCTTTGGAAACCGCCCGGGTGTTCATCAGGGAGATCGTAAGGCTGCATGGGGTACCAACCAACATTGTATCTGACAGGGGAGTCCAGTTCACCTCCCGCTTCTGGAGATCACTATGCCAAATTCTGAAAATTGAACTTTCCATGTCATCTGCTTTCCACCCCCAGACTAACGGACAAACTGAAAGGACGAACCAAACCCTGGAACAGTACATCCGTTGCTTTACCTCATTTGTCCAAGATGATTGGGTAGCACTGTTGCCTTTAGCGGAATTTGCTTTCAACAATGCCAGCCATTAAGCCACAGGTCAGTCACCGTTCTTTGCGAACTATGGGTTCCATCCTGTCTTCCTGCCTAACATTATTCCAGAATCTCCTGTTCCAGCAGTACAAAGCACTGTCGAGTTCCTGGGTCGCAACAACAAGTTGTTGCAAGAAGCTATGGCCAAGGCGCAGGCAACCAACAAGAGGCTTTATGACAGGAAGAGAAGAGGTGAATTACGTCTCCAACCAGGTGATCAGGTGTGGTTATCTACCACCAACCTCAAGATGGCTTGCCCTTCAAAGAAGCTGGCACCCAGATTCATTGGCCCTTTCCCAGTTAAAAGGAAATTGAATGAGGTCTCCTATGAACTTACCCTGCCTGAGTCGCTCAAAGTGCACCCGGTGTTTCACGTGTCTCTGCTTAAACCCACAGTACCCGACCCTTTCCCGGACAGAGGAACGGGGCCACCCGGACCCGTTATTATTAATAAGGATGAGGAGTATGAGGTGGAGGCTGTCGTAGACTGCAGGAGAAGAGGTAACCAACTTCAATTTTTAATCAAATGGAAGGGCTATGGACCAGAGGAGAACTCATGGGAACCTAAGCAAAATGTGCATGCCCAAGAACTGATCCAGGCCTTCTTCCGCAGACATCCTCATAAAAGAGCTCTTTTGGGCACCCGGAGGTTGCCCTTAAGGGGGGGGCAATGTCATGGACATACTACTTCCAGACCTGCAACAGGGCTCAGGCGCATCCCCACCAACAGGTTCCCAGTAACGAACAGGCGTGCGCCAATGCGCATGTGCCGATCGCAGAGATCGCACGCACAGTGATTCGGCTTTGGCGCCCAGTGGCCTTTAAGAGGGGCTTCCACAATTCAGCACTTGCTGTTTGATCTGCAGCTTCACCTGTGACCTGTTCCTGTAATCAGCATCCGATCACCTGACCTGGCTCTCTGACCACGCTGCTGTCTCCAATCCTGAACCTTGGCTTTCCCTGACTCTGATTCTGTTTACCTGCCTGTCTGATCTCCTGTTACCAGAAACCAGCCCGAACTTGACTATTCCTTGCCTGCCGAATCTGTTGAACTGATCCACTGTGTATGACCCGGCTTGTCTGACCTTGCTTCTGCCTGCTGTGTGCACCCTGCTGACCTGCATCCAGCTTACCTGCAGCCTGCTGACCTGCATCCAGCTTACCTGCATCCTGCTGACCTGCATCCAGCTCACCTGCAGCCTGCTGACCTGCATCCAGCTTACCTGCAGCCTGCTGACCTGCATCCAGCTCACCTGCATCCTGCTGACCTGCATCCGGCTTATCTGCTGACTTGCATCCAGCTTACCTGCACCCGGCACTCCAGTCAGTTCCAGTGTCTCCCAGTGGACATCATCTCCAGTTCCAGAGAATCCACCAGGCACTCATACCCCACTGTGCTCCTACGGTCACTGTCCTCAACTCCAGTGATCTGGGAACCAGGGCTGTACGAGAGGTCTCCCTCTGCACGTCAGGCTCACATACAAGGTACGTGTCACATACATTTAGGCCAAAATGTATTTGGCCACATGTCTTTGGTAAAAAAAATGTCAATAAGCGTATATTTATTGGTTTGCGCAAAAGTTATAGCGTCTACAAACTAGGGTACATTTTCTGGAATTTACACAGCTTTTAGTTTATGACTGCCTATGTCATTTCTTGAGGTGCTAAAATGGCAGGGCAGTACAAACCCCCCCCCCCCAAATGACCCCATTTTGGAAAGTAGACACCCCAAGGAAATTGTTGAGAGGCATGTTGAACCCATTGAATATTTATTTTTTTTGTCCCAAGTGATTGAATAATGACAAAAAAAACCAAATATTTACAAAAAGTTGTCACTAAATGATATATTGCTCACACAGGCCATGGGCCTATGTGAAATTGCACCCCAAAATAGATTCAGCTGCTTCTCCTGAGTATGGGGATACCACATGTGTGGGACTTTTTGGGAGCCTAGCCGCGTACGGGGCCCCGAAATCCAATCACCGCCTTCAGGATTTCTAAGGGTGTAAATTTTTGATTTCACTCTTCACTGCCTATCACAGTTTCGGAGGCCATGGAATGCCCAGGTGGCACAAACCCCCCCCCCCAAAATTACCCCATTTTGGAAAGTAGACACCCCAAGCTATTTGCTGAGAGGCATATTGAGTCCATGGAATATTTTATATTTTGACACAAGTTGCGGGAAAGTAACACATTTTTTTTTTTTGCACAAAGTTGTCACTAAATGATATATTGCTCACACAGGCCATGGGCATATGTGGAATTGCACCCCCAAAATACATTTAGCTGCTTCTCCTGAGTATGGGGATACCACATGTGTGGGACTTTTTGGGAGCCTAGCCGCGTACGGGGCCCCGAAAACCAATCACCGCCTTCAGGATTTCTAAGGGTGTAAATTTTTGATTTCACTCTTCACTGCCTATCACAGTTTCGGAGGCCATGGAATGCCCAGGTGGCACAAAACCCCCCCAAATGACCCCATTTTGGAAAGTAGACACCCCAAGCTATTTTCTGAGAGGCATGGTGAGTATTTTGCAGCTCTCATTTGTTTTTGAAAATGAAGAAAGACAAGGAAAAACATTTTTTTTTTCTTTTTTCAATTTTCAAAACTTTGTGACAAAAAGTGAGGTCTGCAAAATACTCGCTATACCTCTCAGCAAATAGCTTGGGGTGTCTACTTTCCAAAATGTTTGGGGGGGGGGTTGTGCCACCTGGGCATTCTATGGCCTCCGAAACTGTGATAGGCAGAGAAGAGTGAAATCAAAAATTCACGCCCTTAGAAAGCCTGAAGGCGGTGCTTGGTTTTCGGGGTCCCGTACGCGGCTAGGCTCCCAAAAAGTCTCACACATGTGGTATCCCCGTACTCAGGAGAAGCAGCAGAATGTATTTTGGGGTGTAATTTCACATATTCCCATGACATGTTTGAGCAATATATCATTTAGTGACAACTTTGTGCAAAAAAAAAAAAAGAATTTGTCTCTTTCCCGCAACTTGTGTCACAATATAAAATATTCCATGGACTCGACATGACACTCAGCAAATAGCTTGGGTTGTCTACTTTCCAAAATGGGGTCATTTGGGGGGGTTTTGAACTGTCCTGGCATTTTATGCACAACATTTAGAAGCTTATGTCACACATCACCCACTCTTCTAACCACTTGAAGACAAAGCCCTTTCTGACACTTTTTGTTTACATGAAAAAGTTTTTTTTTTTTGCAAGAAAATTACTTTGAACCCCCAAACATTATATATTTTTTTAAAGCAAATGCCCTACAGATTAAAATGGTGGGTGTTTCATTTTTTTTTCACACAGTATTTGCGCAGCGATTTTTCAAACGCATTTTTTGGGGAAAAAACACACTTTTTTAAATTTTAATGCACACTATATTGTCCAAATGTTTGATGAAATAAAAAAGATGATCTTAGGCCGAGTACATGGATATCAAACATGACATGCTTTACAACTGCACACAAACGTGCAGTGGCAACAAAATAAATACATTTTTAAAAGCCTTTAAAAGCCTTTACAGGTTACCACTTTAGATTTACAGAGGAGGTCTACTGCAAAAATTACTGCCCTTCGCGGTGATACCTCACATGCATGGTGCAATTGCTGTTTACGTTTGACGACAGACCGACGATTGCGTTCGCCTTAGCGTGAGACCAGGGGGCGACAGGGGTGCTTTTTTTTTTTATTATTATTATTTTTTTGCTTTTTTATCTTACTTTTAAACTGTTCCTTTCATTTTTTTTTTTTTATCATTTTTATTGTTACCTCGGGGAATGTAAATATCCCCTATGATAGCAATAGGTAGTGACAGGTACTCTTTTTTGAAAAAATTGGGGTCTATTAGACCCTAGATCTCTCCTCTGCCCTCAAAGCATCTGACCACACCGAGATCGGTGTGATAAAATGCTTTCCCAATTTCCCAATGGCGCTGTTTACATCTGGCGAAATCTAAGTCATGAAATGCTCGTAGCTTCCGGTTTCTTAGGCCATAGAGATGTTTGGAGCCACTCTGGTCTCTGATCAGCTCTATGGTCAGCTGGCTGAATCACCGGCTGCATTCCCAGGTTCCCTGTTGAGACAGGAGAGCCAGAGAAAAACACGGAAGACGGTGTGGGGGGGGGCATTCCCTCCCACGGCTTGTAAAAGCAGTCTAGAGGCTAATTAGCCACTAGGATTGCTTTTACATGAAAGCCGACCGCTGGCTGAAAAGAATGATACCAAGATGATACCTAAACCTGCAGGCATCATTCTGGTATAACCACTCAAAGTCGTGAATGGCGTACCTGAAGACAAAAAAATGGTTAACAATAAAACACAGTAAACAGTAAAGTATAAAAAATTGCATACCTGAAAAACAAACATGATAAAACATAATAACAATAAAACATTGCAGAATAGAATACAGTAAAAAAGAGCAGAACAATAGAGAGAATAGAGAGAGAGAGAACAATAAAACGACAACTATTTTTTTTTATTTTATATATTTTTTATTTATTTTTTTTACACTTTTTTTGTAACTAACTTTTATAACTGTAACCGGTTCCAGGTTCGGGTCTCTCAAAATGCGATGGCATCTTGGGAGACCCTGTGAAAGTGCGCCTAGTCTGTGCAATGCTGTACCCTACGCTAATACTCAACTAGTGAATGGTAGCGTTCAAATCATTCACCAATGCAAAGACCAGGATTGTCAGGACAGGAGGGACAATAATAGCGGGTGTCACGCCTATATCCGCGCTTGCTGCAGACACGACATCTTTTTTGGGGGGTTCGTTGGGTAGGGGTACTCGGGAGGACATAAAGAAAATGCCTCTCATGCAGCTGACTGCATTTGGTTGGGGATGTGAATGGGGGAAGTACGGGCACTGCAGAAGTGGTGGGTTCCCAATTAGGATTGGCGAATGCAGCAGGAAGGGCACTATGGGCCTGTGTTTGTCTTCTTCTTGGTGGCAGCGGGACACTACTTGTGCTTGCCACCTCACCAGCTTGAACTGCACTTATGGGACTCGCCACGTCACCAAGTGTTACTGCAGTGCTGGTTTGACTATGACCGGGGTGTACTAGGCCGCTGGTGCTTGCCAGTTCACCAAAACGCTACCAAAAAATCTGTTAGCGATCGCAGGGATCAAGCCTGACTCTGTGAACGCTGCAGTTATGCGTTTAGTGTTTTGTAAGTGACAGTGATCGATCGATACTGCACTTGGGTGGGCTGGGCTGGGCCGGGCGGAGGGGCAAAACGCAGGTGCTAGCAGGTATCTGGGCTGATCCCACTAACACTGCGTTTTTGGGAACACTAAACTGCTGGGGACGCTAGTATAGATCTGATCGGATCAGATATTGATCCGATCAGATACTATACCACTAAGGGAGGTGTACGGTGCGTGCGTGGGTGTTAACGGTACTGGCGCTAACCTGACGCTGCTTGGGGCTAGTGCTTGCCGGTTCACCAAAATGCTACCAAAAAATCTGTTAGCGATCGCAGGGATCAGGCCTGACACTGTGAACGCTTCAGTTATGCGTTTAGTGTTTTGTAAGTGACAGTGATCGATCGATACTGCACTTGGGTGGGCTGGGCCGGGCGGAGGGGCAAATCGCAGGTGCTAGCAGGTATCTGGGCTGATCCCGCTAACACTGCGTTTTTGGGAACCCTAAACTGCTGGGGACGCTAGTATAGATCTGATCGGATCAGATATTGATCCGATCAGATACTATACCACTAAGGGAGGTGTACGGTGCGTGCGTGGGTGTTAGCGGGACTGGTGCTAACCTGACGCTGCCTGGGGCTGGTGCTTGCAAGTTCACCAAAATGCTACCAAAAAAAACTGTTAGCGATCGCAGGGATCAGGTCTGACTCTGCCAACGCTGCAGTTATGTGTTTAGTGTTTTGTAAGTGACAGTGATCGATCGATACTGCACTTGGGTGGGCTGGGCTGGGCCGGGCGGAGGGGAAAAACGCAGGTGCTAGCAGGTATCTGGGTTGATTCCGCTAACACTGCGTTTTTGGGAACCCTAAACTGCTGGGGACGCTAGTATAGATCTGATCGGATCAGATATTGATCCGTTCAGATACTATACCACTAAGGGAGGCATATGCTGCGTGCGTGGGTGTTAGCGGTACTGGCGCTAATCTGACGCTGCCTGGGGCGACGCATATCACCGCCGGGCGATCAGGGGGCTAAACCTTTATTCGGTAATAAACGGCGGATGCCCTGACACTATAAAAAATAAACAAACTAACCAGCGTCACCCGTAACGGTTATACAGTGATCAGTGGTGAAAGGGTTAACTAGGGGGCAATCAAGGGGTTAAAATATTTATTAGGCAGTATATGGGGGTCCCTGTCGCTATAAAACGCTGACGGCGAACCTAAATATTTACGTCCCTAACTAGCGTCACCAGCGACACTAATACAGCGATCAGAAAAATGATTGCTTAGTGACACTGGTGACGGGGGGTGATCATGGGGTTAAAACTTTATTAGGGGGGTTAGGGGGGTACCCTAGACCTAAAGGGGGCTAACCCTAACTGTCCTAACACAGTAACTGTCACAAACTGACACCATGCAGTAATCGGGTGATTGGGGGGTGATCGGGGGGGCGATCAGGGGGGGATCGGGGGTGTAATGTGTGCCTGGCATGTTCTACTGTGTGTGTAGTATGTTTTCACTCACATAGATGTCTTCTCTCCTCGGCGCCGGAACGGAAAATACCGAGCCGAGGAGAGATGACATCATTTCCTTTGCTGCTGTTTAGCATACAGCAGCAAAGGAATGTTCTCATTGGCCGGCGGCGATCGCGAGGGGGGGGCCACGAACGGATGGCCTCCCCCTCACCTCTGATCGCCGGGGGACAAAAGAGGACCGCCTCGGGCACCGGGGGGGGGTCCGATCCCGCGGGAGGCAGATCACGTGTATGTACGTGATTTTGCCTGCCCGTGCCGCCTTGCCGACGTACATCGGCGTGAGGCGGTCCTTAAGTGGTTAAAAAAAACATTTATTGGGTATGTTTTATAGCAGAAAGTAAAAAATATAGGTTTTTTTTTCAAAATTTTCGCTCTTTTTTTGTTTATTGTGCAAAAAATAAAAAAATAAAGCTCTATTTGTGGGGAAAAAAAAGGATATCGATTTTATTTGGGTACAGCGGCACATGACGGCGTAATTGTCAGTTAAAGCAATGCAGTGCCGTGTCGCAAAAAATGGCCTGGCCATGAAGTCGGTAAAACCTTTCCGGGGCTCAAGTGGTTAATAGATTTCCTCCAAAATACTTATTTTCATCTGCTGCCGATTGTAAGTGAAAGTTGTAGTTAAATTCTCTTCTCATCAGTAAAAAAATGTATGAACATCACATCTAGGCACATTACGGGATAAAAGGGATCAATTATTCAGTTAAATAATTATTAAACGTAAAGCATCTTTGGTTTGATGGTATTACGGTACAGAAAACAGTTTACTAATGGCTGTAGAAAAAAAATTGTACTGGTGTGACACTGTAAATAATAATGGTTTGATGTGACATTTATCGATGACCTTATATGATGTACAATCATCCCAGTACTGAAGGCCGAACACATAAATTGCTAAGAAAGGCTTAGATTGCTCCTAATCATCTGATCTCAACCTTTGTTGATTAATGTAACTCATGGATCGTTCATGTAATTGCTGATATAGTATGAGATTTAGTACTAGTTTACTGAAATAGCCAAAGGAGAAACTAAACCATAATTTTACTAACATAGTGCTACCCCCGCAGGGGCCGCTGAGTATAGCTGATTCTTCCCTAATAGTACAGTGGCTGCTCATCACCACAAGTTCATACACTCTGGCTCCAACAATTCACTCTAGGGGATGTCTTTTTGGAATATATTGCCTAAAGAACCTTAAACAGGAGTGGGGTTAGGGCATGGGATACTCCAAAACACTGCACAGCAACATAGGACACTCTTCTCTAGGCTCCAACTCAAGGATTCTGCTGAAGACAGGGGAATGGCAAGTACACTGACACCCTGTGAGAGCCGTCTTAGTCCGAACCACCTCTGGCACGTATATCCAAAAAGCACACACAGTCACCATGAATCAGTGCAGGTCATTACACAGTCCACAGTCTACCTTAAAGGGGTGGCAGCCCCCCCCCCCCCCCACACACACACACACACACATACACAAGGCTTTGAAATATTCAGGGGGGTCATTTGAGTCTTCCTCCCTATGTTCTGGAAGCTTCTCCCAAGAGCAGGGGGAAGCAATCAAACTCCCAGCCTGTGAAACCCAGAGCAGAGCAGACCAGAACAAGAACAAACAATCACCACGCTCCCTTGATTACAAAAGGAGCCAAAAACTAAATTTGCCTAGCATCCTACGCTAGGAGGCTACTCCAAAACAAAAATAAAATTTGCTGTCCTGATGTTTTTTGCAAATATATGGCTTCTTAACCGCCTTAATATTGGGTACTTTCACCCCCTTCCTGCCCAGGCCAATTTTCAGCTTTCAGTGCTGTTGCACTTTGAATGGCAATTGCATGGTCATGCAATGCTGTACTCATATGATATTTTTGTAATTTTTTGAGACAGATATAGCTTTCTTTTGGTGGTATTTAATCACCACTGGGTTTTTAATCTTTTACGAAAAAAGACTAAAAGTAAAAAAAAAAGTTTTTCTTAGTTTCTGTTATAAAATTTAGCAAATAAGTATTTTTTCTCTGTTCGTGATATGCGCTGATGAGGCTGCACTGATGGGCTCTAATGGCTGGACTGATAGGCACTATTGAGGCGGCACTAAAAGGTTTAATGTAGAACAATTTAAAATAATGTATTTGGGTGACAAAAATATGAATGCAATCCACTCACTAGGGGAAGAACCTCTGGGGGAATCTAGGATGGAAAAGGACCTGGGGGTCCTAGTAGATGATAGGCTCAGCAATGGCATGCAATGCCAAGCTGCTGCAAGCAAAGCAAACAGAATATTGGTATGCATTAAAAAGGGGATTAACTCCAGAGGTAAAACGATAATTCTTCCACTCTATAAGACTCTGGTCTGGCTGCACCTGGAGTATGCTGTCCAGTTCTGGACACCAGTCCTCAGGAAGGATGTGCTGGTGTTGGGGAGAGTCCAGAGAAGGGCAACAAAGCTAATAAAGGGAGTGCATTATGGGGCATTCCGTGGCGCTCAAATTTGCCAAGAATGCCCCATATGTTCGTTTTGTTTGCGAGCAAATAAACACCCGATATTCAAGTCGAACTTCCGTTCGACTCGAACTGCGGGCTCATCCCTAGTCCCCATCAGAGTTCCCCCATCAGAGTGACCCATCAGAGAGCAGGTGTCCCCATCAGAGTGTCCCCATCAAAGTTCCCCCATCAGATTGTCCCCATCAGATTGCCCCCATCAGAGTGTCCCATCACAAAGTAGAAAAGTGTGCCATAAGTCCTTGCAGGCAGGGGGCAGGTGCGGAGCTTGAAGGAGGAGCTTGCTGCAGGGGGCAGGAACTGGGTGGAGGAACTTGCTGAAGAAGGTGAGGAGCACAGGTGATGTCATTGGCCGCTAGGACAACAGCAGTTCTAGCAGCCAATGACAGTATTGTCTTGTATAGCATAGCGGCCGCTGGGGAAGGAGGACCGAGGGAGGGGAGAATGGGCACACCAGGATGACACCAGCCCCCCCCAATCGCCCCCCCGTTGGCACTGACGTCCTCCCCCTCCCACACAGCCACATTGCTTGCTTGCCTGCCTGCCACAGCTTGCATACTTGAGGCCAGTCCTGCAGGACGTGGTTGCTAACGGAAATGATGTTCCTGCTGTGTAAAAAGTACAGGAACGTTGTTGCCATGTGTTCCTGCTGGACTCGAGCCCTGCATACATCCCAGAAGTCGTCAGGAGGGGAGGAGGTGTTTTCTCAGCTAAGCATACCCTCCTGCCTACATGTCTGAACTAAGGGCAAATGGATGGATTTTAAGAAGTAAATGCTATATAAATCATTTACCCCTACTCGAGGTGGCTAGAGGGTGCTTTTCAAAGTGATTTATTAGCAAAATAAAGCATGGAGACATGGATGGATGGGTGAGTTTGCTTTGAATATTAAAAATGAATTAAATAGTATTTTTGGTTTGTGGTGCTCAGATGCAGTATAATTCCGCTTTAAAAGTCAGGTACATGCACTATTGGAATATATATACAGTAAATATATGTGAACAATCCTACCCACCAAAATATTTGCAGTCTTCATTTGCTAGTCCTGTGATGCAGACAATGCTGCCAGTCAGCACTGCCAGGTTCCTGTCCTTTGATGCAGTTAAGCTTGATCAAGTCAGCTTGATCAAGGACCCCCTCCACGGAAGCAGCTCACTGATGAGGTCATTAATCCATTCTCTCCTCCTGTCAGAAAGTTTCCAGTATTACTGGCAGCACTGCAGAATGCAATATTTTCCAACACATGTGAGGAAGGGGCAGTCGGTCACTTGCCTGAAGAACAGAGTATTTTTCTTTGTTAACCGCGGTAGTTAAAGAAAGGTGAGTATGTGTTGTTAGATGAGCCATCACAAAAATAAACCCTACATGGGCAAAGTACAGGTTTTCTTTCAAGAAGCAATTTTGGACACCTCATCTTTGGTTGACTGCTAAAAGAGAAACATTTGTAAAGTAATAATTGTCATGAAATGACTCAGCCGAAAGCAAGACCTGCAGTATTGAAAAGATATCCAAAAATGTTTTACAGATCATTGAAAATAAGGTTATTTGAGAGTATTATTAGCAGACTAATTGTTTTGTGACAACTTTCTAATAAACTTTTCATAAAAAAGCTGAGAATCAGGAAAATATAAAATAAATACATTGTACCACAAGTGGAACTAAAAAACAAGAAAGTGTTGCGCTGAAAATCTCAAAATAACAAAAAATCCAAACTGTACTGAACAGTCCAAGTGACAAAATCAAAATGCAAAACACTGATGTTTGATTCAAGTGCTTGTATGTAGATAATTCAAGAATAAACTCCACCATGTGACGTCACCAACATTGATAGATGGATGTGCCCTTACCGCAATAGATGGACACTCTATTATGGAAGGTCAAAAGTGCAATGGGAATTATCAGCTGTGGCATGTCTCGGGACCCTGTAGTGCAGATGATGCCCGTCTCTCCAGCCGTCTGTCCCACACTTGGTGTGCCTCGTCCAGGCACCCAGCAGTACCCAAAAAATAAGCAGAGGGCTCCAAATGGTGTAAAAACCCTTATGGGGCGTACACACGGTCGGACTTTTCGACCGGACTGGTCAGATGGACGCCGATGGACCAAATCCGGCGAACAATCCGATTGTGTGTGGGCTTCACCAGGCCTTCAGCTGACTTTTCCAGTCGCAAATCTGACGGACCTTAGATTTGGGACATGCTTCAAATCTTTACGTCGTAACTCCGCCAGACTCAGAAATCTGCTCGTCTGTATGCTAGTCCGACGGACAAAAACCGACGCTAGGGCAGCTATTGGCTACTGGCTATCAACTTCCTTATTTTAGTCTGGTGTACGTCATCACGTACGAATCCATCAGACTTTGGCGTGATCGTGTGTAGGCAAGTCCGGGCGTTAGAAAGTCAGTTGAAAGTCCGCCAAAAGTCAGTCGAAAGTCTGTCGAAAGTCTGTCGGACAGGCTGTCGGACTTTTGTAGCTGAAAAGTCCGACCGTGTGTACACGGCATTAGGGTATTTAAGAAAAATCGGTAAAAAACTGCAGCATCAAGATAAAAAGACTTGCGGTGACTACTCAGTGTATCCTCGCCCCACCGGTTTTGTCGCAATTGGACTTCTTCTGGGGAACTAAACTCTGTATTTTTTTTTTACAAGCGCCCCCCTCGGGTTTGTGCCATTATATGCTAGTATGCACCACATACTAGCACATTATGACAGATTTACCTGTCAAAAGATGTCCTCCTGGGCTGCAGTCGGTTCTCGGACATTTCCATCTTCTCCCAGTCCTCTTTACAGGTTTCTACTGCTTGGCTGCTTGAATTGTTGGGCTGCGATGACATTGCTTCCATGCATGCACACAGGAGTCAGTTCATCATGGCACTGAGTGGGTGCTGTAAATGTACTATGAGCTGTGCATGCACTCCTCACTGTACATTACTGCTGAGAGGCAGGGGGAAGCATTTATTTATAAACTGCTTGAATTTGACGTGGTATAAGTTTCTTGTAATCCCATCAAGCAGCACTTAAAGCAATTCTTCAGTCATCTTTTGAAACATTAAAAGTCAGCAACTACAAAAACTGCAGCTGCTGACTTTTAATAAATAGTCACTCACCTGTCCCAGGATCCAGATCTGTCCTCACCTGGCCAAATTCTTCACTGGGCTTCGGTAACCGGTGCCAGCATACTAACTGTTGGCAGCCAGCTGTGAATGTTTGTGGCTATCTGAATGGTGTTGCAGCTTTGAAGGCGGAGCTGAACTTCCACTTCCACCAGAAGTAGGGGAGGGGGCACCAGTCAAAATCAGGTACCTGCTCTACACAAATTTTTTTTTGTGGCAAATGTAAAGGGGGGGGGGGTGACAGACGAGGATCTGAACTTCCTTTTTTGGGTAAAGGTCTGCTTTAGACTGGTAGAGGGAAGGGCCACTCTAATTCCTAGTTTGCTATGCTGCATGAAAATGTGCTGAAAGAGACAGGCTGATAGGAAGAGAGAGCATGCTGATCAGATACAAAACCTCATCAGTCTCTTGCTGTTGCTTCACTGTCTAGTCAGCAGGCTGGACATGAGGAGCTGATGCATTTGTACTTCCCAATTAAACCATAGGAAGTGTTATCATAAACCTGGCTGTGCTTTTTTAGCAGAGGTGTGTAAATCTCAGAACAGGATGGACAGAAATACAAATCCTTTATCTCCATATCTCCATTATGTTGATTGCCTGTAGATCAGAATTAGGTTTCCATACTAACTAATTAAAACACATCTACAATTTGCTCTTTTATTACATGCCCAAAATCAGCATATATTTGCAATTTACTTGTCTTCATTAGGGATGAGCCGAACACCCCCCAGTTCGGTTCGCACCAGAACCCGCGAACGGACCGAAAGTTCGCACGAACGTTAGAACCCCATTGACGTCTATGGGACTCGAACGTTCGAAATCAAAAGTGCTCATTTTAAAGGCTAATTTGCATGGTATTGTCCGAAAAAGGGTTTGGGGACCCGGGTCCTACCCCAGGGGACATGTATCAATGCAAAAAAAACTTTTAAAAACGGCCGTTTTTTCGGGAGCAGTGATTTTAATGATGCTTAAAGTAAAAAAAAAAAAAGTGAAATATTCCTTTAAATATCGTACCTGGGGGGTGTCTATAGTATACCTGTAAAGTGACGCGTGTTTCCCATGTTTAGAACAGTCCCTGCACCAAATGTCATTTTTAAAGGAAAAAATCTCATTTAAAACTGCTTGCGGGTTTAACCACCTCAATACTAGGCACTTTCGCCCCCTTCCTTCCCAGACCAATTTTCAGCTTTCAGCGCTCTCGCACTTTTAATGACAATTACTCGGTCATGCTACACTGTACCCAAATAAAATTTTTATCATTTTGTTCGCACAAATAGAGCTTTCTTTTGGTGGTATTTATTCACGACTCCATTTTTTTTTTTTTGCGATATAAGCGCAAACATAGTGGAAATTTGGAAAAAAAACAATATTTTCTTTTTTCTGTTTTAAAAGAAATCCAGTAAAATCGAATTTTGTCATAAATTTAAGCCAAAATGTATTCTGCTACATGTTTTTGATAAAAAAAATCCTGTTAAGTGTATAATAATTGGTTTGTGTGATCACGGACATATGTACGCAAATGATCATGCACAGATGTGTGCAGGTGATCACGTACATATGTGTGCAGATTACCATTGGGACATGTGATTTTAGTGTGACATATGTGGGGGACAGCTTTTTTTATTATTTGGGGACATGTGTTTTGGGGACATGTGTGTTTTACATTATGTGGGGACATGTGTGTGTGTTTTACATTATGTGGGGACATGTGTGTGTTTTACATGTATGTATTTACATGTGTGTTGACACTAGACTGGTGATCAGTGAGTAAAAAGCTGTAAAAAACAGCTCATACTCACTGATCATCAGCCGGCTGCAGCGATCCCCTCTCCTCTCCTCCTCAGCGACAACTTCCGTGTGAGGAGAGGAGAGCTGATCGCCTAGCAACCGGCTGTGTTTACATCACATGACGGCTGTGATTGGACACGGCCGTCATGTGATCAGGAGGGCCAATCACAGAGCCCTCCTGCCGATCCGAGATGCGCCGTGTCCGGGGGACACGAGCGCATCGGGATCGCGCCGCTGCGCGGGCACGCGCGCGCGCGATCCCGCTCCTTCTGAGGGACGTTCCTGAACGTCCACTCAGAAGGAGAGAGCGCCCACCCGGCCGTTTATGTACATTGGCCGGGTGGGAAGTAGTTAATGTCATGTCGGGTCATGGCAATATGGATGAAAATCAGTGAGACAAACGGCATGGGTACCCCCCCAGTCCATTACCAGGCCCTTTGGGTCCTGTATGGATATTAAGGGGAACCCCGCACCCAAATTAAAATAAGGAAAGGCCCTATATACTCTGAACAGCAGTATAAAGGCGGTGCAAACAAGACAGGGACTGTAGGTTTGTTGTTAAGTAGAATCTCTTTGTAATTTTGAACGGGTACATTTTTAACGTGTTTAGCTCCAGCCAAAAAATCTTTTTTAAGCTTTTTGGAAAACATAGGGAAGGGTTATCACCCCTGTGACATTTGTTTTGCTGTCTTTCCTCCTCTTCAGAAGATTTCACCTCACTTTTTTGTCCCAATGAAAAATGTTTTTTGAAAATTTGGGTTTTTTTGTGGAACAAGGATTGGAAAGCATCAGTGGAAAGGAGAAATTGTTTTCCCATATTAACTCTTACAGGAGAGAATTTCCCTTCCTAGGGGTAGATTTCATCTCACTTCCTGTTGTCTCCTTCCGTTTGCAAGTAGGAGTCGTTTGTAAGTTAGATGTTTGAAAGTAGGGTCCTGCCCTATATACTCAGCAGAAATTTGGGCCTTAGGTGTTGCTGTGGCCACAACACTGTAAGCCCTCACAGGGCCCTGCTGTGAAATATTAGATCAAGAATTGTAATTACATGCCCCTGTTGAACAGGAGCTGAAAAATTAGGCCTTAGGCACTGGTGCTGGTGCCACAACACTGCAACCCCTCACAGACACTCTAGTTGGAACGCAGGAACGAGCCCTGCTGCAAAGTATTGCATCAAAAATTGTAATTACACGCCCCTGTTAGACAGGGGCAGAAAAATTGGTCCTTAGGCACTGGTGCTGGTGCCACAACACTGCAACCCCTCACAGACACTCTAGTTGGAACGCAGGAACGAGCCCTGCTGCAAAGTATTGCATCAAAAATTGTAATTACACGCCCCTGTTAGACAGGGGCAGAAAAATTGGGCCTTAGGCACTGGTGCTGGTGCCACAACACTGCAACCCCTCACAGACACTCTAGTTGGAATGCAGGAACGAGCCCTGCTGCAAAGTATTGCATCAAAAATTGTAATTACACGCCCCTGTTAGACAGGGGCAGAAAAATTGGGCCTTAGGCACTGGTGCTGGTGCCACAACACTGCAACCCCTCACAGACACTCTAGTTGGAATGCAGGAACGAGCCCTGCTGCAAAGTATTACATCAAAAATTGTAATTACACGCCCCTGTTAAACAGGGGCTGAAAAATTGTGCCTTAGGCACTGGTGGTGGCGCCCAGAACCAAAAATGTTCTTACAAGCTATCAGCGTGATGATTGAGGAGGAAGAGGATAATTACTCAGGGATAGTCACTCAGCATCAGCATCAGCATAGGCAGTCTTTGAAGGGATCTGAAAAAAATTATTCAGTTACATCAGCATCAGGTGCTTGGTAGCTGGTGGTGATCCAAGACTGATTCATTTTTATGAAGGTCAGCCGATCGACCGAGTCAGTGGACAGACGCACCCTGTGATCGGTTACCACGCCTCCAGCAGCACTGAATGTGCGTTCCGAAAGAACGCTGGATGCAGGACAGGCCAGTAGCTCAATTGCATACTGTGCAAGCTCTGGCCAGTGATCCATCCTCAAGACCCAGTAACCCAGAGGATTTTCGGTGGGAAAGGTGTCCAAGTCTGATCTTGCCCCTAGGTATTCCTGCACCATGTAAAACAGACG
Source organism: Lithobates septentrionalis (assembly GCA_037952835.1). Taxonomy (NCBI): domain Eukaryota; kingdom Metazoa; phylum Chordata; class Amphibia; order Anura; family Ranidae; genus Lithobates; species Lithobates septentrionalis. Next base: position 54,380 of record JBBDGP010001766.1, on the reverse strand, counting down.
CTGGCGATGGTTGCTGGAACCGATCATACCTTGGGGCTGCGGACCAAAAAATTGTCTGAACGCATCGGTCAGACGGCCACCTTCTCCACCGCTCCTTCTTTGACTGACCGAAGCCTCAGCAACACGTTGTCCAGAAACAGGAGTTTGTAACCTCCCAGTCTCTGGGAACGCGTTGCACAGACCTTTCTGCAAGGCCTCCCGAAGATGTTTCATCCTCTGCTCCCTCTGCGATGGCAAGATAAGGTCCGCAACCTTACCCTTGTAACGTGGATCAAGGAGGGTTGCCAGCCAGTATTGGTCCTTCTCCTTGATACCACGAATACGAGGATCCTTACGCAGGCTTTGCAGGATCAGGGAGGCCATGCAGCGTAGGTTTGCTGAGGCATTCGGTCCGGAGTCCTCTGGGTCACTAAGGACAACAACGTCCGCAGCCACCTCCTCCCAGCCACGTACAAGTCCATGTGTTCCTTGGGACTGATCCCTTAAAGACTGCTGATGCTGAGTGCCAGGCTCCACCTCCATACTGACACAATCTTCCTCCTCCTCCTCCTCCTCCTCGTCCTCTTCCTGTGTGATCGGCGGGCACGCAGGAACACTGTCTGGATAAAGGGGGCCTTGAGAGCTAAGGAAGTCCTCCTCTTCCTGCCTCTGTTCTGCCTCAAGTGCCCTGTCCATTATTCCACGCAGCGTGTGCTCCAACAGGTGGACAAGGGGGACAGTGTCACTGATGCATGCACTGTCAGTGCTCACCATCCTCGTGGCCTCCTCGAATGGTGACAGGACAGTGCATGCATCCCTGATCATGGCCCACTGGCGTGGGGAAAAAAAAACAAGGTCCCCTGACCCTGTCCTGGTGCCATAGTCGCACAGGTACTCCTTGATGGCCCTCTGCTGCGTGTGCAGCCGCTGCAGCATGGCCAACGTTGAGTTCCACCTGGTGGGCATGTCACAGATTAGGCGGTTCTTGGGCAGGTTAAACTCCTTTTGGAGGTCCGTCAGCCGAGCACTGGCATTATATGACCGGCGGAAATGCACACAGACTTTCCTGGCCTGCCTCAGGACATCCTGTAAGCCCGGGTACCTGCCCAAGAACCGCTGCACCACCAAGTTAAGGACGTGAGCCAAACAGGGCACATGGGTCAGTTGTCCCTGTCGGAGGGCAGAGAGGAGGTTGGTGCCATTGTCGCAAACCACCATTCCTGCCTTAAGTTGGCGTGGCGTCAACCACCTCTGAACCTGCCCCTGCAGAGCTGACAGAACCTCTGCCCCAGTGTGGCTCCTGTCCCCCAAGCACACCAGCTCAAGCACCGCATGGCATCTTTTGGCCTGCGTACTTGCGTAGCCCCTTGAACGCCTACGGAGCACCGCTGGTTCCGAGGAAGAGGCCATGGAGGAAGAAGAAGAGGAGGGGGTGGAGGAGAGAGGTGTGTCACAATCAGCATTTTGGAGGCGTGGTGGCGGAACAACCTCCAACACTACTGCACCTTGTCCTGCATCCTTCCCAGCTGCCAGCAGAGTCACCCAATGCGCCGTGAAACTTAAGTAACGTCCCTGTCCATGCCTGCTGGACCATGAGTCAGCGGTAATATGCACCTTACCGCTGACCGCCCTGTCCAGCGAGGCATGGACATTGCCTTCCACATGCCGGTAGAGAGCCGGAATCGCCTTCCGTGAGAAAAAGTGGCGTTTGGGTACCTGCCACTGAGGAACCGCACATTCCACAAACTCACGGAAGGGGGCAGAGTCTACCAACTGAAAAGGCAGCAGTTGAAGTGCTAGCAATTTTGCCAAGCTAGCATTCAACCGCTGGGCATGTGGATGGCTGGGAGCAAACTTCTTTCGGCGGTGCAGCAGCTGGGGCAGGGAAATTTGCCTGGTACAATCTGACGTCGGTGTACCAAAAGCAGATTGCCCACAAGTACTTGGCTGTGACACACCTAATTCTACACCTTCATTCCTCTCACTGCAGGTCTCAGAGAGGACTGAAGGTCTAGTGGGGTTGGAAATCTCAGCTGATGAGGAGCAAGGAGAGATCCTCTTTGTTCTTTGGTGTGGGTCTTTTAGATATGCTTGCCAACGAACTGCATGGCAGGTCAACATATGTCTGGTCAAGCATGTGGTACCCAAGCGGGAGATGTTTTGGCCACGCGAGATACGCTTGAGACATATGTTGCAAATAGCAGCGGTGCGATCTGATGCACTCGTCTCAAAAAAGGCCCACACCAAAGAACTTTTTGAATAACGCGCAGAGACTGCAGCGCCCTGCACATGTGGAGCTTTGGGGTGTGATGCAGTCAATGTGCTGCCCTTAGGCTGGCCCCTGGAGGGCATCCTGCCTCGTTGGTGATGTGCCGCCTCCTCCTCCTCCTCCTCCTCCCCTCTCCTATCAGGCACCCACGTTGAGTCAGTGACCTCATCATCCCCTCCCTCCTCATCACTGGAGCAAACCTGGCAGTATGCTGCAGCAGGGGGAGCATGACTGCCAGATTGCTGTCCTTCTTGGGCACCCCCTCTGTCCGTGCTCATGTTACTGCCTTCATCGAGCTCAGTATCATCATCAGAGCCTTCCAAACGCTGGGCATCCTCCTGGAGCATGTACCCAACACTGTGGTCAAACAGTTCGAGGGAATCCTCAGGAGGACATGGTGGAGCTAGGGAAGGAGTCACTGATGACATTGAGCTGAGGGAAGAGGCCGCTGCTTTGCCAGACAAAGCACCCTGGGCATGGGTGAGAGAGGATGAGGAGGATGAGGACGGCTTGGTCATCCACTCGACCAAGTCTTCCGCATGTTGCGGCTCAACACGGCCAGCTGCCGAAAAAAAGGCCAAGCGTGTCCCATGGCCACGTGCTGATGAGGATGCACCGTCTCCACGACCAGCACTAGACACAGAGCCTGCTTGCCCTCTCTTATTGGCTTGTGACTGTCTGCCTCTCCTTCTTGGCCTTCCAGACATACTAATGGCCTGTAGCTGCACTAAGCTGGGATAGAACACCTGTAATTTTCTTCAGGTAGCTTTATATACTGTAACCAGACAAGCCTGCCTGTCAGTAGGAAGATAACAGGAACGGATCTAGCTGAACACTGTGAGCAGGACGCACTGCACTAAATGTAAATAGCAGGAACGGATCTAGATAAACACTGTGAGCAGGACGCACTGACTGCACTAAATGTAAATAGCAGGAACAGATCTAGCTGAACACTGTGAGCAGGACGCACTGACTGCACTAAATGTAAATAGCAGGAACGGATCTAGCTGAACACTGTGAGCAGGACGCACTGACTGCACTAAATGTAAATAGCAGGAACGGATCTAGCTGAACACTGTGAGCAGGACGCACTGCACTAAATGTAAATAGCAGGAACAGATCTAGCTGAACACTGTGAGCAGGACGCACTGCACTAAATGTAAATAGCAGGAACAGATCTAGCTGAACACTGTGAGCAGGACGCACTGCACTAAATGTAAATAGCAGGAACGGATCTAGCTGAACACTGTGAGCAGGACGCACTGCACTAAATGTAAATAGCAGGAACAGATCTAGCTGAACACTGTGAGCAGGACGCACTGCACTAAATGTAAATAGCAGGAACAGATCTAGCTGAACACTGTGAGCAGGGCGCACTGCACTAAATGTAAATAGCAGGAACGGATCTAGCTGAACACTGTGAGCAGGACGCACTGACTGCACTAAATGTAAATAGCAGGAACGGATCTAGCTGAACACTGTGAGCAGGACGCACTGCACTAAATGTAAATAGCAGGAACAGATCTAGCTGAACACTGTGAGCAGGACGCACTGCACTAAATGTAAATAGCAGGAACGGATCTAGCTGAACACTGTGAGCAGGACGCACTGCACTAAATGTAAATAGCAGAAACAGATCTAGCTGAACACTGTGAGCAGGACGCACTGCACTAAATGTAAATAGCAGGAACAGATCTAGCTGAACACTGTGAGCAGGACGCACTGCACTAAATGCAAATAGCAGGAACGGATCTAGCTGAACACTGTGAGCAGGACGCACTTACTGCACTAAATGTAAATAGCAGGAACGGATCTAGCTGAACACTGTGAGCAGGACGCACTGCACTAAATGTAAATAGCAGGAACAGATCTAGCTGAACACTGTGAGCAGGACGCACTGCACTAAATGTAAATAGCAGGAACAGATCTAGCTGAACACTGTGAGCAGGACGCACTGCACTAAATGTAAATAGCAGGAACGGATCTAGCTGAACACTGTGAGCAGGACGCACTGCACTAAATGTAAATAGCAGGAACAGATCTAGCTGAACACTGTGAGCAGGACGCACTGCACTAAATGTAAATAGCAGGAACGGATCTAGCTGAACACTGTGAGCAGGACGCACTGACTGCACTAAATGTAAATAGCAGGAACGGATCTAGCTGAACACTGTGAGCAGGACGCACTGCACTAAATGTAAATAGCAGGAACAGATCTAGCTGAACACTGTGAGCAGGACGCACTGCACTAAATGTAAATAGCAGGAACAGATCTAGCTGAACACTGTGAGCAGGACGCACTGCACTAAATGTAAATAGCAGGAACGGATCTAGCTGAACACTGTGAGCAGGACGCACTGCACTAAATGTAAATAGCAGGAACAGATCTAGCTGAACACTGTGAGCAGGACGCACTGCACTAAATGTAAATAGCAGGAACGGATCTAGCTGAACACTGTGAGCAGGACGCACTGACTGCACTAAATGTAAATAGCAGGAATGGATCTAGCTGAACACTGTGAGCAGGACGCACTGCACTAAATGTAAATAGCAGGAACAGATCTAGCCTAATCTATCTAACTCAAATCAAATGACACTGTCTGTCTCTCTCTCTATCAGCACACCGGAACACACTACACAGGGCCGCCGTGCAGGCGGCCTTATATAGTGTGGGGCGTGTACTAAATCCCTTGAGCCATAATTGGCCAAAGCCACCCTGGCTTTGGCCAATTACAGCTCTCTCTACTGACGGCGCTGTGATTGGCCAAGCATGCGGGTCATAGTGCATGCTTGGCCAATCATCAGCCAGCAATGCACTGCGATGCCGCAGTGAATTATGGGCCGTGACGCCCCACACGAATTTGGCGCGAACGGCCCATAACGTTCGCAATTCGACGGACGGTCGAACAGCCGATGTTCGAGTCGAACATGGGTTCGACTCGAACACGAAGCTCATCCCTAGTCTTCATTACCGGACATGCACACAGGCCTCAAATTATCCTGAAAGTACAAATAACTCTAGTATCTGCCTGTACAAAATGTTCTGCCATTTGCATAAAATGACTCAGCCATTGACTCATCCTTGATGAGGCAGTCACTGTCATTAAATGACTCAGCAAGTCTCTCTGGAGGGCAATATATTGCAGTTTCAGCCTAAGAGAAAATGTCCCTGTAAAAAAGCTTGCATCCTTCCCCCTTGTCAAAATCAGAATTCTAAAATCTTTACCTTTTTGCAGAACTACCTTGATTTTTCAATCTGACTTTCCTGACAGGTGATTTTGGTGACAGGTCACTAACCAGTTTGGTTACTTTTCTTTTTCTGAATCACAAAGAAACATAGCTAAGTGTAGCGCTGCTCCTTCTTTGTCCAAAAAAAATATTCAATATACTGAACTCCAAACCAAAATTAGTAGTATTGTTTTGCTCTGAGTGCTTGTGTGATAATATAAACCCAATATCAAAGCTCAATATATCAAAAACAAACAAAAAAAAAGAACAGTGACACAATCAAACTCCAGTGCCATCACATATATATAACAAACACACTTCTCACAATGACGTGAGTCAATAAATAATATGTGCTGTGCTTGACACTACAAACTTTAACGTGAGTCCATAAACAAAATGTTCAATGATCATTTAAACCACAGTGGCTCTTTCGCCATGCCAGTCAGTGTCCCAGGAGATATCCAGGGGATATTTCACCACCGTGCACACTATGGGGTTGATTTACTAAAGGCAAATAGACTGTGCACTTTCCAAAGTGCAGTTGCTCCAGAGCTTAGTAAATGAGCAGAAGCTCTGATGACTTCCATCATCCAATCATGTGCAAGCAAAAATGCTGTTTTTTTTTTTATTTTTCTTGCACGTGATTGGCTACTCTTTGTAAAGTAAAGCTTTACCTCATTTACTAAGATCTGGAGCAACTGCAAAGTGCACAGTCTATTTGCCTTTAGTAAAACAACCCTTATAAGCTCACCTCTGTGTGTGGACCCATAATATACAGTATATGTCATATACAGTTGGGTCCATAAATATTGGGACATCGACACAATTCTAATCTTTTTGGCTTTATACACCACCACAATGGATTTGAAATGAAAGGAACAAGATGTGCTTTAACTGCAGACTTTCAGCTTTAATTTGAGGGTATTTACATCCAAATCAGGTGAACGGTGTCGAAATTACAACAGTTTGTATATGTGCCTCCCACTTTTTAAGGGACCAAAAGTAATGGGACAATTGGCTGCTCAGCTGTTCCATGGCCAGGTGTGTGTTATTCCCTCATTATCCCATTAACAAGGAGCAGATAAATGGTCCAGAGTTCATTTCAAGTGTGCAATTTGCATTTGGAATCTGTTGCTGTCAACTCTCAATATGAGATTCAAAGAGCTGTCACTATCAGTGAAGCAAGCCATCATTAGGCTGAAAAAACAAAACAAACCCATCAGAGAGATAGCAAAAACATTAGGTGTGGCCAAATCAACTGTTTGGAACATCCTTAAAAAGAAAGAACGCACCAGTGAGCTCAGCAACACCAAAAGACCCGCAAGACCATGGAAAACAACTGTGGTGGATGACCGAAGAAGTCTTTCCCTGGTGAAGAAAACACCTTTCACAACAGTTGGCCAGATCAAGAACACTCTCCAGGAGGTAGGTGTATGTGTGTCAAAGTCAACAATCAAGAGAAGACTTCACCAGAGTGAATACAGAGGGTTCATCACAAGATGTAAACCATTGGTGAGCCTCAAAAACAGGAAGGCCAGATTAGAGTTTTCCAAACAACATCTAAAAAAGCCTTCACAGTTCTGGAACAACATCCTATGGACAGATGAGACCAAGATCAACTTGTAACAGAGTGATGGGAGGAAAAGAGTATGGAGAAGGAAAGGAACTGCTCATGATCCAAAGCATACCACCTCATTAGTGAAGCATGGTGGTGGTAGTGTCATGGCGTGGCATTTATGGCTGCCAATGGAACTGGTTCTCTTGTATTTATTGATGATGTGACTGTTGACAAAAGCAGCAGGATGAATTCTGAAGTGTTTTGGCAATATTATCTGCTCATATTCAGCACGCATGCTTCAGAACTCATTGGATGGCGCTTCACAGTGCAGATGGACAATGACTCAAAGCATACTGCGAAAGCAACCAAAGAGTTTTTTAAGGGAAAGAAGTGGAATGTTATGCAATGGCCAAGTCAATCACCTGACCTTAATCCGACTGAGCATGCATTTCACTTGCTGAAGACAAAACTGAAGGGAAAATGCCCCAAGAACAAGCAGGAACTGAGGACAGTTGCAGTAGAGGCCTGGCAGAGCATCACCAGGGATGAAACCCAGCGTCTGGTGATGTCTATGCGTTCCAGACTTCAGGCTGTAATTGACTGCAAAGGATTTGCAACCAAGTATTAAAAAGTGAAAGTTTGATGGATGATTGTTAATCTGTCCCATTACGTTTGGTCCCTTTAAAAGTGGGAGGCACATATACAAACTGTTGTAATTCCTACACCGTTCACCTGATTTGGATGTAAATACCCTCAAATTAAAAGCTGAAAGTCTGCAGTTAAAGCACACCTTGTTTGTTTCATTTCAAATCCATTGTGGTGGTGTAAAGAGCCAAATAGATTAGAATTGTGTCGATGTCCCAATATTTATGGACCTGACTGTAGGTCTAAACTGCTTGTTAACTCCACTAAGGGTCCTCTGTGGGACTTGCCTTTCTCTGGATGGAATTTAAGCATACAATAGGGATGTTATGGACCCCTTAAAACTAGGGATGCACTGATGCCACTTTTTTGACACCGAGAACGAGTACCGATACTTGACATCATGTACTCGCCGATACCAATTACAGATATCTGATTTTGGTCATGTGACCATTTTTAGAAAAAAATAATGAAAAATTACACATTTTCGCCATAATATGAGGAATTGAAATGCAGTCAAAAGATTATGAAAGAAAACATGTTTATTTGCTGATCACAAAGCTGTTAAAGCGCAAATTGCTCAGAACATGTTATATAAAAAATAATGTCAATCTCATCAATGACATGTACATTGCGAGTTCACAATGTTTAGGCATTAGGGGAAGCAAGAACAGTACAGTACCTCAGTCAACTCACAGAACAAGACATTATTTATAAAATTTCAAAAAACAAACAAACACAACATGTGTTTGTTTCCAGTTCAACTTAAACATGTAAGAGAAACACATTTCACAGACAGAAGATTCCAGGATGGCAAGAATATGTGTTAGGTTGGCATGTAGGCTGCAGTAAGGCCTCATGCACAGCTCAAAGCAGCTGCTTCTCCAGGAGTTTTAGCTCTTTTGAGCTTTTTTTTCTCTACCTGTTACCTCTTCCCCTCCATGTTAGCCTATGTGTTCATTCATGGCCATTGGCCAAGGAACACTATGCGATTTCCGAAGTTTAGTGGCAGGGCAACTTACAGGCAGAAGGCAGGAAAAAAAAATCCAAAGCAATTGGAAATGGAAATCTTTGGATTTTTTTTCTGCCTGTAAACTTTCCTGCCACTAAACTCCTGAAACTAGTGTGCAATGGGCTGACATGGAGGGGAGACGTTAACAGGCAGGAAAATTCCTTGAGGAGCAGATGCTTTTAGCTGCATTGTATAGGCATTATGCCTTGAAAATGAAAAGCTCAAATGTCACACAGAACATGAAATATCATCATTGTTGATGATGCCACGTATAAAACAAACATCACAAGTTCACGCCATCACATCAACCAACCCAAGTGCAATACAGTTAAATAATGTTAGGCCTGAGGAGGAGCAACTGAACAGTACCTCAAAACCAACATTATTTTGTAAACATTTTTTAAATAATAACAAAAGTTCTAGCTTCTAGTTCAACTTCTTATGAAACTCGTGAAAAAACATTTTTCACATACCAAAATTAGGGTCACTCCAGGATGGCAAGGCCAAGGAGCCAAGGACTTAGCAGCAGTAAGGCCACATGCACAATAAAGCTTAAAGTAGCTGCTCCTACAGGCGTTTGAGCTCCCTGTTTTTGAGCCTTTTGTTTGCCTGTAGTGTTAACTCTATGCCGCTCCGTATTAGGCTATGTGTCCCCATGCATTGCACGTTGAATCACCTATAGTGCGCAATGTGCACACTATAGGTGATTCACTTTTTCACTTAAAGAAAACGGTTGTGGCATGGAGTTAAAAAGGCATGTTTTATTTTTTTTTTAACCACTTCAATACCAGGCACTTATGCACCTTCCCACCCAGATCAATTTTCAGCTTTCAGCGCTCTCACACTTTAAATGACAATTACTCAGTCATGCTACACTGTATCCAAACAAAATTTTTATAATTTTCTTCTCACAAATAGAGCTTTCTTTTGGTGGTATTTAATCACTGCTGGGTTTTTTATTTTTTGTGATATAAGCGAAAAAACAGCAAAAATTTTGAAAAAAAACACACTTTTTTTAGTATATATTGTAAAGTTTTGCAAATAAGTCATTTTTCTTCATAAATTTGTGTCAAAATTTATACTGCTACATATCTTTGGTAAAAATAACCCAAATTAGTGTGTATTATTTCGTCTTTGTGAAAGTTATAGAGTCTACAAACTATGGTGCCAATCACTGAAAATTGATCACATCTGATCACACCTGATGTACTGAAGGCCTATCTCATTTCTTGAGACACTAACAAGCCAGGAAAGTACAAATACCCCCCAAATGACCCCTTTTTGGAAAGTAGACGGTCCAAGGTATTTACTAAGAGGCATGGTGAGTTTTTTGAAGTTGTAATTTTTTCCCACAATTCTTGGTAAAATTAAGATTTTTTTTTCTTTTTTTTTACACAAACTGGTCATATTAACAGGTTATTTCTCATTTCTCTCACACAGCATATGCATAATTGCAATTACACCCCAAAATACATTCTGCTACTCCTCCCGAGTATGGCGATACCACGTGTGTGAGACTTTTACACAGCCCGGCCACATACAGAGGCCCAATATTGAAGTAGCACCTTTAGGCGTTCTACAAGCATAAATTGCACATATCCTTTCTCAACCACCTATTACACTTTTGAAGGCCCTGGAGCACCAGATCAATGGAATTGTCCACAAAATGACCCCACTTTAGAAAACACACACCCCAACGTATAATCTATGAGGCATAATGAGTCTTTTGAATGGTTCATTTTTTTCCAGAAGGTTTTGGAAAAATGTGGAAAAAAAAAATAAAAATGCATTTTTACAGCAATACCACATGTTTGAGACTTTTACACAGCCTGGCCACATACAGAGGCCCAACATCCAAGTAGCACCTCCAGGCATTCTAGCAGCATTAATTCCACATTTCATTTTCTGACTACCGATCACATTTTTGAAGGCCCTTCATATTTCTAACACATAGCAGGTACATACCAAATAACAAAAGATTACCTGTGGTTTTAGAAGTGCAGTGGTCCACAGAGGAGAGCATTGGTCCAGGCAGCAGGCAGGAATGAGGTCAGCGACAGCAAAAGCAATTATCCAGGCAGCAGGCAGGAATACTGTCCATAGTTCGTACAGGCAGAGATACTGTCAGCACAGCCAGAGCACAGCCAAAGCACAGGTCCAGGTAGCAGGCAGAGGTGTCCCGACAGAAATACTGTCCAAAGTCAGTAGAGGCAGCAGGCAGATATATGGTCAACACAGCCAAAGTATTGGTCCAAGCAGCAGGAAGAAACATGGTCCATAATGTCATGGATCATTACAGGCAGCAATATGGTCAGCACAGCCAAAGTATTGGTCCAGGCAGCAGGAAGGCCATCAAGTTTAGGGCCAGGGGGACAGGGGTAGAGTCTTCTCCCACACAAATCGCTTTGAAGCCTCCGGGCAACCAGACCCTGTTCTGGGAGCACAGAAAACGAAAAACTGGTTTTCTCTACTCAGAACACTATTCTGAAGCCCCTCACATATGTGAGACCCATGTGTACTGAAGTAGATGGCCAAAAGATCAGTCCAAGTGGCAGGCAAAAACATGGTCAATTAACAGGCCAAGGTCGGTGCACGTGGAAGTCAGAAACATGGTTTAAATCGGCAAGCAGAGGCATCGTCGGTAAACAGGCTGAGTTTGGTGCACATGGAAGTCAGAAACGTGGTTTAAATCGGCAAGCAAAGACATCGTCCGTAAACAAGCCAAGGTCAGTTAATTAACATGGTAGCAGGCAAATGGGGAAATGGCAGTCTGTTAATAATAAGGGGAATTAATATTGGATGGATGTATGATAACTTTTGAAGCAATCTCTGATGCACAGGCCAGGTTGGGAGGGACATTGGGGACAATGATAGCTGGTATCTCTTCTTACTTCTCCTCTGCTGCATACACAGCATTTCTTTTGGCGTCTTCTTCCAGATTCTGTGGGGGGAATGTGATAGGGAAAGTGTTGCTCATGAAGTCGACTCACGCTATCGGAGCGAATGCTTCCTGGGGCAGGACCTTGTTGGTAAATGAGGGCAGTGACAATATCTTCAATATACTTGAGGTAGGTGATTTGTTGGTTTTGAGTTGCTTTTGGGTAGCAGACAAACGAATTAAAAAGAGCCATGTGAAACAGGTGAAACGCAACTTTCTTGTATCAATAACGGGACTTTCTGGTTGATAAATAGGGCTGTAGCATCTGATCGTTTAAATCCACCCCCCCCATGTACATATTGTAATCGTGGACACATTCGGGCTTTACAATGGGGCTGCGTCTTCTTTGGATCTCCACCACGGTGTCATTGTGGATGGTAGAGAGGATGTGCACATCTTTCTTGTCCCTCCACTTCATGGCCAACACCTCCTCGTTCTGATGAATGCCGATTCTCCGTTTTGCAATTTTTTTGTCAACAGATTTTGTGGGAATCCCTTCCGTTTTTTTTTTAAAGTACCGCAGGCCGGGGTTTTTTTACTATAAAGGTGACGAAAAAGGGGCAGGCTGGTATAATAGTTGTCGACATATAAATGGTATCCTTTGTCGAACAGGGGGTATGCCAGCTCCCAGACAATATTCTCACTGGTTACAATATATGTGGGGCAATCATGGGGCTGGAGCTGGGAGTCTTTGCCTTCGTAGATCCGGAATGTGAAGACATATCCAGTGGCTCGATCACATAATTTATTTAATTTCAGCCCATACCTGGCTCTCTTGCTTGGTTTATACTGCTTGAGGTGCAGTCGGCCAGTGAAATGTATGAGGGACTCGTCCACACAAATTTTTTGGTCTGTGATAAAACATCTCTAAATCGCTGGGAAAAGGAATTGATTAGGGGGAGGGCACTGTGAATTGTCATTGAAGTGGAGAAAACGCATAATCATGTTGTATCTTGTCCTGAACATGACAGCAGTATATATGGGCATATGGTGGATGGGGTTGGTGGACCAATATGCATGGACTTCGTTCTTTTTTGTAAGCCCCATATTAAATGTAAGGCCCAAAAACACTGGAACATGCGGGCATAGGAAGAATTGGGGTTGGCAGCAATAAATTGGGATGCATACAGGTTAGTTTGACTCACCATATTCTGCAGTAAATCTTGTGGGAAAAATAAAGAAAAATAATCAACTTGAGGAAAATTTGTAGTGTCAGGCTGCACACCCGACTGTGCAGTGAAAGGAGGAATGATGGGCTGGGCTGTGTGACAGGTCCTCTTTATTGGGGGGGAGGGTCGTGTTGTGCACAGTATACAGACAGAACACTGATATCTCACTTACTGATCTCTGCTCTCTCCTCACACAATCGGTGTGTGAGGAGAGAGCAGAGATCAGATAGTAACTGCTCTAGAGAAGCCCGGAGCAAAGTAAGAAATACATAGGCGAAGGGCTGACATGACAGGGTTAACAGGGAGATGGTATCATGGAAAGGGTGAAATGTTTGGTGCCGAGGGGGAGGGGCCAGGGCAGGTGTTAAATTCTGTCCCCGCCCTGATGAGTCATCACAAGAGTGGTGGAAAGTTCCAGTGAGCAGACAGCATGGCTGATGTGGAGAGGATCTTGGCCCAGCTTAGGGAGGAGGCAGCGGTGCGGGGGGCTTCATGGCTACAGGACACTCTGGGGACTGTGTTACAGGGCTCTGAGCCTTTGCCAGGTACGAGGGGACGGAGGTCCAGACCGCCGGAGCGGTTCTCCCCGGACCGCCATGCGGAACTGCAGCGGAGGGTGGGGGGTGGTGATTCTGCTGGGACCCTGTCGGGTCCGGCGGCAAAGCGGGCAGCGTTAGCGGCCAGGGGGCACCCGGTTAGTGTTCCAGGACAGCAGGGGGGATCGAGCAGCTCACTGCAGGCCCCTGGGAGGAACGTGCGGCCTACAAGGCGCAGGGACAGTGTGAGTGCGGGCCCCTCCCCCACCCTCAGGAGACAGTCACAGGAGACCGGACACGCTGCGCAGAGGAGGATGGCGTCACGGGGGACAGGACACACAGAGCAGAGGGCTATGGCGGCAGTCCCTGGGCTTTCTAACACTGCAGCAGGGGGCTGAAAAGGGAACGATCGTGGGAGGAGATCAGGATTGGCGCATGGGAGAGCGGAGGCTGGCAGGACTGAGGTTCAATGCACTGGTCCTGGCAAGGCTGTCCAAAAATCATCAGAGGGCTATGCTGCGCGGAGGCAGGGTCGGAGGTCGGCAGTTCCAGCAGCAACCAGGGCTGCATCGCCTGGTGGGCCATCATCTGAGGAGGAAGAAGGATTGGAGCTGAGGTCCCCAGGAGAACAGTCCGGATCTGATGAGGAGGCGGGGCCATTAACCGGGAGCGTGCGGTCGGAGGAACACGGACAATCGGCTGATGGGTCCACGCCTGTGCAGCCGGGTAAGTTACCTTCTTCTATGCATGTTGTGGGAATGTCTGATACTGTTGGAGTTAGTAGTGGCTTAGATGGGTCCGCTCCGGGTGCGGGGGTTTTCGGGACCGTCCGGGGGGTCTGATAGGTTATTGGGTTTTTTGGCCGGGATAAAGGAACTGGTACAGAAATTTGAGAATGCGGAAAGTCGTAGCTGGGCCAGCATCGGCATGGGTTTCGCAAGTTGGGTGTGGCGGGGATGCCAGTGCGGCTGGAGGGAGGACGGTGGTGCCGGTTGTTGCGCCTGAAGTCCCTGCTTCTGCTGTGGTGTCAACGGTGGGTAGTTCCCCGCAAGGGATGTCAAAGGCAGAGGGGAGGCAGGACATCCTCAGGTTGGGAGATGCAGCAAAATGCGAGGTATATATCTGCTATGAGGGACCACTGGGAGCTCATCTGAAACAGGAGGTGTGGGAAAATCTGTGGAAAGGTGAGTACGTTGAGATATTTTCCCTGCTGCCTTTAGAAAAATTTAACCTGGACAGGGTAAAACCAGATGATTCAAAGAAGGAGGACGAGGAAAAGAGAAGGTACCGGTTGATCCCGAGGACATTTGCTAACTGGTTACAGGCGTTCGCGATAATGGCAAGTGTCATAGGGGAGAAGAATCCCGAACATTGTTCGGGGCTATTCTGCTACCAGGATGCTATAGGGGAGGCTTACAGGGTTTATGGCGGTACAGGATGGCTGCGGTATGATGAGCAGTTTGGTCAACGCAGAGCGGTAAGGCCAGAATTGAGATGGGACCACAAGGACATCAGCTTGTGGATGCGCCTGATGACGTCACCGAGGGCTCCCAGCCAGTTTTTTCCAGGAGGGGCCGGTGGACCTTCGGCCCAGGGACAATTGGCCGGAAACAAAAAAGGGGTATGTTGGCAATATAATTCAGGGACCTGTAAGTTTGGAGGTGCATGTTCTGGGTGTGGAGGAACTCATCCGGGGTCCAGATGTTTTAAACAAGGGAAAGGCCGCGCTGGAGAGGCTGGAAACAAGAGGGAGGACTCCGGTGAAGGTGGACAAAATGTGGCCATTTCTAAGTAGGTATCCGGACAGGGAGGCGGCGAGGTTGTTAGAGTCAGGTTTTACAGTAGGTTTTAGGATTCCGTGTACTTTAGAGGTTGTTCCCCCCGTGCCGCGCAATTTGAGGTCAGCAATGCAACATCCAGACGTGGTTTCGGAGAAACTAAATAAGGAGGTTGCTTTGGGGAGAATGGGGGGTCCTTTCCCATTACCGCCTTTTGCCGATTTGGTAGTATCCCCGTTGGGGGTGGTGCCAAAGAAAGAACGGAATAAGTTTAGGCTCATTCATCACCTTTCCTTCCCAAAAGGGGGATCGGCGAATGATGCAATTGATCAGGCAGATTTTTCAGTGTCTTATACATCATTTGATGCTGCGGTGGGGTGGGTACGGCGGTACGGCAAGGGAGCGTTAACGGCTAAGGCAGATGTGGAGTCAGCCTTTCGGCTTCTTCCGGTTCACCAGGATAGTTTCCAGTTGCTGGGATGCCATTGGAATAACCAATTCTATGTGGACCAATGCTTGCCGATGGGTTGCTCCGTGTCGTGCGCATTATTTGAACAGTTCAGTTCTTTTGTCGAATGGGTAGTACGGGATGTGTCAGGCATGAATTCGGTTATCCATTATTTGGACGATTTCCTTTGCATAGGACCAGCTGCTTCCAGAATCTGCGCGGTGCTCCTGGCAACGCTGGAGCACATAGCAGATAGGTTTGGCATTCCATTGGCGCCCGAGAAGACAGAGGGACCTAGTACGGTCATCAGTTTTCTGGGCATTGTCCTGGACTCGGTGGCAATGGAATGCAGGTTACCAGAAGATAAGTTGGCGGAAGGTAAAAAGGGAAATCGCAGGTATGATTGGGTTGCACAAAGTTCAGCTTCGAGAGTTGCAATCGCTATTGGGTAAGCTGAATTTTGCGTGCCGCATTTTGCCAATGGGGAGGCGTTTTTTTTGCCGCAGGCTAGCGGCCAGCACAGCTGGTATTCAGTCCCCAAGGCACTATGTGAGATTGGGAAAAGAACACAGGGATGACTTGAGGGTATGGCATACCTTCTTGGAATCCTTTAATGGACGTGCGCTATGGATTTCGGAGCCAGTCAGCAACTTTGACCTCAAACTGTTCACGTATGCGGCCGGTTCCACAGGTTATGGGGCGTTCTTTCACGGGCAGTGGAGTGCGGGTCCATGGCCGCGGGAATGGATTGAAGCGGGTTTTACAAAAAACCTAGTGCTGCTGGAACTGTTTCCGGTGGTGTTAGCATTTGAATTGTGGGGTGGGGCGTTTAAGGATCGAAAAGTGCGGTTTCATGGGGATAATTTAGGTGTGGTGCAAGTGATTAACAGGATTACTGCATCATCCCCGCCAGTGATTAGGTTGTTACAACACTTAGTTTTGAGATGTTTGCAGTTGAATGCTTTCATTCATGCAGTACACCTCCCGGGTGTGGAGAATGTTATCGCTGATGCGCTGTCTCGCTTCCAGTGGGACAGGTTCTGCGAGTTGGCGCCGGAGGCGGAGCGGCACGGGGCGCCTTGTCCCGAATGGTTGTGGGGGATAGCATTGGCCTCGTCGCCGGATGGATCAGGAAGTCGGTAAGTGAGGTGACCTGGTCAGCATACTCGAAAGTATGGCATGAGTGGCAGGCGTTTGTGCAAGAGGTGGGTGATGAGTCGGTGGATGGTGCAGTGGGGCTCCTGGTGTTGTATTATGTTGCGAGAATGATGGAGAAGGGAGTGTCTGCATCGGCACTGCATAAGAAGTTAGCGGGTTTAGCATTTTTGTTTAAATTGCAAGGCCAGCCTGACTTTACAAAGGATTTCTGGGTGAGGCAGGCGATGAAAGGCTATCGGCGATCGGTGGTTCGTACGGACTCCAGGAGACCGATAACCTTTCAGATTTTGACAGGTATGGTAGCACAGTTGGTGGGGGTTTGTTCCTCTGACTACGAGTGCACCATGTTTACCGCGGCATTTTTGCTGGCTTCCTTCGGGGCATTTCGTATTGGGGAATTGGTTAGTCCGTCAAAGAAAGTACAAGGGGGAATTGGGATACAGGAGGTGACATGCGAAAAGGATGTTTTGTTGTTATATTTTCGTTAGTCAAAGACGGATCAAATGGGTAAAGGGAGGTTGGTGCATGTTTTCCCAGTGCCGAGTTCGGCATTGTGCCCAGTTAAGGGATTTATGGGTATCCGCCCAAGGGGGGGGGGGGCCCTTTTTGGTGCATTTAGAAGGGGGTTCCGTTATCACGTTATCAATTTGTGGCCGTATTTAGGAAATGTTTAAGGGCTTTGGGTTTGAATGAGAAGGAATTTTCGTCTCATTCCTTTCCGATTGGGGTGGCGACAGAGGCGGCTAGAAATGGGATGGATGCAGAGGCTGTAAAACGCATAGGGCGGTGGGAATCGCGGAGGTTCCAGATATATGTTAGGCCCCATCTGGTGGTGGGGCTGTAAAAATGTTAATTGGGAAGAATCTTGTTCATGTTGGGGGGTAGGTTTGCAGAATACTGGTGGTCATGGGTATTGTTTTTGTGTTATTTTCTTTACAGGTTCGGCGGCAGGCCTGGTTTGGATAATGGGCCATTCCTTTGTGAGCTGGGGGGCCAGGAGGGGTGATGTGAGATATGAAGGTAGGCAGCTGGGTTTTCATAGGCAGGAAGCCTGCATCAAGTGGTTTGGGTTCCCGGGTATGTTGTGGGGAAGATTGATTTCTGAGGTGCAGCGTTATGCGCTTAGGGACAGGGCACCGGATGTTTTAGTTTTGCACTTGGGGGGCAACGATTTGGGGGTGAGATCTATTGTGGATATATCGTGGGACATCAAATTTGATGTTTGGCGTTTGATGCAGGAGTTTCCACAAATGGTTATAGTTTGGTCGGACATGGTGGCTCGGACAACATGGAGGATGGCCAGGTCGGTTGAGGGTGTTAATAGGGCACGGAGGAAGATTAAGTGAGGTGAGTAAGTTCATGGTGAAGAATGGGGGATTGGCCATTAGGTATTTGGAACTAGAGTTCGAAACTTGGAGGTACTTGAGGAGAGATGGCGTTCATTTAAATGACGTGGGTATTGATCTGTGGGCGTTGGGACTGCAGGACGGTATCCAGAGAGCTCTTCGGTGTGGAGGTGCACCAAAGGGTAAGGTTGTTACCTTTGGGTGCTGTGGCGGGCGTTTTGGTCTTTGCAGGGGAAAGAAGATATGGCACAATGAGAATTTCGGGAACTAGCGTTGTTATGGTCCTGATGGTACTGATGGTGGTTTCCGGATAACGGAGGTTAGACGGAAAGTGTTAATGGGGGCACTGCGGTCATTGGTTGTCTCTGAGCCAGCTTGTCAGCTTGAAGCCTATTATTTCATTAAGAGAAGGGCCGCAGTGCAATATGGTTATGTTACTGATGTTTTACGAATCTCCTGCAAAGACCAACGCTAGACAGATGAGGGATTTTTGAATAACAGATGTGTTTTTGTTATGATATCTATTTGTTTAATAAAGTAGGCTGCTACGGCCTTTTATAACTCCAACCCTTTGGTCTGGTCTTAATTGTTTAGAATAAGGTTAAAAGGTTGGGGTTTCAGTTAATGGTAATCACATCTGTTATACAACAGTCATGTGTTTACATTTGTGACTGGCTGTGATTGGACACAGCCGTTCACGTGGTAAACAGCCAATTTCATGCTGAACGTCATATGACGCCCAGTCAGGATAACACAACCACCACCCAGCTGTCAATCTGCTATAGGCCGGGCGGGAAGTGGTTAAAGGCCCACATGGAGGGGAGTTTACAGGCAGAGGAAACGCTAAACAAAAACACTCAAATGTCAGGTGGAGCAGTTGCTTTGAGCTGCAGCGTGCAACTGTGCATGATGCCTTACAGTTGGACAGTAACAGGCAATAGATTACTTTTCCAATTCAAACGCAAGTGGCAAGTTTTTTTTTAAGAAACAGAAGAATCTCTGCATGTTCAGTTAGAAGTCGGTTTCTGGTGTCAGTCAGAATGTGTGACACTACACTGAACAATCTCTCACTTTCCACACTACTGCAAGGAGCCGAAAGCTATTTTTTGTGCCATATGGGCTAGAGTGGGAAATTGCAGTTTATTGACTGCCCAATACTCAAGAGGTTTGTTCGAACGAGGCACAGTGACCTCTCCAAGATATGTTTCTAGTTGTATGGTAGCAGCTGTGGGAGCACTGTTCTCAAATGTACATGAATAAGCAATTTCTTGAAAAACACTGTCCACAGTCACACCGGTACCTGGCTGTTGATCAGTTTCGAGGCATTTTGGTAGCTGCTTTCTCAAGCACCTTAGGTGTAGCTGCCTGTGCCTGTATTACCTGTACAGAAGATATTTGTTGCATTTTCAGCACGAACATCTCTTTGGCCTGCCTGCCAGCATCTGCATTTGAGAAGAACCGATCTTTATACCTAGAAGAAGAAAAATACAAGACATTAGGCACGTCATGCAAGCAAAGCAACAACTGTGGAAGCTTGCTGTGGGGGCATTGCTAGAAGGAAAGGTGACGGCGGGGAACATGGCAAAAACAGTTGTCTGGCCTGCTCTGTGCAAAACCATTACACAGAGGCAGAGCAGGTAAGTGTGTTTGTCATTATCGATTTTGTTTTGTGTTTTTTATTAGGGTGATTTTTACAGTGTTATCACTTGCATTACCAAATTTTATTTTGAATGCAAGCAAGTGATAATAACACTGTAAAATATCACCCTCATCCAAAAAACAAAATCATATCATCAATATTCAAATAAAAACAATGCAAAATAGCAGCCAGCAATAATTGATTACTTTGGATCGAGTAAGGTGGCGATGCAGTAAAGTGGATTTTGCTCCATGTCAGAGAACCTTTTCTGCAAAGCACTAAGCAATGTGTTCTTCATCGTTTTAACACCGTGGTTCTCATCCACTTCTTTAGATAATAATCGCTGTAGCACAGTCACTGCAGGAATTACATCCGAGGCAAAAGAATCTGAACAACTCACATGCAGAGTCAACTCTTCAAAGGGAGCCAAGATGTTAATCATCTTCTCCATGAGATTCCACTGATTTGCAGTGATCGTTGCAGGCAGCTCATCTTCTGACACATATACTCCAATGGCCCATTTTTGCTCTATCAGAGACTGCAGCATGTAAAAAGTGCTGTTCCAGCGAGTCTGAACATCTTGTTGAAGTCTTTTAATGGGTTGACCAAGCTGGATCTGAATATCTTGCAACCGAGAATATGCCAGGTTTGAATGTTTAAAGTGGCTAACTATTTTGCGCCCAACTCCCACAGCCTCTGTTATGCTGCGCTGTGATAAAAGCCCCTCTGAGACAGCCAGCTGCAGTGTATTTGCCACACATGAAAGACTCTGAAGACCAGCATCTTGTACACCTTTTATCATATTTCTGCCATTATCACGGACTACCACATGGACAGAACTTTTGGGAATCGCCCAAGCGTCAAGCATTTCTTCTAGTATGCTTCTTATAGCTTGGCCTGTGTGAGAGCCTTGAAATTTCTTTGTGTTCAGCATGACTTGGTGCAGAGTGAAATTGGCATCAATCCATTGATAGTAGCTGATCATCAAGAACGATGAATTGGGTAACTACTTCAGAAATTTTTTTAGCCCTTGGGTTATCCATGGAACATTTTTCACGTCTGGCAAGAGTTTGCTGCAGTGTCAGCTGCTGAGTGCAAGTGCTAGTAACAGCTGTAAATTTGCCATGCTCAGTCTTGTGTTTCATTTTGAGGTGTTTTATGAGATTACTGGTATTATTAGAACTAACTTTTGAACCTCCTCTGGATATTTTGGCAAAACAGAGTTTGCAGTCTGCAATGCATTTGTCGGTTTCATCAATTTTAAAAAACTTCCAGACAGCTGACATTGGAAAACTTCCAGACAGCGGAAAATGGGGAAAAAATTTTGAGTCCAAATGTTTTGTTCTCTGATTTTTTCACACATGATGATGACACCTACTATTTTTTAGAATAATGAAGCTGCTCTCACCGGTGCTTGTTGTTTGTTCCTGCTGCATCCAGCATCTTGGTATGGCCAAGTAAACCAGCGGGGGTGATGACATCCATCTGTCGGGTACAACGGTCGGTACCTCTAAAATACAAAAAGCAGAGGATGGTCTCAGAAAGGCACATGCAGGAAAATATTAGGTAAGAGACAATGATGATTTATGTAACAACAGCAGTCATTTGCCGCCATGATGGACATGTTAGGCAACAGAGATAATGTGGGACACTAAGTTATGTAACACACACAAACACAGGCCGGCCGCCATGCTGGACAGTGGCCATTATGTTAGGCAAGAGAGAGAGACAATGTGGGACAAACTAAGTCTAACACAGGCCGGCCGCCATGTTAGGCAAGAGAGAGACAATGTGGGACAAACTAACTTAAGTATAACACAGACCGGCCACCATGTTAGGCAAGAGAGAGAGAGACAATGTGGGACAAAACTAACTTAAGTATAACACAGGCTGGCCTCCATGTTAGGCAAGAGAGAGAGAGACAATGTGAGACAAAACTAACTTAAGTATAACACAGGCCACACGCCATGTTAGGCAAATGATGATATAAGCTAGTAGTACTGTACAGTAGGGATGAGCTGCGAGTTTGAGTCGAGTTCATCGAAGTGCGAACGATATGGGCCGTTCATGCCAAATTCAAGTGGCGCGTTATGGCCCATAATTCACTGCGGCATCGCAGTGCATTGCTGGCTGATGATTGACCAAGCATGCACTATGACCCGTATGCTTGGCCAATCACAGCGCCGTGTGTACAGAGAGCCGTAATTGGCCAAAGCCAGGGTGGCTTTGTCCAATTATGGCTCAGGGGGTTTAGTACACGCCCCACACTATATAAGGCCGCCTGCGTGGCGGCCTTGTGCAGTGTGTTGCGGCAGCAGAGAGAGATAGATAGACAAAGAGACAGTGTCATTTGATTTAAGTTAGAGTAGGCAGGTTGAGTCAATTAGCTGCACTTACAGTGTATTGTGTATATATATGCATTCCAGGTGTTGTGTGTATATATATATATATATATATATATATATATATATATATATATATATATATATATATTTATATATATATACACACACACTGTATTCAGTTTAGCTAGATCTGTTCCTGTTATTCTTATTCTCTTCTTAATATACTGACATATCTAAAGAAAAAATATATAACACTGCGCTAACCCTATGTGTAGAAAAAAGCAGCTACATACAAATATGACCAATATTCAAAACATGTAACAAAAATAAATGTAGCGCTAATGATAATACACACTGTATTCAGTTTAGCTAGATCTGTTCCTGTTATTCTCTTCCTAATATACTGACAGGCAGGCAGGTGTTTTTGCAGTATTTACAGTTAGTGTACTGTGTACCCTGCACAGTTGCACCTACAGTATAGCTACCTGAAGACAAGTGCTTGTGTTCTTCTTCTGATCCTATTAATAGCACAGGCAGGCTCTTGAAGTATTTACAGTTAGTGTACTGTGTACCCTGCACAGTTGCATCTACAGTATAGCTACCTGAAGACAAGTGCTTGTGTTCTTCTTCTGAACCTATTAATAGCACAGGCAGGCTCTTGAAGTATTTACAATTAGTGTACTGTGAACCCTGCACAGTTGCACCTATAGCTACCTGAAGACAAGTGTTTGTGTGCTTCTTCTGATCCTATTAATAGCACAGACAGGCTCTTGAAGTATTTACAGTCAGTGTACTGTGTACCCTGCACAGTTGCACCTACAGTATAGCTACCTGAAGACAAATGCTTGTGTTCTTCTTCTGATCCTATTAATAGCACAGGCAGGCTCTTGAAGTATTTACAGTTAGTGTAATGTGTACCCTGCACAGTTGCACTTACAGTATAGCTACCTGAAGACAAGTGCCTGTGTGCTTCTTCTGATCCTATTAATAGCACAGGCAGGCTCTTGAAGTATTTACAGCTAGTGTACTGTGTACCCTGCACAGTTGCACCTATAGCTACCTGAAGACAAATAAAGAAAAGGTGTAAAAGTTGCGCCAACTCTTGGACAGAAGTGAAGCAGCCAACACAGCAATATGACCGTTGCAAGTGAAAGTTGGAGTGAAGAAGTGTGGCGCTAATGGGTGGTGGGACTCCTGTTGCTGAAACAGGTAGAGAAAGTGTTTAGGAGAGAGTAAAAACTCCTTTAGTGTAAAAGTGTTTGTAAAGTATACATAAAAATATATAGGTAATAAACACAGTGCAGGTGAAAACAGTGTGTGTTAAAGAGTATAAAACACTCAATAAAAAGAAAATTTAAAGGACACTAATTAAAAAGCAAAACATATATAGTCCAGCAAATACATATCAATGCAAGGTGAGCTGAGTGTGTTAGTCCACAAAATTGGAGTTCAATGGAGGTAGCAGACCAGAGAAAGAACACCGGTATCTCCAACGGGAAAGAAATATAAATATATATACAGAGGAACTCAAAAGTCTTTTAAATGGCAAGATGGGATAGTCTCATTCAATCTCACGGTAATTAGATGTGAGATGTCTTCTCAAGAGGTAACCTGAGGGTTATAGGAAAAGGACCCGACCAATGTATTGGATCTTGGCTCAAATGGATAATTCCCACCAGGAGAGAGGCACGGTGTGGGGGCACCGTTAAACGGTGTGGGGTGAAGGTGTGTGGGAGAACTTGTAGACCATCTTGTCAGCAGTCCTCATACGAAGCACCGATTTGGAGTCCGGGGTCAAAAAAATGTTGTTACCTCATACCCCAGCAGAAGCCTTAGGAGGCGAAACGCGTCGGGTTCTATGTGTATACCCCACCACTATCTACTGCGCCTGTTTTTACTACTTTTATGCCGGTTTTTAATTTATTTTGGGCCGAGTTTTTACCGCCCTTTGCCTGTAACAACATTTTTTTGGAGTACACTCCTCAAATAAAGTGCTTCTATGCTCTTTGCTAATCAACGATTTACACCATGTGGAGTGGTTCTTCCCTTTTTTTCCTTTTTTGCTTATTTGCACATATGATGGCTTTCTGAGGAAACGGTGATCGGCCGATCGGAACCATACCCTGGGGACCCCGGACTCCAAATCGGTGCTTCGTATGAGGACTGCTGACAAGATGGTCTACAAGTTCTCCCACACACCTTCACCCCACACCGTTTAACGGTACAGGCTCGTTTGACTCACCGCTACGGCCCGTGAGTCCACCGGATCTGGTAAGGGCATTCTTTTGCTTTTTGCTTCTGCCTCTCTCCTGGTGGGAATTATCCATTTGAGCCAAGATCCAATACATTGGTCGGGTCCTTTTCCTATAACCCTCAGGTTACCTCTTGAGAAGACATCTCACATCTAATTACCGTGAGATTGAATGAGACTATCCCATCTTGCCATTTAAAAGACTTTTGAGTTCCTCTGTATATATATTTATATTTCTTTCCCGTTGGAGATACCGGTGTTCTTTCTCTGGTCTGCTACCTCCATTGAACTCCAATTTTGTGGACTAACACACTCAGCTCACCTTGCATTGATATGTATTTGCTGGACTATATATGTTTTGCTTTTTAATTAGTGTCCTTTAAATTTTCTTTTTATTGAGTGTTTTATACTCTTTAACACACACTGTTTTCACCTGCACTGTGTTTATTACCTATATATTTTTATGTATACTTTACAAACACTTTTACACTAAAGGAGTTTTTACTCTCTCCTAAACACTTTCTCTACCTGTTTCAGCAACAGGAGTCCCACCACCCATTAGCGCCACACTTCTTCACTACCTGAAGACAAATGCTTGTGTGCTTCTTCTGATCCTATTAATAGCACAGGCAGGCTCTTGAAGTATTTACAGTTAGTGTACTGTGTACCATGCACAGTTGCACCTATAGCTACCTGAAAACAAGTGCTTGTAAGCTTCTTCTGATACTATTAATAGCACAGGCAGGCTCTTGAAGTATTTACAGTTAGTGTACTGTGTACCCTGCACAATTGCACCTATAGTTATCTGAAGACAAGTGCTTGTGTGCTTCTTCTGATCCTAATAATACCACAAGCAGGCATTCTGCTAGCTGCTGTATAATCAGTATATATATACATCCCAGTTTTGTGCAGCTACATCTCACTGTAGTGCAGGCCATTAGTATGTCTGGAAGGCCAACAAGGAGAGGCAGAAAGTCACAAGCCAATAAAAGAGGGCAAGCAGGCTCTGTGTCTAGAGGCAACAGTGCTGGTCATGGACATGGTGCATCATCATCAGCATGTGGCCATGGGACACGCTTGTCCTTTTTTTTGGCAGCTGGCCGCGGTGAGCCGCAACATGCGGAAGACTTGTAGAAAATTGATTCACCACAAACTCGCTCCTAGTGAACTCAAAATAGCAGCGCTAAAGGTGATCCCTAATCAAATAATGAGGTGTAGTGAAGAGTGATAAGCTGATGTATCAACCTGTGCAATGATTACATCACATCCTCATCCTTCATCATTAATGTGCATACAATGATATGCTCAAAAAATCACAAACGAATGGTGCATATAAACCAATTAAGTGAATAACGTATCTGTGCACATACAAATATAATGTGAAAATTGTAACTGAGAGCCAATGTGAATTAACTCGCAAAAAATTATATCTATAAAGTGTGTCCACAAACAATCCAAAAGTAAAATAGTCCAAAACAAAATCCGTGACGTGTTGTGGTGCAAATCTTCTACTTAAATGAATCTTCCACCGCACCTCTGTGACTGTGAATCCACTCCCCTTAGGCGAATGCACTCACCAGCTCCTTTTGCCCACACTCTCGTGTCAGGGCCAACAAGCTTTTATCCCACACTCACAAGGGATAAGATTGATCTTCAGTGGTAAACCTGTACACCTTTACCTCTCCAAAGTGTAATGCCCAAGAGCTCTCTCCACATGAAAAAAGAAAAATAATCCAATGGTGCAATAACGTAATAAAATTTATTAAAAATCAAAAGCCCCTTCACCATTGCACTCACATCCTTAAAATTCACTGCAGGCTCAACAGTAACACAGCACAGCAAGTTGTCACAGCATAAAAAATGAAGTAAGTAAACCAGTGTGTGGTGGTCACGGCGGACCCAGGTACTGCGCTCTCAAAATACCCGTCTCACCCGATCCTTGGGGTAGATGTGACCGGCTTCCACCTTTCCTCGTATGGCGCTCCCTGTCACAGCGTCCTACGTCACTCAGAAACGATTGCCGTGTAGCCACGCCCCGACATGTTTCGTCATAAAGACTTAGTCATGGGATTGGCTACACGGCACGGCAATCAATCTTTTATACCCATAGCTTCCGATCCGGGCGGAAGACCCATAACTGCGCCTGCGCGCTTTCAGTGTTTGATCCGAGCGGAGATCGCAATACTGCGCATGCGCGTTCCCTGTGTCCCCGCTCGCACCATTTCACACTGCTTCTATATAGCAAAGTACACATTGTGCTTGTGACAGTCACATTATTACAAATATCGGAACTGTTTCATCCTATAATGTTTCTCCCGATGTTGTAACTCACATTAATACTGTTCTAAAAATATTTCACCTCCACGTGAGACAACGGGCTAATTCTCCCATATATATAAATAAAAACTCCATAAAAAGTTCCTTGAACATCACAATAATATGTAAAAGAGTTGCTTTGGTAAATCATAATGTTGAATATAAAAACAGTCAACTAATACCATCCTATCATCGAGCAGATATATAACGCTAACCCAGCCTATAGCTCATATCTTCCCCTAAAAAATGGATAAATTACTAAACAGGACTATGTCTAACGATACCTTTATCTCACAGTGTAAACATGAGCCCCCACTGCAACATCATCAAACTAAAAAAGACAAATATAAAGGAATTCCAAAAAATTAAATAGAGAATAAAATAAAATAAAAATAAAAAAAAATAAATAAATGAAAAATAAAATAAAAAATGAATAAAAAATAATAAATAAAAAATAAATAAATAAATAAATAAAAAATAAAATAACAAATAAAAAATAAATAATAAAAAAATAAAAAATAATAAATAATAAATAATAAATAAAAAATAATAAATAAAATAAAAGATAAATTAAATATAAAATAAAATTAAATAAAATTAAAATAAAAAATAAAAAATAAATGATATAATAAATAAAAATAAATAAAAATATCAAAAATATATCAATCAATTGAATTTAATAGTCGTTGATGAAGCAGTTGAGGTCCAACTCTATGTTAAGGCCCCTCGGAAAAAGGCACCTGAGCAGGAATATCCATCGGGTCTCTCGTTGGGACAAGTCCCTCACCCGATTTGACCCTCTCCAGGTAGGGTAAACTATGTCAATCCCACAGAACTGGAGAAGAGTAGGGTCCTGATCATGTTTCTCTTTAAAATGGAGGGACACGCTGTGATATTTATATCCATTCCTAATATTGGACATATGTTCAGAGATCCGCACCCTTAGGAGTCGCTTGGTGCGTCCAACATAAAACAGGCCGCAGGGGCACCACATTAAATACACCACATACGATGAGTTACATGTAATGAACTCCCTTATTTTAAAGGTCTCATTTTCGTGGTTGGTGATGCTCTTCATTCCTCGGTTACTTATTCTGGCTGTTTTGCAGCATATACACTTCCTACATGGGAAAAACCCATTTAACTCTATCTTTATAGACTGGCGCCCAGGGGGATCAAGGATCTTTCTCACCACCCTATCTCCAAAGCTGGGGGCCCTTCTATAGATAAACTTAGGGAGTTCAGGTAGAACCTCCCCCAAATGGCGGTCTCTACCCAGAATATACCAGTATTTCTTGAAGATATCTTCAATTTCTTTGTATTGACAATGAAAATTCGAGATGAATCCCCACTGATGTTCATTAGAGGTGCGTGATTCTCTTTTTTTGCTTTTTAAGCACTCTTCTCTTGGGACATTGGCTACCTGTTCTATGACACTATCTAAGGATCCTTCAGAGTATCCCTTTTGCATGAATCTCTCCTTTAATATATTGGCCTGTGCATAGTATTTTTCCTGTTCTGAACAGTTCCGACGGACCCTCAACATTTGACCCTTTGGTATATTCTTTATCCAAGCCGGGTGATGTCCACTCCGGATGGACAAAAAACTGTTGCGGTCAGTCGGTTTAAAAAATACATACGTGCTTAGAGAGTTCCCTCTTTTCTCAATAGTTACATCGAGAAAATTCACACTCATGTCACTCACTTGTGCCTCCAATTTTATGTTATTCCCATTAGTGTTCAGGTAACTCAAGAATTCATCCAAAGACTCCCTAGAACCCTCCCAAATCAATAGGAGGTCATCTATGAATCTTCGATAAAGTCTGAGTTGAGGTAATCGTTTGCTAAATATAAATCTATCCTCCCACTCTGCCATGAACAGGTTGGCGAGGCTGGGAGCATACTTGGCTCCCATAGCCACGCCAACCTGCTGAGAGAAGAAGTGACCATTCCACCAAAAATAATTATGTGACATGCAGAAGGTCAGGGCATGGCCCAAAAAACGCTTCTGCATGTCAGGAATGTCCTCTCTCCTACTTAATGCCCAATTCAATGACAAGGAGGCGTCCTCATGCTGGATGACCGTATAGAGGGAGGCTACATCGGCCGTGACCAAATAGGTCTCGGTCGTAGGATTGAGACAAACCTCACTCAAATGTTGGAGGAGATCAGAGGTGTCTTTAAGATATGCCTTCGTGATTTTCACACTGGGCTGGAGGAATTTGTCTAAATACTCTCCAAGCCGCGCTGTTACTGATCCTATCCCATTCACGATGGGTCGTGCTGGGGGTACTTTGGCATCCTTATGGATTTTAGGTAACATGTAGATTACTGGAATCCTACACGCGCTTGGTACCAGATATCTCTTTTCTTTCCCATTCAAAGCACCTGTGTCATACCCCCAGTCCACCAATAGACTCAGTTGGTGCTTATATTTCTCCGTGGGATCACTAGTCGGTCTCTCATATGTTGAGCGATCGCTTAGCATCTTGGTGAGTTGTTCCTGGTAAAACATTTTATCCATAATAACGACCCCCCCTCCCTTGTCAGCTGGGCGTACAATAATATTATTCCTTTTTTCCAGAGAGCGAATACCATCCTCAATATATTTTGGGTTGATATTATCTTTTACAGTCAATTGTTCTATATCATTTAGCACCAAATTTTTAAACACCTCTATGCAATGATTACTAGAGTTTTGGGGGTTAAATACGGACTTATTCTTTAAGCCACTATCCACTTTCCTCACAGATGAAATTAGGTCACTCCTAGGGGCCAGCGGGTGGCTCAAGAAATATTTTTTAAGGTTCAAAGTCCGTATAAATTTGTGTGTGTCGATGTACACCTCAAATTTATTAAGTGTTTTTTTGGGCGCACATTTAAGGCCCAAATTTAGTATATTCTGTTCTTTTGGATTTAATTTCACCTTACTTAAATTATATATGCCAGTATTTTATTTAAGCAGCAGCTCAGATTTAGGTTTTTGCCATCAGCGCAGCGTTTTTGGGTGTATGAGTGGGCGGATTTTTATACATCTGATTTTTTTATATTATCTTCATTTATTTAAACGCGTGCAGCCATGGAAGTTCTTAACTTTCTCAATAACAGACAGATGAATCCGGATAATATTTTCTCAGCTAATTCTGAAATGACGGATTATGAGGAAGATATCTCCGGCATGTTAAATAATTTAGAAAACTTATTGGAAAAACAGGTGAAAACCTGGTGGGATGTGTTCACTTTTAATCATTATCAGAAGGAAAAACTGATTTTTAGGAGTCTGAGGTGGGACATTCCCCCCCAGGATGGTCTTGATGACCAATGTTTTATGGATGAATGGTTAGAATTTTTTAATAG
The DNA here is from genome assembly GCA_037952835.1 of Lithobates septentrionalis. Classification (NCBI taxonomy): domain Eukaryota; kingdom Metazoa; phylum Chordata; class Amphibia; order Anura; family Ranidae; genus Lithobates; species Lithobates septentrionalis. Next base: position 24,411 of record JBBDGP010001766.1, on the reverse strand, counting down.
AGTAGGAAGGGAGTTGCAAGACCTAGTATTAAGTAGGAAACAGAAAAAATTAAGTAGGATTAATGAGCAGATTAATACGCTACGCAGCAAATTAGAACCTATGAATGAGTCTAATCAACTCAATGAATTCAATAACACTATGAAAAGAAAGCTTGAAAAGGTGGATAGAGAGACACAAAAGAAAAAGGTTAGGAAATATAATAGGGACGTAGCAGATTTCAAAAATAATAAAATCTATGCATGGCAGAACCCTGTTGTGAAAACCAGGGAGGTCTCTGTGCAGGATAAAAACAATATGTATACAACCACTGACCCTAAAACTGATCAAAATAAAAGAGTGAGGGTGAAGAGTGGCACCGGTAGAGGTGAACAAAGTGGGAGTGGACAAGCATCTAACAATGCTTCTCTACAACAAAGAGATAATCAATATAATGATCACCACTATTCACCTAGGCCAACCCCACCCTGGAGAGGGAATTACCAATATTACCCGAATCAGGGGGATTGGCGGGAACCCCAGTCATATGGAATGAATTATCCTGGAGGAGGTGCCCCACCCCAGGGTCATGGGGTATATCAAAATTACCCCCCTCAAAATCATGGGGAGGGCAGAAATCCTACCCCCTTATACAATAGATATCTCCCCCTGGACGAGGATTATCAGGGACAATACCACTATCAACAGGGCCCTGGATCTTTTTTAGGACAGCGAGGGAGGAGGGGGAGGGGAGGGGGGACACCGAGAGGAAAGAACCACCCGATGAACAACAGGGGAGGGAGGAATGGCCCACAGCAACATGTGAACAGGGAAATGGGACCACCACCAAGAAACGAAGGGGCTGTCGAGCAGGACAACGTAGACAATCCAAGAAAAAGGTTAAGGGACACATAAATACTGGCATATATAATTTAAGTAAGGTGAAATTAAATCCAAAAGAACAGAATATACTAAATTTGGGCCTTAAATGTGCGCCCAAAAAAACACTTAATAAATTTGAGGTGTACATCGACACACACAAATTTATATGGACTTTGAACCTTAAAAAATATTTCTTGAGCCACCCGCTGGCCCCTAGGAGTGACCTAGTTTCATCTGTAAGGAAAGTGGATAGTGGCTTAAAGAATAAGTCCGTATTTAACCCCCAAAACTCTAGTAATCATTGCATAGAGGTGTTTAAAAATTTGGTGCTAAATGATATAGAACAATTGACTGTAAAAGATAATATCAACCCAAAATATATTGAGGATGGTATTCGCTCTCTGGAAAAAAGGAATAATATTATTGTACGCCCAGCTGACAAGGGAGGGGGGGTCGTTATTATGGATAAAATGTTTTACCAGGAACAACTCACCAAGATGCTAAGCGATCGCTCAACATATGAGAGACTGACTAGTGATCCCACGGAGAAATATAAGCACCAACGGAGTCTATTGGTGGACTGGGGGTATGACACAGGTGCTTTGAATGGGAAAGAAAAGAGATATCTGGTACCAAGCGCGTGTAGGATTCCAGTAATCTACACGTTACCTAAAATCCATAAGGATGCCAAAGTACCCCCAGCACGACCCATCGTGAATGGGATAGGATCAGTAACAGCGCGGCTTGGAGAGTATTTAGACAAATTCCTCCAGCCCAGTGTGAAAATCACGAAGGCATATCTTAAAGACACCTCTGACCTCCTCCAACATTTGAGTGAGGTTTGTCTCAATCCTACGACCGAGACCTATTTGGTCACGGCCGATGTAGCCTCCCTCTATACGGTCATCCAGCATGAGGACGCCTCCTTGTCATTGAATTGGGCATTAAGTAGGAGAGAGGACATTCCTGACATGCAGAAGCGTTTTTTGGGCCATGCCCTGACCTTCTGCATGTCACATAATTATTTTTGGTGGAATGGTCACTTCTTCTCTCAGCAGGTTGGCGTGGCTATGGGAGCCAAGTATGCTCCCAGCCTCGCCAACCTGTTCATGGCAGAGTGGGAGGATAGATTTATATTTAGCAAACGATTACCTCAACTCAGACTTTATCGAAGATTCATAGATGACCTCCTATTGATTTGGGAGGGTTCTAGGGAGTCTTTGGATGAATTCTTGAGTTACCTGAACACTAATGGGAATAACATAAAATTGGAGGCACAAGTGAGTGACATGAGTGTGAATTTTCTCGATGTAACTATTGAGAAAAGAGGGAACTCTCTAAGCACGTATGTATTTTTTAAACCGACTGACCGCAACAGTTTTTTGTCCATCCGGAGTGGACATCACCCGGCTTGGATAAAGAATATACCAAAGGGTCAAATGTTGAGGGTCCGTCGGAACTGTTCAGAACAGGAAAAATACTATGCACAGGCCAATATATTAAAGGAGAGATTCATGCAAAAGGGATACTCTGAAGGATCCTTAGATAGTGTCATAGAACAGGTAGCCAATGTCCCAAGAGAAGAGTGCTTAAAAAGCAAAAAAAGAGAATCACGCACCTCTAATGAACATCAGTGGGGATTCATCTCGAATTTTCATTGTCAATACAAAGAAATTGAAGATATCTTCAAGAAATACTGGTATATTCTGGGTAGAGACCGCCATTTGGGGGAGGTTCTACCTGAACTCCCTAAGTTTATCTATAGAAGGGCCCCCAGCTTTGGAGATAGGGTGGTGAGAAAGATCCTTGATCCCCCTGGGCGCCAGTCTATAAAGATAGAGTTAAATGGGTTTTTCCCATGTAGGAAGTGTATATGCTGCAAAACAGCCAGAATAAGTAACCGAGGAATGAAGAGCATCACCAACCACGAAAATGAGACCTTTAAAATAAGGGAGTTCATTACATGTAACTCATCGTATGTGGTGTATTTAATGTGGTGCCCCTGCGGCCTGTTTTATGTTGGACGCACCAAGCGACTCCTAAGGGTGCGGATCTCTGAACATATGTCCAATATTAGGAATGGATATAAATATCACAGCGTGTCCCTCCATTTTAAAGAGAAACATGATCAGGACCCTACTCTTCTCCAGTTCTGTGGGATTGACATAGTTTACCCTACCTGGAGAGGGTCAAATCGGGTGAGGGACTTGTCCCAACGAGAGACCCGATGGATATTCCTGCTCAGGTGCCTTTTTCCGAGGGGCCTTAACATAGAGTTGGACCTCAACTGCTTCATCAACGACTATTAAATTCAATTGATTGATATATTTTTGATATTTTTATTTATTTTTATTTATTATATCATTTATTTTTTATTTTTTATTTTTTATTTTAATTTTATTTAATTTTATTTTATATTTAATTTATCTTTTATTTTATTTATTATTTTTTATTTATTATTTATTATTTATTATTTTTTATTTTTTTTATTATTTATTTTTTATTTGTTATTTTATTTTTTATTTATTTATTTATTTATTTATTTATTTTTTATTTATTATTTTTTATTCATTTTTTATTTTATTTTTCATTTATTTTTTATTTTTTATTTTTATTTTATTTTATTCTCTATTTAATTTTTTGGAATTCCTTTATATTTGTCTTTTTTAGTTTGATGATGTTGCAGTGGGGGCTCATGTTTACACTGTGAGATAAAGGTATCGTTAGACATAGTCCTGTTTAGTAATTTATCCATTTTTTAGGGGAAGATATGAGCTATAGGCTGGGTTAGCGTTATATATCTGCTCGATGATAGGATGGTATTAGTTGACTGTTTTTATATTCAACATTATGATTTACCAAAGCAACTCTTTTACATATTATTGTGATGTTCAAGGAACTTTTTATGGAGTTTTTATTTATATATATATGGGAGAATTAGCCCGTTGTCTCACGTGGAGGTGAAATATTTTTAGAACAGTATTAATGTGAGTTACAACATCGGGAGAAACATTATAGGATGAAACAGTTCCGATATTTGTAATAATGTGACTGTCACAAGCACAATGTGTACTTTGCTATATAGAAGCAGTGTGAAATGGTGCGAGCGGGGACACAGGGAACGCGCATGCGCAGTATTGCAATCTCCGCTCGGATCAAACACTGAAAGCGCGCAGGCGCAGTTATGGGTCTTCCGCCCGGATCGGAAGCTATGGGTATAAAAGATTGATTGCCGTGCCGTGTAGCCAATCCCATGACTAAGTCTTTATGACGAAACATGTCGGGGCGTGGCTACACGGCAATCGTTTCTGAGTGACGTAGGACGCTGTGACAGGGAGCGCCATACGAGGAAAGGTGGAAGCCGGTCACATCTACACCAGGGATCGGGTGAGACGGGTATTTTGAGAGCGCAGTACCTGGGTCCGCCGTGACCACCACACACTGGTTTACTTACTTCATTTTTTATGCTGTGACAACTTGCTGTGCTGTGTTACTGTTGAGCCTGCAGTGAATTTTAAGGATGTGAGTGAAATGGTGAAGGGGCTTTTGATTTTTAATAAATTTTATTATGTTATTGCACCATTGGATTATTTTTCTTTTTTCATGTGGAGAGAGCTCTTGGGCATTACACTTTGGAGAGGTAAAGGTGTACAGGTTTACCACTGAAGATCAATCTTATCCCTTGTGAGTGTGGGATAAAAGCTTGTTGGCCCTGACACGAGAGTGTGGGCAAAAGGAGCTGGTGAGTGCATTCGCCTAAGGGGAGTGGATTCACAGTCACAGAGGTGCGGTGGAAGATTCATTTAAGTAGAAGATTTGCACCACAACGCGTCACGGATTTTGTTTTGGACTATTTTACTTTTGGATTGTTTGTGGACACACTTTATAGATATAATTTTTTGCGAGTTAATTCACATTGGCTCTCAGTTACAATTTTCACATTATATTTGTATGTGCACAGATACGTTATTCACTTAATTGGTTTATATGCACCATTCGTTTGTGATTTTTTGAGCATATCATTGTATGCACATTAATGATGAAGGATGAGGACGTGATGTAATCATTGCACAGGTTGATACATCAGCTTATCACTCTTCACTACACCTCATTATTTGATTAGGGATCACCTTTAGCGCTGCTATTTTGAGTTCACTAGGAGCGAGTTTGTGGTGAATCAATTTTCTACTGTATACTTATCATTTAAGCAGCAGCTCCGATTTAGGTTTTTGCCATCAGCGCAGCGTTTTTGGGTGTATGAGTGGGCGGATTTTTATACATCTGATTTTTTTATATTATGCGGAAGACTTGGTAGAGTGGATGACCAAGCCATCCTCATACTCCTCATCCTCTCTCAGCCAGGCTCAGGGTACATTGTCTGGCAAAGCAGCTGCCAACGCAGGCCTCTTCCCTCGGCTCAATGGCATCAGTCACTCCTTCCCTAGCCCCACCATGTCCTCCTGAGGAGTCCCCCTGAACTGTTTGACCACAGTGTTGGGTACATGCTCCAGGAGGATGTCCAGCGTTTTGAAGGCTCCAGTGATGGTACTCACCTAGAGGAAGGCAGTAACGTGAGCCCAGACAGAGGGGGTGCCCAAGAAGGACATCAATCTGGTAGTCATGTTCCCCCAGCTGCAGCATACTGCCAGCTTTGTTCCAGTGATGAGGAGGGAGGGGATGATGGGGTCACTGGCTCCACGTGGGTGCCTGATAGGAGAGAGGAGGAGGAGGAGGTGGCACAAGACCAACGAGGCAGGATGCCCTCCAGGGGCCAGCTTAAGGGCAGCACACCGACTGCATCACACCACAGAGCTCCGCATGTGCAGGGCGCTGCTGTCTCTATGCGTTATTCCAAAAGTTCTTTGGTGTGGGCCTTTTTTGAGACAAGTGCATCAGATCCCACCGCTGCTATTTGCAACATATGTCTCAAGCGTATCTCGCGTGGCCAAAACATCACCTGCTTGGGCACCACATGCTTGACCAAACATATGTTGACCTGCCATGCAGTTCGTTGGCAAGCATACCTAAAAGACCCACACCAAAGAACAAAGAGGACCTCTCCTTGCTCCTCATCAGCTGGGATCTCCAACCCCACTATACCTTCAGTCCTCTCTGAGACCTGCACTGAGAGGAATGAAGGTGTAGAATTAGGTGTGTCACAGCCAAGTACTTGCGGGAAATCTGCTATCGGTACACCAACATCAGATTGTACCAGGCAAATTTTCCTGCCCCAGCTGCTGCACCGCCGAAAGAAGTTTGCTCCCAGCCATCCACATGCCCAGCGGTTGAATGCTAGCTTGGCTAAATTGCTAGCACTTCAACTGCTGCCTTTTCAGTTGGTAGACTCTGCCCCCTTCCGTGAGTTTGTGGAATATGCGGTTCCTCAGTGGCAGGTTCCCAAACGCCACTTTTTCTCACGGAAGGCGATTCCGGCTCTCTACCGGCATGTGGAAGGCAATGTCTTGCCCTCGCTGGACAGGGTGGTCAGCGGTAAGGTGCATATTACCGCTGACTCATGGTCCAGCAGGCATGGACAGGGACGTTACCTATCTTTCACGGCGCATTGGGTGACTCTTCTGGCAGCTGGGAAGGATGCAGGACAAGGTGCAGTAGTGTTGGAGGTTGTTCCACCACCACGCCTCCAAAATGCTACTACTGGTGATTCTGACACACCTCTCTCCTCCACCCCCTCCTCTTCTTCTTCCTTCATGGCCTCTTCCTGTGCTTTGTCCAGCGGTGCTCTGTAGGCGTTCAAGGGGCTACGCAAGTACGCAGGCCAAAAGATGCCATGCGGTGCTTGAGCTTGTGTGCTGGTGTGCTTGGGGGACAGGAGCCACACTGGGGCAGAGATTCTGTCAGCTCTGTAGGGGCAGGCTCAGAGGTGGTTGATGCCACGCCAGCTTCAGCAAGGAATGGTGGTTTGCGACAATGGCACCAACCTCCTCTCTGCCCTCCGACAGGGACAACTTACCCATGTCCCCTGTTTGGCTCACGTCCTTAACTTGGTGGTGCAGTGGTTCTTGGGCAGGTACCCGGGCTTACAGGATGTCCTGAAGCAGGCCAGGAAAGTCTGTGTGCATTTCCGCCGGTCATATAATGCCAGTGCTCGGCTGGCTGACCTCCAAAAGGAATTTAACCTGCCCAAGAACCGCCTCATCTGTGACATGCCCACCAGGTGGAACTCAACGTTGGCCATGCTGCAGTGGCTGCACACGCAGCAGAGGGCCATCAATGAGTACAGGGGTCAGGGGAGCTTGTTTTTTTCCCCATGCCAGTGGGCCATGATCAAGGATGCATGCACTGTCCTATCACCATATGAGGAGGCCACGAGGATGGTGAGCAGTGACAGTGCATGCATCAGTGACACTGTCCCCCTTGTCCACCTGTTGGAGCACACACTACATGGAATAATGGACAGGGCATTTGAGGCAGAACAGAGGCAGGAAGAGGAGGACTTCCTTACCTCTCAAGGCCCCTTTTATCCAGACAGTGTTCCTGCATGCCCGCTGATCACACAGGAAGAAGAGGAGGAGGAGGATTGTGTCAGCGTGGAGGTGGAGCCTGGCACTCAGCATCAGCAGCAGTCTTCAAGGGATCATTTACAGTCCGAAGAAACCCATGGACTTGTACGTGGCTGGGAGGAGGTGGCTGCGGATCATGTCATCTTTAGTGACCCAGAGGACTCCGGTCTGAATGCCTCAGCAAACCTATGCTGCCTGGCCTCCCTGATCCTGCAAAGCCTGCGGAAGGATCCTCATATTCGTGGTATCAAGGAGATTGATCGTTACTGGCTGGCAACCCTCCTTGATCCACGTTACAAGGGTAAGGTTGCGGACCTTATCTTGCCGTCGCAGAGGGAGCAGAGGATGAAACATCTTCGGGAGACCTTGCAGAAAGGTCTGTGCAACGCGTTCCCAGAGACTGGGAGGTTACAAACTCCTGTTCCTGGACAACGCGTTGCTGAGGCTTCGGTCAGTCAAAGAAGGAGCGGTGGAAAAGGTGGCCGTCTGACCGATGCGTTCAGTCAATTTTTTAGTCCGCAGCCCCAAGGTATGATCGGTTCCAGCAACCATCGCCAGCGTCTGTTTTACATGGTGCAGGAATACCTAGGGGCATGATCTGATTTGGACACCTTTCCCACTGAAAATCCCCTGGTTTACTGGGTCTTGAGGATGGATCACTGGCCAGAGCTTGCACAGTATGCAATTGAGCTACTGGACTGTCCTGCTTCCAGCGTTCTTTCGGAACGCACATTCAGTGCTGCTGGAGGCTTTGTAACCGATTACAGGGTGCGCCTGTCCATTGACTCGGTCGATCGACTGACCTTCATAAAAATTAATCAGTCTTGAAATACCACCATCTACCAAGCACCTGATGCTGATGTAACCAAATCATTTTTTTTTTAATGTCAGATCCCTTCAAGACTGCCTATGCTGATACTAAGTGACTATCCTGTTATGCTGAGTGACTATCCTCTTCCTCCTCAATGATCATGCTGATAGCTTGTAAGAATATTTTTTGTTCTGGGCGCCGCCACCAGTGGCTAAGGCCCAATTTTTCAGCCCCTGTTTAACAGGGGCATGTAATTACAATTTTTGATGCAATATTTTGCAAGGAGGGTTCATTCCTGCACTCAACTAGAGTATTTGTGAGGGGTTGCAGTGTTGTGGCACCAGCACCAGTGCCTAAGGCCCAATTTTTCAGCCCCTGTTTAACAGGGGCGTGTAATTACAATTGTTGGTGCAATATTTTGCAGGAGGGCTCATTCCTGCGCTCCAACTAGAGTATCTGTGAAGGGTTGCAGTGTTGTGGCACCAGTGCCTAAGACCCAATTTTTCTGCCCCTGTTCAACAGGGACATGTAATTACAATTCTTGATCTAATATTTCACAGCAGGGCCCGTTTCTGCGCCCACCAAGAGCAACTGTGAGGACTTACAGTGTTGTGGCACCAGCACCACCACCACCACCAAAGGCACAATTTTTCTGCCCCTGTTCAAAGGTGCATGTAATTACAATTCTTGATCTAATATTTCACAGCAGGGCCCGTTTCAGTGCCCACCAAGAGTAACTGTGAGGACTTACAGTGTTGTGGCAACACCACCACCACCACCACCAAAGGCCCAATTTTTCTGCCTCTGTTCAACAGGTGCATGTAATTACAATTCTTGATCTAATATTTCACAGCAGGGCCTGTTTCTGCACCCACCAAGAGTAACATTGAGGACTTACAGTGTTGTGGCACCAGCACCACCACCACCAAAGGCCCAATTTTTCTGACCCTGTTCAACAGGGGCATGTAATTACAATTCTTGATCTAATATTTCACAGCAGGGCCCAGTCCTGCGCCCACCAAGAGTAACTGTGAGGGCTTACAGTGTTGTGGCAACACCTAAGGCCCCAATTTCTGCAGAGTATATAGGGCAGCCCCCTACTTTCAAACATCCAACTTACAAACGACTCCTACTTGCAAACGGAAGGAGACAACAGGAAGTGAGATGAAATCTACCCCTAGGAAGGGAAATTCTGTCCTGTAAGAGTTAATATGGGAAAAACGTGTCTCCTCTCCACTGATGCTTTATCAACAATCCTTGTTTCACTAAAAAAAAATGTGTCATTGGGACAGAAAGTGAGGTGAAATCTTCTGAAGAGGTGCACAGACAGCAAAACAAATGTCACAGGGGTGATAACCCTTCCCTATGTTTTCCAAAAAGCTTAAAATAGATTTTTTGGCTGGAGCTACGCTTTAAAAATGTACCAGTTCAAAATTACAAACAGATTCTACGTAACAACAAACCTACAGTCCCTGTCTTGTTTGCACCGCCTGTATACTGCTGTTCAGAGTATATAGGGCCTGAGGGCCCCACGCCTTTCCTTTTTTTAATTTGGGTGCGGGGTTCCCCTTAATATCCATACAAGACTCAAAGGGCCTGGTAATGGATGGGGGGGGGGGACCCATGCCGTTTGTCTCACTGATTTTCATCCATATTGCCGGGACCCGACATTACATTAAAGCCGCAAGCAGTTTAATTACTTTTATTCCTTTAAAAATGTCATTTTGTGCAGGGACTGTTCTAAGCACGGGAAACGTGCCACTTTACAGGCATACTATAGACATCCCCCAGGTACGGTATTTAAAGGAATATTTCACTTTTTTTTTTACTTTAAGCATCATTAAAATCACTGCTCACGAAAAAACAGCCATTTTTAAAACTTTTTTTGCATTGATACATGTTAAAAAGAAAAAACCGCGCTGCGGAGCCAAAATATACAAACAGATCAATAGCTGCACCTAGAACACACCAATATCTGTGTATAAAATCGGAATTAGAAATCAAAAAAGTGCGCTTAAAATCTGTAATAACCTTTGGACAGTGCAAATAATTAAATGTGCCAACTGAAAAATATTATCAAATAATATCAAATATGTATAGCGACAAAACACATTACGAAAAAACACACACATGTGTAAAATGAATGAATAGGCAAATCTGTTACACATGATGTGTCAAAACAGTGATGGGTATTAAAGAGGTCACAGTCCATAAGATAAATCAGGCAAAGTTCGTCAATGAAGAGAATCTCCTTCCACTAGGGTAGGGAAGAACTGATAGTCCTTATGGATGGATCAAACGAACAAACAAATGTGTGAGATGATATGACTCCACTTGTAGTAACTTCAAATAGTGAAAAACAGGTAAAAGATGGACTCTTACCCTCCGTGTAGGACCCCCTCACTGGCGAGGTCTATCGAGCGTGCAGACTTTGCCCTCTGCAGGGACCGTGTCACGATGGTATCCGTAACGGCTGACAGGAACAGTGTCTCTGGTCTGGGCTGGTCCAAGTCGCAGGCTGGAAGGGGGGGGGGGGAGAGAAACTCCCTTGCTCCAAGTAGGGTAAAAAGGAGAAACAAACCGGGCTCCAATAGTGTAAAAACGTTTCAAATTTATTCATAAAAATAGTACAAAAATGGAGAGTGCACGCTCCGTGAAAGGATTAAGAACAATGGAATAAGCCGGCATTAAAATAAGCAGCAACCCGTGCAATACATGGGGCAATCGACGTGACGGCTAACAACACGTAGCCACGCCCTACATGTTTCGTCATCAAAAGACGTCTTCAAAGGGGCACGGGCGACGTGTTAAGCCGTCACCAATATAGTCTAACATGCGCACCAAGCCTCGTTTCAACTTCCAATCACGTAAGGCAAAAGCCTGAATACATGACGGATTGAAAAGAGAAAACCAAGCCTCCATCTGGTGCCCTGCAGTGGATGGATGTTGCCATAGTGATACACCTGAACAGAACAAAGCTACGGGAAACTTTTATGCTCAGAGGGTCACGCCAGAGCGTCTACCCCAGTTGGTCTTTAGAGGTGCCCCGTCAATCAGTTCCCGAGTGGTGTCCACCGTATGTGATCCTCCAGTTCATAAACCCATGTTTTTTCAACACTTAACAGGTTATTTTAAATGTAAGAACTGTGAGGTTTGTTCCATTAATGCTCTAACTGAGAGAAAGGTTTGTCAATTTCGTTCCAATAATTCCCCTTCCTATTTTCACATTAAATCATTTATCACGGGTTCTACAACACATATGGTGTACCTTCTCACTTGCCCCTGCGGGCTCCATTATGTGGGCCGCACGGTTCGCTCATTAAAGGTGAGATTGGGGGAACATATAGGAAATATTAGAAGGGGTTTCTTGGGTCATCCAGTCTCCAAACATTACCTTGATAAACACAAGAAAGACCCCAGGGGTACTTTATTTATAGGGATAGATAGGCTCAAACTTCCATGGAGGGGAGGATCAAAAAGACGTGCTATCTCCAGACTTGAGATGGAGTGGATCTATAAGATCCGCTCTCTCAGGCCTTCAGGTTTAAACATGGACATTGAGCTGAATGCATTTATTGATAATTCCTAGGCTGTGCTTTTCCCTTTCATTCCCCATCCATTTCAGTCATATTTCCCTCCAGGAACGTTGAGTACAGGCGATTATGTGTTTTTCCTTTTGGATGTATCATTCTGACTACATTGTGTTTTTATTTTTTATTTTTATTTCATTCTATTTTTTAGGTTTTTTCATGCTTATTTTTGGGTATTCTATAAGTATGTATGATTCCAATATGTATCAAGTATTATGTCATATGGTTGCACTTTGTAACACTGAGTGCCCTTCATGTTGGTGGATGGGCCTCTCTGCCCCTATTGGGATATATTTATCAATTCCTATTCAATATGGATATCTTTACATTTTTTATTAATTTTTTGTAATATTTAGTTTCTAAAAAAACATTTTTTATTACTTCCAACCATTTAACATTACCCGACATAAAGTTTTCATTCGGATGACTTAACAACTTCCTAGTAGTACTAGGATTCCCCTCTGGGTGGCGTGTGGTGGCATGACCCTCTGAGCATAAAAGTTTCCCGTAGCAACATCCATCCACTGCAGGGCACCAGATGGAGGCTTGGTTTTCTCTTTTCAATCCGTCATGTATTCAGGCTTTTGCCTTACGTGATTGGAAGTTGAAACGAGGCTTGGTGCGCATGTTAGACTATATTGGTGACGGCTTAACACGTCGCCCGTGCCCCTTTGAAGACGTCTTTTGATGACAAAACATGTAGGGCATTGATACATGTCCCCTGGGGCAGGACCCGGGTCCCCAAACCCTTTTTAGGACAATACCATGCAAATTAGCCTTTAAAATTAGCATTTTTTATTTTGAATGTTCGGGTCCAATAGACTTCAATGGGGTTCTAAAGTTTGCGCAAATTTTCGGTCCGTTCGCAGGTTCTGGTGCAAACCGAACTGGGGGGTGTTCGGCTCATCCCTACTGTACAGCAATCACCATCCACAGGACACATAAGAAGAAAGCAAGCAACAGTTAGAAATAGAGAAGAGCACTCACCGGCCGCCATTAGGGAAATGGTGTAAGGAGGACGCTCGCCATGTGGAACAGCCATGTAGCAGGCACAGCAGCAGCAAAACACATGTCATGAGGGAAACAGCACTCACCGCCATGTGGAGAAGCCGCAACCTTATCCGGTTGCCGAGCTCCGCCCAAGCTGACGTCACTTCGGGTATAAGTTTCTGTCATCGGTGCTTTTTCACGAGTACCGATACCCCCGAAAATGCCAAGTATCGGCACCGATACCGATACTGCTATCGGTATCGGTGCATCCCTATTGAAAACATTATGCTCATCACTCCACCTCAGGAATGTCACTCCCGCCGAAAAAAGCCAAATGGATCAATAACCTTATTAACTGGTTAACCTTTTAATCCAATTGCGCACGGTTCTAATAATTTACTGATGTTTACTCAGGAACTTGTTTGACAAAAAGTCAGTGAGTAGAAAAAAACAGTGTAAAGACCCGAGTAATGTTGAGTTCAGGCGAGTAAAGGTGCGTAAACGTATAGACGAGTAGAATTCTTCATTGCCTGTGTTGTAATATACTCATTTATACTTGCATAAGCATGATTATAGATGAGTAGACATACATATGTGAGTAAATCACTGCACTAAAATATAACATTTTCTATTTTTGTTTCACTGCTCTGTACTCAACACAGTATTATTGATCTTCACTCAGATGTGTGCATGGGTCCATAGACAACAATGCATCTAATTTCAAATCAGTAAAAATCGAGGCATTTTTTACTCGCATGTGCAAGAGGTCTTATTCAAAAATGTATGAACTCACATATTAAATAACATATGGCAGCCTGTATGTGTAGTAGTTTGCAGAAAACACAGTATCCCACCCACTTCCGGTTTGAAATGATGTCACTTGGCTCCGGCTGGCGAGCTAGGGATACTAGGGCTGGGGAAGAAAGAATTAGACGATGCTGAGTATCTTACAGGTAAAAAATGAGCAAGCTCTATGTGACATACTACAGGTTTTAATGCAGACTGTGAGACGCTCATAGTGTGCAGTAGGGATGAGCTTCGAGTTCGAGTCGAACTCATGTTCGACTCGAACATTGGCTGTTCGCAAGTTCGCCGAACAGCGAACAATTTGGGGTGTTCGCGGCAAATTCGAATGCCGCGGAACACCCTTTAAAAGTCTATGGGAGAAATCAAAAGTGCTAATTTTAAAGGCTAATATGCAAGTTATTGTCATAAAAAGTGTTTGGGGACCTGGGTCCTGCCCCAGGGGACATGGATCAATGCAAAAAAAAGTTTTAAAAACGGCCGTTTTTTCAGGAGCAGTGATTTTAATAATGCTTAAAGTCAAACAATAAAAGTGTAATATCCCTTTAAATTTCGTACCTGGGGGGTGTCTATAGTATGCCTGTAAAGGGGCGCATGTGTCCTGTGTTTAGAACAGTCTGACAGCAAAATTACATTTTGAAGGAAAAAACTCATTTAAAACTACCCGCGGCTATTGCATTGCCGACAATACACATAGAAGTTCATTGATAAAAACGGCATGGGAATTCCCCAAAGGGGAACCCCGAACCAAAATAAAAAGAAAAAATGAAGTGGGAGTCCCCCTAAATTCCATACCAGGCCCTTCAGGTCTGATATGGATATTAAGGGGAACCCCGGCAAAATTTTTTTAAAAAAATGACGTGGGGTTCCCCCTAAATTCCATACCAGACCCTTCAGGTCTGGTATGGATTTTAAGGGGAACCCCGCGCCAAAAAAAAAAAAAAAACGGCGTGGGGTCCCCCCAAAAATCCATACCAGACCCTTATCCGAGCATGCAACGTGGCAGGCCGCAGGAAAAGAGGGGGGGGCGAGAGTGCGGCCCCCCCTCCTGAACCGTACCAGGCCACATGCCCTCAACATTGGGAGGGTGCTTTGGGGTAGCCCCCCAAAACACCTTGTCCCCATGTTGATGAGGACAAGGGCCTCATCCCCACAACCCTGGCCGGTGGTTGTGGGGGTCTGCGGGCGGGGGGCTTATCGGAATCTGGAAGCCCCCTTTAACAAGAGGACCCCCAGATCCTGGCCCCCCCCTGTGTGAATGGTAATGGGGTACTTACCCCTACCATTTCACTAAAAAACTGTCAAAAATGTTAAAAATGACAAGAGACAGTTTTTGACAATTCCTTTATTTAAATGCTTCTTCTTTCTTCTATCTTCCTTCATCTTCTGGTTCTTCTGGTTCTTCTGGCTCTTCTGGTTCTTCCTCCGGCGTTCTCGTCCAGCATCTCCTCCGCGGCGTCTTCTATCTTCTTCTACTCGGGCCGCTCCGCACCCATGGAATGGGGGGGAGGCTCCTGCTCTTCTCTTCTTCTTTTCTTCTCTTCTTCTCTTCTTCATTTTCTTCTCCGGGCCGCTCCGCACCCATGCTGGCATGGAGGGAGGCTCCCGCTGTGTGACGGCGCTCCTCGTCTGACAGTTCTTAAATAACGTGGGGCGGGGCTACCCGGTGACTCCGCCCCCCTCTTACGCACGGGACATGACGGGACTACCCTGTGGCATTCCCCGTGATGTCACAGGGAAGTCCCGTCAAGTCACCGTGTGTCAGAGGGGGGCGGGGTCACCGGGGGGCCCCGCCCCCCGTTATTTAAGAACTGTCAGACGAGGAGCGCCGTCTCACAGCGGGAGCTTCCCTCCATGCCAGCATGGGTGCGGAGCGGCCCGGAGAAGAAAATGAAGAAGAGAAGAAAAGAAAAAGAGAAGAAAAGAAGAAGAGAAGAGCGGGAGCCTCCCCCCCATACCATGGGTGCGGAGCAGCCCGAGGAGAAGAAGATAGAAGACGCCGCGGAGGAGATGCTGGACAAGAACGCCGGAGGAAGAACTAGAAGAGCCAGAAGAACCAGAAGAACTAGAAGATGAAGGAAGATAGAAGAAAGAAGAAGCATTTAAATAAAGGAATTGTCAAAAACTGTCTCTTGTCATTTTTAACATTTTTGATAGTTTTTTAGTGAAGTGGTAGGGGTAAGTACCCCCTTACCATTTCACATAGGGGGGGGGCGGGATCTGGGGGTCCCCTTGTGAAAGGGGGCTTCCAGATTCCGATAAGCCCCCCGCCCGCAGACCCCCACAACCACCGGCCACGGTTGTGGGGATGAGGCCCTTGTCCTCATCAACATGGGGACAAGGTGTTTTGGGGGGCTACCCCAAAGCACCCTCCCAATGTTGAGGGCATGTGGCCTGCCACGTTGCGTGCTCGGATAAGGGTCTAGTATGGCTTTCTGGGGGGACCCCACGCCGTTTTTTTTTTGGTGCGGGGTTCCCCTTAAAATCCATACCAGACCTGAAGGGTCTGGTATGGAATTTAGGGGGAACCCCACGTCATTTTTTAAAAAAATTTTGGCCGGGGTTCCCCTTAATATCCATATCAGACCTGAAGGGCCTGGTATGGAATTTAGGGGGACTCCCACGTCATTTTTTTTTAAATTTTGGTTCAGGGTTCCCCTTTGGGGAATTCCCATGAAATTTTTATCAATGAACTTCTATGTGTATTGTCGGCAATGCAATAGCCGCGGGTAGTTTTAAATGAGTTTTTTCCTTCCAAATGTCATTTTGCTGTCAGGCTGTTGTAAACACGGGAAACATGCGCCCCTTTACAGGCATACTATAGACACCCCCCAGGTACGAAATTTAAAGGGATATTACACTTTTATTGTTTGACTTTAAGCATTATTAAAATCACTGCTCCTGAAAAAACGGCCGTTTTTAAAACTTTTTTTTTGCATTGATCCATGTCCCCTGGGGCAGGACCCAGGTCCCCAAACACTTTTTATGACAATAACTTGCATATTAGCCTTTAAAATTAGCACTTTTGATTATTCATGTTCGTGTCCCATAGACTTTAACGGTGTTCGCGTGTTCGAACAAACTTTTTTCCTGTTCGCATGTTCTGGTGCGAACCGAACAGGGGGGTGGTCGGCTCATCCCTAGTGTGTAGTGAAAGCAACATAAGCCATATTAATAAAGCAAGGAGCGTGTGGAATTGTGCAAGACTGATCGGAAGGTTGGAGCTTAGCTTTAAAACTGTTGATGCCCATCTGACTATGAAACATGGAAGAACATTTATGGACAAGGATCATTTACATTGTAAAAAAAGCAAATCAATGGTAAAACTGGAAGGAGCACCAAAAACTATACAGTACATATAGGAAAAACTATATATTTATTATTAAAGAGAGAGAGAGAGATCAATATGGTAATGGTGATTCATAAAAATGACCTTTCAAATATAAAATTAAAAATGAAAACACAAAATTCGGTACATGGTGTACAATAAAATAAGCTGTTCTACTAAAAAATATCTTGATATGTCATTTTGTCTTAGGATATAAATAGTAACCAAATAATGAGATTATTCTTTCTCATTTATAATAAAGGAAAAATTAAATCCCAGCTCTAACCAAAACATCTCTGTTTACATTTTTGGTAAAATGGAGAAGAAGTAAAACCTTTGTCTTTAGACCCCTTTCACACTGAGGCGTTTTTCAGGTGCTTTTAGGCTAAAAATAGCTCCTGTAAAGCGCCTGAAAAATGCCTCCCCTGCAGTCCCAGTGTGAAAGCACTCTGGCTTTCACACTGCGGCGATGTGCTGGCAGGACGTTAAAAAAAAGTCCTGCAAGCAGCATATTTGAGGCAGTGGATGAGTGGTGTATACACCGGTCCTGCCCATTGAAATGCGCTAGACGGGCGCATTTAACCCTTTATTCGTTCACTAGCCAAAAAATGGCATGGGGGCATCCCCCCTCCCAGGCCCCCAGGCACTACATACTCTGAAAAGCAGTATATATACTATACGGCCTGCCCTATATAATCTGCAGAAAATTGGGCCTTAGGTGTTGGTGGTACCTGAACACTGTAAGCCCTCACAGTTACTCTTGTTGGGCACAGGAACAGGCCCTGCTTTGAAATATTATATCAAGAATTGTAATTACATGCCCCTGTTAAACAGAGGCAGAAAAATTGGGCCTTGGGTGGTGGCACTGATGGGCACTCATGGGCACTCATAGGTGGCACTGATGGGCACTCATAGGTGGCACTGATGAACACTCATAGGTGGCACTGATAGGCAGAACTGATCAGGAGGCACTGACAGGTAATCACTGATGGGCACAGACTGCCATCCTTATGGTTACTGATTGGCACTGATTGACATCCCTGGTGGGCTCACTTGGTGGTCTCCAGTGGGCATCCCTGGTGGTCTCCAGTGGGCATCCTCGATGGGTCTGCACTGATAATCAGTGCGCTGATTATCAGCGCAGACCCACCCCTGTTAGAAGAGCAGCCGATCACCTCTCCTTTACTCGCGACTGTCAGTGCGAGTGGAGGAAAAGCTAATAAATGGCTCTTCTTGTTTACACTGTGATCAGCTGGGATTGGACACAGCTGATCAAATTGTAAAGAGCCTATGTCAGAGGCTCTTTACCAGGATCAGAGATGCGGTGTGTCAGACTGACACACCACACCACCGATTGCCGCAGGGCATGCCCCCGCCGGCGCGCGCTACCGGCTTATCCTGCTGGACTTCATATGACATCCTGTCAGGATAATACAACCACATTCTGGCCATCATTCTGCTATATGGCGGGCGGGAAGTGGTTAAGGATACTGGAGCCTGAAACATTATGCACTAACTGAAATCCTGGTCCAAAAACATTGTATTCTTAGTTAATTCTGAGTTCAGCGATCCATGCCCAATTATGTCTCAAATATGAAAGAAGATACAACATTTTGAATTGTCAACAGGAGTGCAAATCTACCAATGGGGTACATTTTGTCTGGTGACACCTGTTTAAGAGTGCATATCCCTCATTTTTGAGAGATTTGCTTTCCCTTCCTGCTGTGTATACAGGACAGGAAGTAAAGCCTCTTCTGTGGGACACAGATATAAAAAAAACAAAAAAAACAAAAACGTTTTAGGCATACCCTACTCTGTCAAAAACTTAAAATATGTTTTTGGCTATACATACCCTTAAAGTGATTGTAAGCCTATCTTTTTAAAATAACAAACATGTTATACTTACCAGCTCTGTGCAATCTGTGATCAGAGCATCCACGATCCCCATCTTTTTAGGTCCCCTGCTGACGCTCCTGTTTTCTCCTCTTCTTGGTGTGCCACCACAGGGAGCCGTTACCTATTGTGGCACACCTGCAAACTTGAACCTGAGCTGCGCTCTCTGCATCTATAGACACAGAAAGTAAAGGCTTGGTCCCGCCCCCCACTCACTTGTCACAGTATTTGATTGACAGCAACAATGGCTCCCACTGTTGCCTCTCTGTCCTGTGAGGAGGGACAGAGCAGAGAGAGACACTGCTTCTGGGCACAGTGCTGGATGGACAGTAGGCTTAGTTAATTATGGGATTTGGGGGGGTTCTGTGCACAGAAGGTACACATGCATAGAATGCATTAGGATAAAAAACCTTCTACCTTCACAACCACATTTTAATTTGAGTGAATAATTCTTAGCAGGTCCTCTTATATAATTAATATTGAAATAGCTGCTGAAGGTTAAGTTAGGAAACCTTTGTACTAGATTCCTTATCCCTGGCACAGTCAGTGTGGCTTTGTATTCTCGTCTCGCACACGACTGCTGTTTCAGTATGCAGGCCGATGATTTATGATTGACAACTAATGATCTATCCACACACAATCTCTCTTCTCCTTCAATGGAGGGCAAAAACATTGCTTTCCACAGCACATGGAGCACAGAGGATTAGGGAATCCTCAGGATGTTGGAGAAACTGTATATTTCACAGTTTCACCTACTCAGCAGGGCATGACGTTCCCCAGCCAAAAATCTGCAGACCGAAGCTCGACGTGACAGTGCCCAGATGGCACCTGAGTTAGAGACATGCAGAACTGCTAGACAATGCAGAAAGAGGGAGAGAGGGAATAGCACAGGTACAGAATACATTGTTCCTTCTGTAAAACACACCTTTGCTTTAACCCTTTCATCACCTAATTAAGGCTGTAATACAGAATTATATTTGAAGGGATTTTCCACTATTGTTGAATAACCAAACAATTCCATGCGCCTTGTGTCAGGGAACTTCCCCCATTCTGGCAAGCACTTGTTGGCTTTTCTCTGCTTAACAGAAATCAGATGTGGCTGGAGGCAACGTTTTTTTTTTCTCTGAATGCAGAAATTATTTAAATTGTATTGTTTCTGTAAAATAAATGGTCTTTCAATACCTAAAAGCCATAATTTTGCTTATTTTAAATTCACATCATAATGTAATGTCTAGTGCTGTAGTCTCACATTAAGGCCTCATGCACACTGAACGTTTTTACAGCAGCTGTTTTTGGCTTCAGACGTTTTTTTCTACAGTCAATAAACTCCCCATCATGTTATCCTATGTGTCCATGCACACATAGGCTGTTATCAGCAGTTTTTGGCTGGGGCATTTTTTGGCTTTAAAAAACAAAAACAAAACTAGTGGGTTCTGAGAAGAGTTTTTTCAGTTGTTTTCAGCTGTAAAAAAGCTCTAACGTAAAAAAACGCTGATAAATGCCAATAAACGCTAAAAAAACGGTGCTCACCAGCGTTTTTAGACGTTTTTGATCCTTTGAAAAATAAAAATGTTTTTTTCCCCCAAAAAAACTTGCCAAAAAACGAGGAAAAACGCTAAAAAAACGCTATTGCAAAAACGTTGAAAAACTCACTGCAAAGCTACTGGCGTTTTTATAATGTTTTTAACGTCCAGTGTGCATGAGGCCTAAAGAAAAACTTTAATGGTTTGGAGTCACCTTTTTCTTTTAGTTTTTTTCAGTTTACAAGTTTTTAATAGGTAAAATAAAATATTTTGAGCTAGTTTTTAATCTGATGTTAATTATTTATTTTTCTATTTATGTATAAAATTTTTTTTTTAAAACAAATTAATACAGGATGTCGTGACGATAATGAGACCTGATGTTATTCAAACTGTGCAGAGGAAATGGGGGAGTCATAATGAACACGGTGCCACCCTCATTTTTGTAAAATTCACAAGTGACCAAAACAATCAAATAGATTTCAACATTAAAAAAAAAAAACAGCTCAAAGTGTGTGTAATGCAGCGTACACATGGTCGGACTTTTCGACCGGACTTGTCCGACGGATGCCGACGAACCAAATCCGGCGAACAATCCGATCCTGTGTGGGCTTCACGGGACCTTCAGCTGACTTTTCCAGTCGCAAATCTGACGGACTTTAGATTTGGAACATGCTTTAAATCTTTACTCGTCTGTATGCTAGTCCGACGGACAAAAACCGACGCTAGGGCAGCTATTGGCTACTTGCTATGAACTTCCTTATTTTAGTCCGGTGTACGTTATCACGTACAAATCCAATGGACTTTGGTGTGATCGTGTGTAGGCAAGTCCGTTCATTAAAAAGTCAGTCGTAAGTCTGTCAAAAGTCAGTCGAAAGTCCGCTGGAAAGTCTGTCGGACAAGTCCGGTCAAAAAGTCTGCCCGTGTGTACGTGGCCTTACTCCCAAATGATTTTATTCTTAGATTTGTCCTTTTTTTTGTTCATGGTCCACATGTATGAAAGGGGCCTTAAATGTACCATGTTCTCATTTTTATTAATGGCTTGCTGTCAAATACATGGTGATCCTGCCAGTCCCCCATCTTTCTTTTTGAAATTTGACCATAGAATAGATGAAAGCAAATTCATCCTGGCATGGTCAGTACCTTCTATTTATTTATCACAGGTACTTTTATTACACCATCAATTTAACAAGCATTTTATATATACAGTTCACATTAGTCTCTGCCCTTAAGGAGCTTACAATCTAAGGTCCCTAACTCACATTCATATATATACAGGGCCGTTTGAAGGAATTTGGGGGCCCCAAGAAAAATGGACATGGATATTACCTGATTCAAAAAAGAAGCAATAAGATGGAAATGGGATGGTAAAGAAAGAAAATGGAAAGAAAGCTATGGTAATTGTTTTTATTATGGTCAGCAAGCGACCATATTTTTATTACTACATGGGTCTTGATGACTGCCTCCCTCCTCTTACTACTCCCCCTCGCCGTGTTCTTTTTAACCCCCCTCCCTACCATGTACGGGGCGGCAGGAGATTCAGTTTTCTGTTCCCGGCTGGCCGGACTGAAAGGAAGTGAGCACTGAATGTGTGCACTTCCTGTCGGTCCGGCCGGGAACAGGAAAATGAATCTCCTGTACCGCGCGGACCGCAGACTGCAGGAGGAAGGAAGAGGAGCTCGGCCAGGCTACAGGCTGCAGCTTATAGGAAGCGGCAGCCAGCAGCGTGGCTGGGGCCCCAGGCCAGCTTGGGGTCCCAAGCAATTGCTTGTTTTGCCTGTCCTGTCGCGATGGGCCTGTGTATATATATATATATATATATATATATATATATATATATATATATATATATATATATATATATATATATATACACACACACTGTATATATAATCAGTGTCGGCTGGTGCAGCCACTGTACCATCAAACGCAGCCACTGTACCATCAAACGCAGCCACTGTGCCATCAAATGCAGCCACTGTGCCCATCAAATGCAGCCACGGTGCCCATCAAATGCCACCACTGTGCCATCAAATGCAGCAACTGTGCCCATCAATTGCCGCCACTGTGCCATCAAATGCAGCCACTGTGCCCTTCAATTGCCACCACTGTGCCATCAAACGCAGCCACTGTGCCCATCAATTGCAGCCACTGTACGATCAAACGCAGCCCATGTGCCACCAAATGCAGCCACTGTGCCCATCAATTGCCGCCATTGTTACCATCAAACACAGCCACTGTGCCATCAAACGCAGCCACTGTGTCCTAAGACGCAGCCACTGTGCCCATCAATCCAATTCCTGTCCCTTCACCCCTCAGATCAGTCCCAATTCCTGTCCCATCAGACCTAAAATCCTGGTATGTAGCATTTCTCACAAATCCTGGTACATAGCATGTCTCACAATCCTGGTATATAGCATTTCTTACAAATCCTGGTATATAGTATGTCTCACAAAGCCTGGTATATAGCATGTCTCACAATCCTGGTATATAGCATTTCTCACAAATCCTGGTATATAGCATGTCTCACAATCATGGTATATAGCATTTCTCACAAATCCTGGTATGTAGCATTTCGCACAAAGCCTGGTATATAGCATTTCGCACAAAGCCTGGTATATAGCATTTCTCACAAAGCCTGGTATATAGCATGTCTCACAAAGCCTGGCATATAGCATTTCTCACAAAGCCTGGTATATAGCATTTCTCACAAAGCCTGGTGTATAGCATTTCGTACAAAGCCTGGTATATAGCATTTCGTACAAAGCCTGGTATATAGCATTTCGCACAAAGCCTGGTATATAGCATGTCTCACAAAGCCTGGTATATAGAATGTCTCACAAAGCCTGGTATATAGCATTTCTCACAAAGCCTGGTATAAAGCATTTCCCACAAAGCCTGGTATATAGCATGTCTCGCAAAGCCTGGTATATAGCATGTCTCACAAAGCCTGGTATATAGCATTTTGCAAAAAGCCTGGTATATAGCATTTCGCACAAAGCCTGGTATATAGCATTTCACACAAATCCTGCACAATTACCACCCCCGTCTGTACAATTACCACCCGCCCAGTCTGCATAATTACCACCCGCCCCAGTCTGCACAATTACCACTAGGGATGAGCTTCGAGTTCGAGTCTAACTCTTTTTCGACTCGAACATTGGCTGTTCGCAAGTTCGCCGAACACCGAACAATTTGGGGTGTTCGCGGCAAATTCGAATGCCGTGGAACACCCTTTTAAAAGTCTATGGGAGAAATCAAAAGTGCTAATTTTAAAGGCTAATATGCAAGTTATTGTCATAAAAAGTGTTTGGGGACCTGGGTCCTGCCCCAGGGGACATGGATCAATGCAAAAAAAAGTTTTAAAAACGGCCGTTTTTTCAGGAGCAGTGATTTTAATAATGCTTAAAGTCAAACAATAAAAGTGTAATATCCCTTTAAATTTCATACCTGGGGGGTGTCTATAGTATGCTGTAAAGGGGCGCATGTTTCCCGTGTTTAGAACAGCCTGACAGCAAAATGACATTTGGAAGGAAAAAACTCATTTAAAACTACCCGCGGCTATTGCATTGCCGTCAATACACATAGAAGTTCATTGATAAAAACGGCATGGGAATTCCCCACAGGGAAACCCCGAACCAAAATGAAAAAAAAAAAAAATGAAGTGGGAGTCCCCCTAAATTCCATACCAGGCCCTTCAGGTCTGGTATGGATATTAAGGGGAACCCCGGCCAAAATTTAAAAAAAAAATGACGTGGGGTTCCCCCTAAATTCCATACCAGACCCTTCAGGTCTGGTATGGATTTTAAGGGGAACCCCGCGCCAAAAAAAAAAAAACGGCGTGGGGTTCCCCCAAAGATCCATACCAGACCCTTATCCGAGCATGCAACCTGGCAGGCCGCAGGAAAAGAGGGGGGGACGAGAGTGCGGCCCCCCCCCTCCTGAACCGTACCAGGCCACATACCCTCAACATTGGGAGGGTGCTTTGGGGTAGCCCCCCAAAACACCTTGTCCCCATGTTGATGAGGACAAGGGCCTCATCCCCACAACCGTGGCCGGTGGTTGTGGGGGTCTGCGGGCGGGGGGCTTACCGGA